>CP116452.1:66920714-68120714 GCA_028216015.1 Quercus dentata | reverse complement strand
TCCAAACTCTCTTTAAGACTTTAGAGGTTTAATGCTGAACTAGGGGGAATAAAGGAGAGAGACTCTAACAGCAAATTTGGTACTCTCTTTCATATTATTATAAAACCAATTGTCTTTGTTACATTAGGAAAACTGTAGAACTCCATTTTTTAAAAAATTTATACGAGTCAAATTATTTCCCTCTTCTCAATTATCTAAATTATTTGACACAGTAGACATAACACCCACAAAGTCGAATGTTAATAATATTTAGCATTAGCAATAAAAAAAAGCATTGAGATGGTAATATTTAGCATTGGAAAATTTCCCGAAAAGCATTGAGATGGAAATATATAAAAAAACAACTATAAGCCTCAAAATATTTTTTCCTCTTTGTGCAAATTTAATGAGCGCTTCAATTAAATTTGCTGAGTACAATAACAAACATAAATAATAAATTAGAAGATATCAACAAAAATCCATAAGTAAGATGCTAATATTCTTACATGGAAAACTCATTAACGAAAAGATAAAAGCTACTTAACAATTTTTTTTTCTTAATTCCAGTTTAAAATTGTGAGTTTATAATAATGTTTTTATAATGGAAAGCAAGCTTTGGTTTATTATTTAACGAGTTTTGGTTTAAAAGGATGAAAAATGAGAGATTCAAATTAATGGTTTAGTTGTTTGAAGAGGTCTCCCTAATCACCTGTGTTACTTAAATTCTTCTCCAAAAAAAAAAAAACTTGTGTTACTCAAGAAGTACCCTACTCAAGAAGTATACGAATAAGCCTAGAGCCACACACAAAAATTCACAAATATTGAGAAGACAAATTGTTATTAATAATTTGATAAGTAAAAAAATTAGATTAATTACATTTTTAAATAAAAATTGATAGAAATTTGTCCAATCAATTATTGTGAAGTCTGTTGTGTTCATAATATTCCTCATGCAATTATTGTCTTTAAAAATGAAAGACTTGCTTTTTATAGTGTAAGACTTATAAAGTACAAGCTTTTGATAGTTGAGTTAACTCAACCCACACAGTTGAAGACTTTTAAAGTACAATCTTTTGATAGTGGAAGACTTCTTTATTTGTAGTGGAAGACTATGCAAATGGGTTGATGTGTTGTTAGAGAAGACGACTCAACATGCTTTCACTAGGCTAAACTCTACGAGCATGGATCATGAATTGATTGAAAACTTTGAAGGAAAAAAGTTTCCCTTCAAACTTTTATTTTATCATTTTATTGAATGTGAATTTTGAAAATTTAACCATTAAATTGCACATTTTTATTATATCCTCTATACTTGTAAAATTTCAAAAGGATCAAAGATCAATAGCTATGTCATTAATCAAATGTTTAAATTTCAAATTTTTGTGATCTAAATTTATGCAAAAAAAAATAAATTTATTGATCAAATAGAAAATAACATCCGATTTGAAACTAAATTTGATATACATGTTAAGAATATAAAAAAATGCAATCTATCGGTTAGATTTTCAAAATTCACATCAAATAAAAAGATATATAAGGTGTTTGAAGGGTTTATCTTTAAAGTAACTGGATAAAAACCTTGTCCAATTCTTATATGTTTTATTTTATTTTGAATTAAAAATCATTATTAAGGTTTGGCCTTAGGGAAGGGAAAAGGACAAATTCATCAAATTTTCAAAAAAAAAAAAAAAAAAAAACTAAGGTTAGGCCATTTTAGAAGTGTTGGTGCAGTAAGTTTTGTCTTCCCCTTTCCCACTCCCTTCTCCTTTCCCTTGTGTCTTAGTGTTGTTAATTCATAAATTTTTTAAAAAAAAAAAAAAAAAAAAACTAACATTCTTCTTATTTTATCAAGTGTACTATATATATATATATATATATATATATATATTGATAAGAATATTGTAACTTTATTAAGAAGAAGATAAAAACATTACATCTTGAGACAAAATTGACTCAATCATAATATAATTTTACTAGTCTCATCACATGCGTTTTGCACGTGTAATGAATTTTTTTTTTTTTTGGTTGGTCTAGTGTCATAATTTTCATTTTTAAAAAAAAATATTTTGGATAAGTTTGTTGTGAAATTGTGGTTTAGTAGGAGAGTATCCTATTTTGTAGGTATTTTAAATAGAGTTAGAGATATATTTTTACTGAATTGTTCTTAAGTTTTTTTCTTATTAAACATTTGATTGATGACATATTTATTAAACTTTAATTTTATTTAAAATTTTGCAAGTATGGAAGATATAAAAAAAAAGTAATTTAATAATGGATTTGTCAAAATTCACATTAATAAAAAGATATTGAATGTAATTGTAGTTTTAGGTTATAACTAAGTTTGTTGCCAAATTTTATCTTTCAAATATTGTGAAAATTGTTATATCTATAAAATTACTCATGCAATTATTATCTTTTAAAAAAGAAAGACTTTTTTAAATCTTGACCGTCGATTCCCTCCTATCAAGACCAATTACCACCTTGATCAAACTGATGAGCCCTTTGTCGTCACAATCGATCCCACCCCCACCGCAATCTGTCTCCAAGTCACAGATCAGACGGTCGAGATCTTCCACCATTTTGTTCTTGGCGAGAGCGGTGGCCACGTCGGTGTAGAGGGACAAGTCCAGGTTGTTGTATTCGGATCGGATGGCGGAGAAGGCATGGAGAGTGAGGGCGCAGTGGTCTTGGCATAGGAGCTCGCGTAGGGTAGCAAGGAGGTCGGCTTTGAGGAGGCGGGAGAGGATGGGGGAGTAATCGGGTGTGGAGAAGGAGGACTTGTGAGCTCGCTTGAGGGTTTGGATGGCGTTGATGGCTTCGATGCTTAGGATGCAGCCTTTCATGAGGTGCCTAAGAAGTGAACTTTCTTAGGCACCATTACATACTAAATTGTTTATTGTTTTGGCCTTCAATATAATTGCATGCCTCCAAAGATATGGCCTCAAGCCAAATATAAATTGGAATCCAGTTTCTAGTTTCATTGTGTCATTAGCATTTTGAGTACTTTCATTATTACGTGGGAAGCAAATTTGCCTGGAGTGTTCTTTGAGTGCTAATCAAGATTTAATACACATGGTACCTTTATTCTTTATTTCAACACGCTACTATGTATACCAACGGAGAAACAATAATCTTTATGCATATAGACTTATTTGAGGAAAATTAGAATCACCATGCAATGAAAAAAAAAATCTTGCTTTTCTGGCAATTCTCATCAGTGATGAAATCAAACTCATAGACAGCATAGCAGCACTCATTAGCAGGCAAAGATTCAGTAAAGTCCTCATAGGTTTCATCTGGGCTTTCCGGGTTCCCCACCACCACTTCTTGATTCTCAATCTTGAAAATAATAAATCGGTAATTTCTCTTTGCTTTTAACTCCACGAACTTCAGTTTACATTCATCATTCACAGCCATTCCAGATACCGCATTCGCCTAACCCAAAGATTTTATTTTGGAAGAAGGAAAGAAAGTTATGTATCAATGACAGAAGGCCTAACAGAAATCATCGTGTATATTATACAATAAAGATAATAGGATTTATTTGTTTCAGATGAAAACAATATATATCAAGAAATGCATAACAACACTTGGTTTAGTATACTGTGTCATAATTTATTGGACAAAGCATATTGTTATTACTAGATTGCATCACAAACAAGTGGACTTGTTTTGATTGTGGCATTAAGTATAAGAGATGATAGAAATAGCTACCTTTTGTCCATTTTGTAAAAATGTTGGCATCATGGAATGCAAATAATTTTATTCTCCCATGCAGTTTGTGCAGGATGCGATCAATAAAGTTTATATGTCTAGAATATTTCCAAAAATTAAAATAACAGGAAGCAGCAAGCAATGTTCATTTTGGAGAATTAAAGTACATTACAATAATAATAAACAGTGTACACTATGCAGGCATATATATTGGCACAAGTAGCACATTCCTAGGACTAGTTTCTAGATCTGCTTTGTCTAATTTCTAAAAGTAACCTCTACAATGATGCAGGCATATATATACACACATGATAATAGAGAGAGAATGTTTTTGATTTGATAAATTATAGAGAAAATACATGTAATCCATCCTTATAAATTAATGAGGATTTATATTGACTCCAAAGTTTTTGGGCTAAAACTTTGTTGCTGTTGCATATATATTGAAGAAAAAATAATAGTGTTGAAATTAAATAGAAATAAAAATAAAAATAAAAATAATATAATATAAACCTAGCATCTATCTTTAACAAATAGAAAAAGACAAACATTATTCAGCTATTTGAAACAAATATTAAGTCGTAAGTGATACAATATTGTGGGGAAAAAAACTGCAAAAGAAAAGGGCAAGTTTTGAAGATAATGATGGTGGAGCAATTTTAGAATCTAATTTTAAAAGTTCAAGATGTCTTACTGTCAATGAAATGAGATGTAACCATTCATATGTAACCAACTCGTTTCTAAGAAGGATGCCTAGGCTACAAAAGAGTGGGTCTCTAAAGTCTACTTCTCCCCTGCCAAATTTGGCCTTCAATGTTTGAGGAGAATATTCTCAAAATTATTTTCTTTAATCTTAAAGAATTAAATAAAAATACCTTGGATCTTGAGTTTAAAGTTTTTTTTTCTTTCTTGAAATGTTCATTAAATGTACCCAATATTTTAATACAATAGTAAGTTTACTACTATGCATATAGACTTATTTGAGGAAAATTAGAATTACCATGCAATGAAAAAAAACAAAGGTTCTTTTCTGGCAATTCTCATATCAATGATGAAATCAAATTATAGACAGCATAGCTGCACTCATTGTCAGACAAAACCTTGGTAAAGTCTTCATATATGGTTTCATCTGGGCTTCCAAGTTTCTCCATCGCCACTTCTTGATGACTTGGCAGCCACGTCAGCAAATTCTATTGTGATTATGAAATAAAATACCAACACATGCCCATGCATTCCTTTATTGGGCTTACCAAGTTGGACTACTTAAAAGCATGAGTCTCTTTGGGTTCAAGGATTTTTTCCAAAGCCCAATATTGGCCCATTTACTGAGACCTCAGACTCAAAGCCTCACTATAGCCAAACTCTCAACCATGGGGGAATTGAGCCAAGCTGACACCAATGGAGCTGAGGAACCAAAAGAAGAAGAAGACTACATGGGGGATCTTTATCTTTTTATTCCACAGGTTAACTCACTCCCTTCAAAATCTTCTTCCAAAAGGGTCAGTAGTCTATGCCTTGTTTGGTTCCCTAGAAAATTTTGGAACAAGCATAGCCAATATAGTCTATAGGGTTCTTTTCTTTTTTTAATCTTAATTCATATTGTGGGGACCAATTGCCTCTAGAAGTACTATTCAAGTTGGATAGGCTGGGCCTGTGGCCCAATAACCCAGTCCAAGGATGCGGACATATCCGAGGACGATCAATTAAAGAGGAGATAAAAATTGTATTACAGGAAGAGTTAAAGGGTATTTATAGCGGACCTAAACATATCCGAGGAGAAGGTTCACCCTGGAACTTTTGTCCGAGGTGGCTAGAAACATCTCAATCCCCTTAATATAATGTTTTAAGGGTATTTTATGACAGGGGGAGGGTCAAATGTTGGAAAAGGGAGAAGGACGAAGGATAACAAATATCTCTAAAAGCTATTACCTCCACATTAAATGCTTCTTAGCTAACTCTCTAGCCGCATTAATGTGGAGGTGATGCCTGAACAAGAAACAAGCGACCTTACGACTAGTGGTAGAAGGTTCGGGGAGGTGTGAGATGGGACAGGGAGAAGCTCCCAAAACCCGATTTACACGTGTACGGTAAGAGTGGTACGAAAATCATGGTATATAACATGAAAAGGTACCCAAAGAGAAGGGGACTGGAAAAAAGAGAGAGAAAGAAAGTTTAAGACATACAACATCAAAAGGAAAAACTCCATACTCTTGATCATACTATTCTCAGCTAAGTGAGGATGATTTTTATATCCTATCCGAATAATTATTCTTCCTAAACATTCACAATCATTACTTTTCTCCTAAATTCAAGCTAGCTCTTTCTCCCACGCTCTACAAATTTATTGTTTGGGCTTGTTGGGCTCGAGTCCAATCCTGTTTTGGAGTCAAAGCAGAACTGGTCCTTACACATATATATTTAAAATATTGTCTTGTTCTAGTGAAAATTTAACCTTGTTGAATTGAACCCGATTGTGTAGGATATAACACAAACCCTATGTTAGGTTGCCAAGAAAAATGAGGAAAGGAAAAGATGAGTAAATATTTGATGTTGTGTTGTATGTATTTTGATGGGAGTTTAATCATTATTATTGGGTTTCAATATTTTAAGCTAAATAGATTGTATGAAGCAATGTTAACATTAGATTCATACTTTTTCTTGGGGTCATCATAAGCAAGCATGCTAGGTTTTATCTGGGCTTCAATACATGACTATCATTATCTAGACATTTCCAAGTCAAGATTTATATAAGGACCAATCCCATGTTTTGATCGACTCAAGTATCATTGAATTGACGTCTAATCACTCCATTGGCTACCATGTATATCAAACCATTGCCCATGTTGAATACTACCACCAACTCTTTTTCAAGACCTATTTTCCTTTCACTTGTTGTATGATAAATATAGAATGCAAATTGTATGCACAACAATTGGCATCTTTGGGGTCATACCTCAACCATTGCAGAACTACAAAGACTTGAAGCTAATTGATTTAACAATAAACGAATTTTTAGGAAATATAACGAATTGCATGGTATAATGGCAATGGGTCTTCAATTAAGATCTAATGAATTGAGTGGCAACATCCCACCAAAAATATGCCAACTTGAACAAAACCAATGAAATTTAGTCAACATACAACCTGAAGTCCAGCCAGCCCATTAACCTAAGCCCAATCCGAGACTCAAGCCCACACACTAAAACTTTACACTAGCCTATCTTCATTTAGCAAAAGGCTGAAATCGAAAATACCAACCCTTAAATAAATGGCCCAATGAATTAAATCCAAAATCAAATCCTCAACAAATTCAGCCTAATAGGCAAATAAAGCCCACCAGATTTTTAAACTGGCCCCATTTAAATGAATAAAACATCAACCCAACAAATCCACACTATAGTCAAGAGAAGGGAAAAAGAGAGATTCGAAGTCACTAGTTTTGTTTCATGAAGCACACTCCCAATCAATTTAGTTAGCTAAAATTAAAAAAATTAAAAAACTCTTTTTATTAAGAAAAAAAAAAACTATAGTGGAAGACTTTAGGAGACTAGCTTTTGATAGTGGAAGACTTCTTTTTTGGAAAACATGTTGATGTTTCGTGAGAAAATTTTAATATTGCCTTTTTTTGAACTATACTCTACAAAGATGGAAGAAGGATTGATTGAAGGATGTGAATGTATTCAACTAGACAAATTTGTTTCTCAAAAAAACTACACCAATTTTATATGCCAAAAGACAAGCTTTTAGTTGGAAAGAATTTAAAATAAAAAAATAAATAATAAATAATAATAAAAGACCAGCTTGATAATAAATTTATTATTGTGCTCTTGCATTTTGAAGCTGTATTTTATTAAGTTCAACACATCCAATGAATGATATGCCTACATGCCAAGATTCTGAGGAATAGAACTCAAGGATAAGTTTCTTTTGTTCCCGTCTTAATTTTTTTCCTATTATGTTCTTCTTCTGTTTCATGAATTTTCTTTTATGTATTTCTTTATCATTTATATAATAACTATTGGATTATTATTTCTTTTACATGCAAACTTCATTTATAAAAGAAAAATAAAATCATTCATATTATGTCAATGTCTGTTAACACTTAAAACCTACAAAAGAAAAATAAAGGATGAAAAAAGGATAAATAAAAAAGCACAAATTTAATAAAATGAATATTAATGATTGCTGCCTTTGACTTGATAAAAATGATAAAGCACAAAGTTCTAATTTCTAATGTAGTAATTATTCTTTACTAATAAAATTTGTGTATAAATAATAAAATATAAAATAATTATATTATAAATTTCAAAGTTTAATATTTTTTTTTAGTTAAACTCCGAATTTCAAGTGCATATAAGTTCATATTTTTTTAAAATATTACAAGTCCATATTAACTAGATTATCGTAATTTGCATGAGCTATACTTGAGTTTATCTAACTACTAAGATCTTTTATGTGACTCGTAAATGGAATTTTGAATTCAAAAAAAAAAAAAATTACAAAATGACTTATTAACGCGTAAACAAATCCCTAATAGATCAATACATAATAACAAATATGCTATTGTTATATTTTGCGTGTGCACATGAGAGTGGCTTATAAATTTTACCCTGTTGTTAGTGGAAGACTTCTTGTTCTTCTTTTTTGTTTGTAGTGGAAGACTAAGCAAACGTGTTAGACGTGCTGTGAGAAAATGTTTATATTGCTTTTTGGAATCTACACTCTCCCAAGTTCCCAGCCCGTTCTTCTTCTTCTCACAATTGGACGCGAGCAAGAAGAAGGTGGTGCAAAAGAAGGCGGCGGCGGCCAATCATCGTCATCCCGCACCTCAGCCAACCACAACCACCACCTCAACAACAAAACCCAAATCCAAAAAAACCCAACAAACCCACCACGGCACCACCATATCTTAACCCACAACCATCGGAACCCACCACTCCATCGGAATCCACAACCACCCCCCACCGCAAATCAAACTCAACCCACGATCCATTACTTAAGACCACAACCACAAACCAAAACCATAAACCATCATAGACCCACGCTCTGTGGAGACCATCGCCGACCATCGCCAACCATCACCTTCAAGAACGCCGCTACAACGTTAGGCTCGGTGGAGATGGGTTTAGCCGATGATAGGTTTGGGTTTGGTAGGTGATCTCACCCCAAGGCCGCCGTCAATCTCACCATCTTCCCTCTCCTCTTTGTCCGCCTTTCACTCTGCCTCTCTCTTGTTGTGGGTTTTTTTTTTTTTTTTTTTGTCGCAATTTGGGTTGATATGATATTGGTGAGTAATTGTGGTGGTTGGTTTTTGCGAGAGAGGTGTTGTTGCAAAGAAGGATATTGGTGGGTGGTGGTTGTGCCGTTGATGGTGTGGTCATTGTTGACGATAATAGGAATGAGATAATATATTATTTTAATGTATAGAATTGAATGATAAAACATCCGATAAATGGGATGTTGTAAAATAATGTGGTAAAATAATAAAATACGTCTTTGATGTGGTAAAATGGCATAATTTTTGCAACATCCGCTACGAATGCTCTAAAAACAAAGATCAAAAGTTGATTGGAAAGTTTGAATGCTCTGGCTAGCTAAGATAAACTAGTTTTATAGAGGAAGATCGAAGATTAATATGAATACATTACTCATGCAATTATTAGGTCTAAAAAGAAAGACTTGTTTTTTTATGGCAGAAGACTTTTAAAGTACAACCTTTTTTGTTATTAATAAACTTTTATTTTTATTTTTTTACCAAAAAAAAAAAGTATTAAACATTTTTTCAACTATAAACAAATAAACACAACTTTTTATAGTAGAACTGTGGAAGACTTAGGAGACTAGGGGGTGTTTGGTGGAGGAGTTTGAGTAATATTGTTTGAGTGTTTTTGATATACGTGTAGGTGAAAAAAGTGTATGAAAATGTGCGTAAATGTGTTTAAAATGCTCAAAAGGTTGCTTGAAATGCCCTTCATTGACTTGTTGACTTGTCTGCCCAGAACATATACCACTTCATTGACTTGTTGACTTGTTGGCCATCTACTAAGCCTTGACTCTATTCTCTTCAAGGCAGGTGTGGGAACTGAGAAAGACATACAACACGCAAAAGATCAGTCTTACTCTTTGGTTGATGTGTTACAAAGAAAATGCTTATTGCGTGTTATGAAGTATACTTTACGAACATGGAACAGGAATTTATTGCAATATTTGAATATTTTTCAGTTGACAAATTTTATATGTTAAGAGACAAGCATTAAAATCGTGACTTCAACGAGTAACGTTTATTTCACACAAACTATTGCACACAATTATACACACACTTTGCACTGAAATCATGACTTCAAAGTGTAGGTCCAATAACCAATATTTATTTCACACCGGTTGTACACAACCATACACATACATTTTGCGTTGAAATTGTGACTTCAATGAGTAGTGTTCATTTCACACAAACTGTTGTATATAACTGTACACACACAAGGCATGCTGTTGAAACAGTGTAGATACTATGATGATTTTTCTTTTTTTAAAGAGAGAGATAGAAATTTTATTCACTGGTAAAATTTTGGATTGCAATGTATTCTCTAGCAACTCTTCAGGGACTCAATACAAAAGGCATACTGTGATAAAGTTCATTTTAACTGACTTTTTTTTTTCGTTGACTTGGGGACTTACATATCTAGACTTTCAGTACCCCCATCAAAACTTCACCCATCTGCAAAGAAAGAAAACCCAATGCATACGGTATTGGATTTCGATGTCCTGTATTCCCATTAAATGAATGTTGATTTCTTCTCATTGTTTGTCAAGATTCTAGAGCCACACCGACACAAGCTTTATCTTTATCCCAACGTTAGTGTGGAAAGAAGAAATTGGTACTAGGAAACAATTTTTCAAAGTCAAAAAGTTTTGCCCGGCTTATATAAGGGAGACTAAAGACTCTGGACAAAAAATAAAATGAACCACGAATTTAGAATTATCTTTTTCTAAAAAAGACTAAGCAAACGTGTCAGACATGTAGTGAGAAAATGTCTATGTTGTTTTCTCGAATCTACGCTCTAACTTCTAAGAACAAGGATTAGAAAGTGATTGGAAAGTTTGAATGGTTTGGATAAGTCAATCTTTTTGGTAAACTTGGATAAGACAATCTTCTTTTGTTGAGAAGCGAAGCTTTTTTTTTTTTTTTTTTTTTTTTCGTCAATAAAAATAAGTTTGGCCTTAAAGAGAATGGGAAAAGAGAGATTCAAACTATCAACTTTTGTTTCATGAATTGATGTCTAATCACTCCATTAGCTACTAATGATGAAATTATTGTCTTTGTTAAAGCAAAAAGGACACATGACTTTAGGTGGGTAAAGCCAATAGAAGTTAGGACACTATCATACTAGAATATTACAATGGATATTAAACATAGCCTTGCATTAGTATTGGTGATGTTAAAGTAAGGTGGTAGAATAGATAAAGTAGCTTTTGTGAGGTTAAATTGCTAAATTTATGGCTCCAGCTAATGAGGCTTCTTAATTCTTATATGGCTCTTCAATCATCAATACTAGGGGATTGCAAACATAGTACCCAACTTCAAACTAGACATTAATTATTCTATAAAAATAACTTTTTTTTGATGGGTTTGATTTTCTGACAAGACATATATATATATATATATAGATTTTTTTTTTTTGGTCACTCCACCCTAACATATCTTGAGTGTATATATTTCTTATTTAATAACTGATATCGCTCCGAATCAAATCAAGGTGGATGGCCTGGCTTCGGTGGGCTATCGAAACGGTTGAAGTCCTACAAGGAACAAAGCACAATCAAAGAGGAGATTGGAGAAGACCGGTCGAACCCCCTCCGATGGAGAAGTTAGTCTCGCAGAGAAGGAAGTTCCAAGTATTTGGGAAAAGTGTCTTGAGAAAAATCCTTATCGTTGTCGGGTTCAGGCCCGGCTCTCCTTTTGATGGCCTAAGTGAGAGTTTTAGTCCAAAATGCAGATTTCCTCCCAAAAAAAGAAAAATCCAAAACGTGGGTGGGGTGTATTCTTAGGGTTTGGCTTACCTCTAATACTTTCTTAAAAGTAATCTCCTTTTATTTTAATGAGCGATTGTCACATCACTCACTAAATAAATAAAATATGGGGATTAAAATTCACTACCACTTGTCATTGTATATTTAAAATAAAATGACATATCCAGTTAAAAAAGTACTGGAGGTAAGTCACACCCGTATTTTGATTGTTGTTAATGGACCAATTTGTCCTTGGATCATAGCATAGGTGGTAACTAATGGGTAATCAAAATAAGAAAGTATGGATTATCTCCATAGTAATTGATTATTTATTTATTTATTTAATTAAATGGAAATATATAGATATGGAACTGTTTTGTAAAAGTTAAAATTCAAATAAACACTTCCATTTTAAAATTCAATTCAAAGCATGAATTTTTGTACTCTAGGAATTTTAATATATGGAAATTGTAGTAAACTCATATAAGATTACAATGAGTGTTATTCCTATTTTATACTCTAAACAGAAACTAACAAACTCTTTAAACTACTAATAGATAACTGACACGTGCTTTTCCACTCTAATAGGTGATCTTAGTGTTCATCTAGCAATCGTGGTAGCTCTATTTGGAGTCTCTTAGTGAGCAGTGATCACTTTGTAAAGTGTCAAACAAAATACGATAAGATTCTATGTGATAGTGCAAACTAAATGGTTCTTTGTAACAAAATCCGAGGATATTTGATGCATTACTTGCAACTAGTATGTAAGAAAGAAGCCCAGGCTGTAGAAGATCGAGTTGGTTGCTAAAGCTTCTCCATGTGTATGGTGAATATCTTGAGAGTTATTTTCTTAATCTCCAAAGAAATTTATTTTTTTCAAATACTTTTCAATTAGTAAGTAAAAGCTAGATTAAATGTTTGACGTTGGATACGGTATTAGATTTCAATATCTCCCATTCCATGAAATGAATGTTGAATTCTTCACACAATAATTGTTTGTCAAGATTCTAAGGCTCCGACGATTTTTAATTTTCTTGAACAATACTTTCTTGGAAAAACTAGATGGAGAAAAATGTTATTGAGTGTATTCAATGTGTAGTGTGGAATTCCATCAAAAAGAAAAAGTTTGGTGTAGAAAATTAGGTACTATAAGAAAAAATTTTGTGGAAAACATTTTGTGGAATTCCATCAAAAAGAAAAATTTTGGTGTGGAAAATTAGGTAATTTAAGAAAAAAATTTATAAATTGAAAGTTTTGTCTAGCGTAAAGGAGACTCCAAAGACTTCGGAAAAGAAAAACGAAATCTCCAAACTCTCTTTTAAGACTTTAGAAGTTCAAAGTCTTTGGATTATAAATTTGTAATTTTTTTAAAAAAAAGTATATAAATAGACTTATCATTATTTGAACAATCATGAGTTTAGAATTATCATTTTGTGTTTTGATTTTGATCACAATGGTGGCAACATACCAACCTTATTATGGTTGGGACTTTGGAGGCATTTGATCTAATTTGGGCTTTTGAATAAGGAAGTCAAAATTTTGGTTATTTTTCTCCAATTTTGTGAGTCTTTTAACAAAATATTATTAAAATTTGAGTTTATGAGTATTTCTCAAAAAAAAAAAAAAAACAAATATTTAAGCGATTGAGAAGATGGGGAGATTTCGATACCCTAAGTGCTAAGTTTTATAGAAATTTGGCATTGACAATGCCGAATTAGGGGAAAGACAAGAGAGAGACTTTGACAACCAATTTGGTACTCCATTTCAAATTACTATAACATCAACTGTCTTTTTTACACACACATATATATATATATATATATATATATATACACATACGTCCTAAATCATTAATGAATCTGTTCAACAAATAAATAAATAAATAAACCATTAATTAAAGAATGCTCAAAGCCTCAAACTCTTTGTTCAATTATTTTTAAGGATATTTCCCATGAAGCATGGAGATGGAAATATAAAAACAAGTCATCAATCAACTATAAGGTTCCAAATTATGACATTTGGAATAATTTTGAGTATTCATAATAATAATTATAAATTAAATATATACGAGTCCTAAACCATCCATTAATCCATTAAAAAAATCCATCAATTAAAGAATGCTCAAATTCTCAAACTCTTTGTCCAGTTTTTTTTTAAAGACATTTCAAGAAAGCATTGAGATAGAAATATAAAAAAATAAGTCATCAACCAACTGTATGTTGAAATGGGCTGTATGTGTGACTTGAATTGTCAAGCCCAAGTCCACATAAGTTGATAGAATCCTAGTTGAAAAGGGAATCCCACTCCTGCCGACTTTAACATATATATATATATTGTATTAAGTGCAAGCATGGGTAGCCGTGAGATTAAAAGAAAAGCAAAAATTCCAATTAACCTAGTGAGCAAGCCACATGAGAGAAAATAGAGAAAAGAGAGGCAGCCAATTTCTATTCTTATTTTTTCTGTGAGAGAGTGCTATGGTGTAATTGGGATTTGGGTTTCTTGAGAGTGTTCTTGTGCACTATTGTATTCTCCCTGATAATGGTGAAATCCCCGCAACTCCGTAGACATAGGCAAATTGCCGAATCACGTAAATATTGTCTTGTGCGTGTGATTATTTTTCTTTGACGTGTGTTTTTCTCTATTTGTTTTGTTTCTCACAAGTTGGGATTTTGGTTAAATTCCCTACAACTGGTATCAGAGCCTAGGGTTAGGTTTGAGTGGGAGCAATGGCGGAGGAAGCAGGAAAGGCGTCTGGAATAGAAAAGTTTGATGGCACAGACTTCGCGTATTGGAGGATGCAGATTGAAGATTATCTCTATGGAAGGAAATTGCATCTGCCTCTTTTGGGGACAAAACCTGAGGCTATGAAGGCTGAAGAATGGGCTCTTCTTGACAGACAGGTATTGGGAGTTATTAGGTTAACTCTGTCTAGGCCTCATTTGCACACAATGTTGTAAAGGAGAAGACCACAAAGAGATCCGATGAAGGCTTTGTCCGGTATGTATGAAAAGCCACAAGAAACAATAAAGTGCACTTGATGAAGAAACTGCTTCAATCAAGATGGCGGAGAATGCATCAAGAGCACAACATCTCGAATGAATTTAACACTATCACAAATCAATTGTCGTCTGAGAAATTGACTTTGATGATGAGATCCGTGCACCGATCGTTTTGGCTTCTTTGCCAAACAGTTGGGAGGCAATGAGGATGGCGATAAGCAATTCTACAGAAAGGAAAAACTCAAGTACAATGATATACGAGATTTAATTCGCCCGAGGAGATTCGCGAGAAGAGATACAGTGAATCCTCGATCTGTTTCGCCCTAAATCTTGAGACAAGAGGCGGAGGTAATAACAGAAATTCAAATCGGGGCGAGATCAAAATCCAGAAAATTCTAATCGGAATGTAAAATCTAGATCAGGCCAACAAGTACAATGCTGGAATTGTGGGAAAACAGTCACTTTAGGAATCAATGCAAAAGTCCTAAGAAGAAGAATGAAGATGATTCTCGCCAATGTCAGAATGAGAAGAGGTACAGGATGCATTACTTCTTGCAGAGATGAGATAGTCCACTTGATGATTGGGTTTTGGATTCAGGAGCTTCGTTTCATACCACTCCACCGAGAAATCATACGAGAATTATGTTGCGGTGTGATTTTGGTAAGGTGTATTTGGTGATGGTTCACCTTGGATGTTGTGGATATGGGAGATGTTCGAATATTGTTGCCCAATGGGTCTGTTTGGTTCTTGGAGAAGATTCGACATATTCCCGACCCGAGGAGGAATCGATTTCTGTTGGACAACTTGCTGATGAAGGGCATGCAATACTATTTGTTGGTGGTACTTGGAAGGTTACAAGGGGAGCTAGGGTATTGGCTCGTGGAAAGAAAACTGGTACTCAGACATGACCTCAAGTCCAAGAGACACAATTGCGATTCTTGATGCAAGTACTGATACAAGCCTATGGCACCGCAGACTTGGTCACATGAGTGAGAAAGGGATGAAGATGTCACTGTCAAAAGGAAAACTACCAGAATTGAAATCCATTGATTTTGACATGTGTGAAAGTTGCATCTTAGGAAAACAGAAAAAGTGAGCTTCTTGAAAACTGGGCGGACACCGAAGGCTGAAAAATTGGAGTTAGTACACACTGATTTGTGGGGGCCTTCTCCTAGTTGCATCCCTTGAGGTTCAAGGTACTACATCACTTTTATTGATGACTCAAGTAGAAAGGTATGAGTTTATTTTCTGAAAAATAAATCTGATGTATTTGAAACCTTTAAGAATTGGAAGGCTATGGTTGAGACAGAAACAGGTTTGAAAGTAAAATGTTTGAGGTCGGATAATGGAGGAGAGTACATAGATGGAGGGTTCGGTGAGTATTGTGTCTTTGCACAGGAAATTAGGATGGAGAAGACCATTCTTGGGACACCACAAAGAGAATGATGTGGCTGAGCGCATGAATAGAACTCTCAATGAGCGTGCTAGGAGTATGAGGTTGCATGCTTTGGACTACCAAAAACTTTTTGGGCGATGTCTTAGTAATCTTTGCAGATACCCGATAAAACCGAGGACCTTCGGTTCCCATGGAGTTCGAGACTTCCCGAGGAGGTTTGGAGCGGTAAAGAGGTAAAGTTTTCACACTTAAAAGTTTTTGGTTGTGTTTCTTATGTTCATATTGATTCGATGCTCGTAGTAAACTTGATGCAAAGTCTAAAATATGTTTTTTCATTGGCTATGGTAATGAGAAATTTGGCTATAGGTTTTGGGATGAACAAAACAGAAAATCATCAAGTAGAATGTGATATTTAATGAACAGGTTATGTACAAGGACAAGTCAACTCGTAGTGTCGGATGTTACAGAGATAGATCAAAAGAAATCTGAGTTTGTTAACTTAGATGAATTGATCAAGGTACTTGTCCGAGAAAAGGGGTGAAGAAGATAAAGAGAATGTAAATTCACGGGTAGATCTCGAGTACACCAGTAGTCAAGTCCGCAGATCTTCCAGAACATTAGACCTCCACAAATAATTATTCACCCACTCTAAATTATCTCCTGTTGACTGATGGTGGTGAGCCGTAGTGTTATGATGAAGCCTTGCAAGATGAGAATTCAAGCAAGTGGGAGTTAGCCATGAAGGATGAGATGGATTCCTTGTTGGGGAATCAAACATGGGAACTAACTCAATTGCCGTAGGAAAGAAGGCTTTGCACAACAAGTGGGTATACGAGAATAAAGAATGAGCATGATGGTAGCAAACGTTACAAGGCTAGATTAGTTGTTAAAGGATTCCAGCAGAAGGAAGGCATTGACTACACAGAGATATTTTCTCCAGTTGTGAAGATGTCAACAATCGACTAGTACTGGGAATGGTGGTCTGCAGAAAACTTACATCTTGAGCGAGTTAGATGTGAAGACAAACATTCCTTCATGGTGACTTGGAGGAAGATCTTTACATGATTCAGCCGAAGGGTTCATTGCTCAAGGACAAGAGAATTTAGTCTCGCAAACCGAGAAAGAGCTTGTATGGCCTAAAACAAGCTCCTAGACAAAGTGGTACAAGAAATTTGACAGTTTTATGCACAAAATTGGGTTCAAGAGATGTGAAGGCGATCACTTTGTTGCTATGTTAAGTTTTTTGACAATTCTTACATCATATTATTTTGTATGTGGATGATATGCTTATTGCAGGGTCTAGCATTGAAGAGATTAATAATCAAGAAGCAATTGTCCAAACAGTTTGTAATGAAGGATTTGGGAGCTGCAAAGCAAATCCTTGGTATGAGAATCATTAGAGACAAGGCTAATGGTACATTGAAGCTTTCACGCTTAGAGTATGTGAAGAAAGTTCTCGATGAGGTTCAACATGAATGAAGCTAAACCAAAGAGCACACCCTTGGGTAGTCATTTCAAACTAAGCAAAGAACAATCACCGAAGACGAAAGAAGAAAGGGACCATATGAGTAAGGTGCCCTATGCCTCACCTATTGGCGACTTGATGTATGCTATGGTGTGTACAAGGCCGGACATTGCACATGCAAAGGGGAGTTGTGAGCAGATTCATGAGTAGGCCTGGAAAGCAGCATTGGGAGGCGATCAAGTGGATTCTCGAGATATCCGAAGGGTTCATCGATACATGTCTTTGCTTCACAGTGCAAGTTTGAAACTGCGGGGTTATGTAGATGCTTGATTTTGCTTTGGTGATATTGATAGTAGAAATAGTACTCACCGGGTTTGTTTTCACTATTGGTGGTACAAACTATATCATGGGCTTCAAATCTACAAAAGATTGTTACTTTGTCTACTACGTGTTTGAGTATGTTGCAAAGAATCTGGAAAAGGAGATGATTTGGCTACATGGTTTCTTAGAAGAATTGGGTAAGAAGCAGGAGATGGGCATTCTACACAGTGACGGTCAGAGTGCAATTTTTCTTGCCAAGAATTCGGCTTTTCATTCAAAGTCGAAGCACATACGGACAAAATACCACTTTATCCGTTACCTTGTTGAAGATTGTGAGAGTGTTTTTTTCAAGATATTCAGGCTCAAGGATCCTGAGCCCGAATGAAAAAGAAAAGGAGGATATGGTGGACTGGGCCTTGACTCACCGCAGCTAAATGGTCATTTTCGAGAATCAAGTGGATGCAGAGAATGTTCCTGACAACATACAAAAAGATGACAAAAAGGATATCGAGGAATGCCAAATTTAACAACGTGAGTTCGAGAAAGAAAGAATAAGCGAGGATTAGCAAGACAATAAAACGAATCTTTGGGGGATCCACTGGGAACAATATTTCATTAAAAGCATTATCTGTTTGATTACGACAAGCTTACTAGGACGTGATACAAGGTCCAATCAAGCTCAAAAATTGCAGCCTTGAATGGCTATTTCAGCCTTCAAAACTTGCAAAGTTTGATTCTTGTTGGATCCGAGTATGTGCCATAGTTGCTTTTACGGGATATTGGGAAGCGATTTGTCTTCCCTCAATATTTTCTTTTCTGCCTAAACTTTCTGATAATTTTTTCTAGAGAATCTCTTCTTTCTCTTTGTGTTCCTCCCTTTTTTCTCGCTTTCTTCACAACCCATCTTCTCCTTTTATAGTGGAGTTTTACAGGCGTCTTGGGAACCGTTGGTTCCCCTGTTTTGGTCTTTTGCAAGCGAGAGTTCGCTTCTGTCTTCATCATCTCGGTAAGTCCCTTTTTCCGTTTTCGCTCATTCTTTCCTTCTCTTGATTCTCGGTTCCTTTGAAAGCTTCTGGTCGGCCATCCTCTTTGGGGCGTCTTGAGGTATGCCCTTCTCGGCATCCTCACTTCGTGTCTTTTACTTTTCCGTTTCTTTCCTATTTGGGCGGAATCTCATCGCTATTTTGAAATCGCTTTTGTTAACATTCTTTTTCCTTGTTTTGGTTCTCCGACGCCTTTTCTGTCTCCTGTGCCATGAAGGGTCGCTTGCGTCCTTTTGTTTTTTTCTTGTTTTTCTTTCTATCGATCTGTCCTGGTCTTCTTTTTTTCTTCGCGCTTATTGATGGTGCCCGAGGATCCTTGCGCCTTGTATTTTGCTGTGATGTTCTCTCTTTTTCTTCTTTGGTCGCTTTTCCTTTTCTGGGCTTCGGGATCCTCAAGGCCTTTTATACAATCCTTTTGGACTTGGTCTTTTTCTTTCTTCTGGGCTTAGCTCGCTCGTTCTTGGGCTTAGCTTATCTTTTCTTGGGCTTATTTTACTGTGATTTTTTAGACCTCAACAAAGATAAATTGGTAATGCTTGAGAAGATTTGTGGATCTAAGAACCCGGCCGACATGTTGACTAAGGGTGTCACTATTGAGAAGTTGAAGTCGTGCGCAGCTTCAATTGGTCTTCTAGCTTGAGGACGGGAGGATGAGTTGCGGGGATGAGGGATTGTGTTATGGAGGATTGTGGGTGATGTTTGTAGCGACTTGTGAGCCCTTAAGGGCTAAGGTGGAGCCGATGGAGGAGTTTGCTCGTGTAGCTTGATCAATTCAAGCCAAGGTGGAGATTTGTTGAAATGGGCTGTATGTGTGACTTGAATTGTCAAGCCCAAGTCCACATAAGTTGATAGAATCCTAGTTGAAAAGGGAATCCCACTCCTGCCGACTTTAACATATATATATATATTGTATTAAGTGCAAGCATGGGTAGCCGTGAGATTAAAAGAAAAGCAAAAATTCCAATTAACCTAGTGAGCAAGCCACATGAGAGAAAATAGAGAAAAGAGAGGCACCAATTTCTATTCTTATTTTTTCGAGAGAGAGTGCTATGGTGTAATTGGAATTTGGGTTTCTTGAGAGTGTTCTTGTGCACTATTGTATTCTCCCTGATAATAGTGAAATCCCCGCAACTCCGTAGACGTAGGCAAATTGCCGAACCACGTAAATATTGTCTTGTGCGTGTGATTATTTTTCTTTGACGTGTGTTTTTCTCTATTTGTTTTGTTTCTCACAAGTTGGGATTTTGGTTAAATTCCCTACACCGTAAGCCTCAATTTTTATATTTTATTTCTTGGTTGTGCAAATTTAATGAACCCTTCAATTAAATTTTATGAGTACAAACAAACATCAATTAGAAGATATCTAAGACAATCCATAAGTAAGATGTTTTTTTTCTTACACGGAAAACTCATTAATCAGAAGACAAAGGCTACATAAACATTTAATAAAAAGCTTCTACACTACAAGAAAAACGAGCTATTGCAGCGGGTGCGAAAACTGCCGCTATACGTTGCTTATTGCGGCTCGTTTTTGGCTCGCCGCTATACATGAGATCTATTGCGGCATTTTTTGTGACTGTCGCTATAGGTAGGGTTTTTTGCGGCGTCCTATAGTGGCAGGACATAAAACCGCCGCAATAGACTTGTTTTAGCGGCGGTAACAAAGCTATAGCTGCGGGACATAAAATCGCCGCAATAGGGATCCTTTTTAAGGCGGGTTGGACCACCACAATAGACCTTTAAATATCCTAGCCGCAAAATTTTTCTCTATTTTTTTCGCCTTCCTAATTAAAGATCAAATGGTAAATTACATCCGATTGGCATGAAAATTGGCATGTATGTTAAGAACATATAAAACATATAATCCAACGGTTGGATTTTCAAAATATGAATTCAATAATAAGGTATTGGTTGGTGTAACATTTTTTTAAGTTACATCGGGTGTAACTTGAACCCAACTTTATATTTCTTAATTCGATGTGAATTTTGACAAATCTACCGTTAGATTACATTATCTTCGTATATTTTTCATGCTTACAAAATTTCAAGGAGATTAAAGATTAATAGTCATGTCATCAATTAATTGTTTAAATTCAAGTTTTTGTACTTTAAAATAACGCATAAAAGATGAGTTTAAAAATCAAATGGTAAATTACACCCGATTAGCATGAAAATTGGCATGCATGTTAAGAACATATAGGAAATGTAATCTAACGGTTGGATTTTCAAAATATGAATTCAATAATGAGTTATTGGTTGGTGTAACATTTTTTAAAGTTACATCAGGTGTAACTTGAACCCAACCCTATATTTCTTAATTCGATGTGAATTTGGACAAATCTACTGTTAGATTACATTATCTTCGTATATTTTTCATGCTTACAAAATTTCAAGGTGATCAAAGATTAATAGTCATGTCATTAATTAATTGTTTAAATTCAAGTTTTTGTACTTTAAAATAACGCATAAAAGATGAGTTTGAAAATCAAATGGTAAATTACACCCGATTAGCATGAAAATTGGCATGCTTGTTAAGAACATATGGAACATGTAATCCAACAGTTCGATTTTCAAAATATGAATTCAATAATAAATTATTGGTTGGTGTAACATTTTTTAGAGTTATATCAGGTGTAACTTGAACCCAACCCTATATTTCTTAATTCGATGTGAATTTGGACAAATCTACTGTTAGATTACATTATCTTCGTATATTTTTCATGCTTACAAAATTTCAAGGTGATCAAAGATTAATAGTCATGTCATTAATTAATTGTTTAAATTCAAGTTTTTGTACTTTAAAATAACGCATAAAAGATGAGTTTGAAAATCAAATGGTAAATTACACCCGATTAGCATGAAAATTGGCATGCATGTTAAGAACATATGGAACATGTAATCCAACAGTTCGATTTTCAAAATATGAATTCAATAATAAATTATTGGTTGGTGTAACATTTTTTAGAGTTATATCAGGTGTAACTTGAACCCAACCCTATATTTCTTAATTCGATGTAAATTTTGACAAATGTATCATTATATTACATTATCTTCATATATTTTCATGCTTACAAAATTTGAAGGTGATCAAAGATTAATAGTCACGTCATCAATCAATTGTTTAAATTCAAGTTTTTGTACTTTAAAATAACGCATAAAATATGTTTAAATATGAAATGGTAAATTACACCCGATTGGCATGCATATTAAGAACATATAGAATATATAATCCAACGGTTGAATTTTTAAAATATGAATTCAATAATAAGTTATTGGTTGGTGTAACATTTTTTAGAGTTGCATCGGATGTAACTTGAACCCAACCCTATATTTCTTAATTCGATGTGAATTTTGACAAATCTACCGTTAGATTACATTATCTTCATATATTTTTCATGCTTACAAAATTTGAAGGTGATAAAAAATTAATAGCCTTGTCATCAATCAATTGTTTAAATTCAAGTTTTTGTACTTTAAAATAACGCATAAATATTAAATATTAATTTGTACAAATGAAGTCAAAAATGTTGTGTAACCAAGCGGCTAGGATGTGCGCATTCCCACCAGTCAGCTTTATAACCTTACTAAGTACCCGTTTGGTTCTACATTTTGAGCTCAAAAAACGCTTTTTGGAAAAAGCCAGTCCTAAATTTGCGTTTGGTTAAGCCCAAAACGCAACTTTTTGATAAAAGTTGCGTTTTGGGCATAGAGCAAAAACGCGGACAAACGCGAAAATTTTTATGGACCTCTGAGGGTCCATAAATGAAAACGCCGCAGCGGCGCTGCGTTTTGGATGGGTTACCGTTGCTACGGTAAAATTACGGAAATACCCATTCAATTAGAACATCAACTCTTTCGGAAAACAAAAGAGATCAAGAACAAAAAAAAAAAAAAAATTAGAACAACTCTTTCGGAAACAACAAATCAAGAACAGAAAAAAAGAAAAAAAAATTTAGAACAACTCTTTCGGAAACAGCAGATCAAGAACAGAAAAAAAAATTAGAGCAACAACTCTTTCGGATCAACTAATAATCAACAACAACAACAAGAAAATTAGAACAACAGCAGATTAAGACCCTCTGGCGGATCAAAAAGACTGACGAAAAAAAAAGGGGGGGAGAGATTTACCGACCATCCAATCTTCCCGATCATCCAAGAACAAGAAAAAAAAATAGAAAAAGAAGAAGGAGAGCTGGTTCCTTTGTTCGTTTTGAAGTGCTAAGAGAACAAAAAAAAAAAAAAAAAAAAAAAAGAAGAAGAAGGAGAGCGACTGTTCTGGCTTGAAGTGCTAAGAGGAAAAAAAAAAAAAAAAAAAAAAAAGAAGAAGAAGGAGAGCGACTATTCTGGACTGAAGTGCTAAGAGGAAAAAAAAAAAAAAAAAAAAAAAGAAGAAAGAGCTGTGGAAGATAGTATTGGTGTGGTAGGAATAAAAGAGGAACGAAGGAAAAAACAAAAGAAGGAAAAAACAAAAGAAAAGAGTGTGGGTACGTGGGTGGAGGAGAAAAAAAGAGGGAAAAAAAAAAAAAAAAAAGGGAAAGGGAGCCCGTGTGTGTGTGTGTGTGTGTGTGTGTTTGTGTGTGTGTGTGTGTGTGAGAGAAAAAAAAATTATATCAAAATATTTTTACAATAAATTTTAAGTTAGGTTAGTATTAGCTAATATTGGTGAGAAAAAATAATTTTTTTAGAAAGAGAGAAAAATAATTTTAATAGTATATTAAAATTAAAATTAGTATCAATTTTTATTACAATATTTTCACAATATTTTCATAATAAATCTTAAGTGGTAGGTTATTATTAGCTAATATTGGTAAGAAAAAAATAATTTTTTTAGAAAGAGAAAAATTGATTTAAGTATGATGAAGTAATTGATTTAAGTATGAAACAAACTCACATAAAAAAAAGTATGAAATAAATTCCCTTATATATATATATATTGTCATTTTTAGTAATTTATCCTTCAAACTGCCACTTTTATAAGATCTTAGCCAAACACTCAACTTTTTCATTATGCACTTTTTAACAGTTTTTACTAAACACTCAACTTTTTAAAATTCCACTTTCCATTATGCACTTTTAACAAAACTTCACTTTTCATTGTGCATTATTAAAAAAAGCTGTACCAAACTCTCTCTAACCCTATTTTTCAGCATTTGTCTCTCACTTCAACAGCAGCCGTTCTCCCCTTTCCCTCTCCAGTCTCCAGTCATTCTCTTCCTCTCCAGATTGTTCATCAACTCGTATTTGACTTTCATTTCAAATCACAAAAGTTTCTTTCGGATTTTTTTTGATTTAAATCTAATGGAAAAAAGGTTCGGATTAATTTCATTTTGAGCCGCAGAAGTTTCTTTCGGATTTTTTGTTTGTTTGTTTTTGTTTTTGAATTTGTTGGATTTTTGGGTGCAGTGAGACTTCGTGGATATTGTCTGTTCTGAAGTGAGAAACAGAAAGGGCTTACGTGTTCCATATAGAGCTGGTCACAAAGGTATTGCATTTACTTTATAAAACAACTTCTCTCTTCTATTTGTTCGATCTTTATGTATTTTTACTCTTTTTAGTCTCTCAGTTTGTTGGGATCCGATTCAGATCTCTGAAATTCTATAATTTTGAGTTTTTACAGTGAAACCCATCTGGGATGTTTCTCAGTTGGCGTTTTGGATTTCTATTCTTGGCGTTTTTTTTTTTTTTTTTTTTTTTTTTTTTTTCCAATTGCAATGAATTAGATCTAGTCAGAGCTTTCAGACAAAAAGACGGTGGGAATTTCGTAGAGCTAGTGTCATACTCCTTTTCAAAGATAATCCTTTATTATTAAAAAATAAGAATTGGGTTATGATTTTGCTGTTGAAAGTTTACAGAAGCTTTCTAAAAGTTTTAAACTTTTCATTGTCTTTTAGTATATTGAAAAGGGGCTCTAGATTCCTACTTACTTAATGGGTCTAGTTGAGTAAATCTTTTAAATACATTTGTTCTCTTCTGCGAAATTGCTTAGGGCATATTTGGTTTGTCTTTGAAAATTCCTGGTTATGTATTGTACAAGGTATACTTTAAACATTATGTCCTTAATACTAGTGTGGTCTTGTTTAATGGTGACGTTTTGGGTGCCAATGTTTTCAGTTATAATAGTTTTGTTGATTATTGCCATACAAAATATGGTTCATTTTGAAATGCGTACTTTATTTTTAAAATGTTTGAGAACAGAATGTTACTGAAGGAAACAGTGGGAATGTAACTTGCTAAAACCCCATGTCATGGTGTTTCTAACGGAAAGTCTTAAGGTTTTTTTTTTTTAAATAAAAAAAAAGTCTTAAGCTTAAATCCACCTTTCACATTGTAACTATTAAAAAAAAAAAAAAAACCACTACACCAAAAGAAAAGGGTCCCATGGCCACAGCCCATGGGCCTTGAGGCCCTTGACAAAGCAAGCCGAATTCCCAAAGGCCCAAATAATTGAAAACGATAAAGTATATAAACAAAATCTGGAAGGCCAACTCGTTCAAGGTCTCTGCAGCTCAGGCGCAGGATGGCTCTCAAAGTTAGTGGCTGGAGAGCTCTGGAGTCACCGCCACTCCCAAGCACACCAAAATCCTCATTATCATCATCATCATCATCCTCAATATGATTAAAAGTTTTGTGATTGCTGCCATTTGGCCTGGTTCTACTTAACTTTTTGCCTCTGCAAATTATCAGAAACACTTAAAAAGTTGCTAAAAGTGTAGTAATTAAATTTTATTTGATTGTTAGCTGTTGCCTTTTTTTCTTTTCAACTGTCTGATTACTAGCCTATTTTCTTTCATCAAATTATTACCTATTAAATATTGGATTCATTACTATTAGAGCCTGAAGCCCACCTGCTCATTCTTGAAACCTTCACTTATTGGTGTCAAATAGCCTCGCCTTGTATTTCTTGACTTTATACTGTAATAGTTCGTCGATAAGTTCTTGGCAATACATTTTATTGATTTTGGGCCGGGTCATAATTGCTATGTTTATAAGAGTAATGTTATTGTGGGAAAATGGAGTTGAGTTTTTTAGGAATGAGAAATTGGGTGAGTGAAGGTCTTTGCTGATATTTGTTTTCATGTTGGATTGGGAGGTCAGTTTTACTGGTTCATGAAGTCAGTTTAAATTAAATTTCCAGCAGCACTGAAGGTGTTGATGGTTCTAATATATATATATATATATTTGGCTATCTTATAAGCCAATAAATTTGTTGTCTCAATGTGCTGTCACTTGGGACATGTCTATTATGTGCAGCTGAAGGAAAATTTTAATAAATTTAGGGAATTTTTATCTAGTCCTAAGATAATGGAAGTTTATAAGATTGCTAAGTTTCCTCAAATCCTCTCTTCTCTTCTAACATATGAAGCACTAATTTAATCCAATAAGTATATATCATTCTTGCGAATTGTCCACTCTTCCCTCTCACTTTTCCTACGACATTTTCTAATTTTTTTACTTAGAATATATTCCATCTTAATATTCTGATATATTTAGTTTTCATGTGTTGATATCATTTTATCAATGTTGTAAGCCACAGGTAGCACTTGGTTCCAGTGCCCTTGTTTCATTGAACTTTGTGAGTTCTTTCATTCATATCTGCCTCTCACCTAGTTTGCTATTTACTAAATTTGTTGTTCATATACTTCTCAGGTTTTGGTTATCCTTCGTTTCCAAAATAGTGGTCATGTACTTCAGCAAAGAGTGGTCCAGCATTCACCCTATTCCAAATATCAAGAAAAACTTTTGGTTCCTATTCTAAGCTAGCACAAAATAATCTAAAACTGGTATATTCTCTCAAATGTCGTTTTTCCTAACTTTTTTCTTTGGAATAAACTATACCATATTTCTTGTTCACTTATTTTATTGTGATTTTGCTTTATATTGTTCAAACTTGTATTATAATGTAGGGCAAGTGTGTAACATATTTTGCTGTATAGTGCATGTAGACCTTCAAGTGTTTGTTTCATTGAATCCCTTTAGTTAGTTTTTTTATTAGTTTTATGGATAAAATTGTCTTCTACTTGTTACCATTGCATTGACTTCACTGTAACATCTTGACTTGTCCATTATCTAATAAGTAGGCTTTTAATTTGTAAAACTTTTACAGGCCAGTATCACATTCACCCTTATGAGAGAAAATGTTGAATATATGACTATGGCCCTGACTCTGTCTTTAAGTGAACTTGGAATTTTAAACTCCGTCATAGTTTGTTAACTTCATGAATTATTTTGATGCTATTTTCCAGCTCGAGAAGTTATTGATGACATAAATTTGTTTGTTATGGTTTCCTAACTTTAAGCTTCCTTGCCGGTGACTTCAACAGGTTACTGGATTATGAGGTAGACCCCTATAGGAAGTCTTTTTATTTGTTGATTGTTCAATAAATTTTTTACTAGTATATATATATATATATATATATATATATCTTTGACGTGTACAGGGAACTGAGATACTTTGTAGTCAGACCAAAAGCAAAGTGATTGGATATCAGACATGGGCTTAGAAATTTGAAATACAAAGTTAGGGATAGTGGTTTTACATTGCAATCCTTCGCTACTTCATTGCATTGGTAAAATTTCCTATGAAAGTTCATTGTATTGTGGTCCATTTGTTTGATTTTCAAATTGTCTTTTTCTTTGAATGTGACTGATCTGACATTGTTTACTTTTTTTTTTTCTACTCTATGTTTCTTTGGTCTACATATGGGTATCTATTGTTCAAACCATGCATTGCCTGAATGGGGGACAATTGTTCATGAGCCATAGTCACAACCTCTCCAAGCATCAACAATAGCTGCAATGGCAATGACAACAAGGTATTCTAAATTCTCTATCTCTCATGAGTTTGCATGACTTTTATTCTACCCATTTATTTATTGTTTTTCTGAAATTTAATCATTTGTGTAATTACTTTGTCAAAAAAAACTTATTTCTCTCAGTAGACTAAATTACTTACTTTCAACAAAAACAATTGTCAATAACTTTCTTTGTTGGGTTAATTACTTTGTTCTTGTAATTGATTTTTTTAATAAATTTTTTACTTATTTTTAGTGTGCAAATTGGTCTCTACTATTGTTGCTGTAGTTGGCTGCATACACTTTCATTCATAAGAGGGCTTGTTTTGTTTAAAATTGTTTTTTCTTTTCTTTTATTGCTTGGATATTTTATATTTGGTTTGGTTATGAAGGTTTTTCCTTCTTACTAACTCACACGTTAACTTAACTTCCAGTCTTTACAGAGGTCAGTGTTTTAATATATTATGATCCCTGTCTTTGTAATTTTTCCTTTTCAATCTATGTTTGGAAGAATGAGTCAAAATCAGTAACCTTTGCAATGAGACCCTCAAAAGGTTTGACAAAATGCTAGAGTATGTCAAGCACGTCATGCAGCACCCCTTTTCTATTGGTTAAAAAATATGCTTAATATATTGTAGTATTAAATGGTTTGTGCTGATGTCTCTTGTACTATAGAATGCTGCCAAGCAAAGTGGTTTGTTGGATGATGTTCTCAATCATTGTCGGGTCTATGTTTCAATGTGTTTGATGAAATGCCTATAAGAAAGATTAAAAGGAGAAGGTATGGTCATGTTTATACATACAATAATAGTGGAAAATGTCGATTCAAGAATCCATACTACTACGTTCTTGAGGCTTCATGGAATTTATTGCAACAATGAAGGCAGTAAAAGTATTGATTCTGGGTATGGTTACAAGTCGTCTCATTAAAATATCATGGCCTCACTCTTTGTCTATTTATAATCTTGCACAAAATTATTAGGAAAAAGATTGTCTCTAAAATTTGTTTTAGCTTTAGTAAGAAATTGCACGAAAATGAAGCATGCACTACCTAATTGGGTGATTTTAATAGCTTTTTTTAAGCCAACTGTGATCTTAGCTGATCTGGGACTCCCCGCTTCAACCATTGTTGCGGATTCTTACTTATCAATAAACCATTGTTGCAGGTTCTTGATTTAGTTGAGATGAGTCATTCTTCCACTATTTGGTGCTCATAAATTCCTCCACTATGGAATTTGAGAAGTTGCTTAATGCTTTGTTAGTGCTCTTTGATAATTTATATGTTGTTGATAGGTTTTGAATAATTTGTACAGTTATTATCTGTGTTGTTATTCTTAAATTGTTGCTTTCAGTTATAATTCTGTTGTGGCTGTGTTTTGTATATGGTTTTTTCCTTAATTAAATTTGTGTATCTATTTAATTGATTAGTAGATTGGTTTAGAATTGTTATGGTATCAATGATGTCTGGTGGTTATTTGACTTATTGGTTATTTCTAACTAGAATGTTGCTAACTATTGTCATGTAATCCAAATCTAAGTTTAATATTATAATTTTCCTCTTTTTTTCTTACTTATCAAAAAAATAAAAATAAAAATTATAATTTTCCTCTACCATTAAAAGATGCTGCACAATATATATGTGTAAACCTAATTTGCAGACTTTGTCCAATCCCCTAACGTCTTAATTATTCAAAAGAGGGATGAGTAAGCCAAATGTTTTTGTCTTGAATGGTTCTTTAAGTAATTTTATTTGCTGTTATAGTGATTTTTGTTCTTAAGTTTTAGAATTTTTAGACAGATTCTTTCCAAATGGTCATGGTCATGGTGCAATTGGTTGTTTTGTTTTGGGTTAATAACCAGTTGTATGTTTGGGTTTTAAAAGCTAGAGCCCCCACTCCACTGTTATCCTGCCTTAAATAAACTTTATTTTATTTCATTTTTCGATTGGTATGTTACACACGCACCCAATGTTTCTTGTGCACGACTTCACCCTCCACCTGACACTTTCAAGGGAAGGAAGTGCCAATTGAGCTAGAGCTCATTGGCATCTTACCTTTAAGAAAACATTAATTTAATATTTGGTTCAATTGCAAGTATATTGTAATGTGTCCCCTAGTTTCACAAAGTCCCCAGTCAATCCAATTGCTTTGAAATTAAGAACAAATTAACTTGAAGATTCCGTGCTGGTGACTTCAACAGCTTGCTATATTATAAGGTAGACACACACTGAGATATATATATATATATATATATATATATATATATCTTTCATGTGTACAAGGAACTGGGATACTTTGGAAGTCATACTAAAAGCAAAATGAGCTTATGAAATTTGAAATACAAAGTTTGGGTCTGTTGGTTGTACATTTCAATCCTTCACTACTTCATTGCATTGGTAAAATTTTGCTATCAAAGTTCATTGCAATGTGGTCCATTTGTTTTATTTTCAAATTGTCTTTCTGTTTAAGTTTGTGACTGATCCGACAATGTATACCTTTTTTTCCCCTACTCTATATTTCTTTTGTCTAACATATGGGTTTTAATTGTTGAAACCATGCGTTGCCCGAATAGGGGACAATGGTTCATGAGCCGCAGCCACAACTCTCCAAGCATCAACAATAGCAACTATGGGAATGACAACATGGTATTCAAGTCTCTATCTCTCATGACTTTGCATGACTTTTATTCTACTCGTTTATTTTATTGTTTTTCTGAAATTTAATAATTTGTGTAATTACTTTGTCGACAAAAAATTATTTCTCTCGGTAATTACTTTTCTAGGGAATTACTTTTCCAATTCCTTCTTCGCACTAAAATCTCTATTAAATCGATATTGATATGGGCATGGGATGGTTTTTACCTCCCGAGTCACACATTTGCTTCCTCTAAAATGGGAAGAAAACTAAGGAGAAAATACAAATATAAAAGAGAGATATTATTTTTCCCATTATGTCTCTCACTCTCCCCATCCTCAGCCGTATGCAAAATTAGGAGATTACTCACCAAAGTCCGAGTAATAAACCAAGATCCGAGCCCAGGAATGGACCTATTAAGGGCTCGGGCCCCCCTAGCCTAAAAAAAAAAAAAATTAGTAATCATACTCCCCAAACCAGTCCCCCTAGTTAGAACAGCCCCAAGCCCAACCCAACCCAAAAAAAATAGAAAAACCCGTTAACCCTTTTACAAACCGATCTCGATTAAACCCAAAAAAAAAAAAAAAAAAAAAAAAAAAGTCGAGAGAGAGAGAGGAATGGAGAGAGTTTAGAGGTGAGACCCGGATCCATGCTTTGCCATAGATTCCCTTCACGCTGCTGCCATAGCTCTCCTATTGATCCGCACGCCACCACACCCTTAGCGCCTCCAAAAAATGTGTTCCGGATCAAGAAGCATACGCAAAAAGAAATTCCAAAAGGAAGCGAAAAAAAAAAAAAAAGGCTCTGTTTGTCTTCCGCAACAGGGAAAACTGAAAAACTTAGTTCGTCCTCCGCAAAAACAAAGTGATTCGAAGATAATTCAAAAGGTAGGCATGTTTTTTTCCCCCTTTTTTTGTTTTCTATTCAATTACCATTTCTATGTTTTGAAAATTAGAGTAGATTTATTGATGATTTCTCTCAAATTGAAATCGATTTGGTGCTGAAGAACATACATTTATGTGTTGCCAAAAAAAGAAAGTTCTGTCATTTCATTTATGTTGTTTTTAATTTTTTGTTGAAATATTTTCCCCCCTTTATATTTTCGTTTCCCATGCCTCTTTTCTACCATTGTTGTTAAGGTTTTTGCAATATATATTTAAAGTTTTTCGATACCAAGCGACGCGCCCTTCTCACCTTCAAGCAAGACCTTATTGATCCATTAAATTGATTCTCCTCTTGGACTGTTGATGGGGATTGCTTTGATCAAGTCAGGTCGATGTTGTGCCGCCACAACTTCACTACTCACGTCCAACAACTCCATCTCGAAGCTTCCCTCCTGTTTGGGATGATTCTATTTCTCGACGAACAAAACGGACAAAATTGGGCTCAAGAAGAAGCCTATGAGCGGTCAATGTTTGGTGGTAAGCTAAATCCTTCTCTGCTTGATTTGAAGCATTTGAATTACTTTGACCTCGGCTTCAATAATTTCTCTACTTCTCCTATTCCCTCATTTCTCGGTTCAATGAAGAGTTTAACATCTCTTAATCTCTCTTATGGGGATTTGTGGGACTCATACCTCATCAACTTGGAAATCTCTCCAATTTGCTCTATCTTAATCTCGAATGTCCTTGGGTTGATTTATATGTGAATAACCTTCAATGGCTTTCTAGTCTTCCTTTGCTACAACGTCTCAATATGAGTGGTGTAGATCTTAGCAAAGCCTCCGATTGGCTACAACTCATAAACACACTCCCTTCCTTGTTTGACTTGCGCTTGTCATCTTCCCAACTTCCTTTCATTCCACCGACGCCCACTGTTAACTTTTCATCACTCCTCACCCTCGATCTTTCAAGGAACCAATTTGAAAACACTTGATCCCATCATGGATCTTTGGTCTTCGTAATCTTGTTTCTCTTGATCTATCTTTCAATAACTTTCAAGGTCCAATCCCTGTTGATCTCCACAACATGGCTTCTCTTAAGCACCTCCATCTATCTAGAAACTATTTCCACCATAGACTTCCCAATTGGTTGTATAGTTTTAGTCGTCTTGAGTTTTTCAACCTTGGCGTCAATAGTTTGCGGGGTACAATCTCCGGTGCCATTGGAAACCTAACATCCGCAATTAGTATTGACTTGTCAAAAAATGAACTTGGAGGAAAGTTGCCAAGATTGTTGGGTAATCTTTGTAACTTAAGGGAAATCAAATTGTCATCCAACGAATGGAGTCAAGAGATATCCAAAATTTTAGAAAGTTTATCGGTGTGTCTTTCAGGAAGACTAGAGATCATAGACTTAAGTATTTCTCAACTTCATGGTCATTTGACGGATAAAATTTTCTCCTCCCTTGCCAAATAGGAGAAAATTTTCCTACAATTTTAAAGAAATAAATAAAAACTACCTTGGATCTTGATTTTAAGGTTTTTCTTATTCTTATTTTTTCTATAAATTTTTATTAAATGTACACAATATTGTGATACAATCATAAGTCCGGTACTATCTTTGTTGGGGACTTCCTTCATGTGGCGTCGTTTAATCAAGCTTTATTAGGGAAATAGTTGTGGCGTTAAGGGCATGAAGTTACCCATCTTTGGCGGAGAGTTATCTCCACAAAATATGGTGAGGGTTAAGGGGGGTGGTGTACGAAAGTGTGTAGGAGGACTCATGGATGTGGCCTTTGGAGAAGCATTCATGAAGGGTGGGAGAGTTTCTCTAAGCATCTATCTTTCGTAGCGGGTGAAGGCACTCGTATCTGCTTTCCTCGGCATGATAAGTGGATTGGGGACAACACCCTAAAAGATCTCTATCCCGAGAAATACTTTAGTCCGAGATCTCTAGTCTATCCGAAAGACACATTGATAAACTTTCTAAGATTTGAGATATCTCTTGACTCCATTCGTTGGATGACAATTTGATTTCCCTTAAGTTACAGAGATTACCCAACAATCTTGGCAACTTTCCTCCCAAGTTCATTTTTTGACAAGTCAATACTAATTGCAAATGTTAGGTTTCCAATGGCACTGGAGATTGTACCCTGCAAACTATTGACGCCAAGGTTGAGAAACTCAAGACGACTAAAACTATACAACCAATTGGGAAGTTTATGGTGGAAATAATTTCCCGATAGATGGAGGTGCTTAAGAGAAGTCATGTTGTGGAGATCAATAGGGATTGGACCTTGAAAGTTATTGAAAGAAAGATCAAGAGAAACAAGATTACGAAGACCAAAGATCCATGATGGGATCAAAGTGTTTTCAAATTGGTTCTTTGAAAGATCGAGGGTGAGGAGAGATGAAAAGTTAACAGTGGGCGTCGGTGGAATGGAAGGAAGTTGGGAAGATGACAAGTGCAAGTCAAACAAGGAAGGGAGTGTGTTTGTGAGTTGTAGCCAATCGTAGGCTTTGCTAAGATCTACACCACTCATATCGGGATGTTGTAGCAAAGGAAGACCAGAAAGCCATTGAAGGTTATTCACATATAAATCAACCCAAGGACATTCGAGATTGAGATAGAGCAATTTGGAGAGATTTCCAAGTTGATGAGGTATGAGTGCCACAAATCCCGCATAAGAGAGATTAAGAGATGTTAAAGTCTTCATTGAACCGAGAAATGAGGGAATAGGAGAAGCAGAAAAATTATTGAAGCCGAGGTCAAAGTAATTCAAATGCTTCAAATCAAGCAGAGAAGGATTTAGCTTATCACCAAACATTAACCGCTCATAGGCTTCTTCTTGAGCCCAATTTTGTCCGTTTTGTTTGTCAAAAATAGAAGCGGGCCTGAACTTATAATCCAATTTGATGGGCTTGCCAAAGCCCGGCCGTGGGAATCTTTTAAGGGCACTTTGGTCAAACTTGGATTTTTAAAAGAGCCACTCGATGATCAAGCAACGTGGGTACAAGGGGAGAGCTCGAATAGTCATGTGAGTTTAGTTGTCGGGCCGCGCGTGTCGCAGCGTCGCCGGCGAGGGCGACGGTGGGTTCTGGGTCGCCGGTTGTGTCGGTAGTGCCGGTGAGGGCGACGGTGGGTTCTAGGTCGTCGACGGTGTCGGCAGCCTTCCACGGCAAGGGCGATGGTGGTTTCTGGGTTGTCGATGCGGGCGACGTCGGCGAGTGCGATGTCGGTTCAAATGATGTTGTAGCAAAGGAAGACCAGAAAGCCATTGAAGGTTATTCACATATAAATCAACCCAAGGACATTCGAGATTGAGATAGAGCAATTTGGAGAGATTTCCAAGTTGATGAGGTATGAGTGCCACAAATCCCGCATAAGAGAGATTAAGAGATGTTAAAGTCTTCATTGAACCGAGAAATGAGGGAATAGGAGAAGCAGAGAAATTATTGAAGCCGAGGTCAAAGTAATTCAAATGCTTCAAATCAAGCGAAAGGGATTTAGCTTATCACCAAACATTAACCGCTCATAGGCTTCTTCTTGAGCCCAATTTTGTCCGTTTTGTTTGTCGAAAATAGAAGCGGGCCTGAACTTATAATCCAATTTGATGGGCTTGCCAAAGCCCGGCCCGTGGAATCTTTTAAGGGCACTTTGGTCAAACTTGGATTTTTAAAAGAGCCACTCGATGATCAAGCAACGTGGGTACAAGGGGAGAGCTCGAATAGTCATGTGAGTTTAGTTGTCGGGCCGGGTGTCGGCGGCGTCGCGGCGAGGGAGGGCGACGTGGGTTACGGGTCGCCGGTTGTGTCGAGAGTGCTTGGTGAGGGCGACGGTGGGTTCTAGGTCGTCGACGGTGTCAGCCGCGACTTCGCGGCAAGGGGGCGATGGTGGTTTCTCGGGTTGTCGGTGCGGCGGCGTCGGCGAGTGCGATGTCGGTTCAAATGATGTTGTAGCAAAGGAAGACCGAGAAAGCCATTGAAGGTTATTCACATATAAATCAACCCAAGGACATTCGAGATTGAGATAGAGCAATTTGGAGAGATTTCCAAGTTGATGAGGTATGAGTGCCACAAATCCCGCATAAGAGAGATTAAGAGATGTTAAAGTCTTCATTGAACCGAAAATGAGGGAATAGGAGAAGCGGAGAAATTATTGAAGCCGAGGTCAAAGTAATTCAAATGCTTCAAATCAAGCGAGAGAAGGATTTAGCTTATCACCAAACATTAACCGCTCATAGGCTTCTTCTTGAGCCCAATTTTGTCCGTTTTGTTTGTCGAAATATAGAAGCGGGCCTGAACTTATAATCCAATTTGATGGGCTTGCCAAAGCCCGGCCCGTGGAATCTTTTAAGGGCACTTTGGTCAAACTTGGATTTTTAAAAGAGCCACTCGATGATCAAGCAACGTGGGTACAAGGGGAGAGCTCGAGCAGTCATGTGAGTTTAGTTGTCGGGCACGCGTGTGTGTGCGGCGTCGCCGGCGAGGGCGACGGTGGGTTCTGGGTCGCCCAGGTTGTGTCGATAGTGCCGGTGAGGGCGACGGTGGGTTCTAGGTTGTTGACGGTGTCGCCAGCTTTCGCCGGCAAGGGCGATGGTGGTTTTCGGGTTGTCGGTGACTACGGCGGCGTCGGCGAGTGCGATGGGGGGTCCATTTCTGGGTTTTCCGAAGTGGAGGGGACTAATCTGAGGTTGAGGGAAGAGACCCGGACTCCAAAAAGCTAATGGGACCTGGGTATGTCGTTTCTTCTCAACTTCAAGCAAGACCTTATTGATCCTTCAACCTGGCTCTCCTCTTGGATCGTTGATGGGGATTGCATCCACTGGGCTTGGTGTTGTCCGCCACAACCTCACCGCTCACGTACATCAACTCCATCTCAGAAGCTTCCCTCCCGTTTGGGATGAGTTAGGAACAAAATGATGCTGAATATGAAGCTTATTGGCGGTCAAGGTTTGGTGGTAAGCTAAATCTTTCTTTGCTTAATTTGAAGCATTTGAATTACTTTGACCTCGGCTTCAATAATTTCTCTGCTTCTCCTATTCTCGAATTTCTTGGTTCAATGAAAAGTTTAACATCTCTTAATCTCTCCAATGCGGGATTTGTGGGACTCATACCTCATCAACTTGGAAATCTCTCCAATTTGCTCTATCTTAATCTTGAAGGCTATGGATCTAATGATTTATATGTGAATAACCTTCAATGGCTTTCTGGTCTTTCTTTGCTACAACATCTCGATATGAGTTATGTTAATCTTAGCAAGGCCTCTGATTGGCTACAACTCACAAACACACTCCCTTCCTTGTCAGAGCTACTATTGATAGCTTGCCAACTTTGTCTCATTCCACCAACACTCACTGTTAACTTTTCATCTCTCCTCACCCTCGATCTTTCAGGGAACCAATTTGAAAACACTTTGATCCTATCATGGATTTTTGGTCTTTGTAATCTTGTTTCTCTTGATCTATCTGACAATTACTTTCAAAGTCCAATCCCTGTTGATCTCCAAAACATGACTTCTCTTAGTCACCTCGATCTTATCTTTGAACAATTTCAACTCTTCAATTCCCAATTGGTTGTATAGTTTTAGTCGTCTTGAGTTTCTCAACCTTCGCTTTAGTAATTTGCAGGGTACAATCTTGATTGCCATTGGAAACCTAACATCCGCCATTAGTATTGACTTATCAAGAAATGAACTTGGAGGAAAGTTGCCAAGATCATTGGGTAATCTCTGTAACTTAAGGGAAATCAAATTGTCATACAACAAATGGAGTCAAGAGATATCCAAAAATCTTAGAAAGTTTATCAAGGTGTCTTCCATATAGACTAGAGATCTTAGACTTAAGTAATTCTTAACTTCATGGTCATTCGAATGAACTTGGGGTATCTAAAAATCTAGTCAAACTTTCTTTCTAGTATAATTCAATTTTGGGCCCAATTCCTGTGTCTATAGCAAATCTTTCATCTTTGACATACCTGGATTTTTCAAACAATCTATTCAACGGAACTCTCCCTCAAATTTTTGGACAATTGAAAAATCTAGCCAGTCTTGATTTTTGGAATAATTCAATTTCGGGTCCACTTCCAGTGTCATTTGAAAATCTTCAATCTTTGACATACTTGGATCTTAGGAATAATCAATTCAATGGAACTCTCCCTCAAAATTTTGGACATCTTCCCAAACTTGAGACTTTATATATTGGTTCTAATATGTTGAAAGGTGTGGTGTTTGAAGTTCATTTTTTCAATTTAACCAGTTTGAGGATACTTTATGCATCTAGAAACCAATTGACTTTAAAAGCAAGTCAAAATTGGATTCCTCCTTTTCAGCTTGAGTTTTTATCCTTGCAATCATGGAATTTAGGGCCAAAATTTCCCCCATGGATGGTGGAATACCGCCACCGAAATTGTTGTTCCCCAAACTCAAGACCTCCAAGTAGTTCCATTTCATCAAACAATCAGGTATTATTCTTGATAAATGATTTTTGTCAAGATTGAGATATCCTAGGTATTTTTGCTCATTCATTCTAAAACACAAAAAGTGAGAAATGGATCTAGAAAGATCTAGCACATACACATCAGAGGATATATAAGGTAGGGGACCTTTGAAATGGTTTGAACTTAAATCAATCATTGAAGCAGACAAAATCATGGGAATTTCTCCATGGATTAGATTGTGGGAGAGATTTAAAATTTGGAACCGAGAAGACAAGTTCCAAAATGAAGGAGATGCCTTTGTGAGCAAAGCCATGGGGGAAATTTTGGCCCTAAATTCCATGATTGCAAGGATAAATACTCAAGTTTAAAAGGAGGAATCCAATTTTGACTTGCTTTTAAAGTCAATTGGTTTCCAGATGTAGAAAGTGTCCTCAAACTAGTTAAATTGGAAAAATGAACTTGAGACATGACACCTTTCAACATATTAGAATAATATATAAAGTCTCAAGTTTCAAAGTCATTCCAAAATTTTGAGGGAGGGTTCCTTCCAATTGATTATTCCCAAGATCCAAGAATGTCAGAGATGAGAGATTTCCAAAAGAAACCGGAAGTGGACCAGAGATTGAATTATTCTAAAGAACCAGTTCGACTAGATTTTTCAATTGTCCAAAATTTTGAGGGAAAGTTCCATTGATATGATTGTTTGAAAAATCCAGGTATGTCAAAGATGGAAGATTTGCTAAAGACATTGGAATTGGACCTGAAATTGAATTATCTTGAAAAGAAAGTTTGACAAGATTTTTAAATACCCCAAGTTCATCCGTCAAATGACCATGAAGATGAGAATGACTTAAGTCTAAGATCTCTAGTCTAACTGAAAGACATCCCGATAAACTTTCTAAGATTTCAGATGTCTCTTGTCTCCATTTGTTCCATGACAATTTGATTTCCCTTAAGTTACAGAGAGTATCCAACGATCTTGGCAACTTTCCTCCAAGTTCATTTTCCGACAAGTCAATACTAATGGCAGATGTTAGGTTTCCAATGGCACTCGAGATTGTGTTGTACCTTGCAAATAACTGTCGGCAAGGTTGAGAAACTCAAGACGACTAAAACTATACAATCGATTGGGAATTGAAGAGTTGAAATTGTTTCCAGAGAGATCGAGATGCCCTAAGAGAAGTCATGTTTTGGTAATCAACAGGGATTGGACCTTGAAAGTGATTGTAAGATAGATCAAGAGAAACAAGATTACGAAGACCAAAGATCCATGATAGGCTCAAGGTGTTTCCAAATGGGTTCCCAGAAAGATCGAGGGTGAGGAGAGATGAAAAGTTAACAGTGGGTGTTGGTGGAATGAAAGGAAGTTGGGGAAATGACAATCGCATCTTTGACAAGGAAGGGAGTATGTTTGTGAGTTGTAGCCAATCGTAGGCTTTGCTAAGATCTACACCACTCATATCGAGATGTTGTAGCAAAGGAAGACCAGAAAGCTATTGAAGGTTATTCATATATAAATCAGCCCAAGGACATTCGAGATTGAGATAGAGCAATTTGGAGAGATTTCCAAGTTGATGAGGTATGAGTGCCACAAATCTCGCATAAGAGAGATTAAGAGATGTTAAACTCTTCATTGAATCGAGAAATGAGGGAATAGGAGAAGTAGGGAAATTATTGAAGCCGAGGTAAAAGTAATTCAAATGCTTCAAACCAAGCAGAGAATGATTTAGCTTATCACCAAACATTAACCGCTCATAGGCTTCTTCTTGAGCCCAATTTTGTCTGTTTTGTTCGTCGAAAATAGAATTATCCCAAACAGGAGGGAAGCTTATGGACGTGAGCAGTGAGGTTGTGGCGGACAACACCGACCCAAATGGACAAATCCCCATCAAAAACTTACAGTCCATGGACAAACTAAACATGATTGTACATTTAGTTTACTACGATCCAAAAGTAGGAGCACAGTTGTAGGAAATGTGTCCAAAATGCATTTTGCTGAAGTCAAAATTAAAAGAATTTAGATTGTCTTCTCACTCTTTTGTCATGAATGTAAGCTCCAATGGGGCTCCTACTTTTAAACTCAATGCTGTCACAGTGAGTTCTTGTCAAATTGATCCAACATTTCCTGCATGGTTACCAAACACAGAAATCTTAAGCATTTTGACATCTCACAGTTAGAATTGTAGATGCTGCCTGAGAAAAAATTTGATTGCAATGTATACAAGGTATTGCTAAATTTTGAACTCATTGATTGAGCTCTGATTATTTTTCTAGACCAATATCCTCATATTTTTGCCAAAACATGAAAAGAGATTGGCTTGATAATTTTAGATGTATTGGATAAATGTCTATTAGGATAATCGCATCATTGCCAGATGCACTGGCTATCTTTGAACCGTATTAAAGTCGAACAATAAACCCTCATATGTAATTCACAACTCACTGGCTCCCTCATATAAGCTTGAGCCCTTGTGCTGAACAACAATAGCTTGTTCATAACCGTACCTTTTTCATTGACTACACACATTGTAGGCTCCTTGATCTAGGCTAGATAGGAGAAAAATGATGCTCATCCAAAAATGTGGCAATTTGCTTTTCTTTTGGTATAGGATTTTTGCCAATAATAGCCTTTGGACATATACAAAGGTGCTCAAAAGAACCTAATCCTAACGGTTTCTTCTTTTCTCTAGCACTTTCTAAGAGTCTTTTAATATTCCATATTTGAAAGGAGCATAGACCTTTCAAGTAACTTGTTTGTATCAGTTTCTATCGAGGTCTTATAGGATTTCGTTTCTTGAACTTGTCTCAAAGTCATATGATATTGTTGAAAATCCTAATTTCTAAATAAACAGTATTTTTGGCAAAATTGTCCAAGGCATATCTAATTTGTCTTTTCTTGGTTACATGAACTTTCATACAACAAATTTTTAGAACAATTCCTTCACACACCTAGCCTAAGATTTTTGATGCATTTAGCTACATTGCCGATCTTGAACTCAATGAAGCTCCTGTTTCCCAAAAGTGCTCAATAGCAATTAACAAAAATGAGGATGACTCTGAAAATTCCTGGTTATGTTTAGAAATGAGAGTCGGATGTTCTGTTGGTGCTTGGGGAATCTGTGGAGTTATCTTCTTCAAAAGGACTTCAAGGCATCATGATTTTAGGTTTATCAATGACGTGAAAGATCAATGTGACTACAATGTTAAAAGTGAACTGGTTCCTTGAAATTTTGAGTGAGCTAGTATTTGAACTTAATTTTTGGGAGGAAAGTCACAGGAAGATGTGTTCTCCCAAAGTCTAGCAATGTTTACCTTCAACTTGAGAGAGGCTTAGTCACTGAGCTTGAGAATCTGCAGAAGGATAATGTGATAACTGGGCCTGATTGTGTAGGCTCTGGAGGGTTGAGGATAAGCCTGGTTTTGAATTGTTTGTTAGGCCGGAAAAGGTGTTTAAAGAAGTAAATAGCTTGCATAGGAAGGGCTCATCTGTTCTTTATGAATATTCAATTGAGAGGTACAGTGCCTGTGAGCCATTTGATTTGGGCCTTACATGGAAGTTTCCTGTAGTTTGGTCGTGTCCACGAGCACCATTACACTCTACTAGGTTCTTAATGGGTAGTGGGAATCAAAGGGGCACAATTGCAATATCTTTTATATCCACAGATTTAGAGGAGGGGTTCCCAGGTGCTAATATTGGTGAAGACAGTTGTAAGTTGCAAGTAGACATTTTTCAAGTTGTGCCTTGGTATATTAAGGTCTATTATCATACTTTACGAGTTTTTGTTGATGGGCAACCTCAAGCTATTGCTAATGTTGTAGAGAAGATGTATGTTTCACCTTCTGGAGACAAGGTATCGCCTGGGGGGATGGAACTGGTCCTAATATTTCCCTGTGCTGTGAAATCAGCAGCTTTAACTTTTGAGTTTGATAAGGTATGAATCATATGATCTAGCTATTCTTCACTATGTTTTTTTTTTGGGGGATTTCATTTATTTGATAAAAAAACTTCTTCTAAATCTATGCTGTGGTTTTGTCTGATTGAATCACAGATCTTCTTTGATCAGATGCACAATGCTATTTTAAGGCCTCATAAATAAATAACTTTGTAGCTTAGAGTGAAACACTGCCAATTATGTCATGTGTTGCATAGGATGTCAATATAGTGACTCTAATAATGAATCCTGCTAATTCATTGAAATGACTTCATAGCTCTTTTTTTTTTTTTTTTTTGAGAAACGACTTCATAGCTTAATAATGGACAAAGTTGATAATGTTATTTATAAATATAGTTTGTCAAGTTCATTAGTTTGAACTTTCATCAACCACCTAGGGCTATAAATGAACCAACCTGTTTACTAACAGCTCTGGCTCAGCTCAAAATTTTTTTTTTTCCCTCTGTCTATCGAAAAAAATGTTAATTTATTTGGCGAATGAGCCAAGCTCGAGCATAAGTTTAAGCTTGGCTATTAAACAAGCCGTCCTCAAATGTAATAATGTGTTTGTGAACAAGCTTGTGAACATAGCTACCATGAAATCTCCTTTGGAGTCGAACAATGATACCAGTACAATACCAGAATATTGATCATGTTCATATAAAGCACCATCAATGTTTACCTTTTACCAATCCAAGGGAGGGGGCTTCCAAGAACATCCCTGATTGATACTGAAAGGTTGGGCCTGCGTTATCATAGGACATAATCCACACAATAACACTTTCACTTCACTATGTATCTGCTGTGGTAAACCACTTCCATCCTCATGAACTATGCTGTTCATGTTTTTCCACGGTGCCCTAGCTATACATAAGAAAGATCCCACTGCCTCTGAATTGAAGAATTTGAATTCATAATCTGCACAGCAAGGTCAGTAAAATCCTCCATCTGGCCATCCAATAGCGACAGATTCCCTATATTCCATACAGCTTCTGCAATTGGGCAGCAGCCTCACAGCCTCTAAACAAGTGTTCTATGGTTTCATAATGTTTATTACACAACTTGCACAAAGGATTAAGGATTAAACCTCTTGAACCCAGCACGTGAGCCGTGGGTAGACTATCATGGAGACAAAGCCATATAAGAAATTGAATCTTTGGGAGTGTTTCAGACTTCCAAACCCATTTAAATGACAAAGTTTCCAGGTTCAGGGGGTTTAACTTTGTTCTTGATAAGGTCCAAAGTAAGCTAGCTGGGTGGAAGTCTAGATTGCTGTCTAAAGTGGGAAGATTAGTGCTTGCCAAATCTGTTGTTGCCCCCATTGCAGATTATTACATGCAGTGCCACAACCTCCCAGCTAAAGTGTGATTCCTTTGATAAAATGATGAGGGATTTCATCTGGGGGTCAACTGAGGAAAGAAGAAGAATGCATATGGTTAAGTGGAGTACTGTTACACTGCCCAAAGAGTTGGGAGGTTTGGGGCTTTATTCAATGAAGCATAGGAATGAAGTCATTCTAGCCAAACTTTGTTGGAGGCTTGCTCATGAGGAAGGGAAGCCTTGGGCAAATATGTTGTTAGCAAAATACCTCTGCCCCAGTAGATTGACTGAAGAAGGAAGAAAATTGCCCTGCTCTCGGATTTGGGTAGCTTGCAAAAAGGGAGGGCCGATCTTTGTTAAAGGCTTGAGATGGACTGTTAGGAATGGTGATTCTGTGAATATGTGGATGGATTTTTGGTTACCTAATGGGAGATTAAGGGAGCTTATTGTTGGTCCCCTGAACTGTGGAGAAGAAGTGTTGACCGTTAGACAATGTTTTGATGAAAACCATGGTTGGCTGCCTTCAAGCATCTCCTTTGAGCTCCCAGCAAGTGTGCTTGGCACCATTAAGGCCACACCCTTCTCTTATATTCCTCAAGCTAATGATATCTCATGTGGGCCTATTCCAAAAATGGCTCTTTCTCTATACAAGCTGCTTACCTCAGTACACAATTATTACTTCACATTTCATGGTACCCACTTTCTTTAATTAAAACATAAAAATTGTGAAATAATGTTTTTAAAACATAATTTCACAGTTTTAATTGAAATTGAAATATAATTTCAAAACATGGAATGCACGATATATATTTTCAAAATTTGAAAAGCAAGAAATCATGGGTTCGCTTTTTTTTTTTTTTACTCCAACAAAACCAAAATGGTTTTGGCATAAACCCCATGAAATCTCTCTCTCTCTCTCTCTCTCTCTCTCTCTCAGAGAAATTCGAACCCTAGATTTCTCTCTCAATTAGAGAGAAATTTCATGGCATAAATAAACCCCATGAAATTTCTCTCTCTCAACAAAACCAAAACGGTTTTGGCACGTTTGGAGGTAAGGGGTTTGGCCTTTTCAATATGACGTCGTTCTCCCCATCCTCGACTGGATCTTCACCTCTCTCTCTTTTTCAATTAGGGTTTCTTATTTTCGTTTATTTCTCTGATTTTAATCTGTTGATGGTTTTGAGTCCAAGATTTTGGATGGAGTTTCATTTTGGGAGCAGAAATTTTAGCGAGTTTGAATCATGATGGATGATATTTATCTGTGTCTTAATTTGATGCTGAATCCAATGATTATCTTCTGGATTGTATTTGGTTTTCACTTTATTATATTATATTAACTAAACGTAGTGTTAGGTTCATTACGACAAAGGTTTTGTTGTTGTATTTTTGTACCCCTCATGCTGTGAAGAATCACTATCAAAGGACACATTGTAAATTAGTGTGCTAAAACTCCAAGAAAAAAGGAAACTCATGTTACTCATCTATTATTTTCATTATCATATGTCAATGGGATGTAGTATCAGTGTTAGGAGCAAATGTTTTCTTTTTGTTTTTTGGTAGGAGAGTGCAATTATTGTTAAGATTTATAACCAACTCCAAAGTTTTCGGATTAAGGTTTTTTTGTTGTATTTTTGTACCACTCATGCTGTGAAGAATCACTATCAAAGGATGTGTAATTAGTTGAAAAAAATGTTTGGAACTTGTTTAAGCACTTAAAATTGTATGTTTAAAAAGAACAATAAATTTAAAGTTGAGGTCATTTGCGTGGCTACCATGCTTCTTCTTTCCTGCTATATGGAGTATGTTGTACGGGGTTTGCTTCCTATGACGCATATAATTTGTTGGTTGGTTTTACTTGCCTTCTGCTATTTTTGGCTTGAGTTTTTGTATTTCATACATAACTGGACTGCTGATGTCCTAGTAGTTCACCTATATTTTCATTTGTTTTGCATAGAAAAGGGCTCAGAAAAGGCATAAAAATGCCAAAGCTAAAGAAACTTCTGATTGGAGTTTAGAAATGGTGACTAGTAGGAATGTTTGAATTTATTGTCTTCAGACACAAACAAGATTTAAAAAGAATCCCACATTTTTATGGATAAAAAGCTAATGATTTTAACACCAATTAAAGCTGGATTCCATGATCTCATCATTGAGGGGGATAATATTAATGTTAGGAGCAAAACTCTCTATGCTGAATATGGACTATTCACGACTTGGGCATATTTTGTGCAAGAAATAAAGACGTTGGTGGTTGGTCTTCGCAAAGGCTCCTTCTCATATGTCAGGAGATCTGGCAATTCAATGGCACACTCTTTAACTAAGCTTGTTAAATCTATCTTTGATGATGTAATTTGGATTGAAGATCCTCCTCCTCTTGCCTTAGAGGTTTTATTCTTTGATGTAAATGTTTTTCTTTTGTGAATTGAAGTTTTTTTCCCTCAAAAAAAAAAAAAAAAAAAAACCAAAAGGTTGTTCAAAAGTTGCTAAATCTAACTCTGATAATGTAATATGATGTGTTATGTTTATATCATAATTTAATTCATTAAAATAGTGCGTAAAATTTCCTGGAATTCAGTAAAATGTCAGAGTGAAACAGGAATTAGCTGCACATGGTGTTCATGGATATAATAAGTATAACTTCACACCAATACTACACCAAATTGAACAAGACACTGAGCATCATAACATTTGCTAGTTGCTCGTAACCATTGTCCTGCTGAAAAATTCGATTAAATGAGTCATAGTTATTGTCGTTACTTTTTATTAAAAAAAATTAATGAGAAAGTACAACCATAGTCACCAAAATTTTATTATTTATTATTTATTTTATAGTTAGAAAACTGTGTACTGTGCTTTGTTTTCAAACCTTTGAATTTGAAAAACAAGAATTTTTTTTTTAATCTGAAAAATAAGTTTTTGAAAACAAAAATAAAAAGCATTTTCAATACATAACCTTATCTTTCAATTGCTTTCTTTTCTCTCTGATCTATATCTCTAACAATTCAAAAAACTCTAATCACTTGATGTTTTGTACATGCTTATTTTTCCCCCATTTCTCAATAATAAGAAGAGAAACATCATACTCTTTACTCTAATGGAGGGTAGGACTGGAAATGAACTAAACTATTTATGAATAGTTTGAGTTTTATTTAAAAAAAGCTTTTCTATGAACGTTTGTTTAGAGAACAAACCAAGTTCAAGTATTAATTTTAGATTCAATTATTAAATAAGTCAAGTTCAAACAAAATAATGTGTTCGTGAACATAAAAACTCGATTTAACGATATAGAATAGAACAAAGATTCTCTCCAAACTAATTTGGAGAGAAACCGTATAAACTCCTCATATATCTTTATATTGAATGTGAATTTTGATAATCTACTCGTTAGATTGTATGTTTTTATTATATTCTTTATGCATGTAAAATTTCAAGAAGATCAAATATCAATTGCTATCTCTTTAAACAATTGTTGAAATTTCAAATTTTTATGATCTAAAATTGTGTATAAAAAAATAAGTTTATTGATCGAATAGTAAATAATATCCAATTTGAACGAAATTTGATATACATGTTAAGAACATAAGGAACATGAAATTCAACAGTTAGATTTTCAAAATTCACAAAAAAAAAGAAGAGATATATGAGGAGTTTGGAGAGAAACTCTAAAAATATACTCATATAGACTTGAAATTGCATTGTATAAGATTGTCAATATGTTCATATGATATTAAATTATTATTTTTATCTTATTGATGATATAAATAATCTATTCGCTGTTAAAAAAAAAAATTATTCACAATATATATTTAGAAAATAATAAGTTAATTAAGTAGATTGTAAACAATTTTGAACATAAAATCTTGTTTGGTGATAAGCTCAAATTCATTTTGTGATAAAAAAATAATAATAAAATGAACTAGTTTGAACTTTTAATACTTAGCCTGTCCCATTTACAAGGATATTTTTGGTATTTAGCTTGATTTTACCAAAAATTTTGTTAATTGACAAGAAAGCCAAACATACATCTTGAGTCTTGAAGACTTGAGTTCTATATAAACAACAACATGACAAACCTAGTAAAGAAGAAGAAAGAGAATTAGAGAGCAGAGAAGGAGAAGAAGAAGAAGAAGAAGAAAAAAAAAAAACAAGCAAAGAAGAAGAGAGAGAGAGAGAGAACACCTACAGAGAAGCACCAAATGATTAGATCTCGCAAATTCGAGAGGATCGCCTTCGTCCTCCAAGGCCTGATTTGGGCTTAATCTAATGAGAAGAAGAAATATTAGATCCGGAGAGAAGAAGAAGGATTAGTGGAAAGTTTGAGTTTTTCTCTTGGTTTTCTTTGAAGAAACTTGAGTCTTAAGTTCCTTATGTGATTTCGAGGCGAAAATGGCCAAATGGCCATAAAATCTTAACTATTTAGTTTGTAGGTCAGTTTTGAAACTATATTATTTACAAACAACTCGAGTTTAAGAGACTTCATTTTGGCCTAAAAATCAAGTATTTGAGATTCGATTTTTATAGTCCGATGTGGTCCAATGTGACATATTTTTTTCACGTGGCGAACACATGGAAATCGAGTCTCTCCAACCTTATAAATATAAAAGAAAACCCCGAAACATATCGTAGAAGAACCTAGAGAAGGAAGGGAAAAAAAAAAAAAAAAAACCACCAGAACAAAAGAGAGAAGAACCCGGATCGGAGAAAAGAGAGAAAGAATCTGGAGAAAGCTCATAGCTCACCTCACCAAATGTGGTCCAGGGTGGCATGGCCTAGGTTGGGTGGCGTAGGCTCGCGCGACACTGGGTCGCAGGGCGACTTGTTTCTGGGTTTTTTTTTATAATTTCTCTTTCTTCTCTTGGTGGTTTTCTTTGTTAGGATTCTTTGTTGTTCTTTGTGGTTTTGTTGGTTGTTATGGTGGTTTTCTTTGTTAGGATTGCTGTTGTTGTTGTGGTTTTGTTGGATGTTGAGTTGAGAAGTTGTAAAGGCAAAATCTTTTTTTTTTTGCTGTAAATGTAAATCGAGTCTTAGAGACTCGATTTATAAGTAGATGCCACATGAAAAAAATGCCAACTCAAACCCAATTAAAACATGCAAACCGAGCCTCAAAGGCTCGATTTACTGGCCCAAAATCGAGCCTCTAAGGCTTGAGTTGTTAGTAAATGATATCGTTTCCAAACTGGACCTACTAACTATATAGTTGGTTTTTTTATTGCTAGTTACCCATTTTCGCCTGATTTCGATCTCAAAGATTCGAAATGCTACTTAACAAATATGTTGGCAAAACTTGTCAACTAAGAAAATTGTTTGCAAAATCAAGCTAAATGCCAAATATCCCCCATTTACTGCCCTAAATTGGAGGGAATAAAAAATGAAATAAAATAGAGATTTTCAAAATTATTTTGATAGTACCTTTCAAGTATTGTTGTTCAAAATAATGTGAAAATTGTAATTTAAAAGATGTTGTGAAAATGTGTTTAAAATACTTATAATGCAAAAAATGTTTTTGGTACCATGTTTCAAACAACATATTTTAAGTATATGTGTGTGTGTATATATATATATATATATATTTTTCCTTTTTTAAAAAAGTGGTAACTTTCTAACAAAGACAATTATTTTATTAATATTTATTAGAGGAGTCCACGTGAGAGAGAATAGAGGAAAAGAGAGAAAGAATAAAAAATAAAAAATAAAAAAAGAAAAGAAAAAGATGAGATGTGTGAGAGAAAGAGAGAGATAGAAAGATGTAATGATGTTAAGTCTTATCAAGTGGATTCTCTCAGTTTTCTAAATATTTATAAAAATATCATTGAGTAATGTTATTTGAAAATTTTTCTGTTTCTCAAAAATAAAATAAAATAAATTTCTAAACATCCTAAAATGAAATACATAACTTAAATACCTCTAAATGAAATCTCTTACCAAACACGTTATTTTGTTACTTCCACAATTTTCATTGTTCACAGTTTTCAGTGTTATTTGATCTAATAACCATAAATTGCATCTTCAAACGGGTTGAACCGGTGTCAAGCCCATCCCAACTTTTAAGCTAGCTCATAGCTAGCTCATAAGTCACATGTGATATGATAATGACTATTCAATTAGAGTGACAACTGGTATTGGATAAGGAAGAATCCAATCCCTTCAAAAGTCAAAAAATCATAAAAACCTCATTTTTAAAAAATAAAGTACACATCGTACTCACCAATCAAAAACCCCATTTACCAAAACAAAAACTGACCCAGAATCCAACCAAAGATGACCACTGAGTTACCCTCATCCACACATTCTCACCCGTCCGATTCCTCTCTCACTCAATTACAACCGTCCATTTCCCACGGCACCTTTTCAATGGATTCCTCTATAGTCTATCCCCCACCGGAATCCAAACCTTTCTTAATTTCAGTTTATTCCAAAACAAAAACATAAAAAAAAAAAAACATAAAATGTTTTACTCGCTCAAACACAAACGCCACGTCATCAAAACAAGGACGACCTCGTAATTAACTAACTTAAAAATTACGATAATGCCATTCCCGCGAGTGAGAAAAAATATAGTAGCGTGCGTGTAACGCTTAGTAAGTCGTGCTCTCTGATTCGGAGTCTCTTTTCTTTGTGCGTGCAGAGTTTTTTTTTTTCTATATGTGTTGGCGGGGAGAGAGAGAGAACCAAAAAGCAAAACCCACAAAGGGATTCTGAGATTGACAGATTGAGAGAAAGTTTTGAGTGATTTAAAAGAGTGAGAATTGTGAAGATGTCTGCAACGGTAGGAGGTGGCGGTACTGGTGCTGGTACAGGAGGACAAGAGGAAGACAAGAAACCTATGGATCAGTCTGCACACATTAATCTCAAAGTCAAAGGCCAGGTTTTATATCATTTTTTTCTTGGGAATTGAATTTTTTCATCTGGGTGTTCGTTGTTTTGGTTTAATTTTTCTGGGTTTGTGTCATCATGCAATGTTATGGTGTTATTTTGTGGAGAAAAATGGTGTGTTGTCACTATATTAAGTATGTTTCATGTATGTTTGAGCAAAATTAAAAAACCTTTGTATACACTTTGGTGTTATGTGAAAAATTTAGCTATATTATATGGTGTTATGTGGTTTTAATATGGTGTATTGGCAGTTGGCACTATATAGAATTGTTGTTTGCAATGATGTTAAACTGTGTGAGCTATGTTATACATGTTAGTATTAGTACACTCCGTATCCACAACGTCTATAATCACGATCATGATGTACACTCATGACGGGCACATTTATTACGCGGGTGATGCGTACAAATGATGTTCACTAACAAGTGTGGAAGAATCAATGCCCTAAAATTGCTGTTTCCACTTTGTGCCATGTGAAATCGGTAGTAATGTATTCTATACTTTGTTTTCTAAAAGTGAATAATATTTAGCTCATATTATTATTATGTGCATTGTATCTTCATTTTGGAAATGTTTGTAAATTCTAAATGAAGTAACTTTGTAAATGAAAGTCATCAATGACTTGAAGTCATTTATTCTTAGTTGAGTTTTTGCATTTGTTAAAATCTTTTAACAAATGCATTTCTTATAGTTCAAGAATGAGCTGGGTCTACTTTATTTAATAGAACTATGTTGTTTGAATACTCGGAAGGTGTACTTGGCCCTGATCAAATAGATTAGGGTCACCCACCTCTCAACCGATCCCAGTTTGAGAATCCCCAATCCAGACCTTCTCTGGAATTTACTATACATGTTCTCACTGTATCTGTAGCTGGCACTTACTAGACTGAATTAATAGTTGGTGTAAATCATATATGATTGGTTTGGTACTTTTAGCTACTATAAAGAACGCTTATTTACTTGGAAATAGCTGGATGTGGAATCAAATTGAAACTGTTTTGGTCTGGTGGACAAAATTTAAATTACCAATTTGCAAAATGTTTCAAGAATTTTTATTAAGACTAGTGAATTTTAATGTTTGCATTGCTTATCTTTAGTCCTTGTATTAAATGAGTGCTAAAGGCTAAACAACCGTAGTTGAGCTGAATTTAGTATTGGATTGTTCCACCATATTGGTTGGTTGGATTCTTGGGACTCAAAATTGTCACTTCTTGAACAAACAATGATCTCTTCTTTCTTATTTTATCATGGGTGCCTATGTGCACATTCCATTGTATACTTTTCAATATAAATTTCTAGTTATATTAACTGTAGGATTAGTATCCTTCTTGCCATATCGCTTTAAATTTTGCTTTTGTTAGAGTTGCCTTTTTAAGCTTTTTAATATTACTTCCTGTTTGCATCAACAAAGTGTGCTGCCTCCTTTTCCAGTTTCGTCCCATTTTTTCATCCCTGTGGGTCTTGTTTGATTGTAGGATGGCAATGAGGTGTTCTTTAGGATCAAACGAAGCACCCAGCTTCGGAAACTCATGACTGCATACTGTGAACGTCAGTCTGTGGAGTTCAACTCCATTGCATTCTTGTTTGATGGGCGAAGACTCCGGGGAGAACAGACCCCAGATGAGGTAGAATTTAATTATTTCCAAAATTTTTGCATACTTGCAAATTTTAGTCTATTATTAAAAAGAAAAAGGAACATGAATACAAGGTTTTCACGATGGTGAACAGAGAAAAGAAGAAAAGCAAAGAAACATAGAAACATATAAATAAAGATTCCATTCTAAGAGAAGAAGTAAACTCCATGATAGAAGAACAATTCAAGAGGCCCCAACACCTAGACCAATCAAAGAGAGTCCACTAGCACAAATCTTGCAACTGAACCAATGATTTCTCAGTATTCTTGAAGGAGTGATTCCATTCCATCCAAATGATCCACATCAAACATCCCAAGACCAAATTCCAGATATCTGAATTATGTTTCCCATCCCATTGCTACCAACAAAATAATAAACTAGCTACGGAATTTGGCATGACCCAATGAATCCCAAAAATTTGAAGCATATGCACTAACAAAGAAATTGCTGTAGGACAAAGAAGGAGATGGTCCACAGTTTCCATAGTCTTACTTTTTTATTTTGAGGAAATATTTTTGGAAGGTGTTGAATTTATAGCAATCGCGTTCTGCAGTTTTTTTTTATCTTCATAATTGGTTTTCAACAATTGGAAGTATATTGAATTCTATTATAACATGGCCTGACTGCATTATTCCTTTGATTTTCTGTTTGAGGCATTTCATGACAATTATGGATTAGTATTTTGAGTTGATTCAGTCTGATTGCATTTGGCAACAGCAAAAAAAAAAAAAAAATTGCTTTTTGGGATTTTGTGAACTTTTTATGGCAGGCCCCACGCCCAAAAAAAAAAAAAAAAAAAACATATTTGCCGACTTTCTCTAGAGTACTTCAACAAATAATCAATTAACAAAATACATCCAAATGTACTCATTCGAAGTGTTCTAGAGATTTACGGTCATGCCAGTGATTTTATTTGAGAATTTATAATTTTTTTTGCCTCCTATTCATTGTTTTGGTGTTTTCTTTCTTTGTTTTATGCATATAACTTTGTCATGGATTAGCTTGAGATGGAGGATGGTGATGAGATTGACGCAATGCTTCACCAAACTGGAGGCGGGAACAGGTGCCCTTAACTTCAAGCAACATGGCTGATGTGAAGTACAAATTTTCTTATTTTGCTTTGTCAATCAGAATATTACTGTAATTAGAAATGGATCTAATGAGCTGGAAATGTTGAAGTTGAGGTCATGTGTACCGATGATACTTTCTACTTTTTAGTGTGGCGTTTAATGCGTGGTTATTGCCTTCGGACTCTTAACTGCCACTAGCCTTCGTTGTAAGCGTGTGTGTTTCCATAAAAAAAAATTGCCTTCGGATGCTACATTATGTTCTATATATAGTACTTTGATATTAATTCCCCAATGTCTTATCTCGCTTTCTTTCTATTTTTGGTTTTATCACCTCAAATTATTGATATTTGATAAGTGTCAAGGATTTTTTTTTTTTCCAAGTTACACTCTTGTTTGAGGTGTTAGTAAGGTCAGGTTCTCAAATTGCAATGGACCTGATAGCACGATCAAGCAATCGAGAATTTGAGATCATAAGTTTCAGTATAATACACATTTGTTACTTAAAATTGCGCTTCTGTCAATTATTTAATTGTTAGCACAAATCTTTTTTTTTTTTTTTTTTTTCATTTCCAATATGTTTAGCGATTCCGAGATGAAAACATTTTGATATTGAAAGAGTTTTTGAAAGGGGGGACTATCGTCACTATCTTTTGTAATCTGCATTGGCAGTTGATATTTGGTTGGTATTGGTGTTCTATTTTTTTTTTTATTAATACCTGAATATAATTTTATTAAATCAGCTGAGGAGATATCATTATCAAAAGCTCATAGCCAAAACACGATCATAGCCAAAACACGATCAAAGTTGTTTAGTTCTGCTAGACAAGTTTCGAACTACAAAGTTGCTACCAGTTTGATGAATTTAAAACTAGAGTATTTCTTCATGTTGGCATTGATTATTCGATTATCCTTCATAATGGATTAAATGAGAGCTAAACAATCATGGTTGAGCATTATTTTAGTAATGAATTTTTCACTATATTGGTTGTTTGGATTCTTGGACCAAAAATTAACTCTTCTTGATCAACCCATGTGTAGACCACTAAATTTTGAGATTGAACCATGTAAAGGTTGGGTTCAAGCTGATTATTAAGCAATAGTGGTTGCTAGGTGTTGGGAATGATGAACCTATAGTAAGAAATGGTTATGAGAAGGAGGATTTAAAAATTTGAAAGAAGCAGATCTTCATTTCATGATTTGGTGTGATTTTATTGATGAGCTTCAATAATCCGAACCTTCTATTTATATTAAAGAGATGAAGAATAGTAAACAGGTATGTTAGATGAGAATGGTGGATGAGAATTTTCGGTGGGAATGGTAGATGAGAGAATGTTTGACACTGAATTGGAATGGTAGGTGGGAAACTGGTAGGCGCCAAACGGGAATGGTAGGTTGAATTGGTAACTCAATGTAATTTCAAGTTTAGGATACACTTGTGAGAATTCATTTGTTGTATTATGTTGATAATCTAGTGGTTAAAACAAAAAGGAGGGAAGACATTCTTGCAAATCTAATTTATGCTTAACTATCTAAGGAAGTATTAACATAAAATAAACCCCTTTAAATGTGCTTTTGGCATAACATTTGGGAAATTTTAAGGTTTCATCGTAAGACATTGTTGTATTGAGGTTAACCAATCCAAAATTGAAGCCATCTTGCTCTTTTCTTTACCATAGACAAATTGAAGTACTACTTGTGTGTTTGGATAGCGTTGCGTTTTTACTTAATTGCGTTTCTGCGTTTTCCCTTTTTTTTTTTTTTTTTTTTTTTTTTTTCACGCGTTTTTCCCACAAGCGGCTACTGTTCATGCAATAGTAGCCGCAACTTTTGATGATCTGCTATGAACAGTGCATCCGTGCACTGTTCATGGACCCACAAATTTAATTTTTTATCAATTTTTTCATTAAAAATGGGTCCCACGGTACTATTTACACATTTAAAAATTATTTTGCTACACGTATTTTCGATTTTCGATTTTGATTTAAAGAAAATAAGTTCTATCCAAATAGACCCTACATGCAAGCATACATGGTCCATTTGATAGCAAAGACAAACTTGATTAAATATGTCCTTTCTAGGCCAGTGGTTTTCGGTTGAATGGCTCGATAAGCGGTTGCTACAACAATATGACCTTGCATACGTTCCATTAAAAGCTATCAAAGCACAAGCATTGGTAGATTTCTTATCCGATCACCCAGTTTTGTTTGATTGAGAGTTTTCTGATGATTTCTTGGATGAAGAAGTGTTTTACATTGAAGTAATGCCGCTATGGATGATGTTTTGTGATGGGGCTGCACGTCGAAAAGGGGTAGGGGTAGGGGTAGGTGTAGTGTTTGTTTCTCCACAACGGCAAATACTTCTATACTCATTCTCATTAAGCAAACTTTGTTCTAACAATATAACCAAATATCAAGCATTGATTATTGGCCGTTCTTGAAGGCTTTGAGGCTTGATATCAAATTCTTAAATCTCCAAAAAAATCAAATAAACAAAAATAACATATTGAATTATAGATAAAGATTTTGATTATATGTTGTTGTTTTACTATGGCAAAAGTAAGAGCTTGTTTTCAACTAAACAAACTTGTTGGATTGATTGTTCTTTTCCTTTCTGGCATATTATAGAAAAAAAGAAGTAAACAAACTTGTTTCTGTAATGAAATAAGCCAAAATTGTCACGCCTATAAAATGGAGGAACAAGAAGATTTTCACCCCTTGGCCCTACGTGGAATCCCAAAAGAGAAACCAAGTTGGGATGCTTTGTGATCCGACATTAACAGACTCCACCAAAAGCTTCTATCTGCATAGAATCCCAGCAAGGAGCCATTGCAATAGCTCTTACCACTCCAAAGATGAACAATGTATTGTTCACCAACAGATGAGATGAGATTATAGAGATCTCCGGTAGATTAGAGATGAAATTTGTAGGCCTCATGACATGAGTCATGTCACATGATGTGGCTAGTTAGTGCCGCCATTGGCAAGCCCCTTCATTGTGATAAAACTGTGTGTGTAGACAGTAGAGGTAGACGCATCTAAAGAATTGATTTCAGATTTTGATTTGTAGTGCATGAAGAATCCCTTTAAAGCACCAAGATATCCAAGCGACTGCCACACAACTCGAGATGTCTCTGCCACTTCAATGAAGGCGCTTCCATGTTGACTGACATTCCCCAAAATGAAGTGGATGGGTATTGTTGGGCCTTTGTCTTCGATATTGCTTTGTGTGTGTGTGTGTGTGTGTGTGTAATTTGTTGTATGTTTGTTTGGTGATGGTAATTAGGCTGCGGCTTGGAATGGCTATGGCTTACAGCAGCTTCGGCTCAATCTTCAAAGATGGAATGAGCCCAACGAATTTATAAGAGGGATTTTTATAAATATTTTATTGGAAAAAATAAATAAGAACATAATTTTGCTGAAAACTTTTTTTTTTTTTTGAGAAATAATTTTGCTGAAAACTTAAATCTAGCTAATGACTACAACTCCCACTAGAAACATTAATAGAGTTATATATTTTGAAAATCTAACTGTTTAATTATATGTTTCTTATGTTTTTAATATGCATGTCCAATTTTATATCAATCTGATATTATTTACTATTTGATTTATAAACTTATTTTTTATAGATAATTTTAGACTACAAAAACTTAAAATTTAAACATTTGATTAATGATATAACTAGTATTTTTTTTTTTGGAATATTTGCAAGCTTGAAAAATTTGAGAATGAAAATGTAATCCAATGATGGATATATCAAAATTCCCATTAAGTAAAAAGATATTGAGTGAAATTATAGTCATTGACTACAATTAAGTTTGTAACCAAAACTTTGTAAAAAATGGATAAATTATAACTTATCGACCTATGGTTTAACCGAAATTTAAGTTGTCTACCCGTGGTTTGAAAATTGACTTTTACCCACCTGAAGTTTGACCTAAATTTAGGTTGTTTACTTGTAATTTGAAATCTCATGATGCAAGCGTTCTATTGGATTTTTTTTGGTATTGTATGTTTATGTTTTTTGTGTTTCTAGAGGAGAGCAACATAAAAGTGTAACAAAATTACATATTTAAACATGTTTTTAATAGATGTGGGTTACAGAACTCTAACTGAGCTAATCTCGGATGAGTAAAGTGTTAATTTTCAAACCATATATAGACAACTAAAATTTCGGCCAAACCACAGGTGGATAAGTTGTAATTTGCCAAAAAAAAAAAATTACTTTTTTTAACATCTTTTTATATTTCTCTTGAAAGTAATATCAAAATTTTCCTAAAATGGTCTATTAACAATACCCTAAAGTTTAGTATTTGTGGGTCACAAATTCTAGCTATAAATTCCACACAAAAATTCTCAATATTCCCTTTTATTTCCCAAACGAAAATGTAAATACAAAATCTCAAGTTTGGAAAACAAACAATTTAATATGTTTTACAAGTGTAAATTTGTATTGATGAATTTGTAGTTACAATTCTCTATATTTAGATTCTTATACAATAAAATAATCCATTGATTCAATCTCCTTAGAAAAGTCTTCAATTATGTTGATATAGTCTTGGCTCGAACACAAGATGTCCTCCACTTGGAATGGAAAGTAGATTGAAAGATATTTGGAATGAAATAGTGATGAATCTCTAACTGTGTGCTTGTTAGATATTTCTTGTTCTTCACGTTCTTCGTATTATTCATGGTTTCTTTAAATGTTCTTGATCTTCAAAGATTTGTGGTGAAAGTTCTTCAGAACTTTAGAACTTGAATCTAATGAAGATTAATGGATATAAGTCTTTGAAGTTTCTAGAAGCTTTGAATGTTCTTCGAATGTTCCTTGTCTTTGAAAATTTGTAGTGGAAGTTATTTTGGATTTTAGAGGCTTGAATTTGTAGAGATTCACTAATTTGTAGTCTCTTGGTGTTTATGGAAGCTTTTGAACTTGATTCCAATGAACTTTGAGATCTAGAAGAATGACTGGAATGATTTCGCTTTGAATGTTCTTGAGATTTGAAGGTTGAAGTTCTTGATATTCTTGGAGGTTTTGGAGTTTGATTCCGGTAGAGCTTCCAAACATCTGAATGTTTTTTAATCCCCTCCATAAGAGAAAGGAGGGTCTCTATTTATACGAGATTTGAAGACACGTGAATGGCTATGGGCAGTGACACATGTCATAATTTAAATGGAGGAATTTTATGTCTTATTCTCCAAGGGACTCATGGCATTATTTGATTAGCCAAAGTGTATTAATTTAAAATAACACATGGCAACATTTAAGTTGTTTGCATATGTCATTTAAATTAAATATCAACATGTGCCAACGTGTGATTGGCTCTTAAGTATTCTTTGCAATTTCTATTCAATGACACTTGAAATATTTTCATTGGCCTTTCAATAATTACATTGGGTCCCACTAAATAGCACATGGTGTCTTGTGATTGGTTGAAACACATAGATAGAAAAATACTACATATATATTTCCCAAAATAAACTTAAAAATAAATAAATAAACTACTCATACATAGTTATGGACAAAATAGGATGTGAATATTAATGCATATAAACATAAAATTATTTATAAACATACACTAAATAAGTTTAATTATATGTTTATTTATGTTTTGACATATTTTATAATATATTACACAAAGTTATGTAGTGACAATAAAGAATATCAAAATATACATATTCATAAAATATAGAATTTAATATACATGTAATATCAATAAGATTATAATTTTAACAAATCAAATGTATGATTGCTTTCTTCTAAGAAAAATAGATATATGATTGCTTAAAATTTTAGAATTTTAATATATATTTGCAACATACATGAACAAAATTTTGGGTGAGTTTTACTTCCAATCAAATATCTCTTCTCCTCACTTGTTGTTGTCTTCAATTTCATCATTGTTATTGAAAGGAACACCTATTTACAAAAAAATTGTATCATTATTGTTAATGAAAATGACTAGCTATCTGGTACATGAGAGATTAGCTGAAGTGTCATTACAATTGGATAATAAAAACTAAAAATTGAAAATGGTAGTTTGATATATGAGAGGTCAGTTGCATCATTCTTGTGATAAGAATAGGGGTGTCAAATGGTTGGATTTGGGATGCACATAATTGTTGGGTATACTATTTCCTATTTAACTAATTATTTATAATCCAAACCCAACCCTATTATGGGTAAACTCCACCCCCCCCCCCCCCCCCGAATTTACCTAATAATCAAAATTACCAAAATACCCCTAAAATTTAAAAATGGTCAAACTATTGTAGGATAATAAAAAATTGTCACAAATAACAATCCGGTTACATTGTACTTGTGACAGGATAATGAAAAATATTATTTAATAATACTTTAAGTTACATTGTATCCAATTTTCTTATGGAGGTTAAAAAGGAAATAAAATATTTTTTTTATTTGATTATATGGCACCAAGTAACTTAAGTACCTTTTTATTAATTGGAAAAAAGAGTAAGTAGCCTTTTAGATTTCATACATCGGCTGAGTAATTAAACATTAAGTTATGTTTAAAATTTAAAACACAATACAAACAAAACTATAATTAAAAGAATCATTTGAAATAATAACGATTCATATCATCCACTATTTCCACTAAAAAACAGCTTATAATTGTCTCAGACTTTCATTATTATAAATAAATAAAATTTTAAAAAAAGGGCATTGTAAGGGCACAATTTTAATGGCCCAATCCTTGTTGGTAAAGTCTTGGTCCAAAAAGTCCCATACAATGAATTTTTGTAGAGTATGGGCTAAAGAACTTGGTTTCAGTTAGCTTAAACGGTTTGTTGCATGGGTTAAGGAAATACAGAAAGAAGAACGAAGAAGACGGACGTGAAGAAAGATCCCTCTTCGGTGATCGTGTTAGAAACTTTATTCATAGGCATACAATAAAATTTCTCTCCTATGTTCCTCTCCCCTTTTTTTTCCCGTCCCTCCCTTTTGTGGGGCTTTTACATATTATATAGGCCCTTTCCTATTATCCGGGTTTTACACTTGTTAATCATCCAAACCCCTACTTGAGCACCTGTCCCATTAGATACCCTTATCAATTCTTTGTGAGTTGCAGTGGCCAAGGTAGCACTGTTCAGGGGTCTTCTCTTCATTAATGCGGCCAGGATAGTAGTTGTGATGCATTTAATGTGGTGGTGGCAGCCTTTGTTGAGATATTTTGGGTTTCCTTCCTTTTTACGTATTTGGTGGGTGGATTACGGTGGGTCGGGACACACCTTTGATATGGATTTTGCAATGTCCGAGGAGGAATTACTCCTCGGACATGTTCTCTTTGCCCTAGTGGGCCTAAATAAGGATTTCTTGGGCCACGATGTCTCCTCGGACGGTCTGGTCCTCGGACGGGCCCAGGGCCCAGCCAACCTATTATTCTGGGCCGGTCCCCACAGGCATATACTTATAACTAATTTTTATGCTTAAAATGATTAATTTTAATAAAATTTACTGATATAAAATATGGTAATTTCTTTATTTAACTTAATTAATTTGAATTTATATGTTTTTTTTATTATTTGGAATTACTCAAATAAGAAATGAATTAATGTGAATATGGAAGTGGAAACTACTTGAAAATCTCATACAAAAATCCCTGTTAACATGCTCTAAATATACTGGGTTTTATGTTTATTGTTATGGTTAAACATTGTTCCATTATAGCCACACCAAAAAAAAAAAAAAAAAAAAAAAAAACTTACGTACTAATTATATCTTATTGCAAATAAAGTCATAGTTACTACCATATATAATAAATTAAAAAAAATAGAAAATTAAATACCTAATGGCTTGAAATTGAGAATACTAATGTAACACCCCAAATATATTTTTTTAAAACAAATTTTTTAATGAGAATAATATCTAAATTGGAGTTTATTTATAATCAATATGGATAAGTCTTAACTATTTTTGGAGGACTTTCATGAATATTTCCAAGAAAATAATTTTCAACATAAAGACATTTAAGTGATTAGTGATTTGGTAAAACCAAGAAGAAGAAAATTAAAAGGTGAACCAAATTGACCTAAGGCACCCCCCATTCAAAGAGATGCATAACATTTATAGATCTCAACAAATAATATAATTCTAAATTTTCATAGCTTTTAGTTCTCTCTCTCTCTCTCTGCCTCTTTATCTTTCTCTTGTGTCATCAGCCCCTCTCCACCACACTTTGTCTCTCTCACCCAAATCCCTCTTCCCTTTTCATCTCTCAAAGTCAACTACTACTAGATCATCCCTGTAGCCACAATATACTCTCTTCTATGATTTGTGCTCATTCCCAATAATAATCTAAGGTAAAATCTTCATGACTCACTTTCTAATATCTATGGATATGTATCCTATCTTGTTTGAATTGCTCTTTGATGTTGTGGGTTTTGTTTTGGGAGTTACTTTATTGAGCTTTTTGGGGCATTTGAGACTTGATAAGAGGTTTTAAATTTGAAGACGTGAAATCGATGTATTGTTTGATGGCCATGTGAGTCGGGTTTCTTGCGCAATCATATATGGGTTTTTTATTTATGTGGAAGAGGGGCTAATTTACTGAAAGAGGATTTCCTTGCATCTTGAAATGACTATGGCATATATGGGTGTGAGGGTAGTATTAACCATGAATTTGTTTTAGTGATATGGTTGCGGTAATTGTTTATATGAGATTATGAGTTTCATTTCTTGTTATTAATATGTTTTTAACACTAATGCATGAGTTAGAGTAACACTTGAATATGTGATGATGTTAATAGAAAAAGTTTAAGTGAATGTAGTAGTTAAACTTTTATGGTAATTTCTCTAATTGAATTTGTAAGGTTAGGATGATTAGAACACTAACACGTTCACCTTTAATTTGGTTCTAGGTTCAAAGCACTTGGCATAGTAAGCCTTAGGTGTGGTAGACCTGGATTTTTTGTTGAGGTTGCATATCCTAGTGAGAATCGTGACTTTGTGTTGATTTATTTTGAGTTTAAGAATATACATATGTATATTTTGAGACACATGATTTGTAGTTTGTATCGTTTGTGAATATGTTACAGAACTTTGTATGCAAATAAGATTTTAAGGACAAAAATTTGTAATCTTTAAACTATAACTTTTGTACATCTTAAAATACTATTGTCAAAGTATAAAAATGATATTTTACTACTGAGGGGTTGGGTAATATGGTGTAAATAAAGATAAGAGCAGATTTACGTGAAAAACCACAAAGAAAATGGGAAGAAAAACCATGGTGGTGCAAGGACTGATTGTCCCTACTCCGAGAAGGATTTTATTTGATGAATACTAAGAAGGATACAAGGTATAGCTTTCTAGGACTTCGCTGTTACCCTTTTAAGGACAACTGGTAGTGATCGGGGCATCATAGGTCAACATTCCGAGGCATGCATATATGTTCCCTCCTCCAATGTCCTTTACAGTTGTAACAGGAGTACACCTTTGATTTGAACATCTTTGGCATGTTATGAACTTATCCTTTGAAATAGTGCCTACACTTGTAAGGCTGAAATTAACAAGGTGTATTAGCCTTAGTAAACTGCATTAATTCCCTAACGATAATACACTATTCCCCTGACTGTCAAAGGTACGTTCAGTGCGGTAGGGTCATTTACAGTCACATCTTTTAGCATTGAATGTTCCCTTCACATTTGACCTTTGGCCATTAGGGAGGAAGTAGGCGTTTGGCACAGCGTCCCTGCACTCTCTATGAACTACCATAATGTTTCATTCATTAACCTATGTGAACTGCCATGATGCCCACATGGATACAATTTTAGGAGTCCAATCCTCTCACTTTTCCTATTCCATTATATACTCTACCAATAAAAATTTATCATGCGTTCACTTAATTAATTAAATATTATTATTAATTAATAATGACAATATTAATAAGTCAATAATGATAATATTTAATTAATTAGGTGAATACGTGGTAAGTTTTTATTGGTGGAGTATAGAGTGGAGCAGAAAAAGTGGGTCAGAAGATTTGGACTCTAATTTTAGGATGACTTATGTAAATTGTTTGTTAAGTTATTATTTTATTAACAACTACGTCAATTCCAAATCTTCACAAATACATAATTAAGTATAAGACTTACTTGAATCCATTTCGTTAGTTTTCACAAGTTCCACTCTTTGACTAATGAAACTTCTTTATAGGATTAGGTTTCTCTCTCTTGATCTTCTTGGCTATACACATCAAAATTAGTATTTGTAATGAGAAAAATAAATACTTTTTTCATGAGTAGAGAGAGAGAGAACGAATTTCTTTGTACGACTTAATCTCCACTTACCCATCAAAATAGAAGTCTTTTTTTTTTTTTTTTTTTTTAGGATCAAAATTGAAGTCATTTTATGAACTGCTTTTTTTTTAATTAACCAATTAGATAAAGATACTTAAGAATATCCAATTATATCTCTATGCAATTTCTAATCGGCAAACCAAACACATTTGCATTCACATCCCATTGAAAACCAATCAATTATTTCAAATAATTCTCAAAACCAACAATTCATTTAATTTCTTTATCAAAGTTACAAACTACGGTGAGACAATACCAAGGGGAAAAAAAAAGACACAAAGACATCAGTTAGTTTAATTAAGAACTAGTAAACTTGGTGACAGCCCTGGTTCCCTCAAAGACGATTTTTTTAATATCTGATGTGGTTTTTTTAGTATTTTAATAGCTAATATATTATAGTTAACATCAGCGGTTTATAAAATAACTTGTAATTCTAACATTATTAAAAAAAAAATGCTAATTGCATAACTTTTGTCACAACTTGCCAAAAATAATAGGTCCATGTGAGTACTCGTTACATCGGGTAAGCTATGACAAAAGTTATGTAATTTGTTGTGGGCCCAGCATTGTTAACCTATAAATCACCACTTAATGAATAATTGCAAGAAATTCTTCCAAACTAGTTTTGAGAAAAAATTATTCCTATTTCAATGCTATGAAAGTGAGATGTGAAAAATCCAGCAAATTATTCTATGTTGGTAGTAGGACTAATACATAAAATATGGTATGTACGGGTAGATTGATTCGTTGATTGATATGCTGGCACTATGGATACATAACAACCAGGACTTGAGTCACTTGACTTCAATCTAACAATGATGCTAACCCAGAAACAGAAGGTTAGGAAATCAAATTGATGCAAGTGATTAAGCCATACTAGCAGCGCATTGTCTGAACTCTGAAGTCTATTACATTATCTTCTTTCTATTTTTCTGGACACCAAAATTCAGGTAAAATAATTGACCTAGATACAGGATCAGCTCAGACATCTTAAATTTGATTCCTCCATACGGCGATGTCCATTGTTTGCCGGTGACCTGCACTTAAAATTATTGCCCCCAAAAAACCAATAACCACTATTACTTTCTTCTTTTTAGGCCAGACAGATGTCTTAGTTAAAAAACTGACATATCTCTAAGCATTTTGCATGGAAGCATTTGCATATCCTTAAGCATTACAAGACAAATTTAGTTCCTAACAAATGAGGAGGATGTACTCAAGCTGGCAATTGAAGCTTTTTGTTGTTCTTCCAGCTGCAACCATAATTTCAAAATTCACATAAAAGATTAGAAGACTCAAAGATGGAATTTGAATCATTAGCATGAACACAACTTTTTGTAAGAGCCGGAGCATTTACCTATGGAAATAATAATAGAAGAAGTCAGCATAAAGCAACGTTTGAACAAGCCCAGCTATCCAAGCTGCAACAACCAAACAGGAAAACTCAACACCAAATTATGGGAAAAAACAATAATCAAAACACCCACATAAAAGGAGTTCAAAATTTCAACTATTAGCTACTTAATAATACACTATATATATGGTTATCAGTTTTGAACGTAATTATATTCAAGAAGTTATAACAAATTCTAGCCCTATGCATAAAAGAGGTTTTAAAATCTCAAAATGTGGTCTTGGAGCTCAAAGCATTAGGCTTAATTCTATTTCTACAGCCACTTCCCAAGAAAAAGGTGTAAAATACACCACCATCCCTTGAGATTTCATGAAATGACACTCCTCCCCTTGGGATTTGCTTATATGACAGATAAATCTATGTCTAACTTTCCTAACGGAGTTTTTTTTTTTTTTTAAAGGTTCCAACCCAAACTATGAATGAAATGACACTCCCCGCTTGAGATTTGTACAAAAGACACTCCTCCTTGAGGTTTGTACAAATGAGTAGCAATCTTGTTTTAAAATGAAAGATTCAGGGAAGTAACAATGTGGAAGGATATGAATTTATCTGTTGCATTCATACAAATATCAATGAAGAATGTCATTTACACAATCTTTTTGGGAAAAGTGACATTTTGATAAGTCAAAAGGGAGATTAGTATAGTTTACCCAAAAATGAAAAGTTAGACCAAATTGCAAAACTGGAATGAAAAATCAAACATGACATTAAATTAGCAGAAACACAGGCAGTAAAGGGTGGCAAATTAAACCAAAGTAAATCTTGATCATATGCATATTATTATATGGGTGATGTTCACATATGAACCCATAAACTATGTCAAAGGCACTATTATGCAGAAATGGTTCAACATGAGAGATACTTCCTGCAACGACAGCGTGAGCAACACACTGCAGGAGTGCTATCATGCTATTCATATTTTCCTTTTTTATTGGAAGCAGCACAGTTAGCAACTGCCTCTAAGAACATCACCCACTGCAAAAATTATAATCAGTAATTCTACCTGGAAAAAAAAAAAACGACAGGGAGCCGTGTTTATATAACAGTTCACAATTCCAAGTGTACATAAAAGGAGGCACTAATATACATGTCTTCATTAAATACACCAGATAGAGATATATGCACATACTGTATTGCTATGTTATGAATGTGTATTACATATGCATACACATACACATATACATATATTCTTTTTTTATAATTAAATAAAATTTATTGCAAAAAAGACATAGAGATTTGTATATGTATGTGTATGTGTATGTGTATGTGTATGAATGCATCTGACTAACATGCATACACAAAACACAAGCTAACCTGCATTAAGAGAGAAAAATATGAGAGAGAGAGAGAGAGAGAGAGTCATACGTATCCAATGGACATAGTGTGGCTCAGTGAAGTAGCGATAGATCCAGTTGAGAATGTATAATGCTCGGTAAGCACTGCATTAAGATGGACAGAAATTGAATGATCACAAGCAGATTTTATTTTCTTGGCACATAAATCAAGGATGCAACAACTTGGTCAAATTAGCACATAACATGTACACCTATATAACTGCACCAATTGTAAGGCAATCCTATAAGAGTAGGATCTTTTTGGTTTTGGCATTCAAACATTACACCTAAGAAGAGGCAACTTAGAGAGACAGACAGACAAACAAACAGAGAAGGAAACAACATTAAAGACTACAACAGAAAAAAATAAATAAATAAATCGTGAAGCCAATTACTACGTATCATCTTATATAACATCTGCCCTTTCACTATAACATCTCTTCCAGATGCTGCAGGAAAGTCATGACTTAAAAAATGGTGATTAAGAAAAATACATGAAGCAATTTTTCTTTGAAAAAAAAAAAAAAAAAACTGATATTGTAACATTTGGTGGAAATTTAATTTAGAAGGATCAAAAGTTTGAATATTTACTGGAATTAACCCGAATATGGTGGACTAACTTATTCGAGTTTTCTTTTGGAGTTCTTCAAACTGGTAAATTTAATCTCAAGCTATCATAGATGCTATCCATTTGTAGTACCATTGTGTCAATCACAGATTTCTTTCTTACATAACACTTGTACTTCTTCTCCTCTTGCTATTAATATGAATGAATATGACCTACCTGAGGAAATCTACATAACCTTCCTAGTAAGCTTCAAGAATTCGTCCCAAAATGAGATCCACAGTACTTACATGCAAACTATGGTCCACATATGAAATTTACAATTGGGAGGATTGTTATGGAAAAGATGAGAGGAGTTTCTTTTCAAGAATAGTTGAATTTTATAATTTAATATAGCTTTCTTTTCTTACAAAACTTTGCATTTATCAAGTTAAAACTGTTTTTTTTTTTTTTTTTTTTTTTTTTTTTTTTTTTTTTTTTTATATACGTAATAAGAGTATTATTAAACAAACTGCAAAACTGAAGAAAGCAAATACAAGGTGTTCATGATGGTGAACACAAGAAAAAGCAACAAAACAACAAACAGCAACAAACAACAATGAAAAAACTTAAGGTGCAATACTAAGAGAAGAAAGAAACTCAATGATGGAAGAACAATTCAAGAAGCCCCAACACCTAGACCGATCAAACAAAGTCTTCTGGCATGGAGATTGTAACTGAACCAAGGATTTCTCAGTATCCTCAAAAGAGCACCGATTTCTTTCCATCCAAACAATCCACATAAAATTGTACTCATACAACCAAATGTTTCCATTCCACCAGTGAAATATTGAAAATTTTAAGAGTCTGGAAAATAGGGATTCACCTAAATTTACCCAGAATAGTTAAAAATGGAAGGTGCCCTCAAGGCACCAGGATTCTATAATCTATACACCATAGGTGCAAGGCACCATCCTCCGTGCTTGAGTGATGCAACCGTTGAAATTCATTTGGAACCATAAAAGCAGAAAAACAAAATCTATTTTGAATTCTGTGGAAGCACATTAAAACTAAAATTTAAAAAAAAAAAAAAATTAGAGGAAAAACAACAAACAAACACAGGCATGCATTGTCACCCAGTGATAAACCAGCACTGATATTTTACATGGTTCTAAAGATAGTCAAGTAGCTTGAAATTATACTATACTACAATGAAGAAAAAGAATAAGACAAAAATCTAAACTGTTATCACTGCTTCATAAATTGAATTAAAGAAATAGCATACCCAAGAAGAAATACATATTGCCCTGTCAAGTTGTCAATATTTCTAGTTCTTTGTAACAGTATGAGCTGAGGAAGTATGGCCACGGCTTCTAAATATAAAGAAAATGTCCACATGACCTGATCCATTTTAATGTGAAGTACATTAGAAAGAAAATGAGGGAATTGACGACAACCATCTTCTGTCAAAAAGCTTGTTTAAAAGATGTAAAGATGGTATAGGAGCTTGAAACTATAGCTATCATTTGCACAATGTTATAAAAAATATAACTAAACTAAGATGCAAGCATACCTCCTTAAAGGTGAACTTCTCATTGATAACTAGTGCAAAGAATAAGCAAGGCAGTACAAGGAAATAATGGCGGAAGGTATCTTGGTCTTTATCATAGGACCTACGAACAATTTTGTGGCGCCTCATGTACCAAACAATTGAAAATGAGCTTCCCAAGAATATTAACTTCATGATGGTATTATAAAAAGATATATAGTCCGTAAAAATATCCAAGTAGCGGGTAGCAAAAACTAGGGCATAGAGTTCTTGTGTCTTCAAAGAAATACCTGCATATAGTGAAGCAAATCAAAGGTAAAAAAAACTCCAGCATATTTCAAAAGCAAAAAAAGAGTTCGGTTTTAATCAGAAGATCCTAAACAAGAAATTTACATAATTAAACCAAAAATCATGCAGAGAACAGATAAAGAACTTAATATGAATCTAATGCCACTATAGATTTTAATATGTGAAGGAGGTATCCCCCCATACATGTGCTTTTAAATATACACAAAGAAAAAAATTCACACCAAAAAAAGAAAAAGAAAAAGAAATACTTTTTAACTAACAACTACAAGAAGAGTGGTTTTGGGGATGGATGATGTGCACCTGACTCAGACTTTTCTTAGCCATATAAAAGCAAAAATCTCTATTATGAAGTTACACCACCTCTAACTGCTCTACCAAAAATTTAACACAATGATTTTTACATGCAGACTGCGAGGAGGTAGTGAATCATGTAAATGTGATCCATATACATTTTCACTTCTAATGTTGGGACCAGTGGTGATCTCCAAAAACAAAGAAATCATCTTCCCAATGAAACTTAGGGAGTGTTTGTCAAAATTTAGGGGTAAGAAGACCCAAATGGGATTCACAAAAAACTGTGATACCAATTTTGAAAGGACCATGTACAGGAATCAAAAGACCCCCAAAGTCCTAGAGACCAATTCATTTTTTTCCCTCACTCAAGCTACAATCCCTAAATATTTATAAGACATATTTATAACATAGGTGCAACTTTGGCAGGAACTTTAACCATGGACAGCTTGTAGACCACAATGTTCAATGAGACAGATTACATAACAGTGAACCTACCACCTAAGAGAAGCATAGCCTCTCTTCTCTTTCAAAAGGCTAATTTCTTACTTGCCAACAAAGGCAAGATGATTCCCTCCTATGGAGGATAGAATTGTCTTAAAATTTATTTTTCTTAAACTATATAGAAAATTTTCTTCTCTTGAATTTCACTTAATCAAAAGTAATTCTTCAGATCACTTCATTTGGTGTTCCCAAACAGATAACAGATCAGAGAAAGTGAATGCTAAACCTTCGTTTTTTTTTTTTTTTTTTTAAATCACTCCTGATTAAAAGAAAAGGGAAACTAAAGTACAAGCACAGTACCAAAAAGGATCCTGTAAACTGGATATTTAGAATGCCCACAAGCATGTAAAACTGGGACTGTCTATTATTTGTGTTGAATAAGATGGGATTTAGTGAAAGACGGAGAAGCTGGATCCATTCATGTATTTCAATGATGAGATATCTAGTTCTGGTAAATGGCTAACGGCTAACCTTCAAGATTATTATTGTAGAAGATTTAACTTGATTCATGGTTCATATTATTTGCCTTATTATGTTTTTGTAGAAAGCCGCATAAAAGAGAAGGGAAATACACTTGACATTGTATTTATAAACCTAATAATATTTTGGGAAGAATAAATATTTCTTATGAGATTCCTAGGAATAACATATATGAGGATTTCACATTCCAAGGAATCTTATCAAATTCCTAATCAAATCAAACATGGGCTACTTACATTCCCGGGCATCCAAGGGGCACATTAGATTCCCCGAACTAATCACTTTGTAAATTCCATCTAGTGGATTGGTATACAATTTTCTCTTCCTTTACAAATGGTGGTTTGGTGATAAGGAAGGTGGGTAATTTAATAGAGCTTTGTTGAGCACATGGTTATGGCTTTGTATAGAGAAAAAAAAAATCTAATTTGTTTGAAATATGGGAACAAGGGGGACATTGTACAACAAAGGAATCAAGCTTTGTTGGGCACATGGTTATGGTTGTATGGGGAGAAGAAAAAAATCAGCTATGGAGATGGATTATTTGTTTGACATGTGGCAAAGAGTGGGGACATTAGACAACAAAGGTAGGCAGAACAACTACTTATCAAAAAAAAAAAAAAAAGAACAACTATGGTTTTCGTCTATGGAGAAGTGTCAAGGCTGGTTGGGAGAGATTTGCAAGCTATGTTCAATACATGATTGAAGATGGTTGCAGTACAGTTTTGGCATGATGTTTATCGTCAGGACTCAACCTTTGAAGGTGCTATATCCGGATTTGTAATCTTTAGCAGTGGAGAAGGATGTTTGTGTTTTTCCTTCTTGGAGATCTTGAGTGTGGGAGAGATATGTTCATAGAATATTTGTTTTGTATGTGTCTAATGATTGAGAACTGGAATTAGTTTATTTGTGCTTTGATACCTTGTATTCCAACATCCCCAAGAGGTACGGGCCCTGATCAGTTGAGACGGAGAATAAGCATTAATGGTAAGTTTGAAATGCATTCCTATTACGAGGCTTTAAAAGGGTCCAACGGAGTGGTTTTTCCATGGAGAAGTGTATGGGAATACAATGATTACTATGTCTAATGTAGGTGATTTGAAGTGAGAGGGATATTGCTCTTATGTTTCTGCGGAACTTTCAGATATGGAGTTGAAAATTTGTTCTTGTGAGTGTTATTTGAGTGGTCTTGTGCTCTTGGAAATAGTGAAGAGCATTCTATTGTAATTTGCATAGGCTCTCATTCTTTTAGAGCCTAACTTTTTTTTTTCTGTTTTTATCTTTTAGGAAAGCTTAAGTCTAGCTTTTTTTTTCTCAATAAAATTTATTATTTATCAACAGAAAATAATTCTGTAAAAGGAATAACCTTTAACCTAATACTAAAAGATCCAAAAATATCTCAAGAATGTGGATACTGCACAAATTAACCATTGAAAGAAAGATCTTAGATACTTAAGCTTAGGTTTATTCCATTGCAGCTTAAAAGTTTAGCTATTCCTTTCCCTCCAAACATACCACACAACACAAAGAAGTAAAGCATTTAATTATCAGGTAGAACTCATGATAATTCTAATATCCCAGCATAATTGTAAATGTACGGATAATGCCAATGAAGACCTTGAATTGCCATGTTAGCTGATTATGATTTAATTATTATGTTTCATGGTGTTTATTAGCTACTGATCAGATTTAATTTATTTTATGTATATTTCAAGTGTCAAGGATATTTCTGCAATTTTCTGATTATGGACATGGCCACACTTTTGGCCTGTTATGTATCATTTTGGGTTTTCAAGATTGCCTTAATTATTTATCAAAAAAAAAAAAGATTTCCCTTAAGCATTCTGTGAAATGTAACCCCGTCACAGGTGGGATGATGCAAACCTAAGTGTGATGCTTGTGTTTATTTATTGCTTCTCCTTTTCATTTTCCTTTCAATTTTCTAGCAAGTTCCCAGCAAATTCTAGCCAAGATAATATCCAAAACTTGCACAAACTATTTTCAAAAATCTTAATCTTTAAAAGCATATTAGCATAAGCCACCCCTACCTCAATAAAACCACCACAAGAAGCCAAAAAACTAATCCTGGTTACAGTTCTCGGCCCAGGAACAGCCACCCAAACCCTAAAGTTTTCCACTTTGTTTCATCTCCAAATCCTACCCTTCCCTTACACCATTAGAAACCCTATATTCCCTAATAGTTTCCATCTCTTTCCCAATAAAACCCTAGCCCCATATATCCAAAAACCCTACAAAGTTCTGATGCTAAATAATCCTAGCTAAGGTAAAGGTCCTTCGTTGCTACTGTCCCACGTCACAGTGTTAATACTAGATTTGATGAAATTCTTAAATGGTTGAATCTGAGCTCAGTCCTTTTTTTTTTCAGTTGTTAAGTTACACACACACCCAATACGTGTTGAACCCACCACCTCACCCTCCACCCAAAACTTATAAGGGGAGGAGGAGGAGCCAACTGACATAGAGCTCATTGGATCAAAATCAATCATGTTCAGACTGATCCTCAAAGCTAAGTTAGAGTTGAATGGTTAAAGCTAATTTGGTAATGTTAGAGAGTGAATTTGTTAATGGTATTTATGATAATCCTTAAAGAGTGGCCATTTGGTTCATGGAATCCACAAACCAACCGGCCCCTAAGGGAGGGGCAACATAAATATTACAATAAGTCTACTGTAGATACACAACTTTTTGACAGATATTGAGGTAGCAAGTTGAGATTGGTGCAAAATAATATATCTGTAGCAAGTTGAGATTGGTGCAAAATAATAGTGATGCCAGTAGTAGCGATCTCACATGAAAGTGACATTGCACTAATCACAATTTGTCACCTCAAAAGATGTGAAAATTTGCTGTGTCTGTAACATTATTGTAAATCTTAACAGCATGTTGCATTCAAACGAATCTCAATCTCCCCTCTCTCCAAAAAAAAGAAAAAAAACCCAGAAACCCAGTACATAAAAACGTAAATTTCAACAACCCCAGAAGTCTGTGTCGGATCCGGTCCAAAATGGGTCAGATTTGAACAAAAATTTAGCTCTCAGTGCTGCAAGTTCAATTACATTAGAGCACAAAAAACACATTTGCAACATTACCCAGAAATGAGAACTGAGAGACAAGCAATCCGAAAATACAGAGACAATTTATAATATAGATTAAAAAGAGAGAGAAAGAGAGAGAGTGGTACCAGCGCAAGATTTGATGGTGTGGATCTTGAGGAGCAAGACGAGGACGCTGGCCAAATGGGTCATATCACCAGATAATCTGAATATATTCATCTTCACTTCTTTGCGTTTGGGTTCTTCTTCCTCAGATTAACTGCTTTCGTCTCACAGAGATAACAGAGAGATTCGAGCTTGGTTAGAGCTCTCTGGTTGTTGGTTTTTTTTTTTTTTTTTAATTAAAAATAAATTGAAGAAGAGAATAACTGGATTTTTGTTTTTAATAAGGAAAGAAGGTAGGGAAAGTGAGTTAGATCTAGGAAGCAAAGGACGTCGGTTACTCAGTTACCCATGATGTCATCGTTTGAATTGAATTGGTTCTTTCTAGTTTCTACTCAATTAGAAATTTTTTTTTTTTTTTTTAAGATTATTTAGGAGAAAATTACATTTGCGTCTTCTATGGAGTTTTTTTTTTTTTTTTTTTTTTTTTTTTTTTAAATTTATTATTATTATACTTACCTTCATTCTAGTGGAAAAAGATATTTAATTATTCTAAAATGTAAACTATTTACATTAATTTTCTCTAAATAACTAAGAAAAGATTTTAAAATTTTACAAAAGAAATGCTTTAAGAAATAGTTTGTATTTTAAGAGATATGAGTGTTTTTATTTTGTATTTGAGAAGAGATGGTTGCAATAATGATAAACCTCGTAGGAGGTCAATGCAATGTTCTTTTTGTTGAGAAATATCAATGCAATGTTCTTAAAAGTTAATTCTATAATTTATATGTATCTATTCATCTATACCATATATAAAAGAATTTTTGATTTGGTTTTCAACATTTTGCTTACTAAAATACCCTCACACAAATTCTTAAACTTTCCAAAATACCTCTATCTTTTAGTTAAATAATTTTAAATTAAAAAACACAAATTGATTAAAAGAGTAATTTACTGTTCCTAAATTTTAGGTTTTTTTCATTTATTTTATCCATTCGATCTATAACTTATGATATTATTTCTATATCATTTTTAAATATTATTCCACTTTATCTTACTTCTTTCTTTTATATAAAAATTACACACGATTATTTACATATTACTTTTAAACATTATAACACTAAACCATAAATAAATAAATAAAAAACATTATTGCAAGCGCAAAGCACATATGACGAGTCCAATAAATAATTGAAATAGTATTGTTTAAAAAAAACCAAAATTGAAATATAATTTGACTAATTGCACTTTTGCCCCTTAACTATAAGGTAGACTTCAATCCGTCCTAAATCTTAAAATGTGGCAATATCCCCTCTAAGTAACACAAAATTCTAACTTTTCCTTTGCCTCATTTACTCATCAACCAAACATAAAATTAGGTAGAAAGAACCAAAATTGGCCAATTAGGTTATCCAATTGTGCAAAAGGCTAAAATGCATGAGTAAAAACCAACTTTCTCAAAGCCTTCAATGTCCTTATTGAGAGTTAATCAAATCATTTTACATAACACATAATCAAAAACAAAATTGAATTATGAATTTTCTAGATTGGAAAATGAGATTTTGATGAGAGAGAGAGAGAGTGTGTGTGTGTGTGTGTGTGTGTGTGTGTGTGTGTGGGTGTGTGTGTGTGTTGTTGTCTCATTGATCCCATCTCCATTGCCAGTCAATCCTCCCACATCAATCAAATCCCCACCATCCAAAGTGCTAGCCTCATCCCACATCGTCGTTATAAATAAATGTGCCATCTTTGGGTTCCTAATTGTGAATCTCCTTATAAGCTCTCATTATAGATACCTTATTTTATATATGTAAACAACCTTTAATCTCTGAGCCCAATGATGAGATTCAAATATATCAACTAAGATTAATTGAAGTGTTCTCAATAGTTCAAAGGTAACCACAGCTCAAAAGTTCTCAAAATCACTTTGAAAATAATGTTAAAAAATAACATTTACTCACTATTTTGACCATAACTTTTAATCACAAATAATTTTTGAATGAGGCTTTTTAGACATCTTATGCTTCAATTTTGCCCAACTAGGATTTAAAATGAGTAAGTTATGACCATTCAAAGTTAGGGTATCAGTGTAGTTAAATCTCGGGGATCTTGGTGAGTCTATGTACACGACTTTGGTGCTATGTATGCAGCCTCACTTCTAGAACCCTTATTTTCCATATTTATGCCCCCAACACTTAAATATTTAGGTGGTGGTGCCTTACAGACCTTTAGGGATGTCCGAAAATCCTCCAAAAGGCTCTAAAACCCTAGTTGACTCCTATATATGCCTCCATTCCAAAAAACCTAGATAGAGAGAATTTCTTTTAGCCACCATGCTTTCTAAAAATCCTATATCCCTTCTCTAATCTCTCTCACCAGCATACTTGCACAATTTTAATTATTCAAAAACCTCTCTCTAGTAGTCACATAAGATAAAAACTATTTTTTAATTTCATTTTCAAAAACGTTTTTCAAATTAGTTTGTTCTTGCATTGTGATTACTAAGTTCTATTGTGTTCTCTTCTCTCAATTTAATCTCTGTGTTGTAGGTGTTGGGTTAAGATAGTTTGACCTCGTTTAATTAATTTAATTACTCAAGTTGATTAATTAAGTCAAATTACATGCAAATCGTGGAGGCACCAACAAATCACCAAATAACTAATATGCAGTGGAAAATAAATAATTTGGTGATTTGTTAACGAATGGGAAAAACCTCTTGCAAGGTAAAAACTCCACTAGGTGAATTTAAGGTCACCACTCCCAAGAATCCACTAATCAACAATCAAGCGGTTACAGGTATAAGGAATCTTACCACTACCCTGGGCTATCCCGAAATACTAACCTACAGTTGAACCTTTGCTCCAATACCCAATTGGATTTGATCTTATAGTAGGCTTCTTTCTTTTGTTGCACAAATCTTCAATTTGTGACCAACTCCTTTGTACAAATCCTAATACGTGGCTAACTCCAACAATTTGAATGATTGTGGTTGGCTACAAAGTTTTTTACTTCATAAACAATGAAGATCATGAAGTACTTGGTTACAAAACCTTATGGCATATAAACACAGTAGCTTTGCATAGAGAAAATTAAACTCTTGGTCTCTGTATCCGTATATGATGGCTTTTAAAATAAGCCTTATATATGTCTAGGGTTGTGAGAAAATAAACACTAAACAAATACATCAACATGGCTGAATTTCAAATCTGAAATTCAAAATTGTAGTTCTCAATGGATTAAGCTTGTGTTGAGTTATGTGTCGAGCTTCCCATTAATTCTTGATAGCAACTATCTGTCGAGCTTTAGTAAAACAACTTTTCTTCACTTGTTTCTTGGATCAATCTTCATGTTTTTAATACTTCCACTTGATATGTATCAAACCCAATTTAGATCTACCCAATTACAAGTAAAATGCATTTTGTCAAAAGATTAGCCAATTACATAGAAAATATGACCCTAACAATAGGCACTAAGGGGTTTGTTAAAAAAAATTATAAACTCATGAACCTAAGTAAGTTGAGTATTCTTTCAATGATCTCTTTCTTTGCTTAATAGGATTCGCATGAGTTTCTTGATTTAGTTCATTTAAATTCTTATGTTTGATAGTTTTTAACTTTTTTGATATGTATTAATCCAATCTTGGATTGATTATGATATGTTCTTAGTTTTCTTGTGCATTTATTTCATTATTGTGTTATATCAATAATGTAGTTTATTTTATATTTATGTTAATTTGTTTTATTGTCTGAACGTGTAAACTACAAGTTTTGTGTTAGGATGCGTATGCATCATCGATGTTAACCCAAGGTCACGCATGTGTAGGCATCCCAAACCCAAGTTAGGCAAAAAGTCATGTTTTTATTAAATTGATTCTTTTCCTATGTGTTTTGTGATCTGTTTGGCTTTGAATATGTAGGATTAGAATATAGTTAATGATTTGTCATGGTTTTCTCTCTTAATTATTCCATATTTAATGTGATTTAAATATGTTTAGAATAAAATCGTTTTTGTCAATGCATGCTTATTAGGTTTGATTTAATTAATTGACTTTCCATGTCTAATAATATTTGTTTGATTTGGTTTTAAACTTTAAAGTGTTTCCTTCAATTGTTGTGATGTAATCTTTGACATATTGTATGTGTTCTTTTTTAATAATGTATAGGGGTTGATTGAAGTGTACCCCATAGGGGATAATGCATTTAACTCAATAGTAGTATTATTTTATTGTCCACTTTTCTATAAATACGAAAAATAACCATATTATCTTAATAAAAATAATTAAATAATAAGATATATTAAGGATACGAAGCTATTTAAATTTTAAATTCAAAATTTGCCAACAATGATATGCTTTTAATAAGAAAAAATAAGGATACGATGTCCTGACAATGATCCACTTCTAATCCATACCTTCCAGGATCCTCAGAGTCACTAAACTAGTAGCAGTGTGGTACCTCAAAGGCTCAAACTAAAGAAGTTCCATTGGTGGATAGACCTTGCAAATACCTTAAACTCTAACACTACTTTTGAGGAGACATTCAGTAGTATGTACAAAAATGAAGGGAATGCATAGACCAAGTTCAGTCTCTGATAACTTGAGAAAGAGATAGTTCTAATCTTCCATCGATGCCTTTAAGCGACCATAGTATGAGAATATGGTTGGTAATCAAGTCCATTTTTTCGTTAACCTGATACAGGTACTAATAGGAGAAAGGATAGAATTGAAGACGGTATCAAATGAAAGAGAATTACCGACATGATAACATTGATGACCCTTTTGAGTGAAGACCAAAGAAGAAAGATTGAGAAGTACCTATGGTCTTGGAAGGACAAAGGGAAGGACCAATCTCCAATGCCAGACTACGTGTGCATTTGGATAGCACGTTTCCAGCGTGCAATTTAGTGTTTGCACTTTTGACTAGGTCCCACGGCACTGTTCACGACTCAACCAAAAATGCAAAACGTACATATCAATGCATTTTTGGATTCCACGGCATAATTCACATCTTTAAAAATTATTTTGTTACAGTATTTTCAGCAATAAATTTTCAATTTTCAACAAATAAACGGTATCCAAATACACATAGTAGTACAAGCACTGCCCAACAATCCTACACCTCTGCAGCTGGAATGTACCTAATCCTATTGCAAAAAACAGACTTATTGCACCACAAATCCTGAGGATGAAAGAAGGCTACCTTCCAATAAACAAAAATCTAAGAAAGACTTGCAAATTCCACTATAGTGTCCTTGTGCACTACTTAATCCTTAGAAGGTTGCTAGCAACTAAGGCATAAGCTCCAAGATTTGATTGACCACAAGATTCTGAATCTAAAGTTTGAAGAAGCAAAGACTTCTATGGTGTGTTTGGATGACATAATTTGGGCATTTGGATTTGAATTTGAGTAATTAAAATCCAAATAGCTTGTTTGGAATGTTTAAAAAAGGTCAAGGATTTGGATTTCACAAATCCACCAAGGACTTTAAACTTTTAAAGTGCTTAAATTTGAAATAACTCCTAAAATCAAAATCCCTTGATTTCAAATATATTAATTTCAAATCCAAATTCCCAAACACAACCTAATGTTTTAGCAAATCCACTGCCTAGACATGATGGTGCCATAAACATGATGGAGGTAGAAACGCCTAATGTGGGACCTAGGTTTTGCATCAATTTTTAGTAAAAAAAAAAAAAAATCTATATTTGGGCTTTTATTGTTGTTATCTACAGAGTAATTCTTAAGTACTCTTGGAACACAAAGAATGATGCTTCATCCTCTCACATTCATAGTAGGGTCTATTCATTAAATTTATGGTGGGATCTACTATCAATATAAAATGAGGGAGTACCATTTCTCCATGCTCTAGGAGTACTTAAGAATTTTCCTTAGCTGCATATGTGATATTAAAGTTTTTTAAAAATATTTTTGGCAATCTTCAATGCTTTGTTTAGCTTATACTTACTCGTTCCTCAAAAAAAAAAAAGCTAATACTTACTCTTTTTGGTGTCTTTATTGTGAAACGATGGCTTAAGTTATTGGTATACAAAATAAAGTGTCTACAACTCAAAATGACATATTTTTTAATAGAAATTTTTTTTGTTGCATTGAGCTTATATATGACATTTAACGACTATGTCATTGACACGCAGGGACGGACCCAGGTAGAGGGCTAAGGGAGCCCGGGCCCCCACTGGGTCCAAAAGAAAATTTTTTTAGCAAGTAAAATTTTCAAAAAAAAGGGCTTAGGCCCCTGAGTTTTTAGCCCGCCCCCACGAGTTTTTAGCCCAGCCCCCCTCACAAAAATCATGAACTCTAGCCCATCATCCGGCCAGCCCAGGAGCCCATGACCCATATAAATCTTTAAAAAAAAAAAAAAAAAAAAAAACTCAGCTCTCACTCTCAACAATCCAAAACTAAACGGAGAAAGCAAAACACGAAACGAAGGAAACAAAAGAAAAAAAGAAACGGAAGTGAGAGGCGAGACAAAGAGATAGAGAGGCAAGACAAAGTAGAGATAGAGAGTACTCAAAGAGACGGAGACCCACTCACCCACGCCGTGACGCCGCCGCCCACGCCCACGCCGTGTCGCCGTGACGCCGTGACGTTTATGAGTTGCGAGACCCATCTCATACTTCAACGGCTTTCCGTTCTCGTACTTCAACGGCTCCACCAAATTACATCTCTGAAATTGAAATTTTTTCAAAGAAATGGGGTTGTGTTAGTTGAAAAGTCCATTACCCTCTAACAACCGTTGTAGTGCCTCTAATGGCGTAGGCATCCAAGTCCTTTTTCCCAGGTCTAGGTTTGGCCATGAGTAAAGACAGAGATTAAGGATGTCTGAAAATAAAAAATGTAGGAGTTTTTAAAAAAATGAGAGGGGTTTTTGTTTTTTTGGGTTTTGGAAGTATCAAATTTTGAGAGAAGAAGAGAAAGGAAACCCAAAAGTCCTCTCCTCATGGAGGTGGAAGGAGGAGACAGAGAGAAAGAGAGAGAGAGAGAGAGAGAGAGAGTGACTGTGACACTTGACTAAGTTATAGTGACTTTATTGGTACAAGAGCGAAGCATCGTCATTTCAACTCCCCATGTTACTCTATAGATTTCAATTTTTATCAAACGGAGCAATTTTTTGTAATTGCTATAAAATAAAAAAGTGATAAAATTTCAGAGTCCCCTTGATAAAAAATTTTCAACCATAATATAGCAATTTTTTTTTTTATAGGTTGTTAGATGAAATTCGACGGGCTTACATTAAAAAAGGTCCACAACAACCTCCCGAATTTTTTTTTTTCCGCTTATTTCTGGCCCCCCTAGCTTGAATTCCTGCGTTCGTCCCTGTTGACACGTATAAACAAAAATGCCCAAATTAAAACATTATATAATGTTAGACATTGAATCTAAAATTTTAAACATAAGGGGGTAAAAAATCAATATGTCTCCAAACTTTAAGAGGTAATTTAGAATTTAGTCCGACTACTTATATTATATACAAATCACTGGCATTATATAGGCTTGATTTCTATTTTATGAGGATAAGCATGCAGTCAGGAGTGGCAAAGCTCATATTATTCGAAATAAATGCAACCACCATAAAGATTGTGACATATCATGAACATGGTATTTTCTCATGACTATCAGTGATAAGATTTCAATATTTATGGTCCCCCATCATTAAAAATCAAATGACCAATGTCGTGACCAAAGTACACTCTCTTATATTATCATTTTTATAATTTATAATTTTTATTTTTTTATCAGTGATATATAAATCCATGTATCTTCTACAATGCATTGAAGTGAAATTGTTTAGATTTTTCTACTTTTTTATTTTATCGGGTAATCAGAATATTTTTCATTTTTATTTTTTGATTTTGATTTTTTTTTTTTTTTGCAGACCTTTTCTAACGCTCCCATGCCCAACTCCACCCACTCCAAAGACACGTTACCTCAATAGAGAAATTTCAGGTGTCTAATTAAATTTAAAATTATTACCCCATTCACATTGCACCTAAAAAAGTCAGTACGAGCGCCTAATTCATAAGGAATAGTCATATCATATAATAACTTCTGCATTCTAGACCAACCCAAAAGATGTCCTGCCTGCGTGGGACCGTATGACTTTCACAGCTCCCCCCCTTTTATTGGAGGATTTTACTTTCGCACTAAAAGAATCATGTGGTATGAGTTAATTTAAGTGGTCAAATTTATTTTTGTTGAATAAAATGGACAAAATAAGTAAATATCTTTAATTTTAAAATTATGTAGCAAAATACTTCTCTTTTCAAAGTATTTAGCAAATTTTTTATTTTTTTATTTTTAAATTTCAATTTTAACAAAATTGAGTTGTAAGTGGAAGTCGGCATATTTTACCACTTAAAATTTTTTGAAAATTTAAGTAAAACTTGACATTAGTAATGTTAAGTTATACTTAAGAATACACATAGAACTCGATTTTGAAGATATCAAGATTTACACAACTCAATTTTGTTAAAATTGAGTTCTAAAACAAGGGCATTTTGCTAAATAATCTGGAAAGAGTGGTATTTTGCAATATAGTTTTAAAATTAAGGGTATTTATCTATTTTGCCTCGAATAAAAGCAATGATGTTCAAACCATGCCTGCACTATCATGAAGAAAATGCAATAAAATAAATTTATATTCTATCTTTTAATTTTTATAATTTGTTATTATAAAAAGCATGTAAATAATGACTATTAGGTATCTAAGAAGAGCATGTAATCCACCAAGTGTACTGAATAATTACTCTTATAAATTGCTTATTTTGTATGCCAAATACAAGAAAAGTGTGTGTCCTTCGATATTACTTGGAATTTTATTTTTTTAAACAAACTTTGGATCCAATGAGCTTAGTTTAAATTGCTAACGAATATAAAAGAATCCATTTGTGATTGCTCTCAGAAGTAGAGTTTTAAATTGCTAACGAATACAAAATATAATAGTATTTTTTTTTTCTAGAGAAAGGCAAGTTGATTATAAAAGTTCTTTACATTATAATTTAAAAACAAATTAATGGCCAAATTTTATTATACCCCTAGGGCATTTGTTAATAGACAATTTTAAGAAAATTTTGATGCTATTTTTATGGGAAATATAAAAATTTGTAAAAAAAATTAATTGCCTTTTTATTTTTCCATAAAAAATTTCTAAAATTATTTAAAAAAAAAATACTTTTAGAGCATCCGTTAACTTTTCTCGTTTTATTGTTGTTGTTGTTGGGTAAGCATTGGTATCATTTCGGGGGAAAAAAAATACTGAATAGACAAGTATATTTATGTCATTTACTAAGTTGAACTTGTGCACTAAACAACCCTAATGCTAAAACTCAGAATTCCAACTTTAGTTCAAAAATGAAAAGGAAAAAAAAAAGAAAAAAATCTACAGTATTTAGCAAGATGGTCAAACAAATGGCAAATTTTGTTGAAAATGTTTAATTGTATGTTTAGAGGAATGGAGGGAGAGGAGAGTAGAGAGGAGAGGAATAGTTAACTCTTTATCTTGGTTTTGGACGTTTTAAAAATTAAGTGGGGAAAGAGGAATAGATATCTTTAGACCTCAATTTGTTTAGAGCAGGTTTGATAAGAGAATTTAAATGCAATAATTTGTTTTGGAAACTATAAAATGGTAGATCCCATGTTTGAATCTATTGTTTGACTAATGTTTTCAAAATATAGTATTCAAAAAATAATTTCCTAGTTGTAATTAAATTGAAAACAGTAGACTCTACTGATTTGCCCAAACTCTTTTATCCCTTAAATAAAAAAACTTATTTTTATCACAAAAATATTCTCACCTTTTAAATTTGAAACTTATCATTATTAAAAATAAAAAATAAAAAGAAGGAAAGAAAGGTACATTAGTTCTATTCCCTCACATCATTTTTTTTTTAAATATTTTTTTTTCTTAAAAATCGGAGCCAATCACATATAATATAAAAATGATTATTTGAAAATTATTTTTATATTGTTTTGAAAACAAAAATAAAAATCCTCTCACCAAAAATGCTCTTAGATGTTTTAAAAATTAAAATGAAAAAAAATGATAAGGTGTCATTTAAATTGATTAAAATGATAAACATAGCATTTTTTTTGGGACAAAAAAAAAAAGCATATTAAACCAACTACATTCAGATTTTTACTTAGAAAAACTAGTAAATAATGAAATAAGTAGTTCATCTTTCAAAACCAACCACTAAGTCAGTGAATGAAGGATTCTCAAAAAAAAAGAAAAAGAAAAAAAAAAGAAAAAGAAAAATGTAAGTGAAGGAAGAAATATATTAAATAAATATAAATATCATGTCTTTTATTCATCAGTTATTTTCTTTGAAAGCATAGTCAAAAATTGAATAGAAAATACTACTATATTAAATATTTAATTAGTTTATTTTTTCATAATATCATATGAAATTATATAAAAATAACAAAATTATGCTACTAAATAATAAATAATAATATAAAAAATACTTAACATATATAGACATACCTACATCGATTAACATTTTTTTTTTTCATTTATGATTTTTTTTTGTCAAAATTAAAAAAAAAACTTTCAAAATCTTAAACCAAATAAAATGCATTTGTAATAATATTTGGTACATTTTTTTAGAGAATGAAGCTATATATTAAAGATTCATATTATTTTTCTTAAAAAAAAAAAAAGATAATGGGCTTGGGCTAATTTAGGAAATAAACTCTAAAAAGGAAAAACCCCACATCAACTTCCTCAATCCACACGTCCCTTAAAATAATATCTTGCTACAATGCTTTAAAAAGTGGGAGAAATAATAAATATTAGCATTTTCATTTTCCATACACTTTTTTTTTTATCTCCGAAATGACAAAAAAAAAGTTAATGTTTTGAAAAGTGAGAAAATAAATAAAAAATTATATTTTAATAAACTAAAGTATAAGATAAAGAATAGATACGATTATTTTGAAAAATGGTTAATTAAAAAGAAAAGTTTCTTATCCTCAATTATATTTTGAACCTTTGAGGCTAATAATGGCCTTATAACAAGATAATAATTCCAAGAAAAGAAAAATATGTTGGAAATTATTACGGCTTTGGTGGATTTGTTTTGTTTTTGATAATAGAGTTTGTATCTTTTAATTAAAGAGAAGAAAAAAAATGGTGTTGGGATATTAAAAAGGAGAAGGATTAGAGTGGGGTCCTAGAGAGTAAAAGCATGCAGTATAGTAGTCATAGTCGTGTGGTGTGGACCTCACTCTCTCACTCCCTCACTATCCCTTTTTTCTCTTATGTCCGTCCGATATTTCAGTCTAACGCATACACACACACTGATACTAAATAAAAACTTCCAACAAGGAAAGGAAAAAAATATAATCAACACAAAACCAACAAAAAAAAAAAAAAAAACAAAAACAAAGAGACAGAAAGAGAGAGAGAGAGAGAGATAGTGAGAGTCGGCGCTTTTTTTTTTTGTTTTCCAAAACAAAATAAATAGCGCACATCTCAAGCAAGCACCACCACCAGACTCAAAAAAACCCACATAGAGAGAGAGTTATATTTATATATTTATATTTACAGAGAAGAGTGAGGAAATCGATCTTTCGAGTAACGGCTACTTTTGCTGTTGTAGTGTGGTAGAAGAGGAAGAAGAAGGGCTGTGGTTTTCTTTTTCTTTTTTTGTTGTTGAAAATGGATTACAACAATGACAAGTAAATCTCTCTCTCTCTCTGATTGGGTACTGGGTTTGCATGTTTATCGTTTTTCGTGAAATGTGTTTCTGGGTTTGTTCTGAAAACTGAAAATGTACAATCTTATCTGGGTTTATTATCTTCCCCCAAATTTTTATTTTATTTTATTTTTTATTTTGTTTTGAAAATGCATTTTGCTTGACTTTCTTTGATTTTTTAGCCAAAGTATTTGTTTAAAAAAAAAAAAAAATAACTGTTGGGTTTATCTTTGAGGGTATAATGAGAATGAGGATGAGATGTGGGCTCTGATTTAATTGGTGGGTCATTTTTTTTTCCTTTTTTCTTTTGCTTTTTCTTTACTCATTTGTTGGACCTGATTCTGATTTGTGTGTGTGTTTAGATCCAAGTAGCATACGCATTAGTTTACTGTTAAAAGTATGATTCTTCTGAACGATTCTTCCAATTGTTGTCATTTTACTTTTCTAGTTCTGATTTGTTAGGTGCTCCCATCATGATGCTTGTTTGGGATTTCTCTTTTAAGTCCTTGAAATTTGTTTTATTTGCACCTTAAATAGGAGAAAAATATCAATGTAGATTTCATAGTTAACAACTGTTATTATAGGCAATTTGGGTCGTGAGCTCCTTAGATTTCTTTCACATTGACACTGGCATGAATTTAAAACTTTTGTGATTTATGCATTTACCTTGTTTAGCTTTAGAAATGTTTATTTATGAACACCGGTTTGCTTTCCTCTTTGCGTGAAATGGTAGTAGTGAGTCTTGGAATTGGCATAGGGAGGATTACTGTCTCCAAAAGGATCCCAATAGTGGTAAGTTCTTATTCTGTTTCATAATTTGCTTGTTGGTTTGTATACTCGAAATCAGGATGTTTGAGTTGGTTTGATTGTTTTGAGCAGACATATCTGAATGCCTATGGAATGGAGTGCCTCAGAATGAAGAAGATCTTTCCTACATGCTTGATGAAACAACCCCCATCAAGGCTTGCGGGGATCTGGCTTACCATGTTTCTCATAGTGGTATCTTTTTCCCCTCATCCTTCGTTTGTTCGCATTATCTTGTGACATAATCTCGCTTGTATGTCCAATTCAGTGGATGGTGCCTTTTTCTTTATTTTAATAATTTGATAGTTTTGTGTTCAGAGAATATGACCAAGGAACCAGAAGAATGTAGAGAGACTTCTTCACAAGTAAAGAGGCGCCGGATGCTACAATTTAACAGTCAAGCTATGGATCCTTCCCATGAGGAGAAGTCATCTGCATTCCTAAAATCAATTGAGTGCGGGGTAACTCTTGACTTGTCTTAATTGTCAAATGAAAATAATTTCACATGGTTCAATTGCTATATTTGAAATCTGTTTTGAATTTGTGATGTGGAAAAGAAAAAGATATTTCAAGCTCTGGGGTAGAAATCTGATTTGCAATAGATAACATATTAGAACTGCTTGATAAATATCTGCATATTTCTATTTTAGTAGAACCTTTTATATTTTTAATTAGGAAAAAGACTGTTATCCACATAATGTGATATTCATTTGGGCTGTAACTCATTTGTAGTAATTATGTAGTATTACTGTGTGTTAATTATCTAATTTGTTAAACCAAGATTTATTAATGGGTTTTTTTTTTTTTTTTTTTTCCTATAGGAATTTTGAGTTTGGTATTTTTGTGTCCAATATAGCTGTTGGAATAAAAACTAGTCCAATACCACTGTCATGGCACTCAAATTACACTAACATTACTTCACATTTGCTGAAGATATTATCTGAATATCATCATCATCATCGTTGTTGTTGTTGTAATCATTTGTTCTATTCTATGTTTAGGAGAGAGAGGATTCAATTGAAGAGATTTTCCCTGAAACATCATATTGGGTTTCTGGGCCTCCAGGTTCATCTCTTGGAATATTCTTCTCTTATGATTATGTACTATAATTTATTATTCTTAGTTTCTAATCACAATGCAATATATCTTAGGAAATGCATCTGCTTCTGCTTATGAGAGCCTGGATCACTCATCTGAAGAGTGGCTTGCAGAATGCTTTAATGATACTGAGATGAATTTCAGCCCTGATGATATGTATGCTTCTCTGGACTTAAGCTTTTTAGTGTGACCACTAATTTTGTCAATCTGATTCCTTTATTATGTGAGATTCAGGAATTTCTCTGGGGCATCTGATATCCAGTTCGATATTGGAGGTATGTGGGGTTGTTTGTGCCTTGAATATTATGTACCATTGTTTCTTTGTTATCTTCTTTCTATTTTTCCTCTGTGCACCATTATTTATATTATTGAATTTGTTTTCTCTTGTAGATTTGTGTGACTTCCCACAAGAGTATGAAGCTAATGCAGTCCAACAACAAGTTTCTCGAACCCCACAAAAAATTATTTTTAAAGGTCTTTCTCTGTTCCCATGTTTTCTTGTTGCTTATATTTATTGTTCTCAAAAGATCAATGGATCCTCTTATAACAGTTATCCCTGTGACCTACTTATGACTAACAACAGTTATGAAACCCTAAGCCAGAAATGGGGAAAAAAAAAAAAAAAAAACAAACAAACAAACTAAGGTTGCAAGAGATTTTAAACATGTGTGCTCTTCAAGTTGATGTCCTTATGCTTGAGGTTACAACATTCTGAGGTGCAGCAAGATTATTATGCCTGGTGTCAATATAGATATATACAATAAATAATAAAATAAAACTAACTGGTTTTGGATCTCTGTTTTGCCTGCATAGGTAGGAAGTCTTACATACGGACTCCAACTAAGTTGGCTGCTTCTGTGGCCTATCCATTTGCCTTCATTAAACCCAGTGGGGCTCATGGAGATGTAACTCTGAAGGAGATAAACCAGCGGATTCTCACTCCACCTCCTTCAAAATCAAAGAAAGGTAATGAAGATCCTGCTGCTTCTTACCCTACTTCAGCTTTCTCTGGGAAGCCTGTAGTTGGAAAAACAAAAATCCGCACTGAAGGAGGAAAAGGCAGCATCACAATTATGAGAACCAAAGGCTGAATGTGTAGATAACTGTTGTTTTGGATGCAACTTTTATTGGTCCTACCATCTTGCCTCATTATTAACTGGGGTTGGATTTTGCTGTAATATTCCAGGGCCAATAAAATATAGAAGTTGATACTGAATTTTTTGTTGGACTAGTTCTTGGAAGTCATAAATTATGTCATCGAAGTGTTTATGTCTCCAAGTGGTATTTTAGGTGTCAAATAGCTGTTGTTTCTACAATGAGAATCTTGATATCTAATTAAATCCTCATGTTAATGATTCCCAAGAACAATGTTACATCATCTGAATTTCATATAATGCAGGAAACTTAATTACTGGAATTTATACCTAGGCTGTGTATTTTAGATGAAATGCAAGGCACAAAACTTTTGTCTTAAATATGCATCGACTGCAGACAGATTCTGAGTTTGTAGCAGCTTTAACTATATTTTTGAATTTGTTTTTGTTTATGTTACAAACTGATATGCTGAGTGTGTTTTAACAGTTATAAACATGATAATTTTCTCCTCGTACGCTTCCTTTACCTGTGAGATTAATCATCTAAGTATATTACAGAGATGTATATATTTATATCTTTAGGATTATCCATCTGTATGTGTACAATTCAGTTATCTTGTTGTCATTTATTCCCCTTCTAACTAGTTCCAATATTACTACAAACTCACATGTTCTATAAATTTGATCTTAGGACCTCTCCCGAGTGTATATCAAAGTGCTGTTTGATCTACATTTGATGATCTGCATTTAGATTATGACTTAGCATCTATGGTTTTATTATGTTACCTTCATCTCTCCCTCTATAGGAGGGAGGGGAAAGTCTTCATGAACGTGTGTTTACTATTTTTTGTTGTTGTAATAATGTAGCAATTTAGAAGTTGCTTCTTTTGATTTGTTTATGTGGGTGCCCATTTTAGACTTGGACTTGGAGGACCAAATGTGCATAAAATATGGCAATCATGCCCGGCGTGCTTGCTCGCTGTGGCAGGCTTTAAGGGAAAGAAGAACAAAATAAAATGAAAGGAAGAAAAAGACTGCTCAAAGGCCTTTATTTTTTGTCAAGTTCACATGCTTTCGTCTTTCTATGCCTAATGCCTTAAAGGTTTTAGAACATAGAGGCTGGTTTTGGCATGATGACATTTTATGTCACTTATGTTTTCAATGCTATGGGGTAGTGCGTTTGTATTATGTCCCAAAAGCTATGTCCATGTGGGGTACGAAATACAAATAAGCTAAGCCAAGGAAACTGCAATGTTCCAACCTTTCATCCAAATAAATTAAAAAAAGGAAAGTGCAATGTGTGGTACTGCTTTGGAGTAAATGATGGGTAAGTAAATTTACTTAACTCTATTAAAATAAAGACAAAGATCGATAAGCCTTGTTTGATAGAATTATAGTCAATTTACGCATGGAGCATTACATCAAGAACGTGTTCAACAGTGATTGAAATCGATTTTTGGTTTAGGTCAAATATAATGATATTATGTTTTTTTTTAAAGAAGAATATACTTATTATGTTGATCTTACTTATTAGTCAAAAGAAATGGAGTGATTTATTGTGTTAAGACGGGCTAACCCATTTTTCATTGGTCAAAAAAAGAAAAAGAAAAAAAAAAGTGATTTCTTGATTCCATATGTATTTAGATTACATTTTGTCAATAAGTAGGATGTGATAGTCATGGTTTAATTTTGGTAGAATATATTTATTGAATCATTTGTTATAAGATCATTTTGCATTTCTCATATCCTGCATCATTTAGGAACATGTCAAGTTTATAAGATTCCGACGTTTAATAAAATGATTTAGATCATGATGTGAAATTTATGTCATGATAGACTAAGACTTTGGTATGACCAATGTTGTGAGCAATTTTTTTTTTTTTTTGGGGGTGTGGGGAGGCGGGGTTGTGAGCAATTAATTTCATTTGGCAACATATGATTGAATTTTGTTTCAATCCAGATTTTATGAAGTTTCATATATAGAAGTATGTTTCTCATGTGAAATATCTAAAAATCAGATTTATATCCTCTAGATTTTTTAGGGTACTCTACAAGTAAATTTCTTTAAATCCTAACCACTATTTTATAATTTGAGGGTCTAGATTCTGTCTTCTAGTATTCTATCTTAAAATAATAAAATAATGTTGCAAACGAAACAATTAGTATTGTTAGTAGAATGCTGACATGGCTAAATTTACTCTACAAGTAGATTTCTTTAAATCTTAACCACTCTTTTATAATTTAAGGGTCTAGATTCTGTCTTCTCGGTATTCTATTAATAATACTCTTAAAATAATAAAATAATGTTGCAAACGAAACAATTAGTATTGTTAGTAGAATGCTGACATGGCTGAATTTAGATCCTTAAATCATAAAAGAATGGTTAGGATTTAAAGAAGTTTAATAGTGAAGTATCCTAGGAAATCTAGAGAATTTGAATCCCTAAAAATCTAGCATATTGTCATTTAACTTCAAGCATGTGAAATATATAAATCTTATCACACTCCTAGGTATTCTTATAATTGAAGAATGCAGTAACCCCAAATTATGATTAATGAAAATTATTAATCTTTAGAAAGAGAGAAAAAAAAAAAAAAAAAAAAGCCTCTAAGTACGTTCGTTTCAATCATTGAAAAACCTGGGGCTATGATGAGATCGCACAATAAAATTTACACCCACATAATATACATTGAAAAAGAAGATTCTGTAACTCAATATTCCTCACCACACGGAGTACCACAATGTTGTTGGTTAAGAATTTCCGTGCGATCAAGGCTCCATCATTTAGGATAAAATTTGTGATGCATTAACAAACTTGAAATAGTTTTTAGTAATTTTTGGGTCTCTTTCAAGGAAACTGCGCTTATAAACCGAGCCAAATCCATCTTTTTCCAAGCTTGTTAATTACTAAAAACTAATCTATCTTGTCTCTAAAATGATCTAAAAGTTTGGATTTGGCAATTGGCCTGAGGTTGAGCTTTGCGATGATGATGAGTTTCTTGTTCTAGCCACTTGTGATGTGATTTGGTTAGTTGGTTTCCATCTAAGTTCTCTTATTAATGTATTTTTTTTTTCTCTAATTTGTGAAATTTACTCTGAATGCTTTAGGGACTATATTTGTTAAGTGGTAATTTGAATTCAAAACTTTGTGAATTTGGTGAAAGTGTAGATGGTCTTATGTGTATGATGACAAACTAGGCTTTAGGTACGCCATTGCTTTATTGGTTTTGTAGGAAGTGCTTACAGGTCCTGAGGGCATATTCAGTGCAAAAGAGAATTGGAAATCAGCTTCTTGGATTACACTCGCAGGAATCAGTTGTGATAACTTATGTTCATTACTTTTGACTTTTATGTTATGGTTGATAATGTCGTGGGCATCATTTTAGCTGCTAAATTCAATTGGGTCTTCAATTATTTTTATTTTCAATTGTTTAGAAATTTGGCACATAATGTGAATTAGAATATAGTGGTGGAAGGGTTCTGCAAGTGTTTGTCACAATTGGACATTAATATAATGGTGAACATTTTTTCTTTTTTTTTTTGCATGCTCTCTAAGATAATTAACTTTACTCCATCTCCTGTATAAAACCTTGACATTGAAGGACTTCTAGGAATATCTATTTGAACGTAAAAATGTTGACTTGGTGTAGTTGTTGAGGGTTTGAATGATCTGATTATTATTATTTTTTTTTGATTTAGTCTATGGGTCTGTAAACTTTAGGAGCAACACCAAGATCTTTGGGTTCCAACATTAAAGTTCAGAGTAGTCAAAATATGACTTGATTATTGATATTCAGTTATACTACTGGCTGACGACAACAACAAAAACATTTTATTTTTGTGCGTAGTATCATGTAATGTTTAAATTTTGGAGATACTACTGCTGTATGTGTTGGGCTTATGCCCTCATTGGATTCTCTGGTCTGACATATTTTGATTATGTTTTTATTTCATAGATTTGGTTGTTTTTACTTATTTCCTTTTTTTTCCCCTTACTAGGGAGACGCAAATAGTGCACTGGAGCAGAAGTCCGACAACAATAGATTAAAGGGAAGAGAGAGTCAAGTTATCTTTGTGTTTAAGAAATTCTGTTAAGAGAAAAGATAGTGTGGTCTAACGGATGTTGAGTACTGTTAATCAGAAATCAGTTATTCAAAACATCAATAGCTTTAGCTCTTTCATATCTTGTTATTAAATTGAGGTTGTTCAACAATTGATAGTATCAAGTTATGATATTTTGCACTCAATGTTGAAAAATATTTAAAATATTAGCAAAAATTGAGGTAAATACCAAGTCTTGAATTTTATTTCCTTATTGTTGTTAAACGTTAGAACTCAGTAAAAAAAAAAAAATTTAATATTTAAAATTTGCTTGAAATAAAAATCTAATGCATGTCAATTAGAAGGTAACTTTAAACATTGTTGTTAAACGTTAGAACTCAGTAATTTTTTTTTTTTAATATTTAAAATTTGCTTGAAATAAAAATCTAATGCATGTCAATTAGATGGTAACTTTAAACATTGATCTTCTATGGATTTCTTTGGCTGATGAAAATTCGGAGGTTCCTTTGGCTTTCCTTAGTGAGGTAATAGTTTCAAAAACTTGTAGTGAACCTATAATGAACACATTACAGCTTATGTTGACATATACCTTTATTGGTGTTTCAAGGGATGATATGTTGCTAAGGGAATTTTATTCTTTTTCATTTATAAGCTCAATTAGATGGAGCTAATAATGAGACTTGACCAGTACAAGGATATCTCTTAGTCGCGAGACTGAAGTCGCTATCTTTGGGCTTTCTGGTTTTGATCTAGACAAATATATTCACATATGGTTTACATGTAGTATAAAGATATTATTGATATAAACTTACTTTTTCTGTTTTTTCATATATATATATATATATATATATATATTGATAATAGCTTAATTTTGCATATTTATATCATTATTAGAAAGCATTATAATACTTATTTTGAGTTAATTCATGCATTTTATAGTTGGTTTTGGAATAATGCTGAATAATCTGAAAGTATTGTAGCAAAATATTTTTTTAAAAGGTAAAAACATTGTTTATGCGTTTTTTAGGTGTTGGTTGGTCCATGAACAATGCCATGGGACTAGCAAAAAAAAAAAAAAAAAAAAAAAAAGGCAAACATAGAAACATCTCTACACAAACGCACGTTTAATGCGTGAATTTGTCTTTCGTAGGATAATGAAATTAAATAAGTGGATTTGTGCAAAGAAGAAAGCTAATGACCTTTACTTTTACAAGGGCCATGATGAAGTCAAAGAAGTCTAACCTAATTAAATTCAAGTCCAATTGGAGCAAGAAATCAAAAGAAATTTGCACCAAATCCAAGTCCAATTCGGATTAGGATTTTAGCCTGCGTGACGATTAGGGATGGCAAAATTTGACATGACCCGCGAACTCAACACGACACGACACGAAATTAGCAGGTTATGGGTTGAGGCTTAACGGGTTCGTGTCATATTCGGGTCGACACAAATGACCCGTTTAATAAATGGGCTGGGTTGGTGTTGAACACATAGAACCCGTTTGACCTGTTTAATTAAATAACATTTTACCAATATACCCTTCAAACTCTAGGTATATAAACATATTAGTTGTTGTGATTTATATTCTTTGACATATTGTGATTGATTATTTGTGATATTGGGATATACTTTAATTTTGAATGATTATTTGTGATGCGATTACTCATTAGTTTTGAATTTTATATTAAAAATATTTATTTATTTGTTTTTTCATAATTTTTTTTTCATTTTGATAAAATTTGATAAACAAGTCAATATGATTGACCCGTTTAATAAATGGGTCGTGTTAGGATTGATGAATCTTGACTAGTTTAATAAACATGTCGGGTTAGTATTGACTTATGTAGTCGAATACTCATGACTTGACACGATCTGAACCCGACACGCGAATACGAATTGCCACCCCTAGTATCGCTTAGTATTTTGAGCATTACTTTCGACTTAGATGTCCAATCGAGATTATTCAAGTTGGGTTGGAAATCTAACTTAAAGGGCTACAACTTTGTAGTTTACCAAAACCAGAATTATGAAGTTAAATGGGCCAAAAACATCGATTAAGTGAAACCTAAAAACTTGGGATTTTCTCAAAACGGGAATTCAAATTGTAATAGGATTCCTTGACCTATTTAAATGCTCTTAGGGGAAAATTCAGGGGAGAGCTGGTGTAGAACATAATTTAGGTTTTCTTAAAGTTTCTTTACAGTTTTTAGAGTTTTATTTGTGATACGACTTGCTAGAAGCCTTGCTAAAGTAAGGGGTGAAACCCAACCGTTTATTGGTATGTTCTTAACAATTATTTATTGGTTTTAATACTTATGTTTTATTTTTTTGATTGTTTTACTCATCTAGAAATGTGTTTAGTTTTATATAATCCTTTGATTTATTGTAGACTCCGAGCACGTTAAATGCTTAGTATTCCTTGAAAACTAATGCACTAGTTTTGTTTTGCCTAAAATCAATTAATTTCATAAAACTACCTTAGACAATTAATTCTTGAGTTCTTATTGTTAAATCATCTAACTAAGATCATCCTTCGTATGAATTTTAGTTGATTTATAAAATAAATATTGTTAAGACTACTAATAGACGTGTTGGTGTGGATCCCTAAACCTTAGCGCCTTAATATATTGTTATTTTCTCTCAATTTAACTTTACTAAACCATCAAAAATCTCTTCAATTAAATTTTATTATTTTAGTTTTATTCTCTTGTGGTTTGCTAATCAATTCCCTTTTCCTTGTGGATTCGACCTCGGACTTACCGAATTATTACTTCACGACAATCTTGCACTTGGGAGCATTATTATGTCACAAAAAGTTTTTGGCTCCGTTGCCTGCAATTAGGCGATTAGAGAAGCGTTCCACTTCGTTTGGAGAGGTTTTTGGCATTAAATTTCTTCACATATTTGGTAATATCTCTCCAACTCTTTCCTTTTTAAGTAGTTTAGTTTTCCTTTAGAGGTTTTTATTTATTTTATTTTATTGTTAAAGGTTTTTGCTTTCTTTTATTTTATTTTCTTTTTCTTTTTCTTTCTTACTTTACTATTGCATGCGTCTTTGTTGTCGTGTGTTGAGGGTCATTTGTGAGAGCCCAGGCAGACAGAAAGAAAGCCCAATAATAAGGGCAACAAGGAATTGACAAAATAGATAGCAAAAAACCATTAGGCTCAAGCGGTAGGAATAATGGATCATATGCCCAAGAAATAAACAAATGGGTCTTGAAGAAGCAAGTGGGCTCAAAGAAGCCCGAAAAAAAACAAGTAGCATCCCATGGGCAGTGTATGAGAAAGAAAAGCGAGAAAGGGCCGCCGCAGCCCAAAGCAAAGCAAACGAAGAGAGTAAGGGGATTATGACAGGCCTATGAACCCCAAGGATGAGAATAAGATTATTGGGCTAAAGAAGCCCAATGAAGTTTGTAAGAAGCCCATGGGAGTGTGGAATTAGCAAATGAGCCGAGGAAGCCCAAAGAAAGCAAACAAGCCGTGGACGCCCAAAGGAAAGCTCAAAGGGACATAGGAGCCCATAAGTAAAAGCAAAACAATGGCCATGACAAGCCACCGAGAGAAGGAATAAACGGCTGACCCAAAAGAAGCCCAACAGGATTAAGTTATTACCGCAAGGATAGCAAGACATCATCAGACAAAGTCCAGCTCTTGAATGGAGTAGGAAACCAAAGAAAAGCCCACATAAGAAGTTAGAAAACACGGACGGAGAGTCTCCAGATCACGGCAAATGCATGAGCAGCAGACAGACTTTTGGACATATCCGAAAGGAAAGCACGCGCAAGGCCCAAGCACCGCCAGCCTGTACCCAGCCAATATGGGACGTGGTGGGGCCATGGGCCAGAGGTAAGAGGTAAAGGGGGTATGGTTTGGTGGTAGGGAGAGGGGAAAAGACCTATTTTGCGGCTCCTGCCCAAGCCCTTTTGGGAGGTACGTCCCGCTAGGATGACAGACTACCCAAAAGAGGCAAGGTTGAGGGGGGAACCGTTAGGTGCATGCCTTAAGGGAAAGAGAGAGAAAACATTTATGCCATGGCAGGTAAGAATGCTACGGTGGACTGAGGAATGAAACAAACCTACCTTTGTCCGGTAAGGGTGAGTGTCACACACCTTTGGTGGTCGGCAAGTACGCTCTGATTAGACAAAGGCGATTAAGGGGCAAAGTGGTAAAAAAGCGGTCACGGCAGGCACTATAAAAGGACCTTTGCCATGCCCCGAAAAGGGGATCAAAAAAGAGAGCGGATTCACGGAGTAAAAGAAAGCAGAGTAAAAAGAAAACAAGAGAAAGAAAAGAAAAAGATAAGAGAGAAAAAACAGAGAGAAAAAGAGAGAAAATTAAGGAAAAAAGAGAGATAATACAATGGGCATGCACCAGTAGGTCGATTTCCCTCTCTCCCCCTTCAAATCCTGCTCTCTTCCAAAACGTAACAAGGATTCCTTTTGGGCAATAACCATTCAGGTCCGACTCCCTCAAAATCATTAATTCCCACGGCAGGATCTTTTCCTGAGAGATTATTTGCATTGAGAGGAGGTGTTCTCCCCTCTTTGGTTTTGCTTTGGCGGACCAAACTTAAAACTTGATTCTATGCCTGTTCTTGATTAGTTCTTATTATTTTCTTTCTCCTTTACTTTCTCTCTAAATGACATTATTACGATTGTAATCATATTTTATAAGTAGGGATTACTTGGCCATTTCATTTAAATAGTCAGAGTATTCTGTTTTTATTATTATTATTATATCTACCTACCGTAACTCATCTCAAACAGTTCTGCTTGCCATAATCCTACTCTTGGCGGACGAGGCATAGCTTGTGCACAAACCGGCCTAAGTTGAGTTACTGTTGAACCGGTCCCAACTCCTTTACTCAGAAACATTCGGGCCCATTACCGCATGAGGCAGCCCCACCCAACGTATAATACGCAAAAAAGGCCTCTACATCGTGATAGTGATAACCGCTTGGTTAGAATTGAGTCTAATAATTTGTTTAGCAATTTATCCGATTCTTTCACACATTCTTACACACTTGATATCATGGCGGACTTAGAGAGTAATCATGTTGATGAGAGTAATTTAAATAATGAAAACTTCCATGCTCACCAACCCATTAGAACTCTCAAGGATTATTTGCAACCTGCTAGGAGTAGTGCACCATCATGTATCATTTTTCCAACTAATGCTAATAATTTTAATTTTAAGCCCAGTATGATTTCATTACTTCCTAAATTTCATGGCTTAGATTTTGAAAATCCTTACCTACACTTTAAGGAATTTGAGGAGGTATGTTCTACCTTCTATGACCAATCATGTAATGAAGAGACCATTAGGTTGAAGTTGTTTCATTTTTCTCTTAAAGACAGGGCAAAAACTTGGCTTAATTTTTTGAGACCAAGGTCAACTGGTACTTGGCAAGAGATACAAATTGAGTTTTTAAAGAAAATTTTTTCCAGTTCATAGGACTAATGCACTTAAAAGACAAATAATGATTTTTTCACAAAAAGATAATGAGACATTTTATCAATGTTGGGAAAGATTTAAAGATTTGCTTAATGCTTGTCCACATCATGGCTATGAAACTTGGCATATAATTAGTTTTTTCTATGAAAGTTTAACTCCAAAGATGCGCCAATTTGTAGAGATGATGTGCAATGAAGAGTTTTTGAATAAAGATCATGATGAGGCTTTTGATTATTTTGATCTCTTAGCCGAGAATGCCCAATCTTGGGATACCACCGATACCTCGGATAGGTCTAGAGCATCCACCAACCCCTCTGGGGGTGCTAAGTACCAACTTAGGGAAGATGATGATCTTAGTGCTAGGGTGGCTAATTTAACTAGGAAGCTTGAAGCCATGGAATTAAGGAAAGTCAATGGAGTCAATATTGTGCCTAAAATTGATGAGGTTTGTAGAATTTGTGAGACATGGAACACCCTACCAATGAATGCCCTACAATTCCAGCTTTTAAAGAGGTGTTGCATGATCAAGCAAATGCAATGAATATGGTGAAAAAAATCATACCCTTCCCCCTATTCAGAGACATACAATTCAGGGTGGAGGAATCACCCAAATTTTAGTTGGAGGAATGATAATGTGGTTGCACATCTTGGAGTTAAAGCCCTTGCCTGTTGAGCTCAAGTATGCTTTTCTAGGAACTAATGAGACTTTTCCCATGGTAATATCTTCTAAACTTGACTCTTTACAAGAAGGTAAGTTATTAAATGTTTTGAGAAAACATAAGAGTGCCATAGGATGGAACATAGCTGACATTAAAGGAATTAGCCCATTGGTTTGTACTCACAAGATTTATTTAGAGGACAATGCTAAACCATCTAGGGAGATGCAATGTAGGTTGAACCCTACAATGAAAGAGATAGTTAAGACTGAAGTGCTTAAATTGTTAGATGTGGGTATCATATACCCCATCGCAGATAGTAAATGGGTAAGTCCTACTCAAGTGGTGCCTAAGAAATCTAGAATAACCGTGATAAAAAATGAGAATAATGAGTTAATTCCAACTCGTGTCACCACAAGTTGGCGCATGTGTATTGATTATAGAAACTTGAATGCAGTCATTAGGAAAGATCACTTCCCTTTACCTTTCTTGGATCAAGTTTTAGAGAGAGTAGCGGGTCATGAGTACTATTGCTTTTTAGATGGGTATTCTAGGTACTATCAAATTGAAATTGCACTTGAAGATCAAGAGAAAACTACATTTACTTGTCCTTTTGGTACTTTTGCATTTAGGAGGATGCCATTTGGTTTATGTAATGCACCTGCCACTTTTCAAAAATGCATGCTAAGTATTTTTAGTGACATGGTAGAGCATTATTTAGAGGTTTTCATGGATGATTTTTTTATGTTTGGTGACTCTTTTGATGAATGCCTTTCTAATTTGCAAAAGGCGTTAACTAGGTGTGAAGAAAAGAATTTACTATTAAATTGGGAAAAGTTTCATTTCATGGTCACAAAAGGGATTGTATTAGGCCACATTGTTTCTTCAAAAGGCATAGAGGTGGATAAAGCAAAAATTGAGTTGATTGCTAATTTGCCTACACCTAAGACTGTTAAAGATGTGAGATCATTCCTAGGACAAGCCGGATTTTATAGGAGGTTCATAAAAGATTTTAGTTTTATATCTAGACCTATGTGTAACCTCCTAACAAATGACACTCCCTTTGAATGGACCCAAGCTTGCCAAGAAGCTTTTGATAAGCTAAAAGGCATGCTTACCACTGTACCTATCATGCAACCACCAAACTGGACTTTACCTTTTGAAATTATGTGTGATGCAAGTGATTATGTGATTGGAGCTGTTTTAGGGCAAAGAAAGGATAAAAAACCTCATGTAATTTATTATGCAAGTAAGACTTTGAATGAAGCTCAAATGAATTATTTTACAACTAAAAAAGAGTTAATTGTTATGGTATTTGCCTTAGATAAATTCCGTTCATATATTCTTGGCTCTCTTGTTGTTGTTTTCACCGACCATGCAGCTTTAAAATATCTTCTTTCAAAGAAGGATGCAAAGCCAAGGTTGATTAGATGGATTCTTCTACTACAAGAATTTAATATTTATATCACCATCAAAGATAAAAACGGAGTAGAAAATGTGGTGGCAAACCATCTGTCGCGTCTCACTTTTAATGAATCCATGGATGCATTGCCCATTAGGGATTCATTCCTGATGAACAATTGTTTTCCATCTCTACTTTGCCTTGACATGCTAATATTGTCAATTTTCTTGTCACAGGCCAAACACCATCTCATTGGAGTGCTCAAGACATGAAACGCTTCATTGTTGAGGTACACAATTTTTTCTATGATGATCCTTATTTATTTAAGTACTGTCCAGATCAAATCATTAGGAGATGTGTCCCTGATAATGAAATATTTAGTGTCATCTCCTTTTGTCATAATGAAGCTTGTGGAGGCCATTTTTCTTCAAGGAAAACCGATGCAAAGATTTTGCAATGTGGTTTTTATTGGCCTAATATGTTTAAAGACACTCATCATTTTTGCAAATCTTGTGAGTCTTGTCAAAAGTTGGGAGGAATAACTCGTAGAAATATGATGCCTTTAAACCCAATTTTAGTTGTTGAAATTTTTGATTGTTGGGGCATAGATTTCATGGGTCCGTTTCCTCCTTCTTTTGGATATCTTTACATTCTAGTGGCTGTAGATTATGTTTCAAAATGGGTTGAGGCTATTCCTTGCAAAAAGAATGATCACAAAATTGTTTTGAAATTCTTAAAGAAAAATGTTTTGTCAAGGTTTGGCACCCCTAGGGCAATTATTAGTGATGGGGGCTTGCACTTTTGCAACCAAACTTTTGAGGCATTAATGAGAAAATATTGCATAACACACAAGGTCACCACCCCATATCACGCACAAACAAGTGGACAAGTTGAGCTTGCCAATAGGGAGATTAAATTTTTTTTGGAAAAGACGGTTAACCCAAATCAAAGAATGGTCTTTGAGGTTGAATGATGCACTTTGGGCATACAACATATTCTTGGTATGTCTCCCTATAGACTTGTTTATGGTAAAGCTTGTCACTTGCCTATGGAATTGGAACATAAATCATATTGGGCAATAAAGATGTTTAACTTTAACTTAGACAAGGCTAGTTCATTGAGAAAATTGCAATTGAATGAGTTGGAAGAAATTTTGCGTGATGCATATGAGAATTCTAGGATTTCTAAAGAAAGAATGAAGGTTTTTCATGACAAACAAATTTTAAGGAAATCTTTTGACACATCTCAAAAATTTCTTTTGTATAATTCTATGTTACATTTGTTCCCCGGAAAATTGAGATCTAGATGGACTGGACCTTTCATTGTTAAATATGTTTTCCCCCATGGTGCCATAGAAATTGAAAATCCTAAGAACGGTAACATATTTAAGTTGAATGGACGTCTTAAGCCATTTCTTGAGAATTTTTCACAAGATGAGGAATCCATTAATTTGGAGGATCCCATTTATCAAGACTTGCTAAGCAATTAGCATTAGCGTTTGTGTCGTATTCTAACCCCTTTTGCTGGTGTTAATTTTTTTTTTGTTCATTTATGTTCATCTCTTCAAGGTACTCTCTGTAATCTTTACTCTATTGTTTTTTCTTGTTATCATTGAGGACAATCTAAGTTTTAGGTTGGGGGAAGGAACTTGAGATGATTTGCATTTGGTTTTATTTTATGTTAAAATATTTTTTTTTTTTTTTTTTTTTTTTTAGTCCAATTTTCAAAAAGAAAAAAAAGAAAAGAAAAAAAAAGAAGTGCTACTTTAGCAAGAGTTTTAAGTCAAAGTTCTTTATGCTACTTCTATCTAAAGAATTCTACTATTTTTCATGCTCAACTATTATGCACATGCACTTTAGCCACATGAACATGTTTCTTGGTTGAGAGATAGAGATGACTTTGAAAATCATGAAAATAAAATGTAGAGACAATAACCCAAGTGAGTTCTTGAGCCATTCATTTTTTTAGAGGGTTATTTTCTTTTGATCTCACTTTTTCAATTGGAAGCACATAACTTTGTTGTTGCTTAGTCTCATTATTCTTTGATTTGGTTGAATGCTAAGAATTCATCAATTTCATGCCACACTTGAATATATTAAAGTCATGGATTTTGAAGAACTATCCCAATCCTTAAGAGATGATTTTAGGCCATCTTTGTTAATTTTAGGCCTTTATTATTTTCTTTCTTGATACATTACTGCTAGTCACCCATTTGAGCCTATTATTTTGGCCATTCTTTCTCAAACCCTTTCCTAAAGTGTTCTAAGAATTAATGCAATCAAATTGTCTTATTGCAGTAAATTTGTGGTGAAATAGTTGGAAGAAAAGGAGGACTCACTCAAAAAAAAAAAAAAAAAAAAAGAAAGAGGAAGAAATAGAGAATGAATTTGTTGATGAAATTTTGAAGAAAAAAGAAAGAAAGTGAAAGTGCAATATTCAATAAACTTGAGAGGATAAATCAATTGTCATATACTTAAAAGAAGTTGTCTCTCTAATCATTCTTGGGAACACTTTTTATTTTTACCTATACCCTATGTTCTAAATTCCTCCTCTTTACCATACATTACGTCCCAATGAAAGTCCTATTTGATCTTGACATGACTAATCAATGTGTGTGATGTAATATTCTTAGTGTTTGGCATCTTTTCATGAAACTATAAATGTCCTTTATTTTGCTTCACCATTCTTCATCTTATTTAACTTTGGCTTCACCGTGCTTCACCGAGGTTTAGGGTTGCTTCACCGTGCTTCGCCGAGGTTCCTTTGGCTTTCCCCAGTGAGGTAATAGCTTCAAAAACTTGTAGTGAACCTATAATGAACACATTACAGCCCATGCTGACATATATCTTTATTGGTGTTTCAAGGGATGATATGTTGCTAAGAGAATTTTATTCTTTTTCATGTAGAAGCTCAATTAGATGGAGCTAATATAAGACTTGACCAAGACAAGGACAATTCTTAGTCATAGACTCAAGTCGCTATCTTTGGGCTTTCTCGTTTTGATCTAGACAAACATATTCACATATGGTTTACCTGTAGTATAAAGATACTATTGATATAAACTTACTTTTTCTGTTTTTTCATATATATATATATATATATATAATTGTATAAGGAACAATGCAGATGTTTATATGTGAGTGAGTCCACCAAAAAGGCCATTCTTTCTCTTTCTCTTCTATTTTATGCGTTTAAATGTTTTGTTAGCAATTTCAATGTTCACCTTTTTGGCTAAAACATGAATATCACAGATCAAGACTCTTGCATCAATTCCACTGCTCTACTATAAATTTTGCAAGTTGTCATAACCTTGTCATGGTGTTTTGCATTTTGATTGTTCCAAATGCACAAAGCAACAATCGCAAAAGTTTCAGCCAAGTGGCCTTCTTTTATTCGGAAAATACCAATCATTATATGACATAAAGGCACAAATCTTTCCCCACAATCTTTTATTAGATCTTTTAAAATTTTTATTAACACAGTTTTGACTAGAAGATTTTTTTTTTAATTAATTGAAATTTTTAATATTAGAGTTTCATTTAAAGCTAACTATTTTAGTAATTTTATTTAACATATATTTAATATTAAAAAAGGAAACCATCGTTTCAACTTGGACTTTACAAAATATTATTAAAGTGTTGGGCTAACTTAATTGAATTTGAAATTATCCCAACTTATAGAAGCACGTACATGTGCTAGGTCAATGGGCCTAAACGTAAATGTTGTCTCAACCAACACCGTTAGCATCAAGCTTAGCCCAATCAAAATCAAGGCCAAGAAAAGCTTGGGATTTTTGTGATCATTATTATCACTGTCATTATGGGTGTTTGGGTTATTTCAAGGTTTTAGGGATATTTTACTCCTTTTAAATGTTTTTGAGGGGTATTTTGGTTATTTATTAACTTGCACCCAACACCTTGATCAAACTGATTTGGACTTTCCAATAAGCTCTTGGGAAACAAATGGAATAACAAAAGAATTAGAAAAAATGCAGATTGAAGGGGGAAAAGTACTAATATTTATAATACAAAACTAAGATATATAATTTTTTTAAAGGTTTCGAGGGTATTTTGATAATTATTTAGGTTTTGGGGGCATTACAATCTTTTTTTAGGTTATAAGGGTATTTCAGATATTTTTTAGGTTTAGGGGTCACTTCGGTAATTTTTAGGTTTCAAGGTCATTTGGTCATTTTTAGGTTCTATGGGTATTTAGATAATTTTTTAGGTTCTAAAGGCATTCTGGTAATTTTAGAGGGTTTCAGTGGTATTTTAGTTATTTTATAAGTTTCAAGGGTATTTTAGTCATTTTTTTAGGTTTTGGGGGTATCTTTGTTATATATTTGTCGATTATTGGGTGGATTGGGTAAGGTTGGGTACGGTCATATCATATATGATGTTAGTAATGTTTAATGTGACAATGAAACTATCAAATGTGAGAAAAAAAAAAAAACCATCAAACCATCAAATATGAAAAAAATACAATTATATGTGATGTTGGAATTGCTTAATGTGACGATAGAACCATCAAATGTGAGTAAAAATAAAAATAAAAGAACCGCTAAATGTGACAAAAGTATGGTCAGTTGTAATATTGATACCGCCCAATGTAATCCTGAAAAAGTTTTGTTGTAGTATTGTATGTGTAAGGACTCAATTTGTAATGACCCCAGACCGGTGTGTTGGGTTCGTATGTTAAAAAGCCCAAACAATAAAATTTGTAGAGCGTGGGCTGAAAGGCTAGGCCTTGGTCACCGGACAGTGGTTAGTCATGGTTTTCCTGATAACCTACATGAGGGAGAACTTGGCGTATCTGACTCAACCTTTATCCTTGCACGTTTTGGGGGGCTCTGGTCGTTAGACCTTGTCCGAGAATCTTTTGGAGCTCATGCTCTTATTCTCCTCCTTTTTTAGGGTTCTATGATCCGGGAGACGATTTGTCCCCCCCTCTGAATTGCCTTTCTTTCCTTTTTATACTAGCATTTACCCTCCCTCCAATGTCCACGTGTAGGCTCGACTTTTTAGGGTTGATACTTGTCCTATCACCCCATACCTAGAGTGGTTGAGGGTGGTTGTAAAAGCTCAAGAGCATGGTGAAGAGCATGGACTGTCACAAAGCGCAAAGTTCTTTATTGCAGTATCGGCAGATTTTTGCTTGGGCCGCTCCTACGTTGAGCTCGCCCCTTCTTTTAGGGGTACTGTGGGATGCCGAGAACAAGATCGTCCTCGGTCATATCCTTAGGCTGCTTGGACTTTCATTGTGCATCCTCGACAATATCTTTCCTCGGCTCGGGCCTTGGGCCTTAGTATAAAGTGGGCTGGGGTCATAAATTCTCCGACCCCACAGTATGTATATAATAGTAGGTTAGTTTGCAATTTGCACCTAACACCCTAATTAAACTGATTTAGACTTACCAATATGTTCTTGGAAAACAATGGAATAACAAAAGAATTAGAAATGGAATAACAAGATAAGAGACTTGAAGCAAATACATTATGATTGAAATGATATACTACACAGAGAGAGAGAGAGAGAGAGAGAGAGAGAGAGAGAGAGAGAGAGAGAGAGAGAGAGAGAGAGAGAGAGAGAGAGAGAGAGAGAGAACCATGTCTTTAATAGGAATTGAAGGGTTTAAGGATTTTAGTGATTAAATAAATAAATAAAATTTCGTGCAACGACTCCAACATCCAATTTTGCTACATAACTGCTAAAGGGATTTTCATTTTTTTATTATGTGTTTGTCTCCTTCCTAGTAAGGACAATTTTTTTTTAATAATTTTTAAAAGGGCCGGGTTGTTCTTTTTTGGTAAAATTGGTTAATTTAGCTTAATTGTTTTTAACTTTACTATTAGTAATTTTTGTTGTTGGGCTAATTTTTTTTTTAAACAAATATTTGTATTAGATTTTAGATCTATAAATCTTTTTTTATAGCTTTTAAAAGGAGGAAAAATGCTAAAGTTACAATTTTTTTTTTTTCCTAATTTCTATTGTAATGAGCAGTTATTAGTAAGTAAAAAAGCGATGTTAGTGATAAGCCTAAATGTGAATCAATAAGAATTTACTGCATCAGAAGTTTTGAAAAATTATTGAAGAAAATTTTGTGGCTTTAGCATTACTCTTAAAAGAATCAATAATATTGTTAAGGGGGTGTAGACACCTCATTATGTACCCATTAATAAATTTTGGTCCCTGGCCCCAATGATGTGCTTGACATATGTCAACCAAAAGTATCTAGAGAGTTCACAATAATTTGGAAGTAATCACATTTCACAACTTAAAAGTGCTCAAATCACGTTGAAAACAATTCTGAAAAATGACTTTTGCTCACTGTTTTGACCATAGTTTTTGATCCACAAAGAATTTTTGAGTGAGGTTTGTTTCATTGGAAATTAGAATCCTAGGCTTCAATATGAACACAAATTTTTCCTAATTTGGATTTATATTGAGTAAGTTATAATCATTTGAAGTCAGGCCATCAAAACTGTCAAGAATTAGGGCATGTGTACGCAAGAATCATGGGTGCATGCGCACCCTCGAAAGATGCGTATGCGGGGTGATTTTTTGGGCAGTGGAACTTTATTTTTAAGGGCCCAAAATATCATTCTTTGATATGGACCGGCTCCTAGACCCCTAGGAACGTCCAAAGACCATTAAAAAGCCCCGAAAACCCTAATTTTAACTTATAAATATTCATTTTATGTCTTCAATCAAAATCCTAGTTAGAGATGATAGTTTTTAGACCCCTTAAAACAATTGATTTAACCTAGGTAATTAGCCAAGTTGTTACTTAGTTCAATTTAACAAGTCTAGGTTATCACAATAACAAAGATCAAATCATGAAAAGCAACGGAAAATAAATAACAAAAGATATGATCCCCCAGGAAACCAAACCGGTAAAAACCTGGAGAGGATTTGACCTAACTATCCTCAAGGTAAACTTGAATCCACTATCTTGAAAGAATCAAAGTTCATACAATAAGATTTACAAGCCCCCACGCTCAATTTTTTATTACTACCAACCAAAGAGAACTTACCGACACGACCACGTGCAAGCTCTGAATCCACGGACTCCTTCTTTCTTGGATTCACCACTAGATACAAGCACACCCGCTTGTGTTTTCTTTAAGCTTCAATGGCAGTAATCGAGTTGATCATCAAGGTGTAGATAAATCTTCTCCTTGAAAACCCTAAGTTTGTGTAAAGAAAAGCTCCTTTAGATCTCACAAGAGATTTACACAAACCGCAATATGAGCAACACTAAAACGTGGCTAGGGTTTGCCTTTTATACTTAGGACAAATTAGAAACCTTAAAAACGTTTTAAAACAACTAGGGCTGAGTTGGAAATTCTACGGAAAAAACATTTTGCCCGAGCTTCGATCGATCGAGCCTAAGCTTCAATCGATCGAGCCAGGCCGAAATGCATAATGCTTTCCTGCATTTGCTCGATTCCAACTTCACATAAATGCACAACTTTGAGCAAGACTAAAACACTTCTAAACACATTGTTTTGATCATGGTTTGTCAACAATACAAATTAGAGTTCTAAATACATAAAATCCTAAGTCTTTAGAACCTAACAAGAGAGAGTATTTTTTGGCCTCCATCTTCTCTAAAACCCTATTTTCTCTTTTCAAAACCTTAACATAGCACCTTTGCACGTTTTTTACAATTATAAAAGCTCTCTTTAGTTAGTTCCAAGGAAGAAAGTTTGTTTTTCAAATTGTTTTCTACAACATTTTCAAAATATTGTTGTGTTCTTGTTTTATTCTTGTTCTCTCAATCTAATATTTGTGTTGTAGGCACCGAGGGGCCAGTTAAACTATCTCAAATCTGCGATTCTAAACCAAGGTGAGTCTGTTTTCCATGATTTCTCACTTTGCTATATAGGATTCACATGGTTCTTTGCTTGATATTATCATAAGTGTTCTTATCATGTTTTGATTGATGTTATGATCTTTTTTATATGTTCTAATCTAATTTTAGGTTGATTATAATCTGTTCTTGTTGTTCTTGGTTTGTTATTTTAGTTTTATGTAAAGTTTAACATGTTTATTTATTTAATGTAGTTTAGTTTAATTCTATGATTTTGTTTCTAAATATTTGTTTATGTTGATGTTTGTTTTATTTGCTTCATGTTAGTTTTGTATTTAGGGTTCTAACATGCTTGTTTGATCTCACATATTATATCTTTGTTTGATTAATCTCTAAAAATGTAATTTTTCAAATCTGTGCTAAAGGATGCGTACGCATCCATCGAGAGTATGTGTACACACCGCGAACCCGGATTAGGACAAAATTCTTGTTTTTGTTTATTTAGTTATTTTTCACATGATATTTGATTTTGTTTGACTATATTTAGGTTAATTAATTGTGTTTAATTATTTTTCATGTTTTTTTAATCTTTTTGCCATATTCAGTTTATTTTATAATCTTTTTGCCATGTTTGCTTTATTATGCTGATCTTACTTAAATGGGAGAATTATTTTCCATCATAATTTTCATTAAGGACATCTATTAATAAACCATTTCAAAAAAAAAATTATGGAAAATTGAAAAAGCAAAAAAAAAAAAAAAATTGTTTTTTTCTTTTCTTTTTCCCATAAAAAGTAGTAAAATCCTTGTTAAAAAACATTGAAACCGATAGGTCCATCCTCACCATTAACTAGGATGCCATCCAACCGATCATGATCCTTCAACTTACAGTTGTCAAATGTGACCATATTAGGGGCTCATATCCATCCATATGGCATGAAGTCAAAATAGCGTGCAAGCTTATTTTCCTTTTATAATTATTATTACATTCAATCAAACGGAGATTGAACTGAGTTCTCCATATAAAGGAGACAAACGACATTATTGAACTATAAAGCTCCTTGCATATGCAAGCTTATTGAAAACAGATACTTTTGGAAAGCATGGTTTATATTTCTTTCTAGGATTGATAGAGTCTGGAAGCAAGGCGTGGAGTGAGAAGAGCTTCAAGGGGAGTTGCCTTAGGTAAGGTAATACCCAACCCTTCAGTCATGTCTACTGGCATATTTGATGGTGTTGTGAACTCAAATCCCTGAAGCAAGCGAGCTGCTGCCAGGTAAGATACTTGCAATGCAAATGTGTAACCCGGGCAGAATCGTCTCCCAGACCCAAATGGTATGAACTCAAAATGTTGACCTGAAGCATCTATACTTGCATGGCTTGTGAGGAACCTCTCTGGTAGAAACTTTTCTGGGTCCTCCCAAATTCTTGGATCTCGGTGCAACTTCCACACATTAACAAGCAAACGAGTACCCTTTGGGACGTAATAGCCACAAACATGACAATCCTCCATGGCCTCATGTGGAACTGATAGGGGGCTTGGTGGGTACAAGCGCAACGTTTCCATCACTATGGCTTGGATGTAAACTAGATCTTTGATATCATGGTCGTCCACCCACCTATCTCTACCAACCTTGAGATCGAGCTCTTCCTGAGCTTGCTTCAAAGCGTGCTTGTTATTCAATAATATGGACAGGAGCCAGGTCAAGGTTACAGATGTAGTCTCAAAGCCACCCAAGATGAGAGTCTACAACATGAAATTGAGGCCACACTTAATTAGAAGTGCACTGGTTATTAGTTTTTACATAGTGTATGTAACAAAATTTTCCCAAATTAGAAAGTAATGTTTCTTTATAGAGTATTATATTCTTTGTAGAAAGGGTTCAACCTATATCTAGGGACGGAGTTAGGAATTTAATTGGGGGAGGGGGAGGGGGGGGTTGGAGCATTGAATAAAACTCATTTGTTAATCAATTTTTTATAGTTTCGCTTAAGAATTTTTGGAAACTGAAGTATTAAAATTTTATGGAATTGAAATATCAACAATTTATTTGAATTAAGATCAAGATTTTGAATTCTATTTCAGATTTACTATTGAAATGAAATATTTTGGTGTTAGTGTATACTGATACACTATTTCGCAGTTAACATCAAATATAAATATTAACACACACACTCACGCCACACACACCATTATTAAACTAAATAAAGTATAATTTATAATGAATTTAATTAATATACTGTTTTACAAAAATCAAATAAAATGATTAGATTGCTATTAAAAATAAAGCAAATATGGTATTTTTGTAAATAAACAAACTCATAGGGTATTTTGTAAACTATAAGTAAATCACTTTCTCTGTTCCCAATCCCACCCATTCTTGTTTTTACTGTTTACCTCACATCTGGTCTTTAAATAGGTGTAACTCACTTTTTTGATATTTGCTTGCTGTTCTTTGTCGGTGTGCTTTTTAAGGGTATGTTTGAATACCGTTTATTGCTAAAAATTGAAAATACTCTAGTAAAATAATTTTTAAATATATAATGCCATGAAATCCAATTTTAAAGAAAAATTTGTTAAAATCTGTAGTTGTGGGTCCCGTGAACAGTGCATGAAACCTACACAAAAAACGCAATTGCCAGCACAAACGCAAACGCGTTTGTATCCAAACTAACACTAATAATCTTCTTCTTCACCTTTTTTTTTTTTTTTTTCCAACTTCTCTTGTTTATGTTTTTGTTAAATCATGTCTTTCATATTGTTCTCACCTTCCTTTCTCTCACTATGCCTCTTGATTATTTTAGTCAGACTCAGATCCTTCATATTTTTTTCTCCTCTGCTTTAAACAGAGATGAACTGCAAGCTGCAGCATGTGCAGTGGTTAACAGAGTGGCCAACCATAAATTTATTTGGATCCAAAATGTCAGGAGTGAGATGATAATAAGCAAAAAGAGACCAATGATGACCAAGTTTTTCTTTTTTTGGGGGGGGCTAATTGAAAATTAAATATACCCATAGAACAAATTTTCTCAAAATCCAGGGGGGGCCATGGGCCCCTGGTTAAAGAGTAGCTCCGTCCCTGCCTATATCTCTCATTATATTTGACAACATAAAAGAATTTCCCAATTGAGCCAATTGAAATTACAAAACAAAATAAAAACAAGGTTGATTAATTAAGTTATGCGATAAATGACAATAACTTACCATTGCTGTTGCCTTTATAATGGTTTCACGCGTATGGCCGAATGCATCATCCTCAATTTCGGATAACATGACATCGATGAAGTCCAGCTTGTCGGTTGTTTCACTACCCTTCAGCCTTCTCATACTATGTTCTTCAATCCAACTTCCTGCTACAGAGTCCAATTCCCTTGCAATACGCTTCATAGATTTTACTTGGCCCAGCAAATCAAAACATCCTAGAAATGGAATTAGATCCGAAATGATAGGGACCCCAGCTGCGTACATGAAGGCTTTAATATTTTTCCCTATACGTTGTGCGGCTTCTGCCTCTCCATCATTTCCATGACTGAAGTTATCAAAGTATCTCTTCCCTGCTATCATTCTAGTAATAATATTAAAGGCTAGGCGCTCAACCCACTCACTAATCACCACGTTGGCTTGGTTGCCCTCGTTGCTCTCGCAGAGAGCGTACAAATCTTTAATCACAGTTTCCACCTCGAATACTTGCACATTCTTTAGCGTTTCAAGCCGACGACTAGAGAGGAGTTCTAGCTTGATTAGCTTTCGGATCTTGAGCCAATATTTTCCATAACTGGAAAAAGCGAGTATTGCATAGTTGTAGCCAAGGTGCTTTCCTTGGCTAGACATTGGACGTGTAGCAAAAGCCTTGTCATTTGTAGTGAAGCACTCCTTGACTGCCTCATGACTGCTAATCACAAGTGCAGGTTTCATGCCAAGTCTGATCATGAAGATGGGACCATCTTTATCAGCCATAGCACCTAAGGTTTGTGCGATTGGGTTTTGGCCGCGTAGTTTATGAAGGTGACCTATGATTGGCAAGGCACCTGATGCCTCTGGAGCCAACATACCCTTCATTTTGTGACTACCAATTCTCACCCTCCATTGATTGTACAATAGAGCCAATAGAAAAAACCCCGCAATTGCAAGTAGATGGGAAGTAATTTCCATGATGTCCTCAAACTTGAGGGAATGGAGAATACTATGAACTTTTCACCCACAACTTGGTAGTATTTTATAACAGTGAGAAAAAATCACGGGCTGATTTTTGTCACTCATCGCTTGACTTGTATGACTTTTATTGAGGGGACGTCTCCATTTAGATAAATACATTAGCCTTCTGGCTTCTTATGGAAAACCCAACTTCTACAGAGCACAGACAGAGACAGGACGTTAGATATTTCATATTGGGGATTCTCACGAGGTTGGAAATGATTTTGAATTTAGATTAGTCTCTCAAATTCAAATCCGCCCTTCATTTCTTCTCGGGGCCTACCACGTGCAGAGTTTATGACCATCCCTAACCTCATATCTTGACCTCATGTCAATATCAACTAAGTTTTCAATTTTCTTTAGAATTTTCTCTTCAAAAGTAGGACCATTTGGTTCACTGTTTTTGCCAAAAAAAAAAAAAAAAAAAAAAAAAACACTTGTGATTTCAAAATAGGAAAAAAAAAAAAAAAAAAAACACATTTGCTATCTCAAAACGTGTTATTTTAAAATTTTGGATATTTGTTAAGATTTTCAAACAACGAGATTGCACATTTTCAAATCGCACCAAAAGGCTTATCTCGATATTGGACCACTTGAGGTGTATTTCCAAAATGCACAATTGCTTTCCATGTTACCCACTTACATTGATTATTTTGCATATTGTCCCCACATTATCCTTAGCCTAAGATGGCCTTTGGACGTCTATCTTAAGAACACTAGACTAAAGGAATGAGTCACAAAGTGAATTGTAAGCCCCAATATGTTACCATTTATTGCACATATTAACTATTCTAATATATAAGAAAAATGTTAGAGATATAAATTTTTTACAAAAATTTACATACTACTGATGTGGTGAGTAATTATTGGTAAATAAAAAAGTAACGTTAGTAGTTGGTTTTGATGAAAACCAATAAAAAGTTTGTCACAACATTAATTTGTAAAAATGTTACAAAATAGTTTATGACTATAGCATTACTCAATTAAGTTTTCAATACACACACCGGAAGCATTATTAATATAAAGTATACAATAATACAATCCTGAGAACAAGCTGCATGAGGCAATAAAGGAAGATACCCATATCATATGCATACAAAGATAACATGAAAGTACATATGAGAAACAATACGAGGAAGTCTTATTCTCCCGAACTTTTATAGTACACAACATATTGTGCTTATTAGCATACAAATATAACATACGATGAGTACATATTATCAATAATACAAAGTCCTATACTCCCGAACTTTTATTTTACACAACATATTATTCTTCTTTTTTGCTAAAACATATTATGCTATTTCATATGCATCATGCTATAGTATTTTTTTCTAGCTCCTCCTGGGTAAGATATGCATCAATTTCTACGGTCACATCAATTCCAAACTCAAGCATTGCATTTGGATCAGGAACATCTACATTTAGTTTCTCATATATTAAAGTCCAACGGACCAAACTCCCCTCATCTTTTGGAATGGCTTGAACAATGAATTTGAAACTCTGGTAAGTCTCCTTGAGTACTCCTCCAATCACATTGAATGTGACTGACTGGTTTTCGTTATCCACCTTTTCAAATATCTCCTAGACATTACAACTTTCCCATCTACAGTCTCAAACAAAAACAATCAATTGTAAAAACATCAAAACAAGAATGGACACGATAAAATTCACCCTTTTATATTCTTGTTCACTTTAATATATATAAATATATATATATGAGATTGAATTCTATAAGGACGTGGTGTAAAACCCATGTTTTACCCTTCCAATCTCAAAATGCCACATCATCTTATCATATATTTTAAAATAAATACAATCACACTCAATTAATTCTAATATCCATATATAAATCCAACCAAATTGGGAATCTATTGAGATGTTATTAGGTGTGATAGGATGTACTGAATTTTAAGTAAAATGTCGATATGACAATTACTTATGGGATGGTGTAAAATATGGGTTTTACACCCCATCCTTATAGAATTTAATCTCTCTCTCTCTCTCTCTCTCTCTCTCTCTCTCTCTCTCTCTCTCTCTCTCTCTATATATATATATATATATATATATATATAAAATATAGTTTTCCATACATGTTAGATACGTTTTAAACATATTGTTGGCCAAATACATATATATAGGCCAAAATGGGGATATACCCCTTTCATCGAAAAATTCCGATAAAATGCCCGTCGAAAAACTATTTAGGGATACACCCCTGTTTTAAACTCGATTTTCTAAAAATCGAGTTTAAAACAGAGGCATATCCCTAAATAGTTTCGATCATGGGGCATTTTGTTGAACTTTTTCAACGAAAGGGGTATATCCCTATTTTGTTAGATATACCCCTTATAGAATTTAATCTCTCTCTCTCTCTCTCTCTCTCTCTCTCTCTCTCTCTCTCTCTCTCTCTCTCTCTCTATATATATATATATATATATATATATATATAATAGTTTTCCATACATGATAGATACGTTTTAAACATATTGTTGGCCAAATACATACATATAGGCCAAAATGGGGATATAACCCTTTCATCGAAAAATTCCAACAAAATGCCCCGTCAGAAACTATTTAGGGATATGCCCCTGTTTTAGAAAATCGAGTTTAAAACAGGGGCATATCTCTAAATAGTTTCAGTCATGGGGCATATTGCTCGAGCTTTTCAAATAAAGGGGTATATCCCATACATATATAATAAAAGTAAATACCTAGACAACACACATTTATCAATCAAATCCGCATTGATCAAGAATATATAAAATAAAATTATAAATATATGCTGTAAGGACTCGATTTGTAACGAACCGTAATAGTGTTGGGTTCGCACGTAAAAAGGCCCAAACAATATGATTTGTAGAGCGTGGGTTTGAAAGGCTAGGCCTTAGTCACCGGACGGCGGGTTTTTCGTGGTGTTCATACATGGGTTAAATCGTGTTCTCCCCGGGAGTTTTTCTCCGGGAGGCGGGCCGAGAGGCTCTGGTTTTTGGCCATTTTTCCCAGCCAGCCTTTCGGTGCACTAACCTTTACATTATATAATCCTTCTTGGTTGATCTTAGCCCTCCACCTGTTGGTCGACAGTGCTTTACTGCACCCATCCCATCGCCTATCCCCTCTTACTTTCTCTTAGTTGCGATGATCGAAGTTACTCTGCCCAATCGTCTTTTCTCATTAACATGATCGGGGGCGGCTGGCGGGTGCATTTAATGCGGAGGGGACGTATTTTCCTTGAACCAATTTTGCACCGTACCTCCATGTGGGCCCTATTCCACTCACATCCCCTTCAGGGGGCCATTTGGGGATAGCCTTCATCGAGACGTTGCTCTCCCCATTGAAGTCCTGGAATGCCAAGGATAGGGTAGTCCTCGGCTATTCCCCTTGACACCTCGGCCTTCGATCATTCGTCCTCGGCACACGACCTCCTCGGCACGGGCCCCGAGCCCGGATAGAGTGTGGGTCAGATCGTAAGCTCCCCGGCCCCACAATAGCCCTTCAAAATCCTGCTATCCGACTCCTCGGACAGATAGGAGGGTTTTGATGACATCAGATATCCGCCAATATCTGTCAATCCTTGTCACCTATCGCTTCCCGAGACTTTGCATCTGCTCGAGACACATTCCTAGAGCCCTTGGAAGGCGAAACGTGGCCTCATTAAATACGGGCGACTTTGTGTTTCCCACGTTCTACGGCGTGATGAAGATCGAATGGTGGTGATCCCTTGGTTTTTATGGGCGGGATAATGTGTGCGATTACCCTAGAAAGTATAAAAGGTTTTTTGGAACGGATCTGTCTCTTCAGTTTTGCACTTAAGAGTTCTAGCGCGTATATTCTGGGTTCATCCGAACTTTCGCCCAAACTCAGGTCTATCTCCAGCACAAAAAGCCTGTCCGAAGAGTCTTTCTTCTTTTATGTAAGTTCCTTACCTCCATTAACTCGTGTTTTTTTTCTTTTAAGGTTTTATTTTTCTTTGGTTCCCTTTCTTTTCCCGTCGTGGGTTGGGTTTGTTTAGTAAATCATAGAGATGGCTAAATTGAGACTGAGGAAGTTAGTCGATCTTCAAGAGGCGATGAATAAGTTCATCGTCGATTACAGGATTCCTCCCAACGTAAGTTTGAGGCATTGTAAGATGGGGGAGTGGCACTATAAGAGGGAAACGGACACGGTAGTAATTCCCGTCCTTGCCTTTGTAGAGGGGGGTATGAGAATCCCTATGGGGCTGGTAACGAGGGGTTACCTCGGGCACTTCCGATTAGCCCCCACCCAAAGTCGCCCGGCAAGGTGTTTAGGATTCTGGGTTGCGTGGATGCTTTAAAAGAAAAGATGGGGCTAAGACTGACCCACCATGACGTGAATTGGTGCTATAATCTGCAAAATTTGAAGGGGAAATCCTACTACATGAAGATAAGAGACGAGAGGGTTCGACTAATCCAGTACCTCCCTGATTCCAATAAGGGATTAAATAAGGATTTCCTCATTGTCTCTGGTGAATGACACGATGGCGATCCGTGCCCCATAGTAGAAGGAGAACCAGGTGGGATATCGGGAATGGAAGGGCGATGACCCTTTACGCCATTCTAATCTGATGTTGTTCGTTAACTAACCATGCATACGTGTTTTTCTTTTTGTAGATCCACACGCCTATCAACGACATTTTCACTTAGTCAACCGGGCGGACTTGGAGACTGTTCTACAAGCGGCGGTTTTCGTAAATGACGGAGATGGTCAAGTCCGAGCCGCTCATAAAATACTAGGGTACCCTCCTATTCGTAAGTCATTTGCGGACGCAAGGCACGTGATCAGCGCTAGCCGTCCTTGGCTTCCAAAGATTACCGTGATCGAGACAGGATTTTCAATCTCCCAGGAACCACCTGTTCCCGAGAACATCCCACCGGTGGGCCCCTCCTCGTCTCATCAAGTAGCAGAGGACGAAGGCGAGCTAGACCAGCCTGAGGAAGATTTTGGGGTATTTGACCTAGCTAACCCATCCGAGGATCCTTCTGGTGATATAGGTGACCCAGCCTTGTCCGAGGCGGAATTGTCATCGATGAGGCACCTCTTCTCAAGCCGAGATGAGACTCAAGAGAAAGCCCCCGACCCCCCTACTCGAACTCCTCGAGAGTCAACTTGGGAAGGATACGCAGGGAATGCCATAACCCAATGCTCCTTCCCCACCACCTTAGCCCTAGATTGTCCAGATTAGGTCATCTTCCACTAAGTCACAGCCACAATCCCCCCGCCCCAAACTTCCCGCTTCGTCACAACCAGCTCTGCCTCCTCGGTCAGAAGGCACCGATTCAAAGAGAAAGAGGAGCCCCAAGGGTAAGGAAACCATGGACGGGGGAAAATCCCAACCTTCTAAGGAGAAGGAGGAGGCTCCGCGTATAAAACAACTAAAAATTGGGCACCAAAGCAAGGGTAAAGAGACTCAAGTCCAATCCTCTCAAGGCAAGGGGAAGGGGATCGAGGCCCAGTCCTCGCCAAGCGCATAGCTTCTTGCCCCAATGCTTCACGGGGGTCCATTGCTGGAAACTGCATCCATGAGGGACCTTGGAGATGGCGAGGGTGGCTACGTAGCAAACGCACTAGGGAGAACCATGCTACTTCCCACCGACATGGATGGACTGAGGAAAATGAGGATGCAAGAGGTCTTCCTCATTACTAAGAGGTACTTGGGCATGGTTATTAACTCTCGCTCCTGGTTTGTCATTAACTATGCATTTACCTCCCTTGCCAGGCTTTCCAAGCCACCTATAGGATGGAGGAAGAGGTAAATAATAAGAGTAAGGCAGCCGAGAATGAACGCACCAAGCGCTTAACGGCCGCGAAGACTCTCCAAGCTTCTGAGGAGGACTTGACCAAGGCCAAGGCCGACCTAACAATCGCTATTTGTGAAAGGGATAGCGCCTCGGCGGGCTTAGCTAGCGCCCAAAAACAGGCCGAAGACCAAACAAAACGTCTACTAGAAGCCGAGGATTAGTTGCAAATAGCTAAAGAGCTGATCAAGGAGTTAAGTAAAAATCGGCCGATGAGAGCATGACAAATGTGTGGCGGAGTATGCCCGTGACGAAACTGTAAGGGCCAAGCAGGAGGCCGAGTTTGCCAGAAATGAGGCCGAGGTAGCCAAGGAAACGGCCGAGGATGATGGTTATAATGCGGGGGTAGCTGAAACCCAAGCCATCCTTAAAGCCCAGATTCCTGGGGTATACAGGCTTTACTGCTCCCAGGTTTGGGAAGAGGCATTGAAGCGAGCCGGGGTGAATGCTTCATCCGACTTGTGGAAAGCGGAGAACATATTCTACCCTACAGCCATCCGTGAGGCCGCCTCCTCCAGCTCTGTGGCTATGAGCGACCAACCCGAGGAAGGGGTCACCCGGTCGGAAAACTTACAGGTCGGCGGCTCTCCTGGCAAGACGCTCAAAGAGGGAGAACTTTAGGATGTGACAAATATCTCGGATACGGATCTTGAGGTACCCAAAAAGGTTGCTGAGCCCGTGGTTGGCACTCGGATGCCTAATGCTGAGGAGCGAGCCATACTTACCCAGCCCCCAAAGGCAATTCCCCTTGCTGTGGTCCCCAAGAGTACCGATATTGACCCTATTCAGCCTTCCCCGGAAGGGGCTATCCTCCAGGGCGTCGAAGCTAATCCCGTTCCGCCTTCCCAAGACGTGGCCGACGCAAAACTAAAAAAAGTAGAAACCCTGGCTAGGCTTTGTAGTTGTTTTTAGTTTATCGATTAACTTGTTTCTTTTCATTTTGAAAACTTTGTAATCTGTTGGTAGTTTGAACCTGTTGAACATGTATATGTGAAATCCTTTTCTTCCTTTTTCCTTTTGGTTACTTGTTAGTTGCCCTCGTCAATACTTACTATTGTTTATGAATTTTGAACTAATTTATCTTAACACGTATGAATAGTTGTGCATGTGATACATTTAACATCATGTTTCATAACCTTAGCTTACCCGCACTTGCAGAGCCTTGAACTCATTTCTAACCCTCATTCAACGAGGATATAGGCGTCATTCTAGAGGTCACGTGTAGTTGCTAAGTCTTGCTTAATACTCGGGCTTTTTAAAGTAGTTGGTTTCCCCATAGGTTTGAGTCTGAGGACCATGCAATACCTTGGTTCTGTCCAAAACTTGATAGATATTAATAAGTAGTTGGTTTCCCCATAGATTTGAGTCCGAGGACCGTGCAATACCTTGGTTCTGTCAAAAACTTGATAGATATTAATAAGTAGTTGGTTTCCTCATAGGTTTGAGTCCGAGGACCGTACAATACCTTGGTTCTGTCCAAAACTTGATTTTTTTTCCAAGTAGTTGGTTTCCCCATAGGTTTGAGTCCGAGGGCCATGCAATATTTTGGTTCTGTCCAAAACTTGATAGATATTAATAAGTAGTTGGTTTCCCCATAGGTTTGAGTCCGAGGACCGTGCAATACCTTGGTTCTGTCCAAAACTTGATAGATATTAATAAGTAGCTGGTTTCCCCATAGGTTTGAGTCTGAGGACCGTGCAATACCTTGGTTCTGTCCAAAACTTGATTTTTCTTCCAAGTAGTTGGTTTCCCCATAGGTTTGAGTCCGAGGACCATGCAATACCTTGGTTCAGTCAAAAACTCAGTTTTTCTTCCAAGTAGTTGGTTTCCCCATAGGTTTGAGTCCGAGGACCATGCAATACCTTAGTTCTGTCCAAAACTTTGATAGATATTAATAAGTAGTTGGTTTCCCCATAGGTTTGAGTCTGAGGACCGTGCAATACCTTGGTTCTGTCCAAAACTTGATAGATATTAATAAGTAGCTGGTTTCCCCATAGGTTTGAGTCCGAGGACCGTGCAATACCTTGGTTCTGTCCAAAACTTGATTTTTCTTCCAAGTAGTTGGTTTCCCCATAGATTTGAGTCCGAGGACCATACAATACCTTGGTTCTGTCCAAAACTCAGTTTTTCTTCCAAGTAGTTGGTTTCCCCATAGGTTTGAGTCCGAGGACCATGCAATACCTTAGTTCTGTCCAAAACTTTGATAGATATTAATAAGTAGTTGGTTTCCCCATAGGTTTGAGTCCGAGGACCATGCAATACCTTGGTTCTGTCCAAAACTCGATTTTTGGCATGGGGTCTTGGCTTTAGGGGGATTAGCTCCTCGGCCAAGCCCCTAGAACCATCCATGCGATTGACGTTACAAAGCGTAGCCCCTAGCCAGGAATCATAGTCTCTAGTGGAACTTTACGCTAGAACACTATAACCGGTTGTTAGAAATGACAAGGGAACTGTCTCAACCTCACGCCTATGCCAACACACAAGCCTTCCCACAGACGGCACCAATTGTAAGGACTCGATTTGTAACGAACCGTAATCGTGTTTGGGTTCGCACGTAAAAAGGCCCAAACAATATGATTTGTAGAGCATGAGTTTGAAAGGCTAAGCCTTAGTCACCAGACGGTGGGTTTTTCGTGGTGTTCATACATGGGTTAAATCGTGTTCGCCTTGGGAGTTTTTCTCCTGGAGGCGGGCCGGGAGGCTCTGGTTTTTGGCCATTTTTCCCAGCCAGCCTTTCGGTGCACTAATCTTTACATTATATAATCCTTCTTGGTTGATCTTAGCCCTCCACTTGTTGGTCGGGCAGGTGCTTACTTCTGTACCCATCCCATCACCTGTCCCCTCTTACTTTCTGTTAGTTGCGATGATCGAAGTTACACCGCCTGCGTCTTTTCTCATTAACATGATCGGGCGGCGGGTGCATTTAATGCGGAGGGGACGTACTTTCCTTGAACCAATTTTGCACTGTACCTCCACGTGGGCCCCATTCCACTCACATCCCCTTCAGGGGGCCATTTGGGGATAGCCTTCATCGAGACGTTGCTCTCCCCATTGAAGTCTTGGAATGCCGAGGATAGGGTAGTCCTCAGCTGTTCCCCTTGACACCTCGGCCTTCGATCATTCGTCCTCGGCACACAACCTCCTCGGCACGGGCCCCGAGCCCAGATAGAGCATGGGTTGGATCGTAAGCTCCCCGGCCCCACATATGCTATAATAATACAGTATATACAAAAATACTGGTAAGAGAGAGAATTGTTTTAGGGATGGTAGTAGAGTATGTATATAAATATGATATTTATAGCATAGATTAAATTATATGTAAATAAATTAAATATATATTAAATCAAAGATATCTATAAACATTTGGGGGTTGAACAAGACATGGTGAGCAAAGGGCTAAGGAAAATCTCCAAGGAAACCTCACTTTCTCGAAGACAAAAGGCATTCCCAAATAGTTTGTTCAGGTTTGTTTTTAGACTCATTATCATTTGCTCTTTTACCTTTGCGACTTCTTGTCCTTTTCTCGATTCAACTCAATGTTATGTTTGATGAAGTTCTTGGATTTGTTGGATTATCTATAAAAATTTTCATTTTTGGGCTTGGGCTATTTTTAATTTTTGTTCTAATGAATTTGTTTAAGCTTAATTTAATAAACTTGGTATTGAAAATAATTTTGAATACGAAAGCAAATCCCTATTATATATAATTTTTCTCATTTCAAAGCTCCTTGATAGAATTTTAGTTTTAAGGTGATAATTTTAAGTAAAAAAAATATATTTTTTCGGTTTATTTTTGTGATTTTCACTTTTTTTTTTGTTATATATTGTTTTTGGCTAATAAAAAAAATTTAAATAGAAAATCCTTTACAAGTAGTAGGCAAATTCACTTAAAATCAAATTAAGAATAGAGTTTTTAACAACAATTGTATATAAAGCATATTATGCAAAACATAAAATAAATTTATTTATCTTAAATATGACCTGTGATAATAAGTTCAAGGTTAAAAGAGAGAAAAAAATGGTTTGATGAAACTTGTTGACAAGAGCTACACTATTATTTTTTTAAGAAGAAGTGCATGGATTAATAAAGTGACTAGTTGAAAAATATACTTTTTGAGAGAGCGAGAGAGAGGAGTATTTTCTTTTGGGTCCCATTCAAGTTGAATTTTTTTAATGTAATCTATTGGTTCTAGGATTCGTGTAGCTTAATTTTAGTTTAAATCTTATATTTTTTTAGTTTTTACTAATTTCCATTGCAGGTGGTCCTTGTGGAAACCATCTAGATGAATACAAAATGACATTGTTAAAATAACCATTTTTTTTCAATAATGCTACGAACTCAAATTTTCTCACAACAAATTTTACAATTGCTAAAGTAATCATCCGTAAATAATGGAGGCATATGACACTCATGCATGTACCCACAACTTCAACAATGATTAAATTTGTTTGGAAAAACAAAAAAACTGTGTTAATAGCATTACTTTTTTTCTTTTCTTTTTTTTACCTTAACCAATTTCTAAGAAATTAAATTTATCAAAAGGAATGAATATATTTATTTGAGATATTACATAAGTAAGACAATTGGGGAGGCCATTGGCGTTTTTTTGTCAATAGATAAAGAAATTAAGCATTGTATTATTATTATTATTATTGTTATTGTTGTTGTTGTTGTTGTTGTTGTTGTAAGGACCAAATTTGGTTCCTTAGCCCAAAATGTGGATGGACTTCGACCCAAAAAACCCCAAACAATGAATTTGTAGAGAATGAGTTAGAAAACTGTAATGAATCAAACAAACATTAAAGTAGATCCGGATGACAAGTGAATGAAATTAGACAGGTTTATGCTGAAGAAAATCGTCCTCGGCACACTCCAAGGAGATCGGTTCTTATATATTTCTTTCGGGTTTGATTACAAAGTTAGTTCTTGATTGCTTCTGTGTTTCTCTCTTGATTTCTCCATCCTCTATTCTCATTGCTCCCCCTTCTTTTATATCCTTTTCCCTTTTCATCTCTACCCTCCACGTGCGGGCCAAATTGGTTGATCTTGATACTTGTCCCATCAGCCCCTTTCTAAAGTCTTTAGGTAGTAGTTGTAAGGTTGAAGGCTCTTGTTTAGGTATCACCTCCACATTAATGCGGTCGGAGAGTTAACTACAGAGCATTTAATGCAATAGTAGCAGCTTTCTCCTTAGATATTTTAGGACTTCTCCCTGTCTGATGTCTCTGCAATGCTTATTCGCCTCAACGGATTTTCCCGGAACGTTACCTTGATCGACGGACTACCTCCTCGGATCTCGGCTTTGTCCAGCCGAGGATGCATTTATCCTCGGCCCACCCTCTTAAACCATTATGACCAAAACTAACCTCTTTATTCACTAACACAGTCTCTTCTGACAAATATTTCTCCTCCTTGGACAAACCCTCGTCCTCGGCTTGGGGCACGTGCCCAATATACAAATAGATAATGAACTCCTAGGCCCAATATCCCTACAATTATTATTATTATTATAACAAAAATATTAATAATAACAATAACAACAACACAACATAAGAATTAAACAAATTATTAAGTTCTTAGGGCTCGTTATTTATTGTGATAATGAAAAAATAAAGAGTGGTTTCAAGTAATTGTAGTAGTAGCAGTTGTTATTGTTGTTGCAGTAGTAGTAGCATTAATAATGATAATTAAATAATAAAGAAATATCTATCATTCAAATTCTACCAAAATTAACTATCTTTGTATCAAAGAATAATAATAGGGATGATGATAACAACAATAAAAACATAAAAATTACACTATTACTAAATTCATAGGGTTTATTATTCACCATGATAATGAAAATGTAAATAGTAGTTTAGAGTAACTGTTGTAGTAGTAGCAATAATAATGATAATGATAATTGTTGTAGTAGTAGCAATAATAATGATAATGATTATACTTAAATAAAAAATAGGATTACCAATTATTATTATAGTTCTAACTTCTAACTTCTAATACTAATACTAATAATACGACTAAGTACTAACAATAATAATAATAATAATAACAACAATAACAACAACAATAAGATATTTATTATTACATGGATTCCATCCTACACGAACAACCGATTAGTGTTGTTTCGAGTCTTTGATGGTTGAATAAGAGATCTGGGGTTCAATCCCTTCTAGACGAACAACCGATTAGTGTATTGGTCCGATGATAAAAAGCTATTATCAAGAGTGGATGTCATAGGTTGAAACTCTCTAAAATATATATATATATATATATATATATATATATATATATATATATATATATATATATATATATATTTTATTATTCCTACTATTAAGAAAGCTAATAAATAAATAATAATAATGATGATGGTGGTGTTAGTAGAGAGAAAAAAGAGATTGGATAAGAGAAAAAAATGCAAAAAATGGACATCAAGATTTCCTTTGGAAGAAATTTTTTTATAAAGAAAAATAAAAATTTTGAAATCCGCTTCTTTGGACATCAGAGTTCAACCCATCCTTTCAAGATCCGGATGACTTTTACTCAAAAAAAAAAAAAAAAAAAAAAAATTGGAATAAAAATCTTGAAGATTCGGATTCTTTATACCTATAAATTGTTTCAATAGAACCACAATTATTAATTTTCTTTGCCTATTAAGAAAAACTAGCGTGTAATCTTATGTATATGCACGAGTACAATTAAAAACAATCATAATTATATGGTTTAAATTATATACGATATTAATTTACACCTTTTCTAAACTATATATTTATAAAAGATGTAATAGTTTCTCATTATATATATATATATATATATATATATATATATATATATATATAATTGTCAATATCCCCAATATAAAGTTGACTAAAAACGTGTAGAAGAGGAGAATGTATATTATACAACGTAAAAGCATTTCATGCAACCTTGACATATAAAACGTTGAAGAATCCAAAGATACATAATGAAGAAGATGAACAACAAATTAAAAATCTAAGTTATCTTACTAGTGACAAAATACCAGCACGTGACAGAGCCCTCTCCTCCCCATTCACCTTCTTTTAAATCAATTTTCTGAAAATACCTGGGGCAAATTTTGGTTGTCTCATGTATTCTCTTGCTGTTAACCTCGTGGAACTTATAAGCAGGAGCCTTAGCTGCTACTTCAGTCTCTAGCCTACCGAATACAGGCATTTTTTTTTCAAGTTAATGGTAGCAGCTAGGAACTCACTTCTAAAGTTTTGTGTGTTTTTTTTTTTTAAAGTATATCAAATATCGGGTCTGATCCAAAATCTATATATAGAAGACAAAAAAAGAGTGATGAAACTAAAAAAAACAAAAAAACGTGAGGACCCTTTATCCTTTTTAGGCAGCATTGAATTTTCTTGATTTGACCGTCTACGCTACTCTACCAGTCTCCATCGTCGTTTTCGATCATTAAATTCTTGGAAGTACTGAAGAGTTTTAAAACATGGTGAAAATTTTCCGCCTCCTCAAGATTAATCTGCGGCCGACAATTTATTCTTTGTTTATTCAGGGATGAAAAAGTGTGGAATGTTCCTTTAAACGTGGAAATGAGTGGAATTTTCCGCCCCCCTCAAGATATGATCAGGGTAATTGGTGGTTGTAAAATATATTGGGCATCACACTACCTAAGGGAAATGTTAATGTTGTGGGGCACGCTAATTAAAAAATTACTTTATGTCATATCATTGTATTTTATGTCAGATTTTTTATTAAAAAATTAGTTTTATTAATTTTACTTCCTATAAAATTGGTTAAAAATTTGATATAATGTACAGTGATGTGACATAAAGTAGTTTCTTAGGAAAATGGTTTAGAGATTTTGATTGTTTTCAAATATTAATTGCAATGGTGAAAATTGTTTGTTCTCTGAGATTGATTGATTGAGGCGAGAATGGAAAAAAAAAAAAAAAGTTTTCGCTCATGTATGTTTGATTGTCAAATTTTTTTATTAAAAAATTAGTTTTATTAACTTTACATCCTATAAAATTGGTCAAAAATTTGATATAATGTACAGTGATGTGACATAAAGTAGTTTCTTAGGAAAATGGTCCTAGAGATTTTGATCGTTTTCAATCATTAATTGCAATGGAGAAAATTGTTTGCCCCTTGAGATTGATTGATTGATGTAAGGATGGAATTTTTTTTTTTTTTTTTTTTTTCACTCATGTATGTTTGATTTAAATGATAGACAAGTGAAGGGATATGATCTCAATGATTGGTTGTTGTAAAATATATTATTGTAGACACCTCATTTTGTGGTTGTGCCCACAATTATGCATCCTATAAAATTGGTCAAAAATTTGATATAATGTACAGTGATGTGACATAAAGTAGTTTCTTAGGGAAATGGTCCTAGAGATTTTGATCGTTTTCAATCATTAATTGCAATTGAGAAAATTGTTTGCCCCTTGAGATTGATTGATTGATGTAAGGATGGAATTTTTTTTTTTTTTTTTTACTCATGTATGTTTGATTTAAATGATAGACAAGTGAAGGGATATGATCTCAATGATTGGTTGTTGTAAAATATATTATTGTAGACACCTCATTTTATGGTTGTGCCCACAATTATGCATCCTATAAAATTGGTCAAAAATTTGATATAATGTACAGTGATGTGACATAAAGTAGTTTCTTAGGGAAATGGTCCTAGAGATTTTGATCGTTTTCAATCATTAATTGCAATGGAGAAAATTGTTTGCCCCTTGAGATTGATTGATTGATGTAAGGATGGAAATTTTTTTTTTTTTTTTTTTCACTCATGTATGTTTGATTTAAATGATAGACAAGTGAAGGGATATGATCTCAATGATTGGTTGTTGTAAAATATATTATTGTAGACACCTCATTTTGTGGTTGTGCCCACAATTATGCATTATTGCCTATTACATAAAGGAAAGGTTTTGCTGCGTACTTGTATGCAACAATTGCTGCATACAGGTTTATGTGGCAGCAAAAAGAAATGGACAAGTGTTTAAGAGTTTAGCTAATAATATGTACATTGCACATAACCTTTGGACACATGTTGCTTTTTTTTTACTGCCACATAACAATGTATGCAGCAAAACCTTACCTATTACATAAATTGTCATTGGAATTTTGATTTTTTTTTTCAAATATTAAATCCTTAATGTACTAATAGTTTTCAAATATTAATTGCAATGGAGAAAATTGTCCACCCCTCAAGATTGATTGACCAACACTTTAGGCTTCATTTGGTTGGGATGGAAAAGTGTGTGTGATATAGAATCGTAAGGTGATAAAAGAGATTTAGGGTATGTTTGTGTGGGGGAATGGATCTATATCTGCCTTGAAGACCTTAGCCCGAAAGGAAGTCCTAAGAAATCCCATCCACGGAATGGGCCCAACCTAGGGGTTGATGAGGGATAAAAGGACCCCCTGTTAAGAAGAGACCATTTGGGCCAACTACAAAGGTAATTCGTGAAACCCATCTTCTAGAGGAAACATGGCCCAGTAGAGAAGAAGTCATTCTTTTCACTCAAGACACCCTTTATTCACCTACTTTCTTGGGGTACACGTTGAAGAAAACGCAGAGCCCACTATAATAGTCACCTCCGCATTAAGGGCTTTCCTCACTTAATGTTAGCCACATTGAATGTTGAATGACTGGCCTGGACAATGGGAACACCCACAAAAGTCTATCTTCATGATCAAGAAATGGCGGGAGAAGATGCCGATGTGACAAGTATCCCCCTAAATCTAGCTAATAGCAAGATAGCTAGAAGAAGATGAGGATGACTATAAAAGGAGGAAAGCAACAAGAAGGGAGATCTAGAAAAAATCAAAGGAACAACAAGAGAGAGAAAGTGAGAAGAATCTTGAGTTATATTTATCCTTTAAAACCTTTGTTTGTACCTCGAGAATACGGTTTCTATGCATATAAAGCCTTAATTTAGTTATATTTTTCGCCAATTATCTTTGTGATCTTCCCCTTGTGGATTTTCATCTCCCATCCTCAATAAATTATTTTTGTTGATCTTGAATTCAAAGCCGCTTATCATAGCTTTGTGTTTTTGACCCCCACAGTTTGGGAATTGTTTTTTTCCCAGTTTTCTATTTTCAAAATTTGATTTCTATTTTCTAGACTTGAAAACTTGTTTGGTAATTGAAAAAAAATAGGAAAAAAAAAAAAATTCCACATCTAAATTTAGAAAGGAAACTATAAACAAGAAAATAGGTGTTTTAATTTTCAATTTCCAAGGAAGCTTGAAAATACAAAGTAAACAAGTGTAACTATGCACTTAAGTGAAGTCCAAGCTTCAAATCTTGGTGGGAACAAAAAATAAAACCAAAATATTTACATTAAAATTTTGATTTCGAAAATAGAAGAATACTATTTTTTATTTCTCACATTAAAAAACAAGTTTTTGAAAACCAAAAAGCAAAAAACAAAAGCAATTATCAAACATAACCTTAGTTTTCGCTCATGTGTTTAGTTGAACGGATGAAAAAGTAAAAGAATAGAAAACTTTTTTGTTGGATTGGGAAGAAAAAATAAAATGATAGAAAATGTAAAGTGTATAAATTTACTCTCATGTCCCTATCACATAATAATAATAATAATAATAACCCCAATTACATATAATAATAATAATGGAAAGTTTTGTTCAATGATGGAGGAGATAGGTGATTGATTTTTGTTCTAGATAGTACTCATTTTAAGCAACAAAAATTCTCTTTATATAGAGAGTTAGGGCCTGTTTGGTTTAGAGGTATTTTGAGTGATATGATCCAAAACTCAAAACTGAGTTATCAAAAAAATGGGACCCACACAATTTTTTTTGTTTGGCTTGATTTCTTAATCTTGTTTTCATCACTTAAACTCAAAAATTTTGAGTGAGAGTGATGAAAACCGAAAACACCAAATTGGTGTTTTTAGTTTCCGAGATACATAACTCAATGGCGGGATCGTAAATTTTTGATCTCTGTGGGGCCCATATGTGTTGATGGCATTACCTCTCTCTTACTTTATCCTCTCTTTTTCTTCTCCCACTTTTTTCTTTTTCTTTCTTTCTCCAGTTTCTCTCTCTCTCTCTCTCTCTCTCTCTCTCTCTCTCTCTCTCTCTCTCTCTCTCTCTCTCTCTTTTTTCTTTCTTTCTTCCTTTCTCTGGTTCACCCCAGTTCCACCACCACCACCAATGACCTAGAAAAGGAAAACCACGAGACCATGATCGCCGGTGCTAGTTCAGCCCAGTTTCACCGCCACAATCAAAGCGAGAGCCTCGAAACACCAAGACCATGATTGCCGGTGTTGGGTTTTGATTTTGTTGCTGGTCTTGAGTTTTATTTTTATTTTGATGAATGGGTTTTGATTTTGTCAATGGTTGATGAATGGGTTTTGTTGATGGTTGATGGGTTCTATTGATGGTTTTTATTTTTATTTTGATGAATGGGTTTTGATTTTGTCGATGGTTGATAAATGGGTTTTGTTGATGGTTGTTGGGTTTTGTTAATGAATGGGTTTTGTTGATGGTTGTTGGGTTTGTGGCGATGGATCGGTTTGTAGTGGTTAATGGTGGCTAGTGGTCAAGTTAGTGGTGGTGGATTGGTAGTGGTTGATGGCGCCTGGTGAGTGGTCAGGGGTTGAAGGGAGGGAGAAGATAGAGATGGAGAAAGAGATGGGCTGATGAGACCCGATGCTTCGTCGGGGATTCGATAGGCAATAGGGGATCGGAAGCTTCACTGGTGATGAGACCTGATGCTTTCTTCTTTCTTTTCTTTTTTCTTTTCTTTCTTTCTTTCTTCTTCACTTTGGTTTCTTCTCTTAGTTGCTTCTTTTTCTTCACGCGGTGACGGCTGTAATGCAATGAGACCCGATGCTTCTTTTTTCTTTTTTTTTTTCTTCTTCAATCAAACACATTTGGTTGAGGGCCGTTGGTGGGTTTGGATTTTTGATTCATTCGGATTTTTTGGTGGAGGTTGTGGTTGTGTTGAGGGCTGTTGGTGGTGGTGGTTGTGGTTGTGGATTTCTGGATTCTTTGTTGGTGGTGGTGGAGCTAGGTTTCGGTGTAGTCAAGGGTTTGAAGAGCAGAAAAGAAAAGGGACGCGGGTAGCAACCATATTCTTTTGTGTAGTGTCAGTGGGTGGGTCCATCATTTTGGCAAAAAGTGAAGTTAAAATCTGAGATATATGATTGAGTTTTGTGACCAAACAAAAGTGTTGGATTTTTTGAGTGATAGTGGAGTTTGGGTTATGAGTTATGGGTTTTGAGTTTGAGTTATGAAAACTGAGTACTGAGATATGAAAATTGAGACACTCCTAAACCAAACGGGCCCTTATTCTCATTGATGGTTGCTCTAAAGAAACAGTCAACCATGTAAAGTTTCAGCTTTCCATTTACCATGATCTTATAACTTTATTTTCTATTTTAAGTTTCACGTGAACTTCTGATTCATCTACGTTTCCCAAACTCTAGTTATACTAACAGCTCAAGCAACAAACGTAAACAAATAGTTCAAAAATTATTAAGCCCCAACATTAAAGCAACATTAGTAAATCCTCGAGTGCTGTCAATTTGAACCTCTCGACAATTTGCTCCTAAAAGGCACAGGATGTAAACCCGAAGGCAACAACAAAAAATTTGCATCCATAATCAGCAGTACCTAAAATGCAGTACCCAAGGGCAACTGAATCCCATTTTTCCGGTATTAAACCTTACATACCACTCTGGTCAGTGGTCACAACAAAATGTGGGTAAGTCTAAAAAATCATATTTTGCCACCTTAACTGAAATTCAAAATAATAAAGTTAAAATATTCAGTCTAAATTTATATGGTACATATAAAGCCTTGCCTCTTTAACCCTGGGCAACCCTATGCTCTCCGGTTTATCTATGTGCTTCATACACTTGGTGATTGATTAAATTCCTCTCTATTTTTTCTTTTTCCTTTTAATGCAAGTACTGAACTTTGCGCTGACTGGACCACATCAGATTATCGCTACAGTTGAGATGAGACTGACACTGGAAGAGGATGGTGTGAAGAGTGGAGAGAGCAGACAATATCAGAATACACAGGCTTGGAAAAGAATGGCTTTTACAATTGTAAGTCCTTAATTCAATTATCGCGGTATGTATAACAGCTTTTACCTCACAGCACAGAAATTCCAGAAGAAATGCAGAGCTTTGAGTCAGCACCACCACTAATTACGCTGTCACCCTTCCACCAGTCAGTGATTTCAATCGGCATGGAAATAAGGTGTTCAATATAAGCCCACTTCAAGAAATTTTGATAACCAAACACACGCTCTCTCATTCTCACCACAGATAAACTAGCAACTTTGTTTTTAACTTTTGTGATGTAATTGCCTAAAACAATTAAAAAACAGAAACAGATAGACAGAGACAACTGAAGGATATTTGCACTTACTATGTCCGACAAATTTTTGCCAGTCTCGGCATCCCATAATCTAACAGAATGATCCCATGATGCAGAATATATTGTTTCCTGCTGTGGCCATATATACCACAGAAGATACGCATTGTGTATGGCCTACAAGTGTAGACACAGCCTCCGCCCTAAAACATAATGATAACAAAAATTACTTTCCACAAAACATATAATTGGAGGGTAACATCTTAAACTCAACCTATTTATGAAAAGATTGTTAAAAAGGAAAAAATCTACCTAAATCAAAGAACAAAAAGGCAAACAAACAAAATAATGAATGAAATTATAATCAGAGTTCAACATGTAAGAATGTTCTACAGCTCTATCGTCTTTGCTAAAAAAAAAAAAAAAAAAAAAAAAAAAAGAATGTTCTACAGCTTTCCACAAGAAATAGTTTCTTTACAACTATATCAATGAAAATACTAGCCTTTCAATGATTAAGTGACATCTCTCTAATTTGTGAAATTTACTCTGAATGCTTTAGGGACAGTATTTGTTTGGTGGTACTTTGAATATAAAACTTTGTGAATTTGGTGAAAGTGCAGATGGTCTTATGTGTATGATGATAAACTAGGCTTTAGGTACGCTATTGCTTTACTGGTCTTGTTGGAAGTGCTTACAAGTCCTGAGGTCACATTCAGTGCAAAAGAGAATTGGAAATCAGCTTCTTGGATTACATTCGTAGGAATCAGTTGTGATAACTTATGTTCATTGCTTTTGACTTTTATGTTATGGTTGATAATGTCGTGGGCATCATTTTAGCTACTAAATTCAATTGGGTCTTCAATTATTTTTATTTTCAATTTTTTCGAAAATTTGGTATTCGCAATTTGGCACATAATGTGAATTGGAATGTTCATCTGTGCATTCTATAGTGGTGGAAGAGTTCTGCAACTATTTGTCACAATTGGAAATTAATGTAATGGAGAACATTTTATTTTATTTTTTGCATGCTTTCTAACATAATTAACTTTACTCTATCTCTTGTATAAAACCTTGACATTGAAGGACTTCTAGGAATATCTATTTGAATGTAAAAATGTTGACTTGGTGTAGTTGTTGAGGGTTTGAATGATCTGATTATTTTTATTGATTAGTCTATGAGTCTGTAAACTTTAGAAGCAACACCAAGATTTTTGGGTTCTAACATTAAGGTTCAGAGTTGTCAAAATATGACTTGATTATTGATATTCAGTTATACTACTGGCTGAGAACAAAAGCAAAAACATTTTATTTTTAAGCGTAGTATCATGTAATGTCTAAATTTTGGAGATTCTACTTCTATATGTGTTGGGCTTATGTCCTCATAGGATTCTCCGGTTTGACATATTTTGATTATGTTTTTATTTCATAGATTTGGCTGTTTTTACTTAGTTCCTTTTTTTCCCCTTACTAGGGAGATAGATTAAAGGGAATAGAGAATTAAGTTATCTTTGTGTTTAAGAAATTCTGTTAAGAGAAAAGATAGTGTGGTCTAACCGTCTAAGGATGTTGAGTACTGTTAATCAGAAATTGATTATTGGAAACATTGATAGCTTTAGCTCTTTCATGTCTTGTTATTTAATTGGGGTTGTTCAACAATTGATAGTATCAAGATATGATATTTTGCACTCAATCTTGAATCTTATTTCCTTCTTGTTAAACGTTAGAACTTAGTAAAAAAAATTAATATTTAAAATTTGCTTGAAATAAAAATCTAATGCATGTCAAGTAGATGGTAACTTAGAACATTGATCTTCTATGGATTGCTTTGGCTGATGAAAATTCCGAGGTTCCTTTGGCTTTCCTCGGTGAGATAATAGCTTCAAAAACTTGTAGTGAACTTATAATGAACACATTTCACCTATCTTTGACATATATCTTTGTTAGAGCATTAGTATTGGAAAATGCTAATGCTATATCTAAGGAAAATTTAGCATTTATAACCTTAAAATCATCTACATTAGAAAATGGTATAGACAAGTATTGTAAATTTTTTGCAATACTTGCTACAAATCAAATTCTAAAGATAGAATTGCACTTTGTGAAAGGTAATATAAAAAAAAAATAATATTTTATCTCTACTCTCTCTCCTCTGTCTCTCATCTCTCTCATTTTGTCTGTGCCTTTCTCTCTCTCTCTCGTCTCTACTCTCCGTCTTCTCTCTCATTTTTGCTCTCGATCTGCTCTCTCATCTCTCTCATTTTTTTGAATGGATTTGGTCCGATGGCTCCAGTGATGTTTTTTTTGAATGGGTTTGCTCCGGTGGCTCCGATGATGATGTTTTTTGAATGGGTTTGCTCTCTCATCTCTGCTCTCCATCTTCTCTCTCGTCTCTGCTCTCTCATCTCTCTCATTTTTTTGAATGGATTTGCTTCGATGGTTTCGGTGATGATTTTATTGGATGGGTTTGCTTTGGTGGCTTTGGTGATGATGTTTTTTTGAATAGGTTTGAATGGGTTTGCTCCGATAATGATTTTATTTGAATGGGTTTGCTCCGGTGATGATTTTTTTGAATGGGTTTGCTCCGATGGCTCCGGTGATGATGTTTTTTGAATGGGTTTGCTCCGGTGATGATTTTTTTTTTTAATGGGTTTGCTCCAGTTTTTGATCGGTGGCTTGGGTTTCAAATCGGCGGTGTGGATTGGTTGATCGGCGGCGTGGATCGGTGGCTTGGCCTGGGTTTTTGATCGGTGGCCCGATTTTTGAATGGGTTTGTGTTTGTGTGTGTGGCTTGGCTTTGTTGCTGGGTTGTGTTTGTGCGTGGCTTTGTTGCTGGGTTGTGTTTGTGTTTGTGTATGTGTGGTGATGGGTTTGGATAGGTTGATCGTTGTATAATGGGTGTGTGTTGTGTGTTGAACCGGTGTTGGGAGAGAGGAATAAAAATGGCTGTTGAAAAGCCCAGGAAAATGAGCTGAACGGTTGGGAAGAAATAATAAAGAATGGGTTAAAAAGTAATATTTTAATAAAAATAGAGTTTTGGGATGTGAAGGAATTGTAAAATGGTATAGTATATTGATAAAGTGGTGTTTTAAAATGGTAAAATAGAATAGCATTGGAATTTTCCAATGCTAATGCTCTTAGTGTTTCAAGGAATGATATATTGCTAAGGGAATTTTTGTTCTTTTTCATGTAGAAGCTTAATTAGATGGAGCTAATAATGAGACTTGACCAAGACAAGGAAATCTCTTAGTCGTGAGACCAAGTCGCTATCTTTGGGCTTTATGGTTTTGATCTAGACAATCATATTCACATATGGTTTACATGTAGTATGAAGATATTATTGATATAAACTCTTACTTTTTTTGTTTATATATATATATATATATATCATTGTATAAGGAACAATGCAGATGTTTATATGTGAGCGTCAAGTCCACCGAAAAGGCCATTCTTTCTCTTTCTCTTCGATTATACGCAGTTTCTAAATGTTTTGTTAGCAATTGTGATGTTCGCCTTTTTGGCTAAAACAAGAATATCCTGAACCACAGATCGGTACTTTTGCATCAATTCCATTGCTCTACTATAAATTTTGCAGGTTGTCATAACCTTGTCATGGTGTTTTGCATTTTGATTGCTCCAAATGCACAAAGCAACAATCGGAAAAATTTCAGCCAAGTGGTCTTCTTTTATTTGGAAAATGCCAATCATTAGATGACATAAAGGCACAAATATTTCCCCACAAACTTTTATTAGATCTTTTAAAAATTTTATTAACACAGTTTTAACTAGAAGATTTTTTAATTAATTGAAAATTTTAATATTAAAGTTTCATTTAAAGCAAACTATTTTAGTAATTTCATTTAACATATATTTAATATAAAAGAAAAAGAAAAGAGGAAACCATCGTTTCAACTTGGACTTCACAAAATATTATTAAAGTGTTGGGCTAACTTAATTGAATTTGAAATTATTCCAACTTTTAGAAGCACGTACATGTGCTAGGTCAATGGGCCTAAGCATACATGTTGTCCCAACCATCACCGTTAGCATCAAGCTTAGGCCATTCAAAATCAAGGCCAAGAAAAGCTTGGGATTTTTGTGATCATCATCATCACTGTCAATATGGGTGTTTGAGTTATTTCAAGGTTTTAGGGATATTTTACTCCTTTTAAATGTTTTTGAGGGGTATTTTGGCTATTTACTAACTTGCACCCAACACCTTGATCGGACCGATGTGAACTTTCCAATATGTTCTCGGGAAACAAATGAAATAACAAAAGAATTAGAAAATTTTGCAGATTGAAGGGGAAAAGTACTAAAATTTATAATATGAAACTAAGGATATACAATTTTTTTAAGATTTCGAGGGAATTTTGATAATTTTTTAGGTTTCGGGGGTATTACAATTTTTTTTAGGTTATAAGGGTATTTCAGTCATTTTTTAGGTTTCAGGGTCATTTTGATAATTTTTTAGATTTCAAGGTCATTCAGTCATTTTTTAGAATCTGAAGGCATTCTGGTAATTGTAGAGAGTTTCAGGGTATTTTGGTTACTTTATAAGTTTCGAGGGTATTTTTGTTATTTTTAGGTTTTGGGGGGTATTTTTGTTATATATATTCGTTGATTATTGGATGGATTGGGTTAGGTTGGATACGGTCATATCATATGTGATATTAGTAATGCTTAATGTGACAATTGAACTGTCAAATGTAAGTAAAAAAAAAAAAAAACTACAAAATATGACAAAAATACAATTATATATGATGTTGAAACCGCTTAGTACCCGTTTGGATACGATTCATATTTATCGGCGTTTGCATTTTGGCGCTTTCTTTTTCTTTTTTTTTTTTTGGAGAAGAGCGTTTCACATGAGATTATGCTTTTCCAATGGGTCCTATGCACTGTTCATGGGACCCACAAGTACTTTATTAAAAAAAAAACTTTAAAACTGGATCCCACAATACTATTCACACATTTAAAAATTATTTTGCTACAATGTTTTCGCTTTTTAGCAAAATAAGCGGTATCCAAACATACCCTTAATGTGACGATAGAATCATCAAATGTGAGTAAAAAATAAAATAAAATAAAAAAACCACTAAATGTGACAAAAGTATGGTCGGTTGTAATATTGATACTGCCCAATGTAACCCTAAAAAAGTTTTGTTATAGTATTTGTAAGGACTCGATTCATAACGATCCAAAATGATGTTGGGTTCGCACGTAAAAAGGCCCAAACAATATCATTTATAGAGCGTGGGTTTGAAAGGCTAAGCTTTGGTCACCAAATGGTGGATAGTCATGGTGTACATATAGAATTAAATCATGTTCTTTCGAGGAGTCTTTCTCCAGAAGACGGGCTAGGAGGCTCTAGTTCTTGGCCTTTTTTCCCCGCCCCTTCCTTGGTGCATCAACCTTCACATTATATAGCCATTCTTGGTTGATCATAGCACTCCACTTGTTGATCGTGCAGTGCCTACTTGATGCCCGTCCCCATCGCTTGTTCCTCCTTGCTTTTTGTTAGTTGCGATGATCGAAGTCACCCTGTCCAGGTGTCTTTTCTCATTAACATGGTCGGGGCGTTGACGGGTGCATTTAATGCGGAGGGGACATATTTACCCCGAACCGGTTTCGCACCGTACCCCCACGTGGGCCCCATTCTACTCGCATCTCCTTCTGGGGGCTTTTTGGGGGCAGCCTTCAACAAGATGTTGCTCTTCCCTTTGAAGTCTTGGAGTGCCGAGGACAAAGTCATCCTCGGCTGTGTCCCCGGCATTTCGGCCTTTCCCCATTCGTCCTTGGCAAATACCCTCCTCGATGCGGGCCCTAGGCCCTCTTAGAGTGTGGGCTGAATCATAAGTTCCCTGACCCCACAATAGCCCCTCAAAATCCTGCTATCCGACTCCTCGGACGGATAGGAGGGTTTTGATGACATCAGATATCTGTCAATGCCTATCAATCCTTATCACCTATCGGTTCCCGAGACTTTTCGTCTACCCGAGACACGTTCCTGGAGACTTTGGAAGGTGAAGCGTTGCCTCATTAAATGCGGACGGCTCTGTGTTTCCCACATTCTACGGCATGATGGAGATCTAACGGTGGAGATTCCTTGGCCTTTATGGGCGGGAAAATTCTTGCAGTTACTCTCAATAGGAAACATAAATGTTTTTTGGAACGGATTTGTCTCTTCGCTTTTGCACTTAAGAGTTCTAGCGCGTATACCCTGGGTTCATCCGAACTTTCGTCCAAACTCAAGTCTATCTCCAGCACAAAAAGCTTGTCCGAAGCATCTTTCCTCTTTTCTGTAAGTTCCTTGCCTCCATTAACGCATGGTAAGTTCCTTGTCTCAATAGGAAACATAAATGTTTTCTGGGTTTATTTTTCTTTGGTTCCCTTTCTTCTCCGTCATTTGGTTGAGTTTGTTTAGTAAATCGTAGAGATGGCTAAATTGAGACTGAGGAAATTAGTCGATCATCAAGAGGCGATGAAAAAGTTCATCGCCGACATGCAATTCCTCCCAACGTAAGTCCGAGGCATTGTAAGATGGGGGAGTGGTACTATATGAGGGAAACGGGCGAGGTGGTATTTCTCGTCCTCGCCTTTGTAGAGGGGGGTATGAGAATCCCTATGGGGCCGGTAACGAAGGGTTACCTCGGGCACTTCCGATTAGCCCCCACCTAGTGCATCGGCAACATGTTTAGGATTCTGGGTTGTGTGGATGCTTTAAATGAAAAGATGGGGCTAAGACTGACCCACCATGACGTAAATTGGTGCTATAATCTCCAAAATTTGAAGGGGAAATCCTACTACATGAAGACGAGAGACGAGAGGGTTCGACTAATTCAATGCCTCCCTGATTCCAACAAGGGATTAAACAAGGATTTCCTTATCATCTCCTATGAATGGCATGATGGCACTCCGTGTCCCATGGTAGAAGGAGAACCAGGTGGGGTATAGGGAATGGAAGGGCGCCCACCCTTTGTGCCATTCTAATCGATGTGGTTCGGTAACTAACCATGTGTATGTGTTTTTTTTTTTTTTGCAGATCCACACGCTTTTCAACGGCATTTTCACCTAGTTAACTGGGTGGACTTGGAGACTGTTCTACAAGCGGCGGTTTTTAAGTAAATGATGGAGATGGTCAAGTTCGAGCTGCTCACAAAATATTAGGGTACACTTCCCTTCAGAAGTCATTTGCCGACCCTAGGCACGTGATCGATGCCAGCCGTCCTCGGCTTCCAAAAATTACCGTGGTCGAGTCAGGATTTTTAATCTTCGAAGGATCATCTCGTCCCCGCAGGGCATCCCACCGTGGACCTCTCCTCATCTCATCAAGGAGCGGAGGACGAAGGCGAATTAGATCGGTCCGAGGAGGGATTTGGGGTGTTTGACCTAGCCGACCAATTCGAGGATCCTTCTCGCGATATAGGTGACCCGGCCTTGTCGGGAGGCGTAATTGTCATTAGTAGGCACATCTTCCTAAACCGAGATGAGACTTAAGAGAAAGCTCCCGACCAGCTTATTCGACCTCCTCGAGGGTCAACCGGGGAAGGGTGCGCAGGGAACGCCGCAATCCAATGCTCCACCCCCACCACCTCAGCCCCGGACTATCCGGACTAGGTCATCCTCCACAAAGTCACAGCCACAATCCCCCCGCCCAAACTTCCCCGCTCCTCCCCAACCAACTCTGCCTCCTCGGCCGGAGAGCACCGATTCAAAGAGAAAGAGGAGTCCCAAGGGCAAGGAAACTATGGATGGGGGAAAATCCCAACCTTCTAAGGAGAGGGAGGAAGCCCCGCGTGCGAAACAATTGAAGATTGGGCACCAAAGCAAGGGTAAAGAGACCGAAACCCAATCTTCCCAAGGCAAGGGAAAGGGGATCAAGGCCCAATCCTTGCCAAGCGCCTGGCTTCCCGCCCCAATGCTCTACGGGGGGCCACTGTTGGAAACCGCGTCCATGAGAGACCTTGGAGATGGCGAGGGTAGTTATGTGGCGGACGCACTAGGGAGAACCATGCTACTTCCCATCGACGTGGATGGGTTGAAGAAAATGAGGATGCGGGAGGTTTTCCTCGGTACGAAGAGGTACTTGGGCATGGTAAAGTTCTTGAAACCTAAAACTTTATTAACTCTTACTTGATGCTGTCATTCATGATGTATTTATCTCCCTTGATAGGCTCTCCAGGCCACCTATAGGATGGAGGAGGTAGTGAACAAGCGGAGTAAGACGGCCGAGAATGAACGCTCCAAGCGCTTAGAGGCCACGCGGACTCTCAAAGCTTCCGAGGACGACCTCGCCAAGGCCAAGGCTGCCTTAACAGAAGCTATCCGAGATAGGGATAGCGCCTCGGCAGGTTTAGCTAGCGCCCAAAAACAGGCCGAGGACCAAACAAAACGCCTGCTTGAAGCCGATGATCGATTCGCGAATAGCCAAGGAGCAGATCGGTGATTTAAATAAAAGACTGATCTTGGTAGAGAATGACAAAGGTGTGGCGGAGTATGCCCGGGACGAAGCCATGAGGGCCAAGCGAGAGGCCGAGTTTGCTAGAAACGAGGCCGAGGCCGCCAAGGAAACGGCCGAGGATGAGGGTTACAACGCGGGGGTAGCTGACACCTAAGCCTCCCTTAAAGCCCAAATTCCCGGAGTATGCAGGCTTTACTTGCTCCCGTGTTTGGGAAGAGGCCTTGAAGCGAGCTAGGGTGGATGCCTCGTCTGACTTGTGGAGAGCGGAGAACATATTCTACCCTACAGCCATCCGTGAGGCCACCTCCACTAGCTCCGAGGTCGTGAGCGACCAACATGAGGGAGGGGTCACTCGGTCGGCGGTATGCAGGTCGGTGCCTCTCCTGGCGAGCCACTTAAAGGGGGAGAGCTTTAGGATGTGATAGAAACATCTAAGCGTATGGATCCCGAGGTACTCAAAGAGGTTCCTAAGCCCGTGGTCGGCGCTCGGATGCCTAATGCCGAAGAGCCAACCATACTTGCCCAGCCCCTACAGGCAATTCCCCTTGCTGTGGTCCCCAAGAGCACCAACACCGATCCTGCTCGCCTTCTCCGAAGGGACTGTCCTCCCGGGCGCCGAAGCCGATCCTGTTCCGCCTTCCTAGGATGTGGGCGACGCAGAATTGAAGAAGTAGAAACCCTGGCCAGGCTCCGTATTTGTTTTTAGTTTAATGATTAACTAGTTTCCCTTTTCTTTTTTTTATTGACACAACTTTGTAGTCTGCTGGTAGTTTGAACCTGTTGACCACATATATGAAATTCTTTTCTTCCTTTTTCCTTTTGGTTACTTGTCGGTTTCCCTCATCGATACTTACTACTGTTTATGATTTCTGAACTAATTATCGTAACATGTATGCATGGTTGCACATATGACATGTTTAGGACCCTGTTTCAAAATACTAGCACGCCCGCCCCCATAGGGTATTGAATTCGTGTCTCGTCCTATTTCAAATGGGTACATAGGCATCACCTAAAATGTCATATGTGCCATTAGGACCAACTTGGTGTCCAAATTTCCTTTAAGCGCTTGGTTTCTCCATAGGTTTGAGTCCGAGGACCATGCAATACCTTGGTTCTGTCAAAAACTTAATTTTCAAGTAGTTGGTTTCCCCATAGATTTGAGTCCGAGGACCATGCAATACCTTGGTTCTGTCCAAAACTTGATTTTTAAGTAGTTGGTTTCCCCATAGGTTTGAGTCCGAGGACCATGCAATACCTTGATTCTATCCAAAACTCAGTTTTTAAGTAGTTGGTTTCCCCATAGGTTTGAGTCCAAGGACCATGCAATACTTTGGTTCTATCCAAAACTTAATTTTTAAGTAGTTGGTTTCCCTATAGGTTTGAGTCCGAGGACCATGCAATACCTTGGTTCTGTCAAAAACTCGCTTTTTAAGTAGTTGGTTTCCCCATAGGTTTGAGTCCGAGGACCATGCAATACCTTGGTTTTGTCCAAAACTTAGTTTTTAAGTAGTTGGTTTCCCCATAGGTTTGAGTCCGAGGACCATGCAATACCTTAGTTCTGTCCAAAACTTAGTTTTTAAGTAGTTGATTTCCCAATAGGTTTAAGTCCGAGGACCATGCAATACCTTGGTTCTGTCCAAAACTTAGTTTTTAAGTAGTTGGTTTCCCCATAGGTTTGAGTCCGAGGACCATGCAATACCTTGGTTCTGTCCAAAACTTGATTTTTAAGTAGTTGGGGGAATTAACCTCTCGGCTATGGCGTGGGACCTTGGTTTAGGGGGATTAGTTCCTCGGCTAAGCCCCTAGAACCATCCGTGCTGCTAACGCTACGAAACGTAGCCCCTAGTGGAACTTTACGCTAGAACACTACATCCGGCTGTTGGAAATGATGTGAGGGATTGTCTCAACCCACCACCTGTGCCAAGACACAAGCCTTCCCCATAGACGGCACCAATTGTAAGGACTCGATTCGTAATGACCCAAAATGATGTTGGGTTCGCACGTAAAAAGGCCCAAACAATATCATTTATAGAGCGTGGGTTTGAAAGGCTAAGTCTTGGTTACCAAACGGTGGATAGTCGTGGTGTACATATAGAATTAAATCGTGTTCGCTCGAGGAGTCTTTCTCCTGGAGGTGGGCTGGGAGGCTCTAGTTCTTAGCCTTTTTTCCCCGCCCCTTCCTTGGTGCATCAACCTTCACATTATATAGTCCTTCTTGGTTGATCTTAGCCCTCCACTTGTTGATCGGGCAGGTACCTACTTGCATGCCCGTCCCATCGCTTGTCCCTCCTTACTTTTTGTTAGTTGCGATGATCGAAGTCACCTGTCCGTGCGTCTTTTCTCATTAACAAGGTCAAGACGTTGGCGGGTGCATTTAATGCGGAGGGGACATATTTACCTTGAACCGGTTTCGCACCGTACCCCCACGTGGGCCTCGTTCTACTCGCATCTCCTTCAGGGGGCTTTTTGGGGGCAGCCCTCAACGAGATGTTGCTCTTCCCTTTGAAGTCTTGGAGTGCCGAGGATAGGGTCATCCTCGGCTGTGTCCCCGGCATTTCGGCCTTTCCCCTTTCGTCCTCGGCAAATACCCTCCTCGGCACGGGCCCTGGGCCCTATTAGAGCGTGGGTTGGATCATAAGTTCCCCGGCCCCACAATTGTTGTATGTATATAATAGTAGGCCGCTACAATTTGCACCCAACACCCTAATTAAATTGATTCGAGACTTACCAATATGTTCTCGGAAAACAATGGAATAACAAAAGAATTAGAAATGAAATAACAAGAGATGAGACTTGATGCAAAGAGATTATGATTGAAATGATAAACTTCGAACAGAGAGAGAGAGAGAGAGAGAGAGAGAGAGAGAGAGAGAGAGAGAGAGAGAGAGAGAGAGAGAGAGAGAGAGAGAGAGCCATGTCTTTAACATGAATTGAAGGGTTTAAGGATTTTAGTAATTTAATAAATAAATAAAATTGCGTGCAATGGCTCGGACATCGAATTTTGCTACTTAACTACTAAAGGGATTTTCATTTTTATTTATTATTTATTTGTGTTTTTTATGTGTGCATCTCCTTCCTGGTAAGGACAAAATTATTTTGTTTAAATTTTTTAAAAGGGTTAGGTTGTTTGTTTTTGGTAAAATTAGTTAATTAAGCTTAATTGTTTTTAACTTTATTATTAGTAATTTTTGTTGTTGGGCTAAATTTTTTTAGTGTATATTTTGTTTTAGATTTTAAATCTATAAATTTTTTTAATAGCTTTTAAAATGAGAAAAATGCTAAAGTTACAATTTTTTTTACAAATTTCTATTGTGATGAGTGATTATTAGTAAGTAAAAAAGTGATGTCAGTGATAGGCCTAAATGTAAATCAGTAAGAATTTACTATCTCAAAAGTTTTGTAAAATTATTGTAGAAAAGTTTGTGGACTGTTTGAAGTCGGGCCATCAAAACTATCAGGAATTAGGGCATGTGTACGCATGAATCAAGGGTGTGTGCGCACCCTCAAAAGATGCATATGTAGGCCAATTTTCTGGGCAATGGAACTTCGTTTTTAAGGGCCCAAAACATCATTCTTTGATGTGAGCCAGCCCCTAGACCCTTGGGAATATCCAAAGACCATTAACAAGCCTAGAAAATTCTAATTTTAACTTATAAATACTCATCTTATATCTCCAATCATAACCCTAGCTAGAGAGAGTGATTTTTTGGCCTCCATCTTCTCTAAAACCCTATTTTCTCTTTTCAAATCCCTAACACAACACCTTTGCACATTTTTTACAAATAAAAAAGCTCTTTTTAGTTAGTTCCATGGCAGAAAGTTTGTTTTCCAAATTTTTTTCTAAAACCTTTTCAAAATCTTTTGTTCTTGAGTTTTGATTACTAACCATTGTTGTATTCTTTAATTATTCTTGTTCCTTCAATCTAATATTTGTGTTGTAGGCATTGAGGGGTCGGTTAAACTATCTCAAATTTGTGATTCTAAAGCAAGGTGAGTCTCTTTTCCATGGTTTCTCACTTTGCTAAATAGGATTCACATGGTTCCTTGTTTGATGTTATCATAAGTGTTCTTATCATGTTTAATTGATGTTATGATGTTTTTGATATGTTGTAATCTAATTTTAGGTTGTTTATAATTTGTTCTTGTTGTTCTTGGTTTGTTATTTTAGTTTTATGTAAAGTTTAACATGTTTATTTATTTAATGTAGTCTAGTTTAATTCTTTGATTTTGTTTCTAAATTATCTGTTTATGATGATGTTTGTTTTATTTGCTTCATGTTAGTTTAGTGTTTAGGGTTCTAACATGCTTGTTTGATCTCACATGTTATATCTTTGTTTGATTAATTTCTAAAAATGTAATTTTTTGGATCTATGCTAAAGGATGCGTATGCATTTATTGGGTATGTGTGCGCATGGTTTAACCATGCATACGCATAGTTGAGTATGCGTGTGCATCCCGAACCCAGGTTAGGGAAAAATTCTTATTGTTGTTTATTTAGTTATTTTTCACATGATATTTGATTATGTTTAACTATGTTTAGGTTAATTAATTGTGTTTAATTATTTTTCATGTTTGTTTGAATCTTTTTGCCATTTTTGGTTTATTTTATAATCTTTTTGCCATGTTTGGTTTATTACGCTGATCTTACTTAAATGGGAGATTTATTTTCCTTCATAATTTTCATTATGGACATCTATTAATGAACCATTTCAAGAAACTTTTTTTTTTTTTTTTTTTTTTTTTATAGAAAATTGAAAAAGCTATAAAAAAAAAAAATTAATTGCTTTTTTTATTTTTCCCATAAAAAGTTCCTAAGGGGTGACTCTTAATAAAATCCATGTTAAAAAACTTTGAAACCAATAGGTCCATCCTCACCATTAACAACGATGCCATCCAACCAATCATGATCCTTCAACTTAAAGTTGTCAAATGTGACCATATTAGGGGCTCAAATCCGTCTATATGGCATGAAGTCAAAATAGCGTGCAAGCTTTATTACATTCAATCAAATGGAGATTGAACTGAGTTCTCCATATAAAGGAGACAAACGACATTATTGAACTATAAAGCTCCTTGCATATGCAAGCTTATTGAAAACAAATACTTTTGGAAAGCATGGTTTATATTTTTGTTTGGGATTGATAGAGTTTGGAAGCAAGGCGTGGAGTGAGAAGAACTTCAAGGGGAGTTGCCTTAGGTAAGGTAATGCCCAACCCTTCCGTCATGTCTACCAGCATATTTGATGGTGTCATGAACTCAAATCCCTGAAGCAAGCGAGCTAGTGCCAAGTAAGATACTTGCAATGCAAATGTGTAACCTGGACAGGCTCGTCTCCCAGACCCAAATGGTATGAACTCAAAATGTTGACCTGAAGCATCTATACTTGCATGGCTTGTGAGGAACCTCTCTGGTAGAAACTTTTCTGGGTCCTCCCAAATTCTTGGATCTCGGTGCAACTTCCACACATTAACAAGCAAACGAGTACCCTTTGGGACGTAATAGCCACAAACATGACAATCCTCCATGGCCTCATGTGGAACTGATAGGGGGCTTGGTGGGTACAAGCGCAATGTTTCCTTCACTATGGCTTGGAGGTAAACTAGATCTTTGATATCATGGTCGTCCACCCACCTGTCTCTACCAACCTTGAGATTGAGCTCTTCCTGAGCTTGCTTCAAAGCGTGCTTGTTATTCAATAATATGGACAGGAGCCATGTCAAGTTTAGAGATGTAGTGTCAGAGCCAGCCAAGATGAGATTCTACAACATGAAATTGAGGCCACACTTAATTAGAATTGCGCTGGTTATTAGTTATTATACACGGAGTATGTAACAAAATTTTTCCCTTATTAGAAAGCAATGTTTCTTTATAGGGTATAATATTCTTTGTAAATAAAAGAAAGTACTATCATTATATGATAAATTAGAATGAACACAGGTCAAAGTCACTAAATATATATACCCAATTGATTTTAGGTGTAGAAATGGTTCAATCTATATCTCTTATTCGACAATGTAAAAAAATTTACCAAATGAATCAACTGTAACCAAAAAAACAAAATAAAAACATGGTTGATTAATTAAGTAGTGCGATAAATGACTATAACTTACCATTGCTGTTGCTTTTATAATGGTTTCACGTGTATGGCCAAATGCATCATCCTCAATTTCGGATAACATGACATCGATGAAGTCCAGCTTGTCGGTTGGTTCACTACCCTTCAGCCTTCTCATACTATGTTCTTCAACCCAACTTCCTGCTACAGAGTCCAATTCCCTTGCAATACGCTTCATAGATTTTACTTGGCCCAGCAAATCAAAACATCCTAGAAATGGAATCAGATCCGAAATGATAGGGACACCAGCTGCGTACATGAAGGCTTTAATATTTTTCCCAATACGTTGTGCCTCTCCATCATTTCCATGATTGAAGCTATCAAAATATCTCTTCCCTGCAATCATTTTAGTAATAATATTAAAGGTTAGGCGCTCAACCCACTCACTAATCACCACGTTGGCTTGGTTGCCCTCGTTGCTCTTGCAGAGAGTGTACAAATCTTTAATCACAGTTTCCACCTCGAATACTTGCACATTCTTTAGTGTTTCAAGCCGACGACTAGAGAGGAGTTCTAGCTTGGTTAGCTTTCGCATCATGTGCCAATATTTTCCATAACTGGAAAAACCAAATACTGCATAGTTGTAGCCAAGGTGCTTTCCTTGGCTAGACATTGGACGTGCAGCAAAAGCCTTGTCATTTGTAGTGAAGCACTCCTTGACTGCCTCATGACTGCTAATCACAAGTGCAGGTTTCATGCCAAGTCTGATCATGAAGATGGGACCATCTTTATCAGCCATAGCACCTAAGGTTCGTGCAATTGGGTTTTGGCGGCGTAGTTTATGAAGGTGACCTATGATTGGCAAGGCACCTGATGGCTCTGGAGCCAACATACCCTTAATTTTGTGACTACCAATTCTCACCCTCCATTGATTGTACAATAGAGCCAATACAAAAAACCCTGCAATTGCAAGTAGATGGGAAGTAATTTCCATGATGTCCTCAAACTTGAGGGAATGGAGAATACTATGAACTTTTCACCCACAACTTGGTAGTATTTTATAACGGTGAGAAAAAAAATCACTGGCTGATTTTTGTCACTCACGTTGCTTGACTGGTCATAGTTGTAGACCTTTCCTTTTTTGCTGAAAGTCATAGTTGTGGACTTGTTCGGCGCTCAACTGTCATGGCAGGAGATTTGTATTCGTCAAAGTTATAAATTTTTTTTTGGCTGAAAGCCGTAGTTGTAGACTTGCACTGCCTCTCAACGGTCATGGTGTTGAGTTTCTTGATTTGGGTTCTCATCCTATTTAATTATGTTAAATATATTAACAAGGCACTATACCATGTTATAAAATTCTTTTTTTGCTGAAAGCCATAGTTGTAGACTTGCACTGCCTCTCAAATGTCATGGTGTTGAGTTTCTTGACTTGGGTTCTCATCCTACTTAATTATGTTAAATATATTAACAACGCACTATATCATGTTTTATATACTAGAGAGGATGCAGAAGGGGAAATATAGAATAGGAACACCGAGAACACAAGGGTTATGTGGTTCTGTCTTGTTGGCCTAAGTCTATAAAGGAAACCCTTAAAGACTACATCTTTATTGTATAAAAGTGTAGTACAATAACTTGTTTTACAATGATCTATAACATGAGTATATATAGACGATTAAACCATAAATTACTAGTAAAAGTAGGAGTGAGTTTGGGCCTATTACATTAGGCTAGCTAATATGTCTAATATATTTTTAACAAATTGGAATGGATGAAGTCAGGAGCTCATATATTTTAGGTGGTCTTGACTTGCCAAAAAAAAAAAAAAAAGTATATGTATACTTGGAAAAACATTATATACCAAAGCAACTAAAGTAATCTAATCTATTTTAACCATTTTAATAAAATATTAAATATCTTAACTTGAGAATCACAAGAATTTGAGTTCAATAAAAATAAGAGTAATGCTACATTCATAACATTTTTCACAATAAATCCTATATAGTAACTAGTAGGCAATTACTAATTCTAATTTGCAATTAATATTGACACCACTTTTAACCCACTAATAACATTTCATCACATAAGATTTATAGTGAAAATATTGTAGATATAATATTACTCTAAAATAACTTTGCTCCCTCAAACATAATCCTTAACCCCTTAAATAAATAAATAAAAGGTTTAAATAATAACAATAAAAATTAGTCCAAATAACAACGAAGATAACTAAGGGTGACTCTAGAATTTTTTTAAGGTGGTCACTAAGAAATTTAAGTTATACAAAATCTCATAAAGAGATAACTTATATATATCAACATCACCAAAAAAGAAAACAAGTTACAATTTCTTTATACTAACAAAGAGACAAAGAGAAAAGGGACTTATAACAAATGAAGTGAGAACTAAGAATGCTAAGAAGAGAGTAATAAAGTGAGAGATTCTGAAATGATAATAGAGAAGAGGAGAAAAAAAATATATATAATTTGCTACAAATGGGAGTTGAGTTGCTGAAGAGAGAAAAATTGTTTTGATTGCAAAACCAAAGAAAGCATGACTACTATCACCACCAAGGAAATAAAATTATATATTATTTTTATTGAATGGGTGAACGAGTTACAAATTTGAATGATTACAGTTTTTTTTTTTTTTTTTGTTCATTTATTGTTTGGTTGTCTAGTCTTGTTTTTGTTTGGGTTATTTTTGTTGTTATTTAAGCTAATTTTTATTGATATTATTTAAGCCCTTTTTTGTTTGTTTGTTTGGTTAAGGGGTTAAGGATTATATCTGTTTGGAGGGTTAGCATTTGTTAAGAATTTATTGTAACAATATTGTGAATATAACATTATTCTTATTTTTGTTATGAATTTATGTTTGGAGGGCTAGGATTTTTATTCTTATTCTTCGTTTCCACTTATCTCTTATCAATATATATATATATATATATATATATATTTTTTTTTTTTTTTTCTTTCTTTCTTTCTTTTTTTCTTCCACAAGATATATATATATATATATAAAAGCAAAAACCACATTCGGGCGAGCATGAGATTCTACCATGTGGCGCTTTGTATGAGTAGTATTCCATTTAGCCTTTCACCTCACCCCATCTTCTTATCAATGAATAGTTCAATTTAACATAGATTAAATATATATATATATATATATATATTAAATTAAAGATATCTATAAACATTTGGGGTTGAACAGGACATGGTGAGCAAAGGGCTAAGGAAAATCTCCAAGGAAACCTCACTTTCTCTGAGACAAAAGGCATTCCCATGGTTTGTTCAGGTTTGTTTTTAGACTCATTATCATTTGCTCTTTTACCTTTGTGACTTCTTGTCCTTTTCTCGATTCAATTTTGGTTATGTTTGATGAAGTTCTTCGGATTTGTTGGATTATCAATAAAATTTTTCAGATTTTGGGCTTGGGCTATTTTTAATTTTTGTTCTAATAAATTTGTTTAAACTTAATTAAATAAACTTGGTATTGAAGGATGTGCATATATATTCTAATATATATATATATATATATATATATATATATATATAAAACCGAAGCCTCTGAAACTCCCACAATTTTCCACGTCAAGACAATATTAAATAAAAAAAAAAACTTACGCAAAATTAGAGAAGCCCTAAATTTAAATTCAATTGGCCTCTCTCACAAAAAGAAAAGGAGAACACGCACACTACTCCTAACGCAAAAACCCTAGAATGCCTAAATTTTTTCAAGGAGACCATAAGGAGCTTCTATGCTAGAGCCTATCCTACGCCTTGCTTTTTGTTGCATCCTCAACTCCCGCTTAACCAGGTAGAGCCTTTTCATTCAACCATACAACTATTGAGTTTTTTGTGAGTTTGTGCATGGTGGTGGTGGTCTTGTAATTGTGGGATTATATTGTTTTTTACTTTTATTTTTTGGGATTTAATCTTTGAGATGATTCATAATTTACTTTGTTGTACATGGATGTGTTGATGTATGTGGTGGTGGTGGTCTTGTAATTGTGGGGTTATATTGTTTATTATTATTATTATTATTATTTTTTTGGATTTTATCTTTAAGATGATTTACAATTTACAGTTATTTGAATTGTGGGATTAATTCTTTGATTTTTTAGGATTTTTTATGTTCGTGAACTATATTGTTTTAACAATATTAAACATGTACTTTGGTATCAACTAGGATTTTGACATTCACCTATTAGCCAGTGTGAGATGAAAAGGAAAATACAAAAGAAAACCGTAGGGAGAGAAAGAAGGAAAAATATTCATAAAATATTTGGTATTAGCCTTTAGTTACTTACCATTTGGTATTTGCTTGTGAAATTATTGTAGAGCATTATATCACTTTAATTTACTGCTGTTCAATACTATCTCCAAACCAATTCACAGCTATTCAATTTATAATTCTTTGTACATTTGTGTTGTTCCTTCCCGCAACAAATTTAAAACAACATTTCAATGAATACCAAAAAGCAACAAATTTAATTCTTTCTACATTCATTTGATGTTTTAAAGCAGGTTTAATTCTTAATTTTTGTTCTTCCATTCACTTTTATTTAGATTCGAATGGAGGAAAAGATTGAAGAGAAAGACAATAAAAACCCTGAGCATCTAACACTAAAAGCACAATTGGGATCAAGGCCAATTTGTGCGATTCGTTCAGCCTAATTCATTGGGGAAGCAACCTAAACAGCTTTTGGAGTTTTAAAATCAATGGGTGTCAAATTGCTTCCTACTTTAGGATCCTCTCGAATTGATGTAATATTAAATAATAATTGATTGAGATCAAAGTATGAATCCCTTTACTGTTTATATATATGTGTGTGTGCATTATGTATTGTGTAATGCTTGAGTTCTAAAGATCTAATTTATTATAATTTTGTATAGATTATAAACCACCAGCTTTATGCTTTAACTTCCTTATTATCCGAATCAAATCAGTCTCGTATTTATAGCTTTTAAATTGCATCTTTAATAGCTCGACTCTTCTTGTGTTAGTCTTGATTGTTTCATTTGACTTGAATTGTCTTTTGCGTTGCTTTAAATACAAATTTTGTATTTTTAGAACCAATTTTGTAGTCAACATATGATCTCTCGAGTTAATTACGCTTTAATTGGACTGTAGTGAAAATTGGAGTTCTTATAAAATAAAAAGAATAGAAGAAGAAAAACATTTTGAATTGGACTATGCTTAAAAAATTGGTCGATAAGGGTAAGTATGTTATGGAAATATTCTTAGATAAGCACATATTTTTATGATTACACTATATGGCAGATACATTACAAGGCTTTTGTTTTTAAACTATTGATCACTGTGTGTGATAGATCTCTCTATTGAATTGGCTTTTACATGTAATTTCTTCCTTCTAATTTGATATACAATTTAAAGAATCTATGTGCAAAAAGTGCCTGAGACCATCTATCAAGTTACATATTAGATGAAAAGGACGAATAGATTCTCTATTATTATTATTATAAGTTCCTCTCAATGCAAATTTAGCATTGGATTTTGTAGTTGGAAGAGTGGAAAAGAAGACTAGCTTATTGGAAGCATGGTAGTACTCAAGGAGTATATTCCATCTCATTCTTTATTGTGATGTCTTTGTGATCTTCTTTCAAAGCAAAGTTGGTAATATCATATTAAATTGGTACTTTTACTCAGAGTTTTTTGATCTATTAGATAGAGAGGTTTTTCTGTGCTTTCTGTCTAATTTATTGGTCTCTGTGATGTTTCTAGCAAGATGGTTTTCCTTTATTGGTGACTTTTATTGGCTTTACTTACACTAAGTTTTGTTTCTATGCCTATTAATCAAATAGTTCGATGAAAGCAATAGACAATTTAAATAGAATTTCATAGTGGGTTTGTGTAATTGTGTATGAAATTGTAATTTTAAGATAGATTTTTTTGATTTTGATTGCTTGAATTTATTTTTCCTAAAGTAAATGTATCATAGCAATATTTTTTGGGTTATTGGTATTGTTGGGTTCCTTAGAATAATGGTTAGAACTCTAAGCCATATGGTTGTGGTTGTAAGAAAATGTTTGCTCTACTCTTTGCCCTCTACAACACTCTAATATGTAACATTGGTTACACATTTTGGATTGGATATTAGCTTTAGGATGTTGATTATAATGACAGAATTTTGCATAACCTTATACACATTTTTATGCAATGACCACATGGCACTTCTTAAAACTTTTGAGGATAGAAGGATGCAAACCGTAATGAAAAGAGTCCTGTTACCTTGCAAATGACAAAGGATATGAGAATGCAATTTGTAAATCTATTTAGCATTGGCTTTGTAAACAGATTGATGAGTGCTAATGTAAGTTCTTTAAGATTTTCAAGTTTTAAAGCATTTGATTTGATAAAATCTTATAGTTACTAAAAACTTTCCCATGCATCGCCCAGGTTAGCGACTAGTCATTTTGAATACGAAAGCAAATCCCTATTATATATAATTTTTCTCATTTCAAACCACCTAGATAGAATTTTAGTTTTAAGGCGATAACTTTAAGTAATATATATATATATATATATATATATATATATATATATATATATATATATATATTCGGTTTATTTGTGTGATTTTCACTTAATTTTGTGTTATATATTGTTTTTTGCTAATATAAAAAAACTTAAAAATAAAATCCTTCACAAGTAATAGGCAAATTCACTTAAAATCAAATTAAGAATAGACTTTTAAACAACAATTGTATATAAAGCACATATTATGCAAAACATAAAATAAATTTATTTATCTTAAATATGACCTGTGATAATAAGTTTAAGGTTAAAAGAGAGAAAAAAAGGGTTTGATGAAACTTGTTGACAAGAGCTACAATATTATTTTTTTGATAAGTGCATGTATTAAAGTGACTTGTTGAAAAATATACTTTTTGAGATAGAGAGAGAGAGAGGAGTATTTTCTTTTGGGTTCCATTCAAGTTGAATTTTTTTAATGTAATCTATTGGTTCTAGGAATGGAGTAACTTCTAGTTTAAAAGTTATATTTTTTTTAGTTTTTACTATTTCCCATTGTAGGTAGTACATGTCGAAACCATCTCGATGAGTACAAAATGACATTGGTTACCATTTTTTTTTTTTCAATAATGCTACAAACTCGACTCGAATTTTGACAATAAATTTCGCAATTGTTAAAGTGATTGACCGTAAATAATGGAGGCATATGACACTCATGCATGTACACACAACTTCAGCAATGATGAAATTTGTTTTGAAAAACATAAAAACTGTGTTAACCACATTACTTCTTCTTTTTTTCTTTTTTTTTTTGCCTTAACCAATTTCTAAGAAATTAAATTTATCAAAAGGAATGACTATATTTTATTTCAGATATTATATAAGACAATTGGCTAGACAATTGGCAGTTTTTCATAAATAGATAAAGAAATTAAGCATTGTATTAACACCGAGAGTTGACGATGGTACTTAAATAACAGAGATGGTGATGATAATAACATCAACAAAAGTATTAATAATACCAATAACAACAACACAACATAAGAATTAAAGAAATCATTAAGTTCTTAGGGTTTATTATTTATTGTGATAATGAAAATATAAATAGTGGTTTTGAGTAATTGTAGTATTAGCAATTGTTGTTGCAGTAGTAGTACTACTAATAACATTAATTAAATAATAAAGAAATATCTATCATTCAAATTCTCCCAGCCTCAACTATCAATGTATCAAAAATAATAATAGGAATGATGATAACAACAACAAAAACATAAAAATTACAATATTACTAAATTCATAGGGTTTATTATTTACTATGATAATGAAAATGTAAATAGTAGTTTGGAGTAATTGTTGTAGTAGTTGCAAAAATAATGATTATGATTATACTTAAATAAAAAATAAGATTACTAATTATTATTATAGTTCTAAGATCTAACTGCTTCTAATACTAATACTAATAATACTACTAAGAACTAACAACAACAATAATAATTACAACAATAACAACAACAATAAGATATTTATTATTCTATGAGTTCTAGTTAATTCAATAGGTAAAATCTTTGATGGTTGAATAAAAGAGATCCGGGGTTCAATTCTCTCCTATACCAAAAATCTATTGGTGTCTTGGTCCGATAATAAATGGCTATCATTAGAAGCAGCCGTCATAGGTTGAAATTCTCTCAAAAAAATATTTATTATACCTATTATAAATGAAGCTAATAAATAATAATAATAATAATAATGATGATGATGATGATGATGATGGTGGTGGTGGTGTTAGTAGAGAGAAAAAAGAGTTTGGATAATAGAAAAAAAAAATGGACATCCAGATTTCCTTTGGAAGAAATATTTTTATAAAAAAAAATTTAAAAAAATTGAAATCCGCTTCTTTGTACATCAGAATTCCCTTTTTTGGAGGAAGAAAAAGTGAAACCCATCCTTTCAAGATCCGGATGCACTTTTACTTAAAAAAAAATTTGGAAAAAAAATCTTGAAGATTTGGATTCGTTATATGTATAAATTGTTTCATTAGAATTATAATTATTAATTTTCTTTGTCTATTAATAATAATTAGTGTGTAACCTCGTGCATATGCGTGGGCACAATTAAAAACAATCGCAATTATATAGTTTAAATTATACATTAAAAGGTGTTCAAATTATATATGATATTAGTTTACACCTTTTTAAAACTATACATTTATAAAAATATATAATAGTTTATATATATATATATATATATATAATTTAGAATTTAATTGGATTTAGACTCTTCGTTTTTTACAACCAATAGTTCACTAGCTACAAAAATTAAAATATTAAATGGACGCGTGACTCAAAATTGGACTCCAATTGAAATCCAATTTAGAACTAACCAGATTTGAATTCTTCAATTTTTACACTTAATAATTCATTTATTATAAAAATTAAAAATTATATAAGACACATGACACAATCTAATTGGATTTTATCTGAGTTTTGAGTCTTTTAACTTTTAATATATATATATATATATATATATATATATATATATATAGAGAATTGTCAATATCCACAATATATAGAATTGTCAATATCTACTTTATATAGAAGAGGAGAATATTGTATCTTCTACACAACTTAAAAGCTTTTCATGCAGCCCTGACATATAATAACGTTGAAGAATCCAAAGATAAATGATATCGAAGATGAACAACAAATTAAAAATCTTAGTTATCCTACCAATGATAAAATACCAGCACGTAACAGAGCCCTCTCCTCCCCATTCACCTTCTTTTAACTCAACTTTCTGGAAATACTTAGGGCAAATTTTGGCTGTCTCGTGTATTCTTTTGCTGTTAACCTCGTGGAACTTATAAGCAGGAGCCTTAGCCTCTACTTCAGTCTCTAGCTTACCGAATATAGACATTTTTTTTTTCAAAGTTAATGGTACGAATTCACCTTTACTTATATATCCAACTGCATGATATATAAAGAGAAAGAAGTGTGATAGACAGAATTTTGTTTTTGAGAAAGAGAAACGCACAGTGATTATTGGGTTCTTTTTTGTTTTTTTACTTATATATGTAACTTGTTTAATCGGTAGCCAATATTTACTCTAAATTACTCCAAATTAAATGAATGGTTTGGATTAAATTTTTATTCATTTAATGGTTTAGATTTAGGTGGGTACCATATCCAAAAAATAAAGAGTATGGTGGAATGACCTGAATTGTTAAAGTTGCAATGTACCCAATAAAAGAAGTTACCTTTTAATAATAATAAAAATTCCATTAAAATTACTATTATATAGCAAACTATTTTAACAAATAGTCAAATAGAGGTAATAATAATAATAAAATAAATAAAAGGGCCCTTTTCTATGAGATTTGCTTCTCTCCCGCTTGCACAACACAAGAACAACAGCCAATCTTCCAAGCTTGGCGTTCTCTCATGCCCCCTCACACCCACCTTCTCCAACAACCCCAACATGTTGCTCCACAAATCTCAATTTTCTAGGCGGCTGTATATTTTCTTGACTTGACCGCCTACGCTACTCTAGCGCCGTCGTATCCTGTTCAGGACCCTTTTTTTCAAAGCCAAAGTTTAATTCTACGGTTTCTACCTGATTTCTTTCATCGTTTTCGATTTTTTAAATTCTTAAAAGCACTGAAAGTTTTAAAAGGTGGTGTAAATTTTCCGCCCCGTCAATATATATTAATCTGCCGCGGACCCTTTATTCTTTGTTTGTTTATTACAGGGATGGAAAAGTGTGGAATACTCCTTTGAAACGTGGAAAAGTGTGGAATTTTCTGCCCTCTCAAGATGTGGTCCGGGTGATTAGTGGTTGTAAAATATAGTATGAATCACTGCCTATTAGGCTATTACATAAACTAACACAAAGGTACCGCAAGTGGCTATATTAAGGGTCCGTTTGAATACATTTTATTTTGCTGAAAATTGAAAATATTATAGTAAAATAATTTTTAAATGTGTAAATAGTGACGTGAGACCCATTTTTAATAAAAAAAGTTGTTGAAAAAAGAGGTTTGTGGGTCTTGTGAACGGTCACGCGAGACCCACCGAACAGTGCCATTCCAGTGCAAATTTGGTTGTCAACGAAGTGGTGGGTCCCATGCACGGTGCACGGGACCCACCTGCGGTCTGTGTTCACGTGCTTCTCAATTAAAAAATAAAAAAAAGGCGTGAAACGCCAGAAATGCAGACGCAGGGTAGAATAATTTCTACCCAAACGCATACTAAGTATCCGTTTATCAATAGTTTATTTGGTGAAAATTAAAATTTTTTTGTTGAAAATATTATAGAAAAAGCTAAAATAATACAAAGAGAAACTTATGAATAATATAAAAAAGTACAATAAAACTCATAAATAATAGTAAAATAAACTAAATGTTAAAAGAACTATCGAAGCTTAACTCAAACACAGCCTAGGTACTCAAATTCTTCGGTCAATATTTTTTTATTGTAGGATGCGAGAGGACACTCAATAAGTCGGACCCACGTTGTTGTACTCCTTTTAACATCCCATCTACGCTACATTCAAAATTCCACTCTATCATCTTTTTCCAGGAACGTGGAGTGAGCAAATAAGATAAAGTGAATTTTTAGCTAAACGTTAATATTATGAAGTCTAAAACCGACCTAAAAAATGTAATTATATACATTAAGATGCATAGTATAATTATTATATATATAATTAAATATTATTGATAGTCATTTTATTTTAACTTTTTAAAAAGTCCTGTAATAAATATTATTAGGTATAAAATATAAACCATCCATATTTATTTATTACTTCTTAATTTTTGTTATTATGAAGCACTTTTTTTTTTTTTTTTTTTTTACAATTCATTTATTTTAAACTCTTTGATTTTTGTACTTAATAACTCACTTAGGTGAATATTTATGATGTGGTCTCACATTTGATTCTAAATTAGAAAATAAAACTTTCTCTAAAATAATTTAGGACACATGGCGCAAAATTTAACTTTAATTCGAAATTTTAATTAGACTTTCTCTAAGTTTTGCCTATTAATATATATATAGAGAGATATAATCCTAGAAATTTTGATAGTTTTCAAACATTAATTGCAATGGAGAAAATTGTCTGCCCCTTAAAGATTGATTGACCGACACTTTAGACTTTGTTTGGTTGAGGATGGAAAAGTGTGAGATATAAAATGGTGAGGGAATGAAACGTGGGGGAAAGAAGAAAAAATAGTTTTCACTCATGTATGTTTGATTTAAATGATAGAAAAATTAAAGGATATGATCTAGGTGATTGGTTGTTGTAAAATAAATTATTGTAGACACCTCATTTTGTGGTTGTGCCCACAATTATGCATCATTGCCTATTACATAAAGGAAAGGTTTTGCTGCATACTTGTATGCAAAAATTGTTGCATATAGGTTTATGTGGCAGCAAAAAGAAAGAGACAAGTGTCTAAGGGTCTAGATAATAATATGTGCATTACCCTTAGATACATATTGCTTTCTTTTTGTTGCCACATAACAATGTATGTAGCAAAACCTTTCCCATTACATTAATAGTCATTAAAATTTTGATTTTTTTTTTCAAACATTAAATCCTTAATGTACTAATAGTTTTCAAATATTAATTGTCATGGAGAAAATTGCCTACCCTTCAAGATTGATTGACTGACACTTTCGGCTTTGTTTGGTTGGGATGGAAAAGTGTGTGTGTGTGTGTGTGATATAAAATAGTGAGGTGATAAAAAAGATTTAGGGTATGTTTGCGTGGGGGAGTGGACTTATATCTGCCCCGAAGACCTTAGCCTGAAAAGGAAGTCCCGAGAAACCCTATTCGTAGAATGGGCCCAGCCTAGGGGCCAATAAGGGATAAAAGGACCTCCTGTTGAGAAGAGACCAATTGGGCCCACTACAAAGGTATTTCGTGAAGCCAATCTTCCCGAGGAAACATGGCCCAGTTGAGAAGCGATCATTCTCCTCGCCGAGGATACCCTTTATTCACCTACTTTCTTGGGGAACATGTTGAAGAAAATGTAGAGCCCAATGTAACAGTCACCTTCGCATTAAGGGCTTTCCTCACCTAATGTTAGCCACATTGAATGTTGAATGATTGCCTTGGACAATGGAAACACTCACAAAAGTCTATCTTCATGATCAAGAAATGGCAAGAGAAGGCGCTGATGTAACAAGTATCCCCCTAGATCCAGCTAAGAGCAGGACAGCTATAAGAAGAGGAGGATGGCTATAAAAGGAGGAGAGCAACAAGAAGGGGGATCCATAAAAAATCAAAGGAACATCAGGAGAGAGAAAGTGAGAAGAATCTTCACTTGTATTTATCCTTTGAAACTTTTGTTTGTACCACGAGAATATAGTTTCTATGCATATATAGCCTTAATTCAGTTATATTTGTCTCCAATTATCTTTGTGATCTTCCCCTTGTGAATTTCCATCTCCCATCCTTTAGAAATTAGTTGTGTTGATCCTAAATTCAAAGCTAGTTATCGTAGCTTTGTGTTTTTGACCCCACATTTTGGTAAGTATTTTTTTCCCTAGTTTTCTATTTTCAAAAATTGTTTTCTATTTTCTAGACTTGAAAACTTGTTTGGTAATTGAAAACAAATAGGAAAAAAAAAAAAAAGTTTCCACATCTAAATTTACAAAGGAAACTAAAAACAAATGAATAAGTGTTTTTAATTTTTAGTTTCAAAGGAAGCTTGAAAACACGGAGAAAACAAGTGTAACCATGCACTTAAGTGAAGTCCAAGCTTCAAATCTTGGTGGGAACAAAAAATAAAACCAAAATCTTTACATTAAAATTTTGACTTTGAAAATAGAAGAAAACTATTTTTTACTTCTATTACTAAAAACAAGTTTCAGAAAACAAAAAAGCAAAAAACAAAAATGGTTACCAGACGCAACCTTACATTATGTTTGATAACTATTTTTTCCTCTTATTTTTGTTTTCAAAAACAATTTTCTTGTTTTGAGACTAAAAAACTTGTTTGGCAATTCAAAAAGGATAGAAAACAAAAACTCAATTTGTAAAGGAAATTGAAAACAAGCAAAAGGCTGTTTTTTGGTTTCTAGTTTTCAAAACCAATGAAAGCATGTGTCTGATTTAATAAATCCATCTCAATTAATGAGTTAGCGCCAAGGTTCGAATCCTAGTAACAACATATTTCAGTATCCTCTATTTTTTTCTTCAAAAACTTTTTTTTTTTTTTTTAATTTTAACTAACCAAAAATGGTTTTTTTATTTCAAAAATATAAGAAAATTGTTTTTCTTTCTATTCCCAAAAACAAGTTTCTAAAGTAGAAAACAAAAACTATTACCAAACATAACCTTAGTTTTTGCTCATGTGTGTTTAGTTGAAAGAAGGAAAAAGTAAAGGAATAGAAAATTATTTTGTTAGATTGGGATGAAAAAATAAGATGATAGAAAATGTAACTTGTATAAGCAGCAAAAATTCTCTTTAGAGAGTTATTCTCGTCGATGGTTGCTCTAAAGAAACAGTTAACCAAGTAAAGTTTCAGCTTTCCATTTACATAAAAATGCTGAGTGTGTTTTAACAGTTATAAACATGATAATTTTCTCCTTGTACACTTCCTTTACCTGTGAGATTAATCATCGAAGTATATCACAGAGATGTACATATTTATATCTTTAGGATTATCCATCTGTAAGTGTACAATTCAGTTATCTTCTTGTCATTTATTCCCCTTCTAAAATGATAGAACTAGACCGTACCCAATATTCCTACAAACTCACATGTTCTATAAATTTGATATTAGGACCTCCCACGAGTGTATATCAAAGTGCTGTTTGATCTACATTTGATTATCTGCAGTCAGATTATGACTTAGCATATATTGTTTTATTATGTTACTATTTTTTGTTGTTGTAATAATTAAGTAATTGAGAAGTTGCTTCTTTTGATTTGTTTATGTGGGTGCCCATTTTATACTTGGACTTGGAGGACCAAATGTGCTTAAAATATGGCAATCATGCCCGGCGTGCTTGCTTGCTGTGACAGGCTTTAAGACTCCGTTTGGGAGTTCATAAGGGAAGAGAATGGAATGGATTGGAATGATCATAAGGAAATGGAAAAGAATGGAATGGAATGAAATGTATTTAAGTAAGGGAAAAGAATGGAAAAGAATGGAATGAAATGGAATTAAGTAATCTTGATTGGATGTTTTAAAATAAAAGAATGAAAATTAATGGAATGTAAGTAATATTGTTTGTGAGCAACATGGAGGGAATGGAATGGAATCATTTTATGATAATATTACTATTAGACCCTTATTTTAAAATAAAGAATTGAATATATAGGGGTATTTTGGGAGTTCTAGTAAAAAAATCATTAAATCTAATTTCATTCCCTCTCATTCCTCCCAATTTCGGAAGGAATGAAAATTTAAGGTTTTAAGGGAACAGAGATGAATGAGTGTTCCCTCTTACCCATTTCATTCCCTCCTACTTAGACTCTCAAACAAGGAAATGAACTTTCCATTCCCTGCAATAAAACTCCCAAAAGCCTTTATTTTTTGTCAAGTTCACATGCTTTAGTCTTTCTATGCCTAATGCCTTCAGGGTTTTAGAACATAGAGGCTGGTTTTGGTATGATGGCATTTTATGTCACTTATGTTTTCAATGCTATGGGGTAGTGCGTTTGTATTATCTCCCATAAGCTAAGCCAAGGAAACTGCAATGTTCCAACCTTTCATCCAAATAAATTAAAAAAAGGAAAGTGTAGTGTGTGGTACTGCTTTGGAGTAAATGTTGGGTAGGTAAATTTACTTAACTCTATTAAAATAAAGACAGTGATAAGCCTTGTCTGATAGGATTATAGCCAATTTACGCATGGAGCATTACATCAAGAACGTGTTCAATAGTCGATCTGTGGTTTAGGTAAAATATAATGATCTACTTATTGTGTTTTTTTTAGAAGAATATACTTATTATGTTGACCTTACTTATAAGTCAAAAGAAATTGAATGATTTAATGTGTCAAGCCGGGCTAACCCATTTTTCATTGGTCAAAAAAAAAAAAAAAAAAAAAATCAATTATGTGATTTCTTGATTCCATATATATTTAGATTACATTTTGTCAATATGTAGGATGTGATAGTCATGGTTTAATTTTGGTAGAATATATTTATTGAATCATTCTTTATAAAATCATTTTGCATTTCACATATCCTGAATCATTTAAGAACATGCTAGGTTTATAAGATTTGGACGTTCAATGAAATGATTTAGATCATGACATGTGAAATTTATGTCATGTCATTTAACTTCAAGAATGTGAAATAATAATTACTAGTTTCTAAGCATGTGCTCACGTGCATGCTTAGAAGCTCCTTTTTTTTAAAGGTTAATAATTTCTATTAATCATAATTCGGGGCTGCAACATTCTTTAATCACAAAAATACCTAAATGTGTGATGAGATTTATGCGTTTGTCGGTGATATAATTTTTTATTATATAAATCTCACTACACCCCTAAAAAAGCTTCTAAACACGTTCGTTTCAATCATTGAAAAACCTAGGGTTGTGATGAGGTCACGCAATAAAATTTACATCCACATAATATACATTGAAAAGGAAGATCTGTAACTCAATATTCCTCACCACACAGAGTACCACAATGTTGTTGGTTAAGAATTTCCGTGCGATCAAGGCTCCATCATTTAGAATAAAATTTGTGAAGCATTAACAAAGTTGAAATAGTTTTAAGTAATTTTTGGGTCTCTTTCAAGGAAACTGCGCTTATAAACCGAGCCAAAACAATCTTTTTCCAAGCTTTTTAATTACTAAAAAGTAATCTATCTTGTCTCTGAAATGATCTAAAAAGTTTGGATTTGGCAACTGGCCTACGGTTGAGCTTTGCGATGATGATGAGTTTCTTGTTCTAGTCACTTGTGATGGGATTTGGATAGTTGGTTTCCATCTAAGTTCTCTTATTAATGTATTTTTTTATATCGAATTTGTGAAATTTACTCTGAATGCTTTAGGGATTGTATTTGTTAAGTGGTACTTTGAATTCAAAACTTTGTCAATTTGGTGAAAGTGTAGATGGTCTTATGCGTATGATGATAAACTAGGCTTTAGGTACGCCATTGCTTTACTGGTTTTGTTGGAAGTGCTTACAAGTCCTGAGGGCACATTCAGTGGAAAGGAGAATTGGAAATCAGCTTTTTGGATTACACTTGCAGGAATCAGTTGTGATAACTTATGTTCATTGCTTTTGACTTTTATGTTATGGTTGATAATGTCATGGGCATCATTTTAGTTGCTAAATTCAATTGGGCCTTCAATTATTTTTATTTTCAACTCTAAAAGCTCAAAAACGTGTTAAAACACGAGCTTATTTAGACCCCAATTAAAAATTACAGCTAGATTACTTTTACTCTAACTTATCTAAATGCGGAAACAAGAGTAAATGAAGCGCAATCAACGGATACTACTCTAGTGCATAAACATGAACAACAAATAATAAAAGTAAAGTACAAGAGTAAGGGATAAGAGATGCAACCACAAGATAACACGACGATGTGTTATCGAAGAGGAAACCGAAGAACTCAGCGAAAAACCTCTCCGCCGCCCTCTAAGCGGTAAATCGATTCACTAGACAATAAATTGGGATACACGAATAGCAAGAGACCCTCCAAGTCTAATCTACCCAATGTACCTAAGCCCTCCAAGCTCTTACTCCAACAAGGTTTTTCGAATCGTGTATTGTCTAGCTTTCCAGATCCCGCAATATGCCCAATTGCATCAACCAAGCCTCATCGGCTTCTTTTGGCAAATCCCCAAAGCTTCCCAAGCTCCAAAACACTCTCTACTCTCTAAATAGGTGTGGGTTGTGTTTGGGTATAAATTTCCTCTCAAGGTATGACAATGGGAAAGGGAAGGAGAAGAGGCTAGAATGATTTCTCACTAAGGATGGGTAGCTCTCTCTTTAAAAGATGGGTGTATGTGTTGTAGAAAACCTATCTAGGGTTTTTTCTCTCCGAAATGGCCTCGTTTACGTTTGTGGGTAATGAGGGTATATATAGTATGGGTAAAGGGTAAGAAAGTCACACTTAAAAAAACCTCCAGGAAGAGAGTCTCGCACGTATCTTGCGAGAAGGCCTTACCCGCGAAATACTCGCGAAATTGATAGCCTAGCATGACTCTTGACTTCCAGGTCATGTGCTTCTCACATGCCCTTTTCGCAGGAGCCCTTCTCGCGAACTTCTTGCGAAATGCACTGATCTTCATTTAAGCTTGAGTCTTCACTAACTTAATACTAAACTCAATAGAATAAAATCCCACAAAATACAAGCAACAAAATTAAAACAATTACAACACTTTTTGTCATGGAATAAAGCCAACATAAAACATAGTTATAAATCACAACTTTACAAACTCAATAGAAAATTTGGTATTCACAATTTGGCACATAATGTGAATTAGAATGTTCACTTGTGCATTTTATAGTGGTGGAAGGGTTCTGTAAGTGTTTGTCACAATTGGACATAAATGTAATGGAGAACCTTTTTTTTTTTTTTTTTTTTTTTTGCATGCTTTCTAAAATAATTAACTTTACTCCATCTCCTGTATAAAACCTTGACATTGAAGGACTTCTAGGAGTATCTATTTGAATGCAAAAATGTTGACTTGGTGTAGTTGTTGAATTTGAATGATCTGATTATTTTTATTGATTAATTAGTCTATGAGTCCGGAAACTTTAGGAGCAACACCAAGATCTTTGGGTTTCAACATTAAAGTTCAGAGCTGTCAAAATATGACTTGATTATTGGTATTTAGTTATACTACTTGGTCGACGACCATAGCAAAAACATTTTATTTTTGTGCGTAGTATCATGTAATGTCTAAATTTTGGAGATACTACACCCATACATGTTGGGCTTATGCCCTCATTGAATTCTCTGGTCTGACATATTTTGAGATTTAATTTGGGTTCTTTTAAAATTGATGTGGCGGTACAGGTGTCAAGGATAGAGACCAACTTTGTAATTTACCCAAAATAAAAATAAAAGAACAGGATAAATAATTCCTTATATATATTGTCCTTTTTTGCAATTTACACCTAAATAATTTAGATAAGTTCTTATGAAACACTCAGTTTTCTTGAAAAGCAATTTCTAACAGCTTTTACCAAACATTATGCTTTTAAAAAATTAAAAAACACAATTTCATACAGCACTTTTTAAAACCGCCACTTTTTCAAAAACCACAGTTTCAAAAAGCTAAACCAAACTCACCCATAGTTAATGTAAGGGACTTTCAATACCTAAACCCTAAAATATAGTGGTAGAGAAATTAATTGTGGTTTAGAAATCAATCAGTCAAACCGAGAACCAACTACCAATTCAGTTTTTAAAACCCATGAAATTGGAAAACTCATTTCATTACTTGGAACCAACCCAACCACATTCAAACCAGATGGTTTGCTAAACCAAGAATGGGTTTTCCCCTATAAAATTTTGAGCAAAAAATATAACTGATAGTCTTCATTCTCTTTCATCACTACCAAACACTAGAAGATGGCGTTTGGTGTTGAAACATTCAATGTTTGGTTGTATATCACACAAGGGAATCAAATGCTTTGGAGGAATTTGGCTTCCCATGCAATCCCTTTATGTGAGAATGTGGATTCCCTTTTTAAAACATGAGTATCCACATTCCTACTTGAAAAAATTACATTTTTTTAATAAACTGACAATTTTGCCCATTTCTTTCTACCATTTAACCAATATAAATAAAGTTAAAAAATTATTATTATTATAAATTGACAATTTAAATAATTATTTTTGTATTATACATATCATTAAGAAAATTTTGTACTATAATTTTATTGAATTTTTCAAAAATATTATATTATATTATATTTCATTTAATTTATTTGGAGGAAGATTAAATAAAAATAAAACTTGGTACGAATCAAAAGTTTGGGAAAATTAATAATTTTTATAGGATTCATACAAATATATCAAATATAAGCATCGTATATTCTCAAGATTCTTATTAGATTCCTAATCAAACCAAACGTAAAAATAGTCATATTCTCAAGCATCCAAATTTCTAGGCATCACATTCTGTGGAATATGAATATGATGAGAGTAATATAGATTCCCCTAAACCAATTGCCATCAAAAGCTTTGAGTCGTTTGCCACCAGTAACGTAGGAGGATTTGCATTGCTAGATGAATCTCCACCTTAAGATCTCTTATCCTAATCTCCACAAATCCTACCATAGGTTAAAATATGTGAAAGACCACTCATAGCCCACTTGTTTTTGGTTGGGTCAAATCTGTGTGAACCAATGGAGTCATGTTGGAACCTCTAATAATGGTGATTCAACTGATTGAATTTTCACCATAAATCAAGGGTGTTACATGCAGTCACCAATTATTTTGTTGACTAGAAAAAATAAGAAAACCATAATTGAAATAAACATCTTTATTGAATATATAATTTAAAAAATAAATGCTTGTTGAAGTAACTATAAACTTTACATGGCTTTGATCATAGATACAATTTAATAGAAAAATACATGGCTAAGAGTCCTAGTTACATTCTATAAAGATAAAATTACATGGATAAGAACTAATCAAGAACCATTGATCTAAATTCAAAGGCTAAGTTGCGAGGTGAAAAGGAGTTAGGCACCTGGCTTGCTTGGTGAAACTGGTCTTCTAGGCTATGATAGCTATTGATCACATTACATCATCCATATAACCAAATATTTAATCGATCAATTGCATGTTATTGCTTAAAAGTAAATGTGATATGCGATCTTGCTTGAAAATAAATGTGTGCGCACAATGAGAAACCCTAATGTCATTATGTTCATTATCTTATTTAGATTGAAAGATAAAATCTAGTGATTGTGTGTGATTGGTGAGATTCCTAGATTTAAGCAACTTGGAAAAATAACATGGTGACTATGTGTCATTAGTATTACCCTAGATCTAGCATATGAACATGTTGAAGAACATTAAGAACTAACATTTTATTTCATGATTTTAACTAAATGTAAGATCAAATTCTAGTGTATGCATGAACATGTGAAGAACAAATATGAACATTCAAGATTAAATTAACAGCCTAACATGCTTTGATCCTAATATTCATTACAAATGCATAGACAAACATGTTTTTTAAAGACACTAACCAAAGATCCTAATCAAAACATGAAGAAACAATAATATTTAAGAGATAGGCGGCAGAAAAGAACTCACTCAATACCTTAAATCTCAAAAGAATACGACAAACTTTTTCTACTTCACTTAGAATTCTTGGAAGAGAGGGGTGCCTTGAATTGGTTTAAAATAATCTTTTTATAGTGGAGGGAGGCAGATTCTGGAGAGGGAATGCATTAGAGTTGGGGTTCATAAAAGTGGAGGGAAAGGAGAGGGGGAAAATTGAAATGGTATTGTTGCTAATATATTAATCGACGTCTATCTTAAGAACACTAGACCAAAGGAATGAGTCACAAAGTGAATTATAAGCCCCACTACATTCCCATTTATTGCACATATTAACTATTCTAATGCATAAGAAAAATGCTAGAGATATAAATTTTTTTACAAATTTTTTTACATATTGCTAATATGGTGAGAGGTTATTAGTAAATAAAAAAGTGATATTAGTAGTTGGCTCGGATGAAAATCAATAAGAAGTTGGCCATAACATCAATTTATAAAAATGTTGTAAAATAGTTTGTTATTGTAGTAATACTTAATTCAGCTTTCAATACATAAACTAAAAGCATTATTAATTTAATGTATACAATATTACAATCCCGAGAACAAGCTGCATGAGGCAATAAAGGAAGATACCCACATAATATGCGTATAAATATAACATGACAAGACATGTGAAAAACAATACGAGGAAGTCTTATTCTCCCGAACTTTTATAGTACACAACATATTGTGCTTATTAGCATACAAACATAACATACGATGAGTACATATTATCAATAATACAAAGGAAGTCTTATACTCCCGACCTTTTATTTTACACAGCATATTGTGGTTATTCTTCTTCTTCTTCTTCTGGTTTTTTTGCTAAAACATATCATACTATTTCATATGCATCATGCTATAGTCTTTTTTTCCAGCTCCTCCTGGGTAAGATATGCATCAATTTCTGCGGTCACATCAATTCCAAACTGAAGCATTGCATTTGGATCAGGAACATCTACATTTAGTTTCTCATATATTAAAGTCCAACGGACCAAACTCCCCTCATCCTTTGGAATGGCTTGCACAATGAATTTGAAACTCTGGTAAGTCTCCTTGAGTACTCCTCCAATCACATTGTATGTGACAGACTGGTTTTCATTATCCACCTTTTCAAGTATCTCCCTAGACATTACAGCTTTCCCATCTACAGTCTCAAACAAAAACAATCAATTGTAAAAACATCAAAACAAGAACGGACATGATAAACTTCACCCTTTTATATTCTTGTTCACTTTAATAAATACATAATAATGTAGTTTTCCATACATGTTAGAAACGTTTTAAACATACTGCTGGCCAAATACATACATATATAATAAAAGTAAATACCCGCACAACACACACTTCTCAATCAAATCCGTATAGATCAAGGATATATAAAAATAAAATTATAAATATATGCTATAATAATACAGTATATATAAAAATACTGGTAAGAGAGAGAATTGTTTTAGGGATGGTAGTAGAGTGTATATATAAAAAATATAAATTATAAATATGATATTTATAACATAGATTAAATTATATGTAAATAAATTAAATATATATTAAATCAAAGATATCTATAAACATTTGGGGTTGAACAGGACATGGTGAGCAAAGGGCAAAGGAAAATCTCCAAGGAAACCTCACTTTCTTAGAGACAAAAGGCATTCCCAAATAGTTTGTTCAGGTTTGTTTTTAGACTCATTATCTTTTGCTCTTTCACCTTTTCGACTTCTTGTCCTTTTCTCAGATTCAACTGTGGTTACGTTTGATGAAGTTCTTCGGATTAAAGTTAACTAAAAATGTGTAGAAGAGGAGAATGTATATTATACAACGTAAAAGCTTTTCATGCAACCTTGACATGTAAAACGTTGAAGAATCTAAAGATACATGATGAAGAAGATGAACAACAAATTAAAAATCTTAGTTATCTTACCAATGACAAAATACCAGCACGTGACAGAGCCCTCTCCTCCCCATTCACCTTCTTTTAAATCAATTTTCTGAAAATACTTGGGGCAAATTTTGGCTGTCTCATGTATTCTCTTGCTGTTAACCTCGTGGAACTTATAAGCAGGAGCCTTAGCCGCAACTTCAGTCTCTAGCCTACCGTATACAGGCATTTTTTTTTCAAGTTAATGGTAGCAGCTAGGAACTCAATTCTAAAGTTTTGTTTTTAAAAAAAATAGTATATCAAATATCGGGTCTGATCCAATGTTTATATAGAAGACAAAAAAGAGAATGATGAAACTAAAAAAACAAAAGAGTGAGGACCCTTTTTCCTTTTTAGGCGGCTATGGAAATCTTGATTTGAGAGTCTCACTACTCTAGCGTCTGTGATCAGGACCCTTTTTTACTAAGTCAAAGTCTAATTCTACCAGCCTCCTACGTCGTTTCCGTCAATAGATCTCTTTCATCGTTTTCTATTTTTAAATTCTTAAAACTACTGAAAGTTTTAAGAGGTGGCGAAAATTTTCCGCCGGCACTTTATCTTTTGTTTGTTTAGGGATGGAAAACGGTGGAATACTCCTTTGAAACATGGAAAAGTGTGGAATTTTCCGCCCCTCAAGATATGATCAGGGTGATTGATGGTTGTAAAATATAGTGGATATCACACTACCTAAAGGAAATGTTAATATTATCAGCTAGTAAGATATTACTTTATGCCATATCATTGTGTTGTATTTTATATCAGATTTCTTTATCAAAAATTTAGGTTATATTTGGTAATAGTTTTTGTTTTCTATTTTCAAAAACTTGTTTTTGGGAATATAAAGAAAAAACAATTTTCTTGTATTTTTTAAATTAAAAACATATTTGGTTAGTTGAAATTAAAAAGATAGTTTTTTGAAGAAAAAATAGAAAATACTAAAATATATTGTTATTAAGATTTGAACTTTAATGTTAACTCATTAAATGAGTCAGATTCATTTTATTAAATGCATGTTTTCACTGATTTTTGAAAATTAGAAACCGAAAACAGCATTTTGCATGTTTTTAGTTTCCTTCACAAATTGAGTTTTGAAAACAGTTTTTGTTTTTTGCCCATTTTGAGTTGCCAAACAAGTTTTTTAGTCTCAAAAATAGAAAATTGCTTTGGAAAATAGAAAATAAGGAAAAAAAAAAAAAAAAATTACCAAACATATCCTTAGTTTTATTAGCTTTACACCCTATAAAATTAGTCAAAAAACTGATATAAACTACAATGATGTAACATAAAGTAGTTTCTTAGGGAAATGATCCTAGATATTTTGATTGTTTTCAAACATTAATTGCAATGGAGAAAATTGTTTGCCCTTTAAGATTGATTGACTGAAGCAGGGGATGGAAAAAAAAGTTTTCACTCATGCATATTTGATTTAAATGATAGACAAGTGAAGGGATATGATCCGGGTGATTGATTGTTGTGAAATATATTATTGTAGACACCTTATTTTGTGGTTGTGCCTGCAATTATGCATCATTGCCTGTTACATAAAGGAAATGTTTTGCTGCATACACGTATGCAACAATTGTTGCATATAGGTTTATGCGGCTGCAAAAAGAAAGAAACAAGTGTCTAAGAGTCTTGCTAATAATATGTACATTGCACATAACCCTTGGACACATGTTGCTTTCTTTTTGCTACCACATAACAATGTAAGCAACAAAACCTTTCCCATTTCACAAATAGTCATTGAAATTTTTATTTTTATTTTTCAAACATCAAATCCTTAATGTACTAATAGTTTTCAAATATTAATTGCAATGGAGAAAATTGTCCACCCCTCAAGATTGATTGACCAACACCTTAGGCTGTGTTTGGTTGGGATGGAAAAATGTGTGTGATATAAAATAGTGAGGTGATAAAAAAATTTAGGGTATGTTTGTGTGGGGGAGTGGACCTATATCTGCCCCGAAGAACTTAACCCAAAAAGGAAGTCCCGAGAAACCCCATCCGCGGAATGGGCCCAACCTAGGGGCCGATGAGGGATAAAAGGACCTCCTATTAAAAAGAGATCATTTGGGCCCACTACAAAGGTAATTCATGAAACCCATCTTCCGGAGGAAACAGGGCCTAGCCGAGAAGCGATCATTCTTTCACCAAGGACACCCTTTAGTCACCTACTTTCTCGGGGAACACGTTGAAGAAAACGCAAAGCCCAATGTAATAGTCACCTCTGCATTAAGGGCTTTCCTCACCTAATGTCAGCCACATTGAATGTTGAATGAATGGCCTGGACAATGGAAACACCCACAAAAATCTATCTTCATGGTCAAGAAATGGCAGGAGAAGATGCTGATGTGACAAGTATCTCCCTAAATCCAACTAAGAGCTAGTTAGCTAGAAGAAGAGGAGGATAGTTGGAAAAGAAAGAGGAGAGCAACAGGAAGGGAGATCCAGAAAAAATCAAAGGAACAACAAGAGAGAGAAAGTGAGAAGAATCTTCACTTATATCTATCCTTTAAAACCTTTGTTTCTACATTGAGAATATGGTTTCTACACATATAAAGCCTTAATTCAGTTATATTTGTCGCCAATTATCTTTGTGATCTTCCCCTTGTGGATTTTCATCTCCCATCCTCAAGAAATTAGTTGTGTTGATCCTGAATTCAAAGCCAATTATCATAGTTTTGTGTTTTTGACCCCCACAGTTTGGTAACTGTTTTTTTCCCAGTTTTGTATTTTCAAAATTTGTTTTCTATTTTCTAGACTTGAAAACTTGTTTGGTAATTGAAAACAAATAGGGAAAAAAAAAAAAGCAGTTTCCACATCTAAATTTAGAAAGGAAACTATAAACAAGTAAATAGGTGTTTTTAATTTTCAATTTCCAAGGGAGCTTGAAAGGGCAAAGTAAACAAGTGTAACTATGCACTTATGTGAAGTTAAAGCTTCAAATCTTGGTGGGAACAAAAAAAATAAAACCAAAATCTTTACATTAAAATTTTGATTTTGAAAATAGAAGAATACTATTTTTTATTTCTGTTACTAAAAACAAGTTTCTAAAAACCAAAAAGCAACAAACAAAAGCAATTACCAAACATAACCTTAGTTTTCGCTCATGTGGTTTGTTGAACGGATGAAAAAGTAAAAGAATAGAAAAATATTGTTGGAATGGGAAGAAAAAATAAAATGATAGAAAATATAACATGTATAAATTTACTTTTATGTCCCTATCACATAAATAATAATAATAATAATAACCCCAATTACATATAATAATAATAATAATTTTAATGGAAAGTTTGTTCAATGAGGGAGGAGACAGGTGATCGATTTTTGTTCTAGATAGTACTCATTTTAAGCAGCAGAAATTCTCTTTAGAGAGTTATTCTCATTGATGGTTGCTCTAAAGAAACAGTCAACCAAGTAAAGTTTCAGCTTTCCATTTACCATGATCTTATAACTTTATTTTCTATTCTAAGTTTCACGTGAACTTCTGATTCATCTACGTTTCCCAAACTCTAGTTATACTAACAGCTCAAGCAACAAACGTAAACAAATAGTTCAAAAATTATTAAGCCCCAACATTAGTAAATCCTCGAGTACTGTCAATTTGAACCTCTCGACAATTTGCTCCCAAAAGGCACAGGATGTAAACCCGAAGGCAACAACAAAAATTTGCATCCATAATCAGCAGTACCTAAAATACAGTACCCAAAGGCAACTGAATCCCATTTTTCCGGTACTAAACCTTACATACCACTCTGGTCAGTGGTCACAACAAAAATGTGGGTAAGTCTAAAATCATATTTTGCCACCTTAACCGAAATTCAAAATAATAACGTTAAAATATTCAGTCTAAATTTATATGGTACATATAAAGCCTTGCCTCTTTAACCCTGGGCAACCCTATGCTCTCCGGTTTATCCATGTGCTTCATACACTTGGTGATTGATTAAATTCCTCTCTATTTTTTCTTTTTCCTTTTAATGCAAGTACCGAACTTTGCGCTGACTGGACGACATCAGATTATCGCTACAGTTGAGATGAGACTGACACTGGAAGAGGATGGTGTGAAGAGTGGAGAGAGCAGAAAATATCAGAATACACAGGCTTGGAAAAGAATGGCTTTTACAATTGTAAGTCCTTAATTCAATTATCACGGTATGTATAACAGCTTTTACTTCACAGCACAGAAATTCCAGAAGAAATGCAGAGCTTTGAGTCAGCACCACCACTAATTACGCTGTCACCCTTCCACCAGTCAGTGATTTCAATCGGCATGGAAATAAGGTGTTCAATATAAGCCCACTTCAAGAAATTTTGATAACCAAACACACGCTCTCTCATTCTCACCACAGATAAACTAGCAACTTTGTTTTTAACTTTTGTGATGTAATTGCCTAAAACAATTAAAAAACAGAAACAGATAGACAGAGACAACTGAAGGATATTTGCACTTACTATGTCCGACAAATTTTTGCCAGTCTCGGCATCCCATAATCTAACAGAATGATCCCATGATGCAGAATATATTGTTTCCTGCTGTGGCCATATATACCACAGAAGATACGCATTGTGTATGGCCTACAAGTGTAGACACAGCCTCCGCCCTAAAACATAATGATAACAAAAATTACTTTCCACAAAACATATAATTGGAGGGTAACATCTTAAACTCAACCTATTTATGAAAAGATTGTTAAAAAGGAAAAAATCTACCTAAATCAAAGAACAAAAAGGCAAACAAACAAAATAATGAATGAAATTATAATCAGAGTTCAACATGTAAGAATGTTCTACAGCTCTATCGTCTTTGCTAAAAAAAAAAAAAAAAAAAAAAGAATGTTCTACAGCTTTCCACAAGAAATAGTTTCTTTACAACTATATCAATGAAAATACTAGCCTTTCAATGATTAAGTGACATCTCTCTAATTTGTGAAATTTACTCTGAATGCTTTAGGGACAGTATTTGTTTGGTGGTACTTTGAATATAAAACTTTGTGAATTTGGTGAAAGTGCAGATGGTCTTATGTGTATGATGATAAACTAGGCTTTAGGTACGCTATTGCTTTACTGGTCTTGTTGGAAGTGCTTACAAGTCCTGAGGTCACATTCAGTGCAAAAGAGAATTGGAAATCAGCTTCTTGGATTACATTCGTAGGAATCAGTTGTGATAACTTATGTTCATTGCTTTTGACTTTTATGTTATGGTTGATAATGTCGTGGGCATCATTTTAGCTACTAAATTCAATTGGGTCTTCAATTATTTCTATTTTCAATTGTTTAGAAAATTTGGTATTCGCAATTTGGCACATAATGTGAATTGGAATGTTCATCTGTGCATTCTATAGTGGTGGAAGAGTTCTGCAACTATTTGTCACAATTGGAAATTAATGTAATGGAGAACATTTTATTTTATTTTTTGCATGCTTTCTAACATAATTAACTTTACTCTATCTCTTGTATAAAACCTTGACATTGAAGGACTTCTAGGAATATCTATTTGAATGTAAAAATGTTGACTTGGTGTAGTTGTTGAGGGTTTGAATGATCTGATTATTTTTATTGATTAGTCTATGAGTCTGTAAACTTTAGAAGCAACACCAAGATTTTTGGGTTCTAACATTAAGGTTTAGAGTTGTCAAAATATGACTTGATTATTGATATTCAGTTATACTACTGGCTGAGGACAAAAGCAAAAACATTTTATTTTTAAGCGTAGTATCATGTAATGTCTAAATTTTGGAGATTCTACTTCTATATGTGTTGGGCTTATGTCCTCATAGGATTCTCCGGTCTGACATATTTTGATTATGTTTTTATTTCATAGATTTGGCTGTTTTTACTTAGTTCCTTTTTTTCCCCTTACTAGGGAGATAGATTAAAGGCAATAGAGAATTAAGTTATCTTTGTGTTTAAGAAATTCTGTTAAGAGAAAAGATAGTGTGGTCTAACCGTCTAAGGATGTTGAGTACTGTTAATCAGAAATTGATTATTGAAAACATTGATAGCTTTAGCTCTTTCATGTCTTGTTATTTAATTGGGGTTGTTCAACAATTGATAGTATCAAGATATGATATTTTGCACTCAATCTTGAATTTTATTTCCTTGTTGTTAAACGTTAGAACTTAGTAAAAAAAAAATTAATATTTAAAATTTGCTTGAAATAAAAATCTAATGCATGTCAAGTAGATGGTAACTTAGAACATTGATCTTCTATGGATTGCTTTGGCTGATGAAAATTCCGAGGTTCCTTTGTCTTTCCTCGGTGAGATAATAGCTTCAAAAACTTGTAGTGAACTTATAATGAACACATTTCAGCCTATGCTGACATATATCTTTGTTGGTGTTTCAAGGAATGATATATTGCTAAGGGAATTTTATTCTTTTTCATGTAGAAGCTTAATTAGATGGAGCTAATAATGAGACTTGACCAAGACAAGGAAATCTCTTAGTCGTGAGACTGAAGTCGCTATCTTTGGGCTTTATGGTTTTGATCTAGACAATCATATTCACATATGGTTTACATGTAGAATAAAGATATTATTGATATAAACTCTTACTTTTTTTGTTTATATATATATATATATATATATATATATATATATATATATATATGTCATTGTATAAGGACCAATGCGTATGTTTATATGTGAGCGTCAAGTCCACCGAAAAGGCCATTCTTTCTCTCTCTTCGATTATACGCAGTTTCTAAATGTTTTGTTAGCAATTGCGATGTTCGCCTTTTTGGCTAAAACAAGAATATCCTAAACCACAGATCGGTACTTTTGCATCAATTCCATTGCTCTACTATAAATTTTGCAGGTTGTCATAACCTTGTCATGGTATTTTGCATTTTGATTGCTCCAAATGCACAAAGCTACAATCGCAAAAATTTCAGCCAAGTGGTCTTCTTTTATTTGGAAAATGCCAATCATTAGATGACATAAAGGCACAAATATTTCCCCACAAACTTTTATTAGATCTTTTAAAAATTTTATTAACACAGTTTTAACTAGAAGATTTTTTAATTAATTGAAAATTTTAATATTAAAGTTTCATTTAAAGCAAACTATTTTAGTAATTTCATTTAACATATATTTAATATAAAAGAAAAAGAAAAGAGGAAACCATCGTTTCAACTTGGACTTTACAAAATATTGTTAAAGAGTTGGGCTAACTTAATTGAATTTGAAATTATTCCAACTTTTAGAAGCACGTACATGTGCTAGGTCAATGGGCCTAAGCATACATGTTGTCCCAACCATCACCGTTAGCTTGAAGCTTAGCCCAATCAAAATCAAGGCCAAGAAAAGCTTGGGATTTTTGTGATCATCATCATCACTGTCAATATGGGTGTTTGAGTTATTTCAAGGTTTTAGGGATATTTTACTCCTTTTAAATGTTTTTGAGGGGTATTTTGGTAATTTACTAACTTGCACCCAACACCTTGATCAGACTGATATGAACTTTCCAATATGTTCTCGGGAAACAAATGGAATAACAAAAGAATTAGAAAATTTTGCAGATTGAAGGGGAAAAGTACTAAAATTTATAATATGAAACTAAGATATACAATTTTTTTAAGGTTTCGAGGGAATTTTGATAATTTTTTAGGTTTCGGGGGTATTACAATTTTTTTTAGGTTATAAGGGTATTTCAGTCATTTTTAGGTTTTCAGGGTCATTCCGATCATTTTTTAGATTTCAAGGTCATTCAGTCATTTTTTAGAATCTAAAGGCATTCTGGTAATTTTAGAGGGTTTCGGGGTATTTTGGTTACTTTATAAGTTTCGAGGGTATTTAAGTCATTTTTTAGGTTTTAGGGGGTATTTTTGTTATATATATTCGTTGATTATTGGATGGATTGGGTTAGGTTGGATACGGTCATATCATATGTGATATTAGTAATGCTTAATGTGACAATTGAACTGTCAAATGTAAGTAAAAAAAAAAAAAAAATACAAAATATGACAAAAATACAATTATATATGATGTTGAAACTACTTAGTACCCGTTTGGATACAGTTCATATTTATCAGCGTTTGCATTTTGGCGTTTTTTTTTTTTTTTTTTTTTGGAGAAGAGCGTTTCACATGAGATTATGCTTTTCCAATGGGTCCTATGCACTGTTCATGGGACCCACAAGTACTTTATTAAAAAAAAAACTTTAAAACTGGATCCCATAGTACTATTCACACATTTAAAAATTATTTTACTACAATGTTTTCGATTTTCAATAAAATAAGCGGTATCCAAACAGACCCTTAATGTGACGATAGAATCATCAAATTGAGTAAAAAATAAAATAAAATAAAAAAACCACTAAATGTGACAAAAGTATGGTCAGTTGTAATATTGATACTGCCCAATGTAACCCTAAAAAAGTTTTGTTATAGTATTTGTAAGGACTCAATTAAGTAATGACACCCAAAATGATGTTGGGTTTGCATGTAAAAATGCCTAAACAATATCATTTATAGAGCGTGGGTTTTAAAAGCTAAACCTTGGTCACCGGACGGTGGATAGTCGTGGTGTACATATAGAATTAAATCGTGTTCGCTCGAGGAGTCTTTCTCCTGGAGTCGGGCCGGGAGGCTCTAGTTCTTGGCCTTTTTTCCCTGCCCCTTCCTTGGTGCATCAACCTTCACATTATATAGCCCTTCTTAGTTGATCTTAGCCCTCCACTTGTTGATCGTGCAGGTGCCTACTTGATGCCCGTCCCATCGCTTGTCCCTCTTTGCTTTTTGTTAGTTGCGATGATCGAAGTCACCCTGTCCAGGCGTCTTTTCTCATTAACATGGTCGGGACGTTGGCGGGTGCATTTAATGCAGAGGGGACGTATTTACCCTGAACCGGTTTCGCACCGTACCCCCACGTGGGCCCCATTCTACTCGCATCTCCTTTAGGGGGCTTTTTGGGGGTAGCCCTCAACGAGATGTTGCTTTTCCCTTTGAAGTCTTGGAGTGTCGAGGATAGGGTTATCCTCATCTGTGTCCCCGGCATTTCGGCCTTTCCCCATTCATCCTCGGCAAATACCCTCCTCGGCACGGGCCTTGGGCCTTATTAGAGCGTGGGCCGGATCATAAGTTCCCTGGCCCCACAACAGCCCCTCAAAATCCTGCTATCCGGCTCCTCGGACGGATAGGAGGGTTTTGATGACATCGAATATCTGTCAATGCCAATCAATCCTTATCACCTATCGGTTCCCGAGACTTTTCGTCTGCCCGAGACACGTTCCTGGAGACTTTGGAAGGTGAAGCGTGGCTTTATTAAATGTGGGCGACTCTGTGTTTCCCACGTTCTACGGCATGATGAAGATCTAACGGTAGAGATTCCTTGGCCTTTATGGGCGGGAAAATTCGTGCGATTACTCTCAATAGGAAACATAAATGTTTTTTGGAACGGATTTGTCTCTTCGATTTTGCACTTAAAAGTTCTAGCGCGTATACCACAGGTTCATTTGAACTTTCGTCCAAACTCAAGTCTATCTCCAGCACAAAAAGCCTGTCCGAAGCGTCTTTCCTCTTTTTTGTAAGTTCCCCGCCTCCATTAACTTGTACTTTTTCTTTTCTAGGTTTATTTTTCTTTGGTTCCCTTTCTTCTCCCGTCGCTGGTTGAGTTTGTTTAGTAAATCGTAAAGATGGCTAAATTGAGACTGAGGTAATTAGTCGATCTTCAAGAGGCGATGAAAAAGTTCATCGTCGATTACAGGATTCCTCCCAACGTAAGTCCGAGGCATTGTAAGATGGGGGAGTGATACTATATGAGGGAAACGGGCGAAGTGGTAATTCCCGTCCTCGCCTTTGTAGAGGGGGGTATGAGAATCCCTATGGGGTCGGTAACGAAGGGTTACCTCGGGCACTTCCGATTAGCCCCCACCCAGTGCACCGGCAACATGTTTAGGATTCTAGGTTATGTGGATGCTTTAAACGAAAAGATGGGGCTAAGACTGACCCACCATGAATAAATTGGTGCTATAATCTCCAAAATTTGAAGGGGAAATCCTACTACATGAAGACGAGAGACGAGAGGGTTCGACTAATTCAATGACTCCCTGATTTCAACAAGGGATTAAACAAGGATTTCCTTATCGTCTCCGGTTAATGGCATGATGGCACTCCATGCCCCATGGTAGAAGGAGAACCAGCTGGGGTATAGGGAATGGAAGGGCGCCGACCCTTTGCGCCATTCTAATCTGATGTGGTTCGGTAACTAACCATGCGTATGTGTTTTTTTTTTTTTTTTTTTTTTTTTTTTTTTTTTTTTGCAAATCCACACGCTTTTCAACGGCATTTTCACTTAGTTAATCGGGTGGACTTGGAGACTGTTCTACAAGCGGCAATTTTCGTAAATGATGGAGATGGTCAAGTCCGAGCCACTCACAAAATATTAGGGTATGCTCCCCTTCGAAGTCATTTGCCGACCCTAGGCACGTGATCGGCGCCAGCCGTCCTCGACTTCCAAAAATTACCGTGGTCGAGTCGGGATTTTTAATCTCCGAAGGATCATCTATCCCAGAGGGTATCCCACTGGTGGACCTCTCCTCATCTCATCAAAAAGCGGAGGATGAAGGCGAATTAGATCAGTCCGAGGAGGTATTTGGGGTATTTGAGCTAGCCGACCAATCCGAGGATCCTTCTGGTGATATAGGTGACCCAGCCTTGTCCGAGGCGGAATTGTCATCGGTAGGCACATCTTCCCAAGCCGAGATGGGACTTAAGAGAAAGCCCCCGACTAGCTTATTCAACCTCCTCGAGGGTCAACCGGGGAAGGGTGCGCGAGGAACGCCGCAATCCAATACTCCACCCCCACCACCTCAGCCCTAGACTATCTAGACTAGGTCATCCTCCACAAAGTCACAACCACAATCCCCCCGCCCCAAACTTCCCGCTCCTCCCCAACCAGCTCTGCCTCCTCGCCCGGAGAGCACCGATTCAAAGAGAAAGAGGAGTCCCAAGGGCAAAGAAACCATGGATGGAGGAAAATCCCAACCTTCTAAGGAGAGGGAGGAAGCCCCGCGTGCGAAACAATTGAAGATTGGGCACCAAAGCAAGGGTAAAGAGACCAAAGCCCAATCTTCCCAAGGCAAGGGAAAGGGGATCGAGGCCCAATCCTTGCCAAGTGCCTGGCTTCCCGCTCCAATGCTCCACGGGGGCCATCTGCTGAAACCGCATCCATGAGGGACCTTGGAGATGGCGAGGGTGGTTATGTGGCACACACACTAGGGAAAACCATGTTACTTCCCACCGACATGGATGGGTTGAAGAAAATGAGGATGTAGGAGGTTTTTCTCGATGACGAAGAGGTACTTGGGCATGGTAAGGCTCTTGAAACCTAAAACTTTATTAACTCTTACTCCCGGTTTGTCATTCACGATGTATTTATCTCCCTTGATAGGCTCTCCAGGTCACCTATAGGATGGAGGAGGAAGTGAACAAGCAGAGTAAGGCGGCCGAGAATGAACGCTCCAAGCGCTTAGAGGCCACGCGGACTCTCAAAGCTTCCGAGGATGACCTCGCCAAGGCCAAGGCTGCCTTAACAGAAGCTATCCGAGATAGGGATAACGCCTCGGCGGGTTTAGCTGGCGCCCAAAACAAAGCCGAGGACCAAACAAAACGTCTGCTCGAGCCGAGGATCGATTGCGAATAGCCAAGGAGCAGATCAGTGATTTAAATAAAAGACTGATCTTGGCAGAGAATGACAAAGGTGTGGCGGAGTATGCCCGGGACGAAGCCATGAGGGCCAAGCGGGAGGCCGAGTTTGCCAGAAACGAGGCCGAGGCTGCCAAGGAAACGGCCGAGGATGAGGGTTACAACGCGGGGGTAGCCGACACCCAAGCCTCCCTTAAAGCCCAAATTCCCGGAGTATGCAGGCTTTTATCGCTCCCAGGTTTGGGAAGAGGCCTTGAAGCGAGCCGGGGTGGATGCCTCGTCTGATTTGTGGAGAGCGGAGAACATATTCTACCCTACAGCCATCCGTGAGGCCACCTCCACCATTCAGAGGTCAGTGAGCGACCAACATGAGGGAGGGGTCACTCGGTCGGCAGCTGTACAGGTCGGCGCCTCTCCTGGCGAGCCGCTTAAAGGGGGAGAGCTTCAGGATGTGATAGAAGCATCCGAGCGTATGGATCCCGAGGTACCCAAAGAGGTTCCCGAGCCTGTGGTCGGCGCGCCGGATGCCTAATGCCGAAGAGCCAGCCATACTTGCCCAGCCCCTACAGTCAATTTCCCTTGCTGTGGTCCCCAAGAGCACTAACATCGATCCTGCTCAGTCTTCCTCAGAAGGGACTGTCCTCCAGTGGCACCGGTTGATCCCGTTCCGTCTTCCCGGGATGTGGCCGACGCACAATTGAAGAAGTAGAAACCCCGGCCAGGCTCCGTATTTGTTTTTAGTTTAATGATTAACTAGTTTCCCTTTTTTTTTTTTTTATTTTATTTTTATTTTTTTTATTGACACAACTTTGTAGTTCATTTGGTAGTTTGAACCTGTTGACCACATATATGAAATTCTTTTCTTCCTTTTTCCTTTTGGTTACTTGTCGGTTGCCCTCGTCGATACTTACTACTGGTTACACATATGACATGTTTAGGACCCTGTTTGAGAATACTAGCACGCCCGCCCCTATAGGGTATTGAACTTGTGTCCGGTCCTATTTCAACGGGTACATAGGCATCACCCGAAATGTCATATGTGCCATTAGGACCAACTTGGTGTCCAAATTTCCTTTAAGCAGTTGGTTTCCCCATAGGTTTGAGTCCAAGGACCATGCAATACCTTGGTTCTATCCAAAACTCAGTTTTTAAGTAGTTGGTTTCCTCATAGGTTTGAGTCCGAGGACCATGCAATACCTTGGTTCTGTCAAAAACTTGATTTTTAAGTAGTTGGTTTCCCCATAGGTTTAAGTCCGAGGACCATGCAATACCTTGGTTCTATCCAAAACTTAGTTTTTAAGTAGTTGGTTTCCCCATAGGTTTGAGTCCGAGGACCATGCAATACCTTGGTTCTGTCCAAAACTTGATTTTTAAGTAGTTGGGGGAATTAACCCCTCGGCTATGGCGTGGGACCTTGGTTTAGGGGGATTAGCTCCTCGGCCAAGCCCCTAGAACCATCCGTGCTGCTGACCCTACGAAGCGTAGCCCCTAGTGAAGAAAAGTAGCCCCTAGTGAAGAAACGTAGCCCTTAGTGGAACTTTACGCTAGAACACTACATTCGGCTTTTGGAAATGATGTGAGGGATTGTCTCAACCCACCACCTGTACCAAGACACAAGCCTTCCCCACAGACAGCGCCAATTGTAAGGACTCGATTCGTAACGATCCAAAATGATGTTGGGTTCGCACGTAAAAAGGCACAAACAAGATCATTTATAGAGCGTGGGTTTGAAAGGTTAAGCCTTGGTCACCGGACGGTGGATAGTCGTGTTGTACATATAGAATTAAATCGTGTTTGCTCGAGGAGTCTTTCTCCCGGAGGCGGGCCGGGAGGCTCTACTTCTTGGCCTTTTTTCCCCGCCCCTTCCTTAGTGCATCAACCTTCACATTATATAGCCCTTCTTGGTTGATCGTGCAGGTGCCTACTTGATGCCCGCCCCATCGCTTTGTCCCTCCTTGTTTTTTGTTAGTTGCAATGATCGAAGTCACCCCGTCCAAGCGTCTTTTCTCATTAACATGGTCGGGGCGTTGGCGGGTGCATTTAATGCGGAGGGGACGTATTTACCATGAACCAGTTTCCAGATCGCACTCCACGTGGGCCCCATTTTACTCGCATCTCCTTCAGGGGGCTTTTTGGGGGCAGCCTTCAACGAGATGTTGCTCTTCCCTTTGAAGTCTTGGAGTGCCGAGGACAGAGTCATCCTCGGCTGTGTCCCTGGCATTTCGGCCTTTCCCCATTCGTCCTTGGCAAATACCCTCCTTGGCACGGGCCCTGGGCCCTATTAGAGCGTGGGCCAGATCATAAGTTCCCTGGCCCCACACTATTGTATGTATATAATAGTAGGTCAGTTTACAATTTGCACCCAACTCCCTAATTAAATTGATTCAAACTTACCAATATGTTCTCGGAAAACAATGGAATAACAAAAGAATTAGAAATGAAATAACAAGAGATGAGACTTGATGCAAAGAGATTATGATTGAAATGATAAACTTCAAACAGACAGAGAGAGAGAGAGAGAGAGAGAAAGAGAGAGAGAGAGAGAGAGCCATGTCTTTAACATGAATTGAAGGGTTTAAGGATTTTAGTAATTTAATAAATAAATAAAATTGCGTGCAATGGCTCGTACATCGAATTTTGCTACTTAACTACTAAAGGGATTTTCATTTTTATTTATTATTTATTTGTGTTTTTTATGTGTGCATCTCCTTCCTGGTAAGGACAAAATTATTTTGTTTAAATTTTTTAAAAGGGCTAGGTTGTTCGTTTTTGGTAAAATTAGTTAATTAAGCTTAATTGTTTTCAACTTTACTATTAGTAATTTTTGTTGTTGGGCTAATTTTTTTTAGTGTATATTTTGTTTTAGATTTTAAATCTATAAATTTTTTTAATAGCTTTTAAAATGAGAAAAATGCTAAAGTTACAATTTTTTTTACAAATTTCTATTGTGATGAGTGGTTATTAGTAAGTAAAAAAGTGATGTCGGTGATAGGCCTAAATGTAAATCAAGAAGAATTTACTATCTCAAAAGTTTTGTAAAATTATTGTAGAAAAGTTTGTGGACTGTTTGAAGTCGGGCCATCAAAACTATCAGGAATTAGGGCATGTGTACGAATGAATCAAGGGTGTGTGCGCACCCTCAAAAGATGCATATGTAGGCCAATTTTCTGGGCAATGGAACTTCGTTTTTAAGGGCCCAAAACATCATTCTTTGATGTGATTGGCAAGGCACCTGATGGCTCTGGAGCCAACATACCCTTAATTTTGTGACTACCAATTCTCACCCTCCATTGATTGTACAATAGAGCCAATACAAAAAACCCCGCAATTGCAAGTAGATGGGAAGTAATTTCCATGATGTCCTCAAACTTGAGGGAATGGAGAATACTATGAACTTTTCACCCACAACTTGGTAGTATTTTATAACGGTGAGAAAAAAATCACGGGCTGATTTTTGTCACTCACGTTGCTTGACTGGTCATAGTTGTAGGCCTTTCCTTTTTTGCTGAAAGTCATAGTTGTGGACTTGTTCGGCGCTCAACTGTCATGGTGTTGAGTTTCTTGATTTGGGTTCTCATCCTATTTAATTATGTTAAATATATTAACAAGGCACTATACCATGTTATAAAATTCTTTTTTTGTTGAAAGCCATAGTTGTAGACTTGCACTGCCTCTCAAATGTCATGGTGTTGAGTTTCTTGACTTGGGTTCTCATCCTACTTAATTATGTTAAATATATTAACAACGCACTATACCATGTTTTATATACTAGAGAGGATGCAGAAGGGGAAATATAGAATAGGAACACCGAGAACACAAGGGTTATGTGGTTCTGTCTTGTTGGCCTACGTCCATAAAGGAAACCCTTAAAGACTACATCTTTATTGTATAAGAGTATAGTACAATAACTTGTTTTACAATGATCTATAACATGAGTATATATAGGCGATTAAACCCTAAATTACTAGTAAAAGTAGGAGTGAGTTTGGGCCTATTACATTGGGCTAGCTAATATGTCTAATATATTTTTAACAAATTGGAATGGATGATGTCAGGAGCTCATATATTTTAGGTGGTCTTGACTTGCCAAAAAAAAAAAAAAGTATATGTATACTTGGAAAAACATTATATACCAAAGCAACTAAAGTAATCTAATCTATTTTAACCATTTTAATAAAATATTAAATATCTTAACTTGAGAATCACAAGAATTTGAGTTCAATAAAAATAAGAGTAATGCTACATTCATAACATTTTTCACAATAAATCCCATATAGTAACTAGTAAGCAATTACTAATTCTAATTAGCAATTAATATTGACACCACTTTTAACCCACTAATAACATTTCATCACGTAAGATTTATAGTGAAAATATTGTAGATATAATATTACTCTAAAATAACTTTGCTCCCTCAAACATAATCCTTAACCCCTTAAATAAATAAATAAAAGGTTTAAATAATAACAATAAAAATTAGTCCAAATAACAACAAAGATAACTAAGGGCGACTCTAGAATTTTTTTAAGGTGGTCACTAAGAAATTTAAGTTATACAAAATCTCATAAAGAGATAACTTATATATATCAACATCACCAAAAAAGAAAACAAGTTACAATTTCTTTATACTAACAAAGAGACAAAGAGAAAAGGGACTTATAACAAATGAAGTGAGAACTAAGAATGCTAAGAAGAGAGTAATAAAGTGAGAGATTCTGAAATGATAATAGAGAAGAGAAAAAAAAAAAAATATATATATATATATATATATATATATATATATATATATTTATATATATATATATATATATATATATATATATATATATATATATATATATAATTTGCTACAAATGGGAGTTGAGTTGCTGAAGAGAGAAAAATTGTTTTGATTGCAAAACCAAAGAAAGCATGACTACTATCACCACCAAGGAAATAAAATTATATATTATTTTTATTGAATGGGTGAACGAGTTACAAATTTGAATGATTACAGTTTTTTTTTTTTGGTTCACTTATTGTTTGGTTGTCTAGTCTTGTTTTTGTTTGGGTTATTTTTGTTGTTATTTAAGCTAATTTTTATTGATATTATTTAAGCCCTTTTTTGTTTGTTTGTTTGGTTAAGTGGTTAAGGATTATATCTGTTTGGAGGGTTAGCATTTGTTATGAATTTATTGTAACAATATTGTGAATATAACATTATTCTTATTTTTGTTATGAATTTATGTTTGGAGGGCTAGGATTTTTATTCTTATTCTTCGTTTCCACTTATCTCTTATCAATATATATATATATATATATATATATATATATATATATATATATATAAGCAGAAACCACATTCGGGCGAGCATGAGATTCTACCATGTGGCGCTTTGTATGAGTAGTATTCCATTTAGCCTTTCACCTCACCCCATCTTCTTATCAATGAATAGTTCAATTTAACATAGATTAAATATATATATATATATATATATATATATATATATAAATTAAAATTAAAGATATCTATAAACATTTGGGGTTGAACAGGACATGGTGAGCAAAGGGCTAAGGAAAATCTCCACGGAAACCTCACTTTCTCTGAGACAAAAGGCATTCCCATGGTTTGTTCAGTTTGTTTTTAGACTCATTATCATTTGCTCTTTTACCTTTGCGACTTCTTGTCCTTTTCTCGATTCAATTTTGGTTATGTTTGATGAAGTTCTTCGGATTTGTTGGATTATCAATAAAATTTTTCAAATTTTGGGCTTGGGCTATTTTTAATTTTTGTTCTAATGAATTTGTTTAAACTTAATGAAATAAACTTGGTATTGAAGGATGTGCATATATATTCTAATATATATATATATATATATATATATAAACCGAAGCCTCTGAAGCTCCCACAATTTTCCACGTCAAAAAAATATTAAATAAAAAAAAAAAAAAAAAAAAAAAAAACTTACGCAAAATTAGAGAAGCCCTAAATTTAAATTCCTAAATTTAAATTCGATTGGCCTCTCTCACAAAAAGAAAAGGAGAACACGCACACTACTCCTAACGCAAAAACCCTAGAATGCCTAAATTATTTCAAGGAGACCATAAGGAGCTTCTATGCTAGAGCCTATCCTACGCCTTGCTTTTTGTTGCATCCTCAACTCCCGCTTAACCAGGTAGAGCCTTTTCATTCAACCATACAACTGTTGAGTTTTTTGTGAGTTTGTGCATGGTGGTGGTGGTCTTGTAACTGTGGGATTATATTGTTTTTTACTTTTATTTTTTGGGATTTAATCTTTGAGATGATTCATAATTTACTTTGTTGTACACGGATGTGTTGATGTATGTGGTGGTGGTGGTCTTGTAATTGTGGGGTTATATTGTTTATTATTATTATTATTTTTTTTTTTTTTGGATTTTATCTTTAAGATGATTTACAATTTACAGTTATTTGAATTGTGGGATTAATTCTTTGATTTTTTAGGATTTTTTATGTTCGTGAACTATATTGTTTTAACAATATTAAACATGTACTTTGGTATCAACTAGGATTTTGACATTCACCTATTAGCCAAAGGTGAGATGAAAAGGAAAATACAAAAGAAAACCGTAGGGAGAGAAAGAAGGAAAAATATTCATAAAATATTTGGTATTAGCCTTTAGTTACTTACCATTTGGTATTTGCTTGTGAAATTATTGTAGAGCATTATATCACTTTAATTTACGGCTATTCAATACTATCTCCAAACCAATTCGCAGCTATTCAATTTATAATTCTTTGTACATTTGTGTTGTTCCTTCCCCGCAACAAATTTAAAACAACAGATTTCAATGAATACCAAAAAGCAACAAATTTAATTCTTTCTACATTCATTTGATGTTTTAAAGCAGGTTTAATTCTTAATTTTTGTTCTTCCATTCACTTTTATTTAGATTCGAATGGAGGAAAAGATTGAAGAGAAAGACAATAAAAAACCTGAGCATCTAACACTAAAAGCACAATTGGTATCAAGGCCAGTTTGTGCGATTAGTTGCAGCCTAATTCATTGGGGAAGCTACCTAAACAGCTTTTGGAGTTTTAAAATCAATGGGTGTCAAATTGCTTCCTACTTTAGGATCCTCTCGAATTGATGTAATATTAAATAATAATTGATTGAGATCAAAGTATGAATCCCTTTACTGTTTATATATATGTGTGTGTGCATTATGTATTGTGTAATGCTTGAGTTCTAAAGATCTAATTTATTATAATTTTGTATAGATTATAAACCACCAGCTTTATGCTTTAACTTCCTTATTATCTGAATCAAATCAGTCTCGTATTTATAGCTTTTAAATTGCATCTTTAATAGCTCGGACTCTTCTTGTGTTAGTCTTGATTGTTTCATTTGACTTGAATTGTCTTTTGCGTTGCTTTAAATACAAATTTTGTATTTTTAGAACCAATTTTGTAGTCAACATATGATCTCTGAGTTAATTACGTTTTAATTGGACTGTAGTGAAAATTGGAGTTCTTATAAAATAAAAAGAATAGAAGAAGAAAAACATTTTGAATTGGACTATGCTTAAAAAATTGGTCAGATAAGGGTAAGTATGTTATGGAAATATTCTTAGATAAGCACATATTTCTATGATTACACTATATGGAAGATACATTACAAGGCTTTTGTTTTTAAACTATTGATCACTGTGTGTGATAGATCTCTCTATTGAATTGGCTTTTACATGTAATTTCTTCCTTCTAATTTGATATACAATTTAAAGAATCTATGTGCAAAAAGTGCCTGAGACCATCTATCAAGTTACATATTAGATGAAAAGGACGAATAGATTCTCTATTATTATTATTATTATTATTATTATTATAAGTTCCTCTCAATGCAAATTTAGCATTGGATTTTGTAGTTGGAAGAGTGGAAAAGAAGACTAGCTTATTGGAAGCATGGTAGTACTGAAGGAGTATATTCCATCTCATTCTTTATTGTGATGTCTTTGTGATCTTCTTTCAAAGCAAAGTTGGTAATATCATATTAAATTGGTACTTTTCTCTAGAGTTTTCTGATCTGTTAGATAGAGAGGTTTTTCTGTGCTTTCTGTCTAATTTATTGGTCTCTGTGATGTTTCTAGCAAGATGGTTTTCCTTTATTGGTGACTTTTATTGGCTTTACTTACACTGAGTTTTGTTTCTATGCCTGTTAATCAAATAGTTCGATGAAAGCAATAGACAATTTAAATAGAATTTCATAGTGGGTTTGTGTGATTGTGTATGAAATTGTAATTTTAAGATAGATTTTTTTGATTTTGATTGCTTGAATTTATTTTTCCTAAAGTAAATGTATCAAAGAATATTTTTTGGGTTATTGGTATTGTTGGGTTCCTTAGAATAATGGTTAGAACTCTAAGCCATATGGTTGTGGTTGTAAGAAAATGTTTGCTCTACTCTCTGCCCTCTACAACACTCTAATATGTAACATTGGTTACACATTTTGGATTGGATATTAGCTTTAGGATGTTGATTATAATGACAGAATTTTGTATAACCTTATACACATTTTATGCAATGACCACATGGCACTTCTTAAAACTTTTGAAGGATAGAAGGATGCAAACCGTAATGAAAAGAGTCCTGTTACCTTGCAAATGACAAAGGATATGAGAATGCAATTTGTAAATCTATTTAGCATTGGCTTTGTAAACAGATTAATGAGTGCTAATGTAAGTTCTTTAAGATTTTCAAATTTTAAAGCATTTGATTTGATAAAATCTTATAGTTACTAAAAACTTTCTCATGCATCGCCCAGGTTAGCGACTAGTCATTTTGAATACGAAAGCAAATCCCTATTATATATAATTTTTCTCATTTCAAACCACCTAGATAGAATTTTAGTTTTAAGGCAATAACTTTAAGTAATATATATATATATATATATATATATATATATATATATATATATATATATATATATATATATATATATTCGGTTTATTTGTGTGATTTTCACTTAATTTTGTGTTATATATTGTTTTTTGCTAATAAAAAAAAACTTAAAAATAAAATCCTTCACAAGTAATAGGCAAATTCACTTAAAATCAAATTAAGAATAGACTTTTAAACAACAATTATATATAAAGCACATATTATGCAAAACATAAAATAAATTTATTTATCTTAAATATGACCTGTGATAATAAGTTTAAGGTTAAAAGAGAGAAAAAAAGGGTTTGATGAAACTTGTTGACAAGAGCTACAATATTATTTTTTTGATAAGTGCACGTATTAAAGTGACTAGTTGAAAAATATACTTTTTGAGAGAGAGAGAGAGGAGTATTTTCTTTTGGGTTCCATTCAAGTTGAATTTTTTTAATGTAATCTATTGGTTCTAGGAATCGAGTAACTTCTAGTTTAAAAGTTATATTTTTTTTTAGTTTTTACTATTTCCCATTGTAGGTAGTACATGTCGAAACCATCTCGATGAGTACAAAATGACATTGGTTACCATTTTTTTTTCAATAATGCTACGAACTCGAATTTTTTGACAATAAATTTCGCAATTGTTAAAGTGATTGACCGTAAATAATGGAGGCATATGACACTTATGCATGTACACACAACTTCAGCAATGATGAAATTTGTTTTGAAAAACATAAAAACTGTGTTAACCACATTACTTCTTCTTTTTTTTTTTTTTCTTTTTTTGCCTTAACCAATTTCTAAGAAATTAAATTTATCAAAAGGAACGAATATATTTTATTTCAGATATTATATAAGACAATTGGCTAGACAATTGGCAGTTTTTCATAAATAGATAAAGAAATTAAGCATTGTATTAACACCGAGAGTTGACGATGGTACTTAAATAACAGAGATGGTGATGATAATAACAGAGATGGTGATGATAATAACATCAACAAAAGTATTAATAATACCAATAACAAATTAACAACAACACAACATAAGAATTAAAGAAATCATTAAGTTCTTAGGGTTTATTATTTATTGTGATAATGAAAATATAAATAGTGGTTTTGAGTAATTGTAGTATTAGCAATTGTTGTTGCAGTAGTAGTACTACTAATAACATTAATTAAATAATAAAGAAATATCTATCATTCAAATTCTCCCAGCCTCAACTATCGATGTATCAAAAATAATAATAGGAATGATGATAACAACAACAAAAACATAAAAATTACAATATTACTAAATTCATAGGGTTTATTATTTACTATGATAATGAAAATGTAAATAGTAGTTTGGAGTAATTGTTGTAGTAGTTGCAAAAATAATGATTGTGATTATACTTAAATAAAAAATAAGATTACTAATTATTATTATAGTTCTAAGTTCTAACTGCTTCTAATACTAATACTAATAATACTACTAAGTACTAACAACAACAATAATAATTACAACAATAACAACAACAATAAGATATTTATTATTCTATGAATTCTAGTTAATTCAATTGGTAAAATCTTTGATGGTTGAATAAAAGAGATCTAAGGTTCAATTCTCTCCTACACCAAAAATCTATTGGTGTCTTGGTCCAATAATAAATGGCTATCATTAGAAGCGGCCGTCATAGGTTGAAACTCTCTCAAAAAAATATTTATTATCTATATATATATATATATATATATATATATAAAAAAACGAAACCTCTACTGGTACCACAATTTTCCACGTCAGCATAATATTTAAAAAATAAAAAATAAAAATAAAAACATTATAACACCTCAAAACCCTAGCAACCTAACACCTCAAAACCCTAGCAACCTTACCTCTCTCTCAAGTTAAGAAATATAAAGCCACGGTTTCTGCAAACTCTCTCTCTCCAAACGTAAATATCAAATTCAACCCTTTTAATTTCTCTTTATATTTTTTAGGCTTCTATAGAGTTATAGTGAGTTATGCTGATTTTGATTTTTTTTTTTTTTTTTTTTTGTGTATAGATGGTCATAATACTCCGGTATTCCAAGAAAAGTTTGTATTTTCGTTAATTGAAGGCCTTAGAGAGATAAGTGTTGCACTTTGGAACAGCAATACAAAAGACGATTTCATTGGCAGCGGAAAGTAATTACTTTGTCTCATATTTTTGTTTTTTGAATTGATTTTGTGTGCTTTTTAGACCCTTTTGAATCAATTTTGTTAATTGGGTGTTTTTTTTTTTTTTTTTTTTGATAGGGTCCAATTGGGGAAGGTTCTTTCAAAGGGTTACGACGACCACACTTGGTATCCGTATACTAATATTGTGTTTCTTAAGCTATAGACAGATTTTCTTTATTTCTTATTTTCAATAATAAATCATTTTATTGCAATACCGGTAATTGTTTGAGAAATCCAATATGTTCATATCTCTATAGAATAGAGAATAGTAGAAGCCAATTTTATTACAACTACTTAAATTGAGTTGACTTAATTCCGTACAATTACAAAGTATAGCATGAAAGATAATGGAATTAATTGTTGTAATTTTTATTTTCTTTCCATGTTTTGAATTTCCATGTTTTTATTGTTGATGAGAAATTAAGGCTCAGTTGCACAATATGTGTAAATTCTTCAGAAGGCTACTTTAAATAGTAAGTCAATGTATCTCTTACATTTGGGTATTAGTTAGAATTATTTTCAAATGATTGTACCAATAAAAGTGAATGTGTATAAATTTTGTTTAACTATCCCGTGCATCGCACGGGTTAGCGACTAGTTCCTATTATAAATAAAGCTAATAAATAATAATAATAATAATAATAATAATGATGATGATGATGATGATGATGATGATGATGATGATGGTGGTGGTGGTGGTGTTTAGTAGAGAGAAAAAAGAGTTTGGATAATAGAAAAAAAAAAAAAAAAAATGGACATCCAGATTTCCTTTGGAAGAAATATTTTTATAAAAAAATTTAAAAAAAATTGAAATCTGCTTCTTTGTACATCAGAATTCCCTTTTTTGGAGGAAGAAAAAGTGAAACCCATCCTTTCAAGATCCGGATGCACTTTTACTTTAAAAAAAAAAATTGGAAAAAAAATCTTGAAGATTTGGATTCGTTATATGTATAAATTGTTTCATTAGAATTATAATTATTAATTTTCTTTGTCTATTAATAATAATTAGTGTGTAACCTCGTGTATATGCGTGGGCACAATTAAAAATAATCGCAATTATATAGTTTAAATTATACATTAAAAGGTGTTCAAATTATATATAGTATTAGTTTACACCTTTTTAAAACCATACATTTATAAAAATATATAATAGTTTCTATATATATATATATATATATATATATATAATTTAGAATTTAATTGGATTTAAACTCTTCGTTTTTTACAACCAATAGTTCACTAGCTACAAAAATTAAAATATTAAATAGACGCGTGACTCAAAATTGGACTCCAATTGAAATCCAATTTAGAACTAACCGGATTTGAATTCTTCAATTTTTACACTTAATAATTCATTTATTATAAAAATTAAAAATTATATAAGACATGTAAGGACACAAAATCTTTAACGGCCCAACAACAATGTTGGGCTCGCACCTGAAAAGTCCCTCACAATAATATTTGTAGAGAGTGGGCTTGAAAGGCCAGCGTTGGATCACGGAGCGTTATTTCGGGCCGGACTGTAGATGAACCAATATGGGAAAAGGCTTTGGGCTGGATATTCAGGCCCTTCGATCCTGTAACTAGGGGGATTTGGCTCCTCGGATCATGTCCGAGGAGCGATGGTGTCTTGTCCCGGTTACCCGTCGGTGGGTTTTTGTGTGGTGTCCGGCGTATATTATCCAGGCATTCTCTTTCATCAATTCCTTCTCCAGAAGCTAGATGGGAGATCCCCCTTTTGGTTACATAACATTCTCTTTTATACTAGCCTACGTTCGTTGTCCTTCGTCCACGTGTAGGGTCGATTTTCCCGGAGACGGATATCTGTCCCATCAGTCTAATCCCAAAATTGCTGGAGATGATCCATAAAGCCTAAGATCCCGGCTCTGTTAGGGCAGTGTCATGTCAGGGAAGGGTATTAAAGACAACTTCCCTAGGATATTTTCTGATCTTTCTAGCTCACTCGTGTTCCATTTCTATCCTTGAGGTTTTGGACCTGCTGAGGACGAAACCGTCCTCGGCTGTGTCTTCGGGCCATTTTTTATGTTTCCTAGTTTCGAGCTTGGGCCTTGGCCTCCTTGAGTTTAGGACCGGTGGACTTCCCCTAAGCGCGTGGGCCGGACCCATAAACTATTGGACCCCACAAGACACATGACACAATCTAATTGGATTTTATCTGAGTTTTGAGTCTTTTAACTTTTAATATATATATATATATATATATATATATATATATATATATATATATATATATATATAGAATTGTCAATATCCACAATATATAGAATTGTCAATATCCACCATATATAGAAGAGGAGAATATTGTATCTTCTACACAACTTAAAAGCTTTTCATGCAGCCCTGACATATAAAAACGTTGAAGAATCCAAAGATAAATTATATCGAAGATGAACAACAAATTAAAAATCTTAGTTATCCTACCAATGATAAAATACCAGCACGTAACAGAGCCCTCTCCTCCCCATTCACCTTCTTTTAACTCAACTTTCTGGAAATACTTAGGGCAAATTTTGGCTGTCTCGTGTATTCTTTTGCTGTTAACCTCGTGGAACTTATAAGCAGGAGCCTTAGCCTCTACTTCAGTCTCTAGCTTACCGAATATAGACATTTTTTTTTTTTTCAAAGTTAATGGTACGAATTCACCTTTACATTATATATCCAACTGCATGATATATAAAGAGAAAGAAGTGTGATAGACAGAATTTTGTTTTTGAGAAAGAGAAACGCACAGTGATTATTGGGTTCTTTTTTGTTTTTTTACTTATATATGTAACTTGTTTAATCGGTAGCCAATATTTACTCTAAATTACTCCAAATTAAATGAATGGTTTGGATTAAATTTTTATTCATTTAATGGTTTAGATTTAGGTGGGTACCATATCCAAAAAATAAAGAGTATGATGGAATGACCTGAATTGTTAAAGTTGCAATGTACCCAATCAAAGAAGTTACCTTTTAATAATAATAAAAATTCCATTAAAATTACTATTATATAGCAAACTATTTTAACAAATAGTCAAATAGAGGTAATAATAATAATAAAATAAATAAAAGGGCCCTTTTCTATGAGATTTGCTTCTCTCCCGCTTGCACAACACAAGAACAACAGCCAATCTTCCAAGCTTGGCGTTCTCTCATGCCCCCTCACACCCACCTTCTCCAACAACCCCAACATGTTGCTCCACAAATCTCAATTTTCTAGGCGGCTGTATATTTTCTTGACTTGACCGCCTACGCTACTCTAGCGCCGTCGTATCCTGTTCAGGACCCTTTTTTCAAAGCCAAAGTTTAATTCTACGGTTTCTACCTGATTTCTTTCATCGTTTTCGATTTTTAAATTCTTAAAAGCACTGAAAGTTTTAAAAGGTGGTGTAAATTTTCCGCCCCGTCAATATTAATCTGCCGCGGACCCTTTATTCTTTGTTTGTTTATTACAGGGATGGAAAAGTGTGGAATACTCCTTTGAAACGTGGAAAAGTGTGGAATTTTCTGCCCTCTCAAGATGTGATCCGGGTGATTAGTGGTTGTAAAATATAGTATGAATCACTGCCTATTAGGCTATTACATAAACTAACACAAAGGTACCGCAAGTGGCTATATTAAGGGTCTGTTTGAATACATTTTATTTTACTGAAAATTGAAAATATTATAGCAAAATAATTTTTAAATGTGTAAATAGTGACGTGAGACCCATTTTTAATAAAAAAAAGTTGTTGAAAAAAGAGATTTGTAGGTCTTGTGAACAGTGCGCGAGACCCACTGAATAGTGCCATTCCAATGCAAATTTGGTTGTCAACGAGGTGGTGGGTCCCATGCACGATGCACGGGACCCACTGGCAGGTCCGTGTTCACGTGCTTCTCAATTAAAAAATAAAAAAAAGGCGTGAAACGCCAGAAATGCAGACGCAGGGTAGAATAATTTTTATCCAAACGCATACTAAGTATCCGTTTATCAACTGTTTATTTGGTGAAAATTAAATTTTTTTTGTTGAAAATATTATAGAAAAAGCTAAAATAATACTGTAGAACTTATGAATAATATCAAAAAGTACAATAAAACTCATAAATAATAATAAAAATAAACTAAATGTTAAAAGAACTATCCAAGCTTAACTCAAACACAGCCTTGGTACTCAAATTCTTCGGTCAATATTTTTTTATTGTAGGATGCGAGAGGACACTCAATAGGTCGGACCCACGTTGTTGTACTCCTTTTAACATCCCATCTACGCTACATTCAAAATTCCACTCTATCATCTTTTTCCAGGAACGTGGAGTGAGCAAATAAGATAAAGTGAATTTTTAGCTAAACGTTAATATTAAGAAGTCTAAAACTGGCCTAAAAAATGTAATTATAAAGATGCATAGTATAATTCTTATATATATAATTAAATATTATTGATAGTCATTTTTTTTTAACTTTTTAAAAAGTCCTGTAATAAATATTATTAGGTATAAAATATAAACTATCCATATTTATTTATTACTTCTTAATTTTTGTTATTATGAAGCACTTTTTTTTTTTTTTTTTTTTTTACAATTCATTTATTTTAAACTTTTTGATTTTTGTACTTAATAACTCACTTAGGTGAATATTTATGATGTGGTCTCACATTTGATTCTAAATTAGAAAATAAAACTTTCTCTAAAATAATTTAGGACACATGACGCAAAATTTAACTTTAATTCGAAATTTTAATTAGACTTTCTCTAAGTTTTGCCTATTAATATATATAGAGAGATATAATCCTAGAAATTTTGATAGTTTTCAAACATTAATTGCAATGGAGAAAATTGTCTACCCCTTAAAGATTGATTGACCGACACTTTAGACTTTGTTTGGTTGAGGATGGAAAAGTGTGAGATATAAAATGGTGAGGGGATGAAACGTGGGGAAAAGAAGAAAAAATAGTTTTCACTCATGTATGTTTGATTTAAATGATAGAAAAATGAAAGGATGTGATCTAGGTGATTGGTTGTTGTAAAATAAATTATTGTAGACACCTCATTTTGTGGTTGTGCCCACAATTATGCATCATTGCCTATTACATAAAGGAAAGGTTTTGCTGCATACTTGTATGCAAAAATTGTTGCATATAGGTTTATGTGGCAGCAAAAAGAAAGAGACAAGTGTCTAAGGGTCTAGATAATAATATGTGCATTACTCTTAGATACATATTGCTTTCTTTTTGTTGCCACATAACAATGTATGTAGCAAAACCTTTCCCATTACATTAATAGTCATTAAAATTTTGATTTTTTTTTTCAAACATTAAATCCTTAATGTACTAATAGTTTTCAAATATTAATTGTCATGGAGAAAATTGCCTACCCTTCAAGATTGATTGACTGACACTTTAGGCTTTGTTTGGTTGGGATGGAAAAGTGTGTGTGTGTGTGTGTGTGATATAAAATAGTGAGGTGATAAAAAAGATTTAGGGTATGTTTGTGTGGGGGAGTGGACTTATATCTGCCCCGAAGACCTTAGCCCGAAAAGGAAGTCCCGAGAAACCCTATTCGTAGAATGGGCCCAGCCTAGGGGCCAATAAGGGATAAAAGGACCTCCTGTTGAGAAGAGACCAATTGGGCCCACTACAAAGGTATTTCGTGAAGCCAATCTTCCCGAGGAAACATGGCCCAGTTGAGACGCAGTCATTCTCCTCGCCGAGGATACCCTTTATTCACCTACTTTCTTGGGGAACATGTTGAAGAAAATGTAGAGCCCAATGTAACAGTCACCTTCGCATTAAGGGCTTTCCTCACCTAATGTTAGCCACATTGAATGTTGAATGATTGCCTTGGACAATGGAAACACTCACAAAAGTCTATCTTCATGATCAAGAAATGGCAAGAGAAGGTGCTGATGTAACAAGTATCCCCCTAGATCTAGCTAAGAGCAGGACAGCTATAAGAAGAGGAGGATGGCTATAAAAGGAGGAGAGCAACAAGAAGGGGGATCCATAAAAAATCAAAGGAACAACAGGAGAGAGAAAGTGAGAAGAATCTTCACTTGTATTTATCCTTTGAAACTTTTGTTTGTACCACGAGAATATAGTTTCTATGCATATATAGCCTTAATTCAGTTATATTTGTCTCCAATTATCTTTGTGATCTTCCCCTTGTGAATTTCCATCTCCCATCCTTTAGAAATTAGTTGTGTTGATCCTAAATTCAAAGCTAGTTATCGTAGCTTTGTGTTTTTGACCCCACAGTTTGGTAAGTATTTTTTTCCTAGTTTTCTATTTTCAAAAATTGTTTTCTATTTTCTAGACTTGAAAACTTGTTTGGTAATTGAAAACAAATAGGAAAAAAAAAAAAAAAAAAAAAAGAATTTCCACATCTAAATTTACAAAGGAAACTAAAAACAAATGAATAAGTGTTTTTAATTTTCAGTTTCAAGGAAGCTTGAAAACACGGAGAAAACAAGTGTAACCATGCACTTAAGTGAAGTCCAAGCTTCAAATCTTGGTGGGAACAAAAAATAAAACCAAAATCTTTACATTAAAATTTTGACTTTGAAAATAGAAGAAAACTATTTTTTACTTCTATTACTAAAAACAAGTTTTTGAAAACAAAAAAGCAAAAAACAAAAATGGTTACCAGACGCAACCTTACATTATGTTTGATAACTATTTTTTCCTCTTATTTTTTGTTTTCAAAAACAATTTTCTTGTTTTGAGACTAAAAAACTTGTTTGGCAATTCAAAAAGGATAGAAAACAAAAACTCAATTTGTAAAGGAAATTGAAAACAAGCAAAAGGTCTGTTTTTCGGTTTCTAGTTTTCAAAACCAATGAAAGCATGTGTCCGATTTAATAAATCCATCTCAATTAATGAGTTAGCGCCAAGGTTCGAATCCTAGTAACAACATATTTCAGTATCCTCTATTTTTTTCTTCAAAAAACTTTTTTTTTTTTTTTTAATTTTAACTAACCAAAAATGGTTTTTTTATTTCAAAAATATAAGAAAATTGTTTTTCTTTCTATTCCCAAAAACAAGTTTTTAAAAATAGAAAACAAAAACTATTACCAAACATAACCTTAGTTTTTGCTCATGTGTGTTTAGTTGAAAGAAGGAAAAAGTAAAGGAATAGAAAATTATTTTGTTAGATTGGGATGAAAAAATAAGATGATAGAAAATGTAACTTGTATAAGCAGCAAAAATTCTCTTTAGAGAGTTATTCTCCTCGATGCTTGCTCTAAAGAAACAGTTAACCAAGTAAAGTTTCAGCTTTCCATTTACATAAAAATGCTGAGTGTGTTTTAACAGTTATAAACATGATAATTTTCTCCTTGTACACTTCCTTTACCTGTGAGATTAATCATCGAAGTATATCACAGAGATGTACATATTTATATCTTTAGGATTATCCATCTGTAAGTGTACAATTCAGTTATCTTCTTGTCATTTATTCCCCTTCTAAAATGATAGAACTAGACCGTACCCAATATTCCTACAAACTCACATGTTCTATAAATTTGATATTAGGACCTCCCACGAGTGTATATCAAAGTGCTGTTTGATCTACATTTGATGATCTGCAGTCAGATTATGACTTAGCATATATGGTTTTATTATGTTACTATTTTTTGTTGTTGTAATAATTAAGTAATTGAGAAGTTGCTTCTTTTGATTTGTTTATGTGGGTGCCCATTTTATACTTGGACTTGGAGGACCAAATGTGCTTAAAATATGGCAATCATGCCCGGCGTGCTTGCTTGCTGTGACAGGCTTTAAGACTCCGTTTGGGAGTTCATAAGGGAAGAGAATAGAATGGATTGGAATGATCATAAGGAAATGGAAAATAATGGAATTGAATGAAATGTATTTAAGTAAGGGAAAGGAATAGAAAATAATGGAATGGAATGGAATTAAGTAATCTTGATTGGATGTTTTAAAATAAAAGAATGAAAATTAATGGAATGTAAGTAATCTTGTTTGGGAACAACATGGAGGGAATGGAATGGAATCATTTTATGACAATATTACTATTAGACCCTTATTTTAAAATAAAGAATTGAATATATAGGGGTATTTTGGGAGTTCTAGTAAAAAAATCATTAAATCTAATTTCATTCCCTCTCATTCCTCCCAATTTCGGAAGGAATGAAAATTTAAGGTTTTAAGAGAACAGAGATGAATGAGTATTCCCTCTTACCCATTTCATTCCCTCCTACTTAGACTCTCAAACAAGGAAATGAACTTTCCATTCCCTGCAATAAAACTCCCAAAAGCCTTTATTTTTGTCAAGTTCACATGCTTTAGTCTTTCTATGCCTAATGCCTTCAGGGTTTTAGAACATAGAGGCTGGTTTTGGTATGATGGCATTTTATGTCACTTATGTTTTCAATGCTATGGGGTAGTGCGTTTGTATTATCTCCCATAAGCTAAGCCAAGGAAACTGCAATGTTCCAACCTTTCATCCAAATAAATTAAAAAAGGAAAGTGTAGTGTGTGGTACTGCTTTGGAGTAAATGTTGGGTAGGTAAATTTACTTAACTCTATTAAAATAAAGACAGTGATAGGCCTTGTCTGATAGGATTATAGCCAATTTACGCATGGAGCATTACATCAAGAACGTGTTCAATAGTCGATCTGTGGTTTAGGTAAAATATAATGATCTACTTATTGTGTTTTTTTTAGAAGAATATACTTATTATGTTGATCTTACTTATAAGTCAAAAGAAATTGAATGATTTAATGTGTCAAGCCGGGCTAGCCCATTTTTTATTGGTCAAAAAAAAAAAAAAAAAATCAATGTGATTTCTTGATTCCATATATATTTAGATTACATTTTGTCAATATGTAGGATGTGATAGTCATGGTTTAATTTATTTGGTAGAATATATTTATTGAATCATTCTTTATAAAATCATTTTGCATTTCACATATCCTGAATCATTTAAGAACATGCTAGGTTTATAAGATTTGGACGTTCAATGAAATGATTTAGATCATGACATGTGAAATTTATGTCATGTCATTTAACTTCAAGAATGTGAAATAATAATTACTAGTTTCTAAGCATGTGCTCACGTGCATGCTTAGAAGCTCCTTTTTTTTTAAGGTTAATAATTTCTATTAATCATAATTCGGGCTGCAACATTCTTTAATCACAAAAATACCTAAATGTGTGATGAGATTTATGCGTTTGTCGGTGATATAATTTTTTATTATATAAATCTCACTACACCCCTAAAAAAGCTTCTAAACACGATCGTTTCAATCATTGAAAAACCTAGGGTTGTGATGAGGTCACGCAATAAAATTTACATCCACATAATATACATTGAAAAGGAAGATCTGTAACTCAATATTCCTCACCACACAGAGTACCACAATGTTGTTGGTTAAGAATTTCCGTGCGATCAAGGCTCCATCATTTAGAATAAAATTTGTGAAGCATTAACAAAGTTGAAATAGTTTTAAGTAATTTTTGGGTCTCTTTCAAGGAAACTGCGCTTATAAACCGAGCCAAAACAATCTTTTTCCAAGCTTTTTAATTACTAAAAAGTAATCTATCTTGTGTCTGAAATGATCTAAAAAGTTTGGATTTGGCAACTGGCCTACTGTTGAGCTTTGCGATGATGATGAGTTTCTTGTTCTAGTCACTTGTGATGGGATTTGGATAGTTGGTTTCCATCTAAGTTCTCTTATTAATGTATTTTTTTATATCGAATTTGTGAAATTTACTCTGAATGATTTAGGGATTGTATTTGTTAACTGGTACTTTGAATTCAAAACTTGGTGAATTTGGTGAAAGTGTAGATGGTCTTATGCGTATGATGATAAACTAGGCTTTAGGTACGCCATTGCTTTACTGGTTTTGTTGGAAGTGCTTACAAGTCCAGAGGGCACATTCAGTGGAAAAGAGAATTGGAAATCAGCTTTTTGGATTACACTTGCAGGAATCAGTTGTGATAACTTATGTTCATTGCTTTTGACTTTTATGTTATGGTTGATAATGTCATGGGCATCATTTTAGTTGCTAAATTCAATTGGGCCTTCAATTATTTTTATTTTCAACTCTAAAAGCTCAAAAATGTGTTAAAACACAAGAGCTTATTTAGACCCTCAATTAAAAATTACAGCTAGATTACTTTTACTCTAACTTATCTAAATGCGGAAACAAGAGTAAATGAAGCGCAATCAATGGATACTACTCTAGTGCATAAACATGAACAACAAATAATAAAAGTAAAGTAAAAGCGTAAGGGATAAGAGATGCAACCACAAGATAACACGACGATGTGTTATCGAAGAGGAAACCGAAGAACTCAGTGAAAAACCTCTCCGCCGCCCTCTAAGCGGTAAATCGATCCACTAGACAATAAATTGGGATACACGAATGGCAAGAGACCCTCCAAGCCTAATCTACCCAATGTACCTAAGCCCTCCAAGCTCTTACTCCAACAAGGTTTTTCGAATCGTGTCTTGTCTAGCTTTCCGGATCCCGCAATATGCCCAATTGCATCAACCAAGCCTCATCGGCTTCTTTTGGCAAATCCCCAAAGCTTCCCAAGCTCCAAAACACTCTCTACTCTCTAAATAGGTGTGGGTTGTGTTTGGATATAAATCTCCTCTCAAGGTATGACAATGGGAAAGGGAATGAGAAGAGGTTAGAATGATTTCTCACTAAGGATGGATAGCTCTCTCTTTAAAAGATGGGTGTATGTGTTGTAGAAAACCTATCTAGGGTTTTTTCTCTGAAATGGTCTCCTTTACATTTGTGGGTAATGAGGGTATATATAGTATGGGTAAAGGGTAAGAAAGTCACACTTAAAAAACCTCCAGGAAGAGAGTCTCGCACGTATCTTGCGAGAAGGCCTTACCCGTGAAATACTCGCGAAATTGATAGCCTAGCATGACTCTTGACTTCCAAATCATGTGCTTCTCACATGCCCTTTTCGCAGGAACCCTTCTCGCGAACTTCTTGCGAAATGCACTAATCTTCATTTAAGCTTAAGTCTTCACCAATTTAACACTAAACTCAATACAATAAAATCTCACAAAATACAAGCAACAAAATTAAAACAATTACAACACTTTTTGTCATGGAATAAAGCCAACATAAAACATAGTTATAAATCACAACTTTACAAACTCAATAGAAAATTTGGTATTCACAATTTGGCACATAATGTGAATTAGAATGTTCACTTGTGCATTTTATAGTGGTGGAAGGGTTCTGCAAGTGTTTGTCACAATTGGACATAAATGAAATGGAGAACCTTTTTTTTTTTTTTTTTTTGCATGCTTTCTAAAATAATTAACTTTACTCCATCTCCTGTATAAAACCTTGACATTGAAGGACTTCTAGGAGTATCTATTTGAATGCAAAAATGTTGACTTGGTGTAGTTGTTGAATTTGAATGATCTGATTATTTTTATTGATTAGTCTATGAGTCCGGAAACTTTAGGAGCAACACCAAGATCTTTGGGTTTCAACATTAAAGTTCAGAGTTGTCAAAATATGACTTGATTATTGGTATTGAGTTATACTCTTGGTGACGACCATAGCAAAAACATTTTATTTTTGTGCGTAGTATCATGTAATGTCTAAATTTTGGAGATACTACTGCCATACATGTTGGGCTTATGCCCTCATTGAATTCTCTGGTCTGACATATTTTGAGATTTAATTTGGGTTCTTTTAAAATTGATGTGGCGATACAGGTGTCAAGGATAGGGACCAACTTTGTAATTTATCCAAAATAAAAATAAAAGAACAGGATAAATAATTCCTTATATATATTGTCCTTTTTTGCAATTTACACCTAAAATCATAATTTTGATAAGTTCTTATGAAACACTCAGGTTTTTTTGAAAAGCAATTTCTAACAGCTTTTACCAAACATTATGCTTTTAAAAAAATAAAAAACACAATTTCATACAACACTTTTTAAAACCGCCACTTTTTCAAAAACCACAGTTTCAAAAAGCTAAACCAAACTCACCCATAGTTAATGTAAGGGACTTTCAATACCTAAACCCAAAAATATAGTGGTAGAGAAGTTAATTGTGGTTTTAGAAATCAATCAGTCAAACCGAGAACCAACTACCAATTCAGTTTTTAAAACCCATGAAATTGGAAAACACATTTCATTACTTGGAACCAACCCAACCACATTCAAACCAGATGGTTTTCTAAACCAAGAATGGGTTTTCCCCTATAAAATTTTGAGCAAAAAATATAACTGATAGTCTTCATTCTCTTTCATCACTACCAAACACTAGAAGATGCCGTTTGGTGTTGAAACATTCCAATGTTTGGTTGTATATCACACAAGGGAATCAAATGCTGGAGGAATTTGGCTTCCCATGCAATCCCCTTTATGTGAGAATGTGGATTCCCTTTTTAAAACATGAGTATCCACATTCCTACTTGAAAAAATTACATTTTTTTAATAAACTGACACTTTTGCCCATTTCTTTCTACCATTTAACCAATATAAATAAAGTTAAAAAATAATTATTATTATAAATTGACAATTTAAATAATTATTTTTGTATTATACATATCATTAAGAAAATTTTGTACTATAATTTTATTGAATTTTTCAAAAATATTATATTATATTATATTTCATTTAATTTATTTGGAGGAAGATTAAATAAAAATAAAACTTGATACGAATCAAAAGTTTGGGAAAATTAATAATTTTTATAGGATTCATACAAATATATCAAATATAAGCATCGTATATTCTCAAGATTCTTATTAGATTCCTAATCAAACCAAATGTAAAAATAGTCACATTCTCAAGCATCCAAATTTCTAGGCATCACATTCTGTGGAATATGAATATGATGAGAGTAATATAGATTCCCCTAAACCAAATGCCATCAAAAGCTTTGAGTCGTTTGCCACCAATAACGTAGGAGGATTTGCATTGCTAGATGAATCTCCACCTTAAGATCTCTTACCCTAATCTCCACAAATCCTACCATAGGTTAAAATATGTGAAAGACCGCTCATAGCCCACTAGTTTTTGGTTGGGTCAAATCTGTGTGAACCAATGGAGTCATGTTGGAACCTCTAATAATGGTGATTCAACTGATTGTATTTTTGCCATAAATCAAGGGTGTTACATGCAGTCACCAATTATTTTGTTAACTAGAAAAAATAAGAAAACCATAATTGAAATAAACATCTTTATTGAATATATAATTTAAAAAATAAATGCTTGTTGAAGTAACTATAAACTTTACATGGCTTTGATCATAGATACAATTTAATAGAAAAATACATGGCTAAGAGTCCTAGTTACATTCTATAAAGATAAAATTACATGGATAAGAACTAATCAAGAACCATTGATCTAAATTCAAAGGCTAAGTTGCTAGGTGAAAAGGAGTTAGTCACCTGGCTTGCTTGGTGAAACTGGTCTTCTAGGCTATGATAGCTAATGATCACATTACATCATCCATATAACCAAATATTTAATCGATCAATTGCATGTTATTGCTTAAAAGTAAATGTGATATGTGATCTTGCTTGAAAATAAATGTGTGCGCACAATGAGAAACCCTAATGTCATTATGTTCATTATCTTATTTAGATTGAAAGATAAAATCTAGTGATTGTGTGTGATTGGTGAGATTCCTAGATTTAAGCAACTTGGAAAAATAACATGGTGACTATGTGTGATTAGTATTACCCTAGATCTAGCATATGAACATGTTGAAGAACATTAAGAACTAACATTTTATTTCATGATTTTGACTAAATGTAAGATCAAATTCTAGTGTATGCATGAACATGTGAAGAACAAATATGAACATTCAAGATTAAATTAACAGCCTAACATGCTTTGATCCTAATATTCATTACAAATGCATAGACAAACATGTTTTTTTAAAGACAATAACCAAAGATCCTAATCAAAACATGAAGAAACAATAATATTTAAGAGATAGGCAGAAAAGAACTCACTCAATACCTTAAATCTCAAAAGAATACGACAAACTTTTTCTACTTCACTTAGAATTCTTGGAAGAGAGGGGTGCCTTGAATTGGTTTAAAATAATCTTTTTATAGTGGAGGGAGGCAGATTCGGAGAGGGAATGCATTAGAGTTGGGGTTCATAAAAGTGGAGGGAAAGGAGAGGGGGAAAATTGAAATGGTATTGTTGTTAATATATTAATCGACGTCTATCTTAAGAACACTAGACCAAACGAATGAGTCACAAAGTGAATTATAAGCCCCACTACATTCCCATTTATTTCACATATTAACTATTCTAATGCATAAGAAAAATGCTAGAGATATAAATTTTTTTACATATTGCTAATATGGTGAGAGGTTATTAGTAAACAAAAAAGTGATATTAGTAGTTGGCTCGGATGAAAATCAATAAGAAGTTGGCCATAACATCAATTTATAAAAATGTTGTAAAATAGTTTGTTATTGTAGTAATACTTAATACAGTTTTCAATACATAAACTAAAAGCATTATTAATTTAATGTATACAATATTACAATCCCGAGAACAAGCTGCATGAGGCAATAAAGGAAGATACCCACATAATATGCGTATAAATATAACATGAAAGTACATGTGAAAAACAATACGAGGAAGTCTTATTCTCCCGAACTTTTATAGTACACAAAATATTGTGCTTATTAGCATACAAACATAACATACGATGAGTACATATTATCAATAATACAAAGGAAGTCTTATACTCCCGACCTTTTATTTTACACAACATATTGTGGTTATTCTTCTTCTTCTTCTTCTGGTTTTTTTGCTAAAACATATCATACTATTTCATATGCATCATGCTATAGTCTTTTTTTCCAGCTCCTCCTGGGTAAGATATGCATCAATTTCTGCGGTCACATCAATTCCAAACTGAAGCATTGCATTTGGATCAGGAACATCTACATTTAGTTTCTCATATATTAAAGTCCAACGGACCAAACTCCCCTCATCCTTTGGAATGGCTTGCACAATGAATTTGAAACTCTGGTAAGTCTCCTTGAGTACTCCTTCAATCACATTGTATGTGACAGACTGGTTTTCATTATCCACCTTTTCAAGTATCTCCCTAGACATTACAGCTTTCCCATCTACAGTCTCAAACAAAAACAATCAATTGTAAAAACATCAAAACAAGAACGGACATGATAAACTTCACCCTTTTATATTCTTGTTCACTTTATTAAATATATAATAATGTAGTTTTCCATACATGTTAGACACGTTTTAAAACATACTTCTTGGCCAAATACATACATATATAATAATAAAAGTATATACCCGCACAACACACACTTCTCAATCAAATCCGTATAGATCAAGGATATATAAAAATAAAATTATAAATATATGCTATAATAATACAGTATATATAAAAATACTGGTAAGAGAGAGAATTGTTTTAGGGATGGTAGTAGAGGAATTTTTTTTTAAAATAACAATAAATATTAAAAAATTTAGTTAATTGTCATATTTCAAAACAATTTTGAAAAATAACATCTCGAGTATCTAAAACTCGAGTTCCGGATGGAACTCGAGTTTTTAAGTCTCGATTTGGAGAAAAAAATTTAGAGAAAATCGAGTTTTAAAGACTCGATTTCCATAAATTGCAAAAACGCCGCTATATGGCTTTAAAACGTTACTATAGGGATTAAAAACGCCACTATAGGGCACCCTAAACCTGGTACTTACAAAAATTTTTTGCAGGAAAACGCCGCTATAGGGATTTAAAACGTCACCGTAAGGCTTAAAAACGCCACTATAGGTGAAATTTTTGCATAAAACTCGAGTCTTAAAGACTCGAGATCTATGTGGCATTTTCCCACTCGAACACGAGTCTTTGAAGGTCGAGTTTTTTAAGTGGATCTCGATTTTTTGAAACTCGAGATGCTATTTTCTAAAATTGTTTCAAACGTTGTCTAACTTACAAAATAGAAAGGCTCAAGAAGGTTAGTCTGCTCAAAACCTCGGTAGTAGAGTGTATATATAAAAAATATAAATTATAAATATGATATTTATAACATAGATTAAATTATATGTAAATAAATTAAATATATATTAAATCAAAGATATCTATAAACATTTGGGGTTGAACAGGACATGGTGAGCAAAGGGCAAAGGAAAATCTCCAAGGAAACCTCACTTTGTTAGAGACAAAAGGCATTCCCAAATAGTTTGTTCAGGTTTGTTTTTAGACTCATTATCATTTGCTCTTTCACCTTTGCGACTTCTTGTCCTTTTCTCAGATTCAACTGTGGTTACGTTTGATGAAGTTCTTCGGATTAAAGTTAACTAAAAATGTGTAGAAGAGGAGAATGTATATTATACAACGTAAAAGCTTTTCATGCAACCTTGGCATGTAAAACGTTGAAGAATCTAAAGATATATGATGAAGAAGATGAACAACAAATTAAAAATCTTAGTTATCTTACCAATGACAAAATACCAGCACGTGACAGAGCCTTCTCCTCCCCATTCACCTTCTTTTAAATCAATTTTCTGAAAATACTTGGGGCAAATTTTGGCTGTCTCATGTATTCTCTTGCTGTTAACCTCGTGGAACTTATAAGCAGGAGCCTTAGCCAAAACTTCAGTCTCTAGCCTACCGAATACAGGCATTTTTTTTTTTTTTTTCAAGTTAATGGTAGCAGCTAGGAACTCAATTCTAAAGTTTTGTTTTTAAAAAAATAGTATATCAAATATCGGGTCTGATCCAATGTTTATATAGAAGACAAAAAAGAGAATGATGAAACTAAAAAAACAAAAGAGTGTGGACCCTTTTTCCTTTTTAGGCGGCTGTGGAAATCTTGATTTGACAGTCTAACTACTCTAGCGTCTGTTCAGGACCCTTTTTTACAAAGTCAAAGTCTAATTCTACCAGTCTCCTTCGTCGTTTCCGTCAATAGATCTCTTTCATCGTTTTCTATTTTTAAATTCTTAAAACTACTGAAAGTTTTAAGAGGTGGCGAAAATTTTCCGCCGGCACTTTATCTTTTGTTTGTTTAGGGATGGAAAACGGTGGAATACTCCTTTGAAACATGGGCGGCTCTACTTGGAGCCCAGGGGTTCAAATGCCGCCCCCAAAAAAAAAAAAAAAGAAAAAAGAATTATATATATATATATATATATATATATATATATATATAAATATATATATATATATATTTTTTTTTTTGACCTCCCTAAAACAAAATTTTGAACACCTTAATCTTGGATTTTTTTTAAGCCCAGCTAAAATAAGTTTGAATATGATCCTCTTAACAACATCTTAACATTTTTAAACACACAAAAAAAAAAAAATAAAAACACCAAGTTTGGTTTAAAATACTATTATTATTTTCGTGTGTGTTCTAAAAAATATTACTGTTTACTAAAAAAAAAATTATTTAAAATCTAGGAAAAAATTAATAAGTCCAATGGATCAATGGATGAATGATTGCTTGGTCTTGTACATTAAAAAAGATATAGTTTGTAGGATTGATAATGAAAAAATCATTTAACAATTTCAATATATGAAACATGATAGAAAGCAATTGTAAAACCTTATGTATTTTTTTTTTTTTTTTTTTTTTTAGGTTTTGTTTTTTGTGATGTCGATATATTCAAGTTCTCTTTTGTTTTAAATTTTGCATAATTTATGTTTCTTATTGACCCCCTAAAAATAATCCTGGAGCCGCCAACGCTTTGAAACATGGAAAAGTGTGGAATTTTTCGCCCCAAAGATATGATTAGGGTGATTGATGGTTGTAAAATATAGTGGGTATCACACTACCTAAGGGAAATGTTAATATTATCACATATTAAGAAATTACTTTATGTCATATCATTGTATTGTATTTTATATCAGATTTCTTTATCAAAAATTTAAGTTATATTTGGTAATAGTTTTTGTTTTTTATTTTCAAAAACTTGTTTTTGGGAATATAAAGAAAAAACAATTTTCTTGTATTCTTTAAATAAAAAACATGTTTGGTTAGTTGAAATTAAAAAGATAGTTTTTTGAATAAAAAATAGAAAATACTAAAATATGTTATTATTAGGATTTGAACTTTAATATTAACTCATTAAATGAGCCAGATTCATTTTATTAAATGCATGTTTTCATTGACTTTTGAAAATTAGAAATTAAAAACAGCATTTTGCATGTTTTTAGTTACTTTCACAAATTGAGTTTTGAAACCAGTTTTTGTTTTTTGCCCATTTTGAGTTGCCAAACAAGTTTTTTAGTCTCAAAAATAAAAAATTGCTTTTGAAAACATAAAATAAGGAGAAAAAAAAATTAGGTTTAAGTGTTTGGTTGGGATGGAAAAATGTGTGCGATATAAAATAGTGAGGTGAGAAAAAAATTTAGGGTATGTTTGTGTAGGGGAGTGGACCTATATCTCCCTAAAAGAACTTAACCCAAAAAGGAAGTCCCGAGAAACCCCATCTCATGGAATGGGCCCAACCTAAGGGCTGATGAGGGATAAAAGGACCTCCTATTAAAAAGAGATCATTTGGGCCCACTACAAAGGTAATTCATGAAACCCATCTTCCGGAGGAAACATGGCCTAGCCGAGAAGCGGTCATTCTTTCACCAAGGACACCCTTTAGTCTCCTACTTTCTAGAGGAGCACGTTGAAGAAAACGCAAAGCCCAATGTAATAGTCACCTCCGCATTAAGGGCTTTCCTCACCTAATGTCAATTTCATTGAATGTTGAATGAATGGCCTGGACAATGGAAACACCCACAAAAATCTATCTTCATGATTAAGAAATGGCGGAAGAAGATGTTGATGCGACAAGTATCCCCCTAAATCCAACTAAGAGCTGGTTAGAAGAAGAGGAGGATAGCTAGAAAAGAAAGAGGAGAGCAACAGGAAGGGAGATCCAAAAAAAATCAAAGGAACAACAAGAGAGAGAAATTAAGTGAGAAGAATCTTCACTTATATCTATCCTTTAAAACCTCTGTTTCTACATTGAGAATATGGTTTCTACACATATAAAGCCTTAATTTAGTTATATTTGTCACCAATTATCTTTGTGATCTTCCCCTTGTGGATTTTCATCTCCCATCCCGAAGAAATTAGTTGTGTTGATCCTGAATTCAAAGCCGCTTATCGTAGTTTCCAATAATTTTAATGGAAAGTTTTGTTCAATGAGGGAGGAGACAGGTGATCGATTTTTGTTCTAGATAGTACTCATTTTAAGCAGCAGAAATTCTCTTTAGAGAGTTATTCTCATTGATGGTTGCTCTAAAGAAACAGTCAACCAAGTAAAGTTTCAGCTTTCCATTTACCATGATCTTATAACTTTAGTTTCTATTCTAAGTTTCACGTGAACTTCTGATTCATCTACGTTTCCCAAACTCTAGTTATACTAACAGCTCAAGCAACAAACGTAAACAAATAGTTCAAAAATTATTAAGCCCCAACATTAAAGCAACATTAGTAAATCCTCGAGTACTGTCAATTTGAACCTCTCGACAATTTGCTCCCAAAAGGCACAGGATGTAAACCCGAAGGCAACAACAAAATTTTGTATCCATAATCAGCAGTACCTAAAATGCAGTTCCCAAAGGCAACTAAATCCCATTTTTCCGGTACTAAACCTTACATACCACTTGGTCAGTGGTCACAACAAAAATGTGGGTAAGTCTAAAAAATCATATTTTGCCACCTTAACCGAAATTCAAAATAATACCGTTAAAATATTCAGTCTAAATTTATATGGTACATATAAAGCCTTGCCGCTTTAACCCTGGGCAACCCTTTGCTCTCCGCTTTATCCATGTGCTTCATACTCTTGGTGATTGATTAAATTCCTCTCTACTTTTTCTTTTTCCTTTTAATGCAAGTACTGAACTTTGCGCTGACTGGACCACATCAGATTATCGCTACAGTTGAGATGAGACTGACACTGGAAGAGGATGGTGTGAAGAGTGGAGAGAGCAGACAATATCAGAATACACAGGCTTGGAAAATAATGGCTTTTACAATTGTAAGTCCTTAATTCAATTATCACGGTATGTATAACAGCTTTTACTTCACAGCACAGAAATTCCAGAAGAAATGCAGAGCTTTGAGTCAGCACCACCACTAATTACGCTGTCACCCTTCCACCAGTCAGTGATTTCAATCGGCATGGAAATAAGGTGTTCAATATAAGCTCACTTCAAGAAATTTTGATAACCAAACACACGCTCTCTCATTCCCACCACAGATAAACTAGCAACTTTGTTTTTAACTTTTGTGATGTAATTGCCTAAAACAATTAAACAAACAGAAACAGATAGACAGAGACAACTGAAGGATATTTGCACTTACTATGTCCGACAAATTTTTGCCAGTCTCGGCATCCCATAATCTAACAGAATGATGCCATGATGCAGAATATATTGTTTCCTGCTGTGGCCATATATACCACAGAAGATACGCATTGTGTATGGCCTACAAGTGTAGACAGAGCCTCCGCCCTAAAACATAATGATAACAAAAATTACTTTCCACAAAACATATAATTGGAGGGTAACATCTTAAACTCAAAACCTATTTATGAAAAGATTGGTTAAAAGGACAAAATCTACCTAAATCAAAGAACAAAAAGGCAAACAAACAAAATAATGAATGAAATTATAATCAGAGTTCAACATGTAAGAATGTTCTACAGCTCTATCGTCTTTGCTGAAAAAAAAAAAAAAAAGAATGTTCTACAGCTTTCCACAAGAAATAGTTTCTTTACAACTATATCAATGAAAATACTAGCCTTTCAATGATTAAGTGACATCTCGCTAATTTGTGATATTTACTCTGAATGCTTTAGGGACTGTATTTGTTTAGTGGTACTTTGAATATAAAACTTTGTGAATTTGGTGAAAGTGCAGATGGTCTATGTGTATGATGATAAACTAGGCTTTAGGTACGCTATTGCTTTACGGGTCTTGTTGGAAGTGATTACAAGTCCTGAGGTCACATTCAGTGCAAAAGAGAATTGGAAATCAGCTTCTTGGATTACATTCGTAGGAATCAGTTGTGATAACTTATGTTCATTGCTTTTGACTTTTATGTTATGGTTGATGATGTCGTGGGCATCATTTTAGCTACTAAATTCAATTGGGTCTTCAATTATTTTTATTTTCAATTGTTTGGAAAATTTGGTACTCGCAATTTGGCACATAATGTGAATTAGAATGTTCATCTGTGCATTTTATAGTGGTGGAAGAGTTCAGCAACTATTTGTCACAATTGGATGTAATGGGGAACATTTTTTTTTTTTTTTTTTGCATGCTTTCTAACATAATTAACTTTACTCTATCTCTTGTATAAAACCTTGACATTGAAGGACTTCTAGGAATATCTATTTGAATGTAAAAATGTTGATTTGGTGTAGTTGTTGAGGGTTTGAATGATCTGATTATTTTTATTGATTAGACTATGAGTCTGTAAACTTTAGAAGCAACACCAAGATTGTTGGGTTCCAACATTAAAGTTCAGAGTTGTCAAAATATGACTTGATTATTGATATCCAGTTATACTACTGGCTGAGGATAATAGCAAAACAATTTTATTTTTAAGCGTAGTATCATGTAATGTCTAAATTTTGGAGATACGACTTCTATATGTGTTGGGCTCATGTCCTAATTGGATTCTCTTGTCCGACATATTTTGATTATGTTTTTATTTCACAAATTTGGCTGTTTTTACTTATAGTCTGTTTGGATTGAGGGGGAGGGAGGGGGAGAAGAGTAGAGTAGAGTAGATTTAGCACAAAATTAGCTTATTTTTAGCCAACTCTACTCTACTCCCCTTCGCTCCCTCTCCTTCTCCCCTCTATCTAAACAGGCCATTAGTTCCCCTTTTTTCCCCTTACTAGGGAGATGCAAATAGTGCATTGGATTAGAAGTCCGACAACAATAGATTAAAGGGAAGAGAGAATTAAGTTATCTTTGTGTTTAAGAAATACTGTTAAGAGAAAAGATAGTGTACACTATTAATTAGAAATCGATTATTCAAAACATTGATCTTTCATGTCTTGTTATTTAATTGGGGTTGTTAAACAATTGATAGTATCAAGATATGATATTTTGCACTCAATGTTGAACTCAAATATTTAAAATATTAGCAAAAATTGAGGTAAATACCAAGTCTTGAATTTTATTTCCTTATTGTTGTTAAACATTAGAACTCAGTAAAAAAATTTAATATTTTAAATTTGCTTGAAATAAAAATCTAATGCATGTCAAGTAGATGGTAACTTAGAACATTGATCTTCTATGGATTGCTTTGGCTGATGAAAATTCCGAGGTTCCTTTGGCTTTCCTTAGTGAGATAATAGATTAAAAAACTTGTAGTGAACTTATAATGAACACATTACACCTATCTTTGACATATATCTTTGTTGGTGTTTCAAGGAATGATATGTTGCTAAGGGGATTTTATTCTTTTTCATGTAGAAGCTTAATTAGATGGAGCTAATAATGAGACTTGACCAAGACAAGGAAATCTCTTAGTCGTGAGACTCAAGTCGCTATCTTTGGGCTTTATGGTTTTGATCCGCACAAACATATTCACATATGGTTTACATGTAGTATAAAGATATTATTGACATAAACTCTTACTTTTTAATTTTGTTTATATACATATATATATATATATCACTTTATAAGCAACAATACAGATGTTTATATGTGAGCATCAAGTCCACCAAAAAGGCCATTCTTTCTCTCTCTTCGATTATATACGATTTCTAAATGTTTTGTTAGCAATTGCGATATTTGCCTTTTTGACTAAAACATGAATATCCCGAATTACAGATCGGTACTCTTGCATCAATTCCACTGCTCTACTATAAATTTTGCAGGTTGTCATAACCTTGTCATGGTGTTTTGTATTTTGATTGTTCCAAATGCACAAAGCAACAATTGCAAAAGTTTCAGCCAAGTGGTCTTCTTTTATTTGGAAAATACCAATCATTAGATGACATAAAGGCACAAATCTTTCCCCACAAACTTTTATTAGATCTTTTAAAATTTTATTAACATAGTTTTGGCTAGAAGATTTTTTTAATTAATTGAAAATTTTAATATTAAAGTTTCATTTAAAGCTAACTATTTTAGTAATTTCATTTAACATATGTTTAATATAAAAAAATTTAAAAATAAAAATAAAAAAAGAAGAAGAAGAAGAGGAAGCCATGTTTCAACTTGGACTTTACAAAATATTGTTAAAGTGTTGGGCTAACTTAATTGAATTTGAAATTATCCCAACTTATAGAAGCACGTACATGTGCTAGGTCAATGGGCCTAAACGTACATGTTCTTCCAACCATCACCGTTAGCATCAAGCTTAGCCTAATCCAAATCAAGGCCGAGAAAAACTTGGGATTTTTGTGATCATCATCATCATTGTCATTATGGGTGTTTGGGTTATTTCAAGGTTTAAGGGATATTTTACTCCTTTTAAATGTTTTTGAGGGGTATATTGGTTATTTACCAACTTGCACCCAACACCTTGATCAAACTGATTTGGACTTTCCAAAATGTTCTTGGGGAAAAAAAAATGGAATAACAAAAGAATTAGAAAAAATGCAGATTAATGGGGGAAAAGTACTAATATTTATAATACAAAACTAAGATATAAATTTTTTTTTTTAAATTTATTTCGATAATTTTTTAGGTTTCGTAGGAAATTACAATCTTTTTTTAGGTTATAAGGGTATTTCAGTCATTTTTTAGGTTTCGTGGTCACTTCGGTCATTTTTTAGGTTTTAAGGTCATTCGGTCATTTTTTTAGGTTTTAAGGGTATTTAGATTAAAAAAAAAAAAAAAAAAAGTTAGCTTCTAAAGGCATTCTGGTAATCTTAGAGTGTTTCATGGGTATCTTAGTTATTTTTAAGTTTCGATAGTATTCCAAAGAATTTTTAGGTTTTAGGGGGTATATTTGTTATATATATTCATCGATTATTGGGTGAATTGGGTTAGGTGGGGTACAGTCATATCATATGTGATGTTAGTAATACTTAATGCGACAATGGAACTATTAAATGAGAGAAAACAAAAAAATAAGGAAACCATCGAATATGACAAAAATACGATTATATGTGATGTTGGAACCGCTTAATATAACGATAGAACCATCAAATGTGAGTAAAATAAAATAAAATAACCGCTAAATGTGATAAAAGAACGGTCAGTTGTAATATTGATATTGCCCAATGTAATCCTGAAAAAGTTTTGTTGTAGTATTGTATGTATATAATAGTACGTCGGTTTGCAATTTGCACCCAACACCCTAATTATACTGATTTAGACTTACCAATACGTTCTTGGAAAACAATGGAATAACAAAAGAATTAGAAATGGAATAACAAGAGAAGAGACTTGATGCAAAGACATTATGATTGAAATGATAAACTATGGAGAGAGAGAGAGAGAGAGAGAGAGAGAGAGAGAGAGAGAGAGAGAGAGAGAGAGAGAGAGAGAGAGAGAGAGAGAGAGAGAGAGAGAGCCATGTCTTTAATAGGAATTGAAGGGTTTAAGGATTTTAGTGATTTAATAAATAAATAAAATTGTGTGCAATGCCTCCGACATCCAGTTTTGCTACTTAACTACTAAAGGGATTTTTTATTTATTTATTTATTTTTATTTGTATTTTTTTATGTGTGCATCTCCTTCCGGGTAAGGACACAATTTTTTATTTTTTTATTTTTAAAAGGGCCGGGTAGTTCTTTTTGGTAAAATTGGTTAATTAAACTTAATTGTTTTTAACTTTACTATTTGTAATTTTTGCTATTGGGTTAATTTTTTTTTTTTTTAATGAATATTTTGTATTAGATTTTAGATCTTTAAATTTTATTTATAGCTTTTAAAAGGAAGAAAATGCTAAAATTACAAATTTTTTTACAAATTTCTTTTGTGATGGGCGGTTATTAGTAAGTAAAAAAGTAATGTCAGTGATGGGCTTAAATGTGAACCAATAAGAATTTACTACGTCAAAATTTTTGTAAAATTACTCAAGAAAATTTTGCAGCTTTCGCATAACTCTTAAAAGAATCCATAATATTGTTAAGGGGGTGTAGACATCTCATTATGTACCCGTTAATAAATTTTGGTTACTGACTCCAATAATGAGCTTGACATATGTCAACCAAAGGTATTTAGAGAGTTCACAATAATTTGGAAGTAATCACAATTCACAACTTAGAAGTGCTCAAATCGCGTTGAAAACAATTTTGAAAAATGACCTTCACTCACTGTTTTGACCATAACTTTTGATCCACAAAGAATTTTTGAGTGAGGTTTGTTTCATTGGAAAGTAGAATCCTGGGCTTCAATTTGAAAACAAAATTTTCCTAATTTGGATATATATTGAGTAAGTTATGATTGTTTGAAATCAAGCCATCAAAACTATCATGAATTAGAGCATGTGTACACAAGAATCAAGGGTGCATGCGCACCCTCAAAAGATGTGTATGCAGGCCGATTTTCTAGGCAGTGAAACTTCATTTTTAGGGGCCCAAAGCATCATTCTTTGATGTGATCCAGCCCCTAGACCCTTGGAAACGTCCAAAGACCATTAAAAATCCCCGAAAACCTTAATTTTAACTTATAAATACTCATCTTATGTCTCCAATCAAAACCCTAATTAGAGAGAGTAAGGTTTTGGTCTCCATATTCTCTAAAACCTTATTTTCTCTTTCCAAAACCACAACACAACACCTTTGTATGTGTTTTACAAATAAAAAAGCTCTCTTTAGTTAGTTCCAAGGCAGAAAGTTTGTTTTTCAAAATTTTTTTTTCTAAAACATTTTCAAAATTTTTTGTTCTTGAGTTATGATTACTAACCATTGTTATGTTCTTTAATTATTCTTGTTATCTCAATCTAATATTTGTAATGTAGGCACAGAGGGGTTGGTTAAACTATCTCAAATCAGTGATTCTAAAGCAAGGTGAGTCTCTTTTCCATGATTTCTCACTTTGCTATATAGGATTCACATGGTTCTTTGTTTGATGTTATCATAAATGTTCTTGTCATGTTTGATTGATGTTATGATCTTGTTTATATGTTCTAATCTAATTTTAGGTTGTTTATAATCTGTTCTTATTGTTCTTGGTTTGTTATTTTAGTTTTATGTAAAATTTAACATGTTTATTTATTTAATGTAGTTTAGTTTAATTCTTTGATTTTGTTCCTTAATTATTTGTTTATGTTGATGTTTGTTTTATTTGCTTCATGTTTGTTTAAGGTTTAGGGTTCTAACATGCTTGATTGATCTCAAATTTTATATCTTTGTTTAATTAATCTCTAAAAATGTAATTTTTCGGATTTGTGCTAAAGGATGCGTACGCATCCATCGAGTATGTGTGTGTATGGTTCAACCATGCGTACGCATAGTTGAGTATGCCTACACACCCCAAACTCAAATTAGGACAAAATTCTTATTTTTGTTTATTTAGTTATTTTTCACATGATATTTGATTATGTTTGACTATGTTTAGGTTAATTAATTGTGTTTATTTATTTTTCGTGTTTTTTTTAATCTTTTTGCCATATTTGGTTTGTTTTATAATCTTTTTGCCATATTTGGTTTTGAAAGTTCAAATAGTGTATAAAACACCCTTAAACGTTTAGACCCCCAAATACAAAATAATCAATTCAAGCTTTATGACAAACAACTAGTGTGCAGAAAATGAACACAAGTTATAAAATGAATTGGTAATCAATCTAAGCCAATTAAAATCACATCCACAGCAGATAATAAAAGGCAAAGATAAAGGGAAGGAAGATGCAAACACAAGGACAACACACGATGTGTTATCGAAGAGGAAACCAAAACCTTCGGCGTAAAACCTCTCCGCCGCCCTCCAAGCGGTAAGTAATCCACTAGAAAATATAGTTGGAATACATGAACAACAATAGACCCTCCAAGCCTAATCTACCCAATGTACCTAAGCCTTCCAAGCTTCTTGCTCCAACGAGGTTGCGCCGAACCTATTTTTTTTCTAGCTTCCCGAATTACGCTGCTTGACCATAGCATCAACCAATGTAAATTGGTTCCTTCCTAATCTTTCCCGAACACCAAACAAAGACTCTCACAAAGAATGGATATGGTGAGAAAAAGGTTTTGGTAAAAAGCCTCTCAAGGGTTTAACAATGGAGAGGAAGAGAATTGAGGAATTTGAAGAGTCTCTTATGTAAAGATTGTGGATGAATCAATATTGTTTTACTCTAGGGTTTCTCTCTCAAAATTTTCTCTGGAAGCTCTCTTTCTTTTGTGGGTATAAGGGGTATTTATACTAGGGTGAGAATGGAATGTGAAGAGTCAGGTTTTTCAAAACAGGGTTGGCTCGCGGCTTGTCCTCGCGACTTGACTAAGTCGTGGGATCCAGCCGTGAGATAACAAAACAAAACGATTGTCCTATTTTGTCCTATAGTGCTCCACCTAGCATGACGCTTCAACTTTTGGCATGCTTGACATGTGTGTCGCATCCGGCGGCTTGAAACCACGAGTCACCCGCGAGATCAAGTCACAAGTCTCTGTTTTCTTGCACACTCTTGAGCATTTCAACACTCTATCTTACTCACTACTCTTACAACAATCCCATCTAAATATAGGGTTACTAAATGTTGAAATACAAGCAAATTTGGTATGAAATAAAACTAACAAGATGGTTAATTAAATTCAACCTTACAGGTTTATTATGATGATCTTACTTAAATGAGAGAATTATTTTCCATCATAATTTTCATTAAGGACATCTATTAATAAACCATTTCAAGAAATTTTTTTTTATGAAAAATTGAAAAAGCTAAAAAAATAATTTTTTTTTCTTTTTCCCAAAAAATAGTTCCTAAAGGGTGCCTCTCAGTAAAATCCCTGTTAAAAAACATTGAAACCAATAGGTTCATCCTCACCATTAACAACGATGCCATCCAACCAATCATGATCCTTCAACTTACAGTAGTCAAATATGACCATATTAGGGGCTCATATCCATCCATATGGCATGAAGTCAAAATACTGAAAATAGCGTGCAAGCTTATTTTCCTTTTATAATTATTATTACATTCAATCAAACGGAGATTGAACTGACTTCTCCATATAAAGGAGCTAGACAAACGACATTATTGAACTATAAAACTCCTTGCATATGCAAGCTTATTGAAAACAGATACATTTGGAAAGCATGGTTTATATTTCTGTCTGGGATTGATAGAGTCTGGAAGCAAGGCGTGGAGTGAGAAGAGCTTCAAGGGGAGTTGCCTTAGGTAAGGTAATGCCCAGCCCTTCCATCATATCTACCAACATATTTGATGGTGTTGTGAACTCAAATCCCTGAAGCAAGCGAGCTATTGCCAAGTAAGATACTTGCAATGCAATTGCGTAACCCGGGCAAAATCGTCTCCCAGACCCAAATGGTATGAACTCAAAATGTTGACCTGAAGCATCTATACTTGCATGGCTTGTGAGGAACCTCTCTGGTAGAAACTTTTCTGGGTCCTCCCAAATTCTTGGATCTCGGTGCAACTTCCACACATTAACAAGCAAACGAGTACCCTTTGGGACGTAATAGCCACAAACATGACAATCCTCTGTGGCCTCATGTGGAACTGATAAGGGGCTTGGTGGGTACAAGCGCAACGTTTCCTTCACTATGGCTTGGATGTAAACTAGATCTTTGATATCATGGTCGTCCACCCACCTATCTCTGCCAACCTTGAGATCGAGCTCTTCCTGAGCTTGCTTCAAAGCGTGATTATTATTCAATAATATGGACAGGAGCCATGTCAAGGTTAGAGATGTAGTCTCAAAGCCACCCAAGATGAGACTCTACAACATGAAATTGAGGCCACACTTAATTAGAAGTGCACTGGTTATTAATTTTTACACAGTGTATGTAACATATTTTTCCCAAATTAGAAAGTAATGTTTCTTTATAGAGTATTATATTCTTTGTAGAGAGGGTTGGGTGGGGGGGGGGTGAGGCGGAGCATTGAATAAAACTCATTTGTTAGTCAACTTTTTATAGTTTTGCTTAAGAATTTTTGGAAACTGAGGTATTAAAATTTTAAGGAATTGAAATTTCAAAAATTTTTTGAATTGAGATCAAAATTTTGAATTCTATTTCAGATTTACTATTGGAATGAAATATTTTAGTATTAGTGTGTACCGATATACTGTTTCGTAGTTAACATCAAATATAAATATTAAAACACACCCACATGACACACTATTATTAAACTAAATAAATGTATAATTTATAATGAATTTAATATATTGTTTTACAAAAATAAAATAAAATGATTAGATTGCTATAAAAAATAAAGCATATATGGTATTTTTTGTAAATAAACAAACCCGTAGGGTATTTTGTAAACCATAAATAAATCACTTTCTCTGTTCCCAATCCCACCCATTCTCCACCCATTCTTGTTTTTACTGTTTACCTCACATCTAGTATTTAAATAGGTGTTATTCACTTTTTTGATATTTGTTGGCTCTTCTTTATTGTATCTGTTTAGATATCGTTTATTATTAAAAATTGAAAATCTCAAATACTGTAGTAAAATAATTTTTAAATATGTAATGTCGTGAGACCCAATTTTAAAGAAAAATTTGTTAAAATTTGTACTTACGGAGCCCGTAAACAATGCACAGAATCTACACAAAAAACACAACCGCACGTACAAATGTGATTGCATTTGTATCCAAATTAAGAGTTCGTTTGGATACAACTTATTTTACTAAAAACTAAAAACACTGTAATAAAATAATTTTTAAATGTGTGAATAATATCGTAGAACCTATTTTTAATATTTTTCTTCCTTAATAGAGTGTTTGTGAGTCTCATGGACTGTGCATGATCCGTACCTGAACTATGCTAAATAGTGCACTCTGTTGGAGAGAATCTGAAACACGTGAACAGTGTAGGGTGAAAAAGTCAAACTTTATGGCTTAAAAAAAAATAATAATAATAATAATAAAAAATAAATAAAAAAGCTGAAATCGCAAGCTGTGCCTCTCTTTCATATTGTTCTCACCTTCCTTTTTTCTCGCTGTGCCTCTTGATTATTTTAGTCAGTTGCAGCATGTGCAGTGATTCACAGAGTGGCCAACCATAAATTTATTTGGATCCAAAATGACAGGAGTGAGCTGATAATTAATAAGCAAAAAAAGACCAATGATGACCAAGTTTTTTTTTTTTTTTTTTGGGGGGTTGGTAATTGAAAATTAAATATACCTACAGAAAAAATTTTCTCAAAATCCAGGGGAGGGCATGGCCCTCTGGTCATAGAGTAGCTCCGTCCCTGCCTATATCTCTTATTATATTTGATGACATAAAAAAAATTTACCGATTAAGCCAATTGAAAATTACAAAACAAAATAAAAAGATGGTTGATTAATTAAGTTGTGCGATAAATGACAATAACTTACCAATGCTGTTGCCTTTATAATGGTTTCACGCGTATGGCCGAATGCATCATCCTCAATTTCGGATAACATGACATCGATAAAGTCCAGCCTGTCGGTTGGTTCACTACCCTTCAGCCTTCTCATACTATGTTCTTCAATCCAACTTCCTGCTACAGAGTCCAATTCCCTTGCAATACGCTTCATAGATTTTACTTGGCCCAGCAAATCAAAACATCCTAGAAATGGAATTAGATCCGAAATGATAGGGACCCCAGCTGCGTACATGAAGGCTTTAATACTTTTCCCTATACGCTGTGCGGCTTGTGCCTCTCCATCATTTCCATGACTGCAGCTATCAAAGTATCTCTTCCCAGCTATCATTCTAGTAATAATATTAAAGCTTAGGCGCTCAACCCACTCACTAATCACCACGTTGGCTTGGTTGCCCTCGTTGCTCTTGCAGAGAGTGTACAAATCTTCAATCACAGTTTCCACCTCGAATACTTGCACATTCTTTAGCGTTTCAAGCCGACGACTAGAGAGGAGTTCTAGCTTGATTAGCTTTCGGATCTTGAGCAAATATTTTTCATAACTGGAAAAACCAAATGCTGCATAGTTGTAGCCAAGGTGCTTTCCTTGGCTAGACATTGGACGTGCAGCAAAAGCCTTGTCATTTGTAGTGAAGCACTCCTTGACTGCCTCATGATTGCTAATCACAAGAGCAGGTTTCATGCCAAGTCTGATCATGAAGATGGGACCAACTTTATCAGCCATAGCACCTAAGGTTCGTGCAATTGGGTTTTGGCCATGTAGTTTATGAAGGTGACCTATGATTGGCAAGGCACCTGATGGCTCTGGAGCCAACATACCCTTAATTTTGTGACTTCCAATTCTCACCCTCCATTGATTGTACAATAGAGCCAATAGAAAAAACCCTGCAATTGCAAGTAGATGGGAAGTAATTTCCATGATGTCCTCAAACTTGAGGGAATGGAGAATACTATGAACTTTTCACCCACAACTTGATAGTATTTTATAACGGTGAGAAAAAATCACGGGCTGATTTTTGTCACTCATTGCTTGACTAGTAATAGTTGTAGACACTTTATTTTTTTGCTGAAAGTCATAGTTGTAGACTGCCTCTCAAATGTACCATGGTGTTGAGTTTCTTGACTTGGGTTCTCGTCCTATTTAATTATGTTAAATATATTAGTAATGTGGTGTGTTATACTATGTTGTCTATGTTAGGATGAATGCGAAAAAAGAAATATAGAATAGGAATATCAAAAATAAGGGTTATGTGGTTTCAAACCACCTTGATAGAATTTTAGTTTTAAGGTGAGAACTTTAAGTTATATATATATATATATATATATATATATATAGGGTTTATTTGTGTGATTTTCACTTCATTTTGTGTTATATATTGTTTTTTGCTAATAATAAAAAAAACTTAAAAAGAAAATCCTTTACAAGTAATAGGCAAATTCACTTAAAATCAAATTAAGAATAGACTTTTAACAACAATTGTATATAAAGCATATTATGCAAAACATAAAATAAATTTATTTATCTTAAATATGACCTTTGATAATAAGTTTAAGGTTAAAAGAGAGCTACACTATTTTTTTTTTTTTTTTTGAGAAGTGCATGTATTAAAGTGACTAGTTAAAAAATATACTTTTTGAGAGAGAGAGAGAGAGAGAGAGAGAGGAATATTTTCTTTTGGGAATTTTTTTAATGTAATCTATTGGTTCTAGGAGTCGAGTAACTTTTAATTTAAAAGTTATATTTTTTTTAGTTTTTACTATTTTTCATTGCAAGTGGTACTTGTCGAAACTATCTTGATGATACAAAATGACATTGGTTAACATAACCTTTTTTTTTTTTAATAATGGTACGAACTCAAACTTTTTTACAACAAATTTCACAATTATTAAAGTGATTGACCATAAATAATGGAGGCATATGACACTCATGCATGTACCCACAACTTAGCAATGATGAAATTTGTTTTGAAAAACATAAAAACTGTGTTAACGGCATTACTTCTTTTTTTCTTTTTCTTTTTTGCCTTAACCAATTTCTAAAAAATTAAATTTATCAAAAGGAATGAATATATTTTATTTGAGATATTATATAAGTATGACAATTGGCAGTTTTTCGTGAATAAATAAAGAAATTAAGCATTGTATTAACACCGAGAGTTGACGATGCTACTTAAATAACAGAGATGGTGATGATAATAACATCAACAGAAGTATTAATAATACCAATAACAACAACACAACATAAGAATTAAGCAAATTATTAAGTTCTTAGGGTCTATTATTTATTGTGATAATGAAAATATAAATAGTGGTTTCGAGTAATTGTAGTAGTAGCAGTTGTTGTTGTTGTTGTAGTAGTAGTACTAATTGTAATAATCGAAAGAAAAAAAAATTAAAGAAGGGTATTTAAGTAATTTTTATTTGTGGGCCAATTTTATAATTTATAATTATAAGGGAGTTTTTCAAAAATGAGATTGAAACCCTAGTTATATATAAGTTTATTAAGTTAACATACATGGAGAGATATTTTAAGAAAAAAAACTACTTAAATGACTGAAATAAAGAATGATTGGCAACATCCTTGAAGTAAGAGTTTAAGAAATTTTGTTCTTTAGCCAAATTTAAAATTTATGTGGTATTAGAGATTTTTTTTTAATGTGAATATTTTGGTCAAGAAGTGAAACTATTTAAATATCTAATGAATTTTACGATTTGAATTGAAGAATGGATTAAATTATATTCTCGGTATCTGTACTGTTTCAATAATAGATATTAAGTATGGATGGATCTGAAAAAAATTAGGCATGGTCATGGTGGTCCGGTTCTACACAGTTTTTGCCTTAAAAAGTTGTTTTTTTGGTGAATAGAAAAGTCGATGCAGCAGCAGCGTCATGTTGATGATGTGAGTGTGTCAGTGACTCAGTATAGATGAGGGCGACAACAAGAAACGAACAGCCTTAAACTTCTTTTTATTATTATATTTTGCTTATTGGTTTTGATAGGGTGAATAGGGAATCAATGAAGTTTGACAAGTCATAAATTTTTTTTTTTTTGAATTCGACAAGTCATAAATTATAGTGAAAAAAAAAAAATAATAATGGCTGTTTAACAGCCTTAAACTTCTTTTTTATTATTATATTTTGTTTATTGGTTTTGATAGAATGAATAGGGAGTCAATGAAGTTTGACAAGTCATAAATTATAGTGAAAAAAAAAATAATAATAATAAGGCTGTTCTTCCGTAAGTCATATGGCCTAGCTTGTACTTCGAATTGTCTTCATCTCAAAAGATGAAAATGGTGGCAGGTGGCATAAAAAAAAACGTGTACCTGAAGAGTTCACATGTTGCTCTTCTTTTACAAGTGACTTTTATCCTTATGCATTCTATAGGTCTAATCCTAGGGTATTATTAGTTACAGAAAGTAAAGAAATTATGTACGGTGAATCAGTACCGACTTGATAAGTGATGTAATTAATGCAATTATTTAAAATCTTCAAATAAAAGAAAGCTTCACTTATAATAAAAAAATTATATATAATATTTTTATTTATATATTTTAATTAAAAAAATTTAAGCATTTTTATCAGTTAATAAAATGCATTAAAAAGGCGTATCCTAAAATACAGAAAAAAAAAAAATCAAACTTCAATTAACAAAATTAAATTTTTAGAAACAAATTTATTGACTCATTCTTAAAATATGTTAAAATCAAAATTAATACCAGATAAACTTATTAATAATACAGCGTAATTGTCTTGAAATATATTAAAATAAAGATTATAAATTTCAAAAATAAAAGAAAAATCTCTCACCTCACTATTTCTCTGCCTCTCCATCCATATTCTTATCTTTCTTTTCTTTATCTTCATCTTGACTTTTAATCTTTTTCCATAAACTCAATCAATCAGTCGAGCTTGAATTTTTTCTACCTAAGGTAATCTTCTTCGGTTCTACTTTTATCTCTCTTTGTCTTTCCGAAAATGAAGACTCAAAATCTTCTATTTATTTAACTTAAATTATATATATTTTTAGTTTGTTGCATTGATGGGAGTCCCATCATGGGACACGTTTTTTAGCTAAGACCCTTTCAACTTAGGACACGTTTTTTGCTTTAATAGTCATAGGATGATAGCACAGGCCCTGCTGGCCTGGTCACATGAGTCACATATGCACTGCACAGGCTGCACAGTGCGCAACTGTGCAGTGCAGCCCACAGTTTTAAATTATAACACGGTTTCTCACCTTTTTTTTTTTTTTTTTTTTTTTTTTTTTTTTTTTTGAACACGGTTTTTCACTTTATCTATTATTCTAAATTGTTATAGCAATCAATAATTTAATGTGTATGCAACTCAAAATAATAATAATAATAATTTAATGTGTATCATATCAACTCATTTATATTATAGTGACTTTAATTTATTGAATCATGTATTAAATTAATTTTTATTTGTATAAAATTAGACTTTAAATATAAAAAGGCCACATTTAAAATTTTTGCCCAAAAACCCCAAAATTGTTGAGGTGGCCTTGCGGTAAATATGTGGATCTTCGTAGTGGAAAATTATAGGATATTCTTAGTAGCTTTTCTTCTGACCGGCTACTATTATACATTTTTCTTAACTATTTGATTATTGAAAATTATTCGGGTGATATTTAAGGATTTTAAAGCGTGAGGGAAAAATTCTTTTTGGAATAGCTTTTGAAGGTAAGTAACTTTATCTTAATTGGGTTTTATTTTACTTATATTAATGTGTTTTAACTTCTGATTTCAAGCAAATGATTATTACAAATATATTTTAATATTAAGTGTATGATTTTTATATACATACTTGAATAAAATATATTTTTGTTAGAAACTACAGTTTCATATGTATGATTATGGACAATCTAACTATGAATTGATTATGATACCCAAACCAATGAGAGTTATTCATTGGTACTCTGATACCCAAATCAATGGGAGTTATTCATTAATACTCTGATACCCAACCAATGAAGATTATTTATTGGTACTCTGATGCCCAATCATGGGGATATAGCGTGACCATAGTCATAAGATTGTTAAAAATATGAATTACGTTTGAATATTTGAACTAACTATTTTCTAAACTATCTATAACATATTTGTAAGATTAAAGTATGTGATTTATGTGCAACTTATTATTTTAAGACTATGAAACTTCTTCGGTTATTTTAAAAACACATAGTATATCATAACTTTTGAAAACATATATTACATTTTATACTTTACTGATCTATTACTTGATAGAATTTATTAGGACTTTGGTTATTATTGAGTTGTCAACTCACCCTCCCCCCGTTTTTCCCTCCAATTTTAGATTGTGAATAATAGCAAGTTTTGGGAGTTTTGATGTTATGTTGTGAGCAGGAAAAGAAGCTTAGTGATTTTGAAATTAGATGGTCTTCTAATAGTTTTATATATATTTTCCAATTGGCATTATGTACATGAGGTTTGGATTTTGTTTTTATTAAATTATTGGAGATCTATTCATAAAGAAATTGTATTTTGGATTTATTTGATTTAATTTTTGAGGATAAGTTTTAGTTGCTAAGAAGGCCTTGCACACTTGTAGAGTGCTTATTTTATAAGTGTGCAGCGGTTGTCACGTGCCTATCTTTATAGTTAGGTTTAGGGCGTGACAATTTTAATGGTATCAGAGCTTAGGTTATGGTCTTGCATACTCTATACCAGGATTTGATTTGGAATAAGGTTTGCACACTAGGGATTACAGTTATGATCATTGTTTATGAAGGTTATTAAGCCATATATAGTGTTCTTTTGATGACTTGATGAGAAGTGTAAGTGAGGTTCCATCATAGGATGATTTGTTAAGTCATATATGAAGGATTTGATACTTATGTCTATGTGGTTATGCATACGTGACTTATAAATACAAAAGGGAGGATTTTAATTGATATACTTCTATGATCTTATACTAGTATTAAGTGGGTGTATTTTATTCTTGAAAATTTTGTAATTGATCAAATTAGTTATTAAAACTTCTTCTTCTTATTAAAAGGAAAAAAGAGTGAGAAAAGAACAAGCAAAGGAAATCTTCCTGCTGTTTTGTGACTGATCTTTTGAAAACTCATTTGATAGTTTTGCCTATATATAGTCAACCTACCTAAGGTTAGTTTGATCGGTAGGAGATTCTCATGGGTTTAATTATTGAATGATAGTTTACTTTATGCCTTATTCAAAATTTGGAGTGCTTTTAGGGAATTGGAAATTGCAGAACTTTATTTAGGGGTTAAGGTTTGATGTTAGAGCTATGATTCCTTGATTTTAGTTTATATGGAGTAAGGAAATTAGCAGAAAGTTCGTAGTGTGAAGGAAATTAATTTGTGGTTATTGTAGTTCACATTATATTATATGTTATTATATAAATTCTGAGGGTGTTTAAAGAATTCAATAATATATTGGTGGACTTCCTTGGATGCTAATGTTAAGGACAAACCTTCTTTTGGATCATTGTTCTTGTTAGGGTTGACCTACATGGATTACCATAGCCTAATTTATGTGTGAGGTAGTCCCTAAATGTTTTTGAGACATGTTTTATTACTTCGAAGCTTGAGGTCCTCAATTTCTTTCTATGGACTTGGAGGATTGTTTAATATCTTGGGGAAATAAGTTTTGATGCCAGAAATGTAATTCTTTGAACTTAACTGATAAGAGTTAATGGATTGGCTTAATAGAAAATGAAGTGGATAGAACACAAGTACGTGGTAGTACTGAATTGGACTAGTGAACCATATTTTTGATTGGATATTGAAGGAGTTGGGATGGCAAGAGAGTTTATTTTGAAAGACTATTACAATTTGAATTATAGTCAATTGTTGTACCATTTGTTTTATATTGGCGGATGGTTAGTGATTATAAATTGCAGTGTACTCTTAAGTTCTAGATGCTAGGACTATTATTTGCAAGGTAGAAAAAAAAAGGGGTTGAGATACTTCATGGACTATTCCCTTCTTGCCGATGTATACTTAGAGATTTGTTTTCATAATAGGCCATGTAATTATAAGGAACCCAGCTCTTCAATGAGTTCCAGCCCAAGTATCATTTGGAAATTAAAGGTGAATAAATGTTACTTATATGAGAAGATAATTTATGGTCAAGATAGAGGTTCTATGAAAACCTTATATCAATGCTCAATTGATTATTTATGGAGATTTTGGAATTTCTTTTTCTTACAAAACTTGAGGAAGAAAAGATATAGTGATATACGCAAATGTTGTAAATTAGTTTTGAACTTAGGAAGGATTGGAACGTTGGATGCACTACTTAATTTTGAGGTATAGAATTGAACGGATGCTAGCATTTAATGGTCTATGGTGAATCTCAAAATTGTGGATTTCTCTTATTGTAATTTTTGGAGACTACTTAGGCCTTGGAATTTTGTTGAAATTGATAATTGATGAAAAATCAGTTATTGGGGTTAATCTAAACGAATGGGTCTTGGAACTTTTATTCATATTGAAAGGAACTTAGAGGGCTATTTAGACTAGAGATATGTATATCTTTAAAGAATCTTATATTTTTTTCGTCATAAGGTTCTTCTTACACTATGGGTAATTGAGTAAGAGATTTTATAGTGGTATTGTATTAGGTAGTGGAAGCATTATGGCTTCATTTGCTTTGGAAATTTTTATTTTACAAATCTTGGGAAGGAAAAGTCTATGCATATGTTGTGAAATAGTTTTGAACTATGGTGATGAGTGATAAATTTGTATAGATCGATACAATTGTGGCTTTAGAGTAGCGTAGTGGAAGCGTGATAATTTGTTCATTTCGTAATGAATTCGGATGACTGAATTCTTATAAGTGGGGGTGATTGTAATACCTGAAAGAAAAAAAAATTAAAAAGAGGATATTTAAGTAATTTTCTTTTGTGGGGCCAATTTTATAATTTATAATTATAAGGGAGTTTTTAGAAAATGAGGTTGAAACCCTAGCTATATATAAGTTTATTAAGTCAACATACATGGAGAGATATTTTGAGAGAGAAGACTACCTAAAGGACTCAAGTAGAGAAGGATTGACTATGGTAAGAGCTTAAAAAATCTTGTTCTTTGGTCAAATTTAGAATTTATGTGATATTAGAGTATTTTCTTTTTATGTGGATATTTTGACTAGGAAGTGAAACTATTTAAATATCTATTGAATTTTATGATTTGAACCGAAGAATGGATTAAATTATATTCTCGGATTCTGTACTATTTTGATAATAGATATTCTTTTCCTGCGCCACTATTGTGTTAAGCATGGATGGATTTGCAGAAAATTAGGCATGGTCATGGTGGTCCAATTCTACACAGTTTTCGCCTTAAAAAGTTGTACTTTTGGTGAATAGGAAAGTCGATGCAACAAAGCAAGAAGCACGTCATATTGATGATGTGAGTGTGTCAAGATAGATGAGGGCTAAGGGTGAGTTTGGTTCAGCTTTTTGTAAAAGTGCATAATGAAAAAGTGGAGTTTTGTTAAAAGTGCATAATGAAAAAGTGGAGTTTTGTTAGAAGTGCATAATGAAAAAGCTGAGTGTTTGGCTAGCACTTATAAAAGTAGCAGTTTGAGGGATAAATTACCAAAAAGGACAATGTATATATAAGAGAATTTATTTCATACTTTTTTTTTTATGTGAATTTGTTTCATACTTAAATCAATTACTTCAACATACTTAAATCAATTTTTCTCTTTCTAAAAAAATTATTTTTTTCTCACCAATATTAGCTAATAATAACCTACCATTTAAGATTTATTATGAAAGTATTGTGAAAATATTGTGATAAAAATTGATACTAATTTTAATTTTAACATACTATTAAAATTATTTTTTCTCTTTCTAAAAAATTATTTTTTTCTCACTAATATTAGCTAATAATAACCTACCTTAAGATTTATTGTGAAAATATTGTGATATAATTTTTTTTCTCTTTTTTTCTCTCCACACACGTGGGCTCTCCTTCCTTTTTATTCTTTTTCTTTTTTTCCCCTCTTTTTTTCTCCTCCACCCACATACCCACACTCTTTTCTTTTCTTTTTTCCTTCTTTCCTCTTTTATTCCCTACCATACCAACACTTCAAATCCGAACATTCTAGACAGCTCTCCTTCTTCTTCTTTTTTTTTTTCCTCTCAGCACTTCAAAACGAACGAAAGAACCAAACTCACCCAACTGATCCAACTCCAGAACGTAACCTTAAGTGCTTGGATCGGGAAGATTGGATGATCGGAACCAACTCCAGAACTCATCCTTCTTCTTTTTCTATTTTTTTTTCTTGTTCTTGGATGATCGGGAAGATTGGATGATCGGGAAGATTGGATGGTCGATAAAATCTCTCCCCCCTTTTTTTTCGTCAGTCTTCTTGATCCGCCGTAGGGTCTTGATCTGTTGTTGTTCTAATTTTCTTGTTGTTGTTGTTGATCTCTTTGTTGATCCGAAAGAGTTGTTGTTCTATTTTTTTTTTCTGTTCTTGATCTGCTGTTGTTGTTGTTATTGTTTTGATTTTAGATTTGTTGTTTAATAGAGGGTAATTTGGTAATTTCCTGTGAGCCCAACGGATATATCAAAACGCCCCATTCACGTTTTGATTTATGGACCTCAGGAGGTCCATAAATTTTGCGCGTTTTGGACGCTATTTTTGCCTGAGTCCAAAACGCAGCTTTTATCAAAAAGTTGCGTTTTGGGCTGAGCCAAACGCAAATTTTCTTCACTTTTTTCTAATATGCGCGTTTTCAGCTCCTAAAAGTGCAAACAAACGCACACTAAAACAAGAAACAAGCAGCCTTAAACTTCTTTTTATTATTATATTTTGTTGGATTTTGCTAATGTGTGCTTAAGGGCACACAATAACTAATCATTTTGGGAAAAAAAAAATTTGGGAATTGAAAAAATAATACACACCTACCTCTCTCTCTCTCTCTCTCTCTCTCATCTCTGAAAATCTCTCTCAAGCTCACTCTCTCACTCCGATCTCTCACTCTCTCAACTTCAGCCTCTCACTCTCTCAACTTCGGTCTCTCACTCTCTCAACTCCGATCTCCCAAGCCGCCGATCCACCCTTCTCACGACCCGGCTCGCTGACGTGATTGGAGTGCTTGCTCGTGGTGGGTTTTTTTTTTTAAAATTTTTTTATGTGTTTCACGTGGACTGGTAGTGGTGGTGGTTGTGGCTGTGGCTGATGGTAAAGGTGGTTGTGGTTGGTGCTATGGATTTTTTTTTTTGGGTAGTGGGATATATTATTTTATTGTAGTGGTTATAACATTTTATTGTGATGTTTATATTATTTTATTGTGTTGAAAGCTAAAATAGATTCACCTGCAACATGTGTGTAGGTAAAATAGATAAAGTAATTTTTGGTGGAGCTAAATAGCTAAATATTTAACTCCACCGCTGTGGATGCTGACTTTTACCCTTATGCATTCTATCGGTCTAATCCTAGGGTATTATTAGTGGTAGAAAGTAAAGAAAATATATACGATGAATATGTGGATTTTCGCATTGAGATAATAGTGGAAAATTATAGGATATTCTTAGTAGTCTCTTTGATCGGGTACCGTTATACATTTTTCTTAATTATTTGATTATTGAGTATAGTGCTTGAAAATTGTTCTAGGTGATATCTAAGGATTTTAAAGGAAGTATTATGGAAAAGTTTCTTTTGAAATAGCTTTTAAAGGTAAGTAACCTTATCCCAATTGAGTTTTATTTTGTTTATATTAATGTATTTTTAACTACTGAAAATTGTTTATAATTGTTAGAATTTTTATTTCTATTGTATTACTAATTTCAAGTAAATGGTTATTACAAATATATTTTAATACTGAGTATATGATTTTTATATACATGCTTGAATAAGATATATTTTTGTTAGAATCTATGGTCCAATGGGAGTTATTCATTGGTACTCTGATACCTAAACCAATGGGGGTTATTTATTGGTACTCTAATACCCAGCTAATGAGGGTTATTTATTGGTACTTTGATGCCCAATCACGGAGATATAGCGTGACCATAGTCATAAGATTGTTAAGAACATGAATTACGTTTGAATATTTGAACTATTTTGAGTCACTAAAACTGCTTATGTGTTTTTGAAACCTATTGTAAGTTATAGCTTTTGATATATGGAAAACTGATTATTTTCTAAACCATTTATGATATATTTGTAAGATTAAAGTATGTGATCTATGTACAACTTATTATTTTAAGACTATGAAACTTCTTCAGTTATTTTGAAAACACATAGTATATCATAACTTTTGAAAACACATATTACATCTTATATTTTACAAATCTATTGCTTGAAAGAACTTGTTAGGACTTTGGTTACTTATTGAGTTGTCAACTCACCCCCTTTTTTTTTTCCTCCCAGTTTGATTGTGAAGAATAGCAAGTTTTGGGAGTTTTGATGTTGTGTTGTGAGCAGGAAAAGAAGTTTAATGATTTTGAAATTGGATGGTCTTCTAATAGTTTTATGTATATTGTCCAATTGGCATTATGTACATGAGGTTTGGATTTTGTTCCTATTAAATTATTGGAGATCTATTCATAAAGAAATTGTTGATGTATTTTGGATTTATTTGATTTAATTTTTGAGGATAAGTTTTAGTTGCTAAGAAGGACTTGCACACTTATAAAGTAAGCACCCTATAAGTGTGCGGTGATTGTCACGTGCCTATCTTTATAGTTGGGTACGGGGCATGACACTAATAATATTAATTAAATAATAAAGAAATATCTATCATCCAAATTCTCCCAACCTGAACTATCGATGTATCGAAAAATAATAATGGGGGTGATTATAACAACAACAAAAACATAAAAATTACAATATTACTAAATTCATAGGGTTTATTATTTACTATGATAATGAAAATGTAAATAGTAGTTTGGAGTAAATGTTGTAGTAGTTGCACTAATAATGATAATGATTATACTTAAATAAAAAAAATAAGATTACTAATTATTATTATAGTTCTAAGTTCTAACTACTTCTAATATACTAACACTACTACTAAGTACTAACAACAACAATAATAATAGCAGCAATAACAACAACAATAAGATAAATAGCTTTCAATTATTATTTTGTAGGTTTCAATTAGCTTAATTGGTAAAATCTCTGATTATTGAATAAGAGAGATCTAGAGTTCAAGTCTCTCCTTCACCAAAAATCTATTAGTGTCTTGATCTAATGATAAATAGCTATCATCAAAAACAGTCATTATAGGTTGAAACTCTCTAAAAAAAAAAAAATTTATTATTATTCCTATTATTAATAAAGCTAATAAATAAATAGTAATGATGATGATGATGGTGGTGTTAGTAGAGAGAAAAAAGAGATTGGATAATAGAAAAAAAAATCAAAAATTGGACATCCAGATTTCCTTTGGAAGAAATTTTTTTATAAAAGTAAAACTAAAAATTTTGAAATCCACTTCTCTGTACATCAGAATTCACTTTTTTGGAGGAAGAAAAAGTGAACCCATCCTTTCAAGATCTGGATGCACTTTTACTTAAAAATGAAAGAGTATTGTTACAGACACAAACTATTTTACAATATTATTACAAATTGCTGATGTGGCTTTAGTATTTTCCAAATAATTATTGCAAGTAAAAATGTGATGTTAGTGATAGGCCCATATTAGAATTAGTAAGAATTTGTCACATCAGCAGTTTGTAAAAATGTTGTAAAATAGTTTGGCTATAGCATTACTCAAAATAAAAATAAAAAATTTGGAAAAAAAATCTTGAAGATTCAGATTCTTTTATACGTATAAATTGTTTCAATAGAACTATAATAATTTTTTTTTTTGTCTATTAAGAATAATTAGTATGTAACCTCGTGCATATGCATGGGTAGTCAGGTACAATTAAAAACAATTACAATTATACGGTTTAAATTATACATTAGAAGGTGTTCAAATTATATATGGTATTAGTTTACACATTTTTAAAACTATAAATTTATAAAATATGTAATAGTTTCTATATATATATAAATATATATAATTTAGAATTTAATTGGATTTAGACTCTTCGTTTTTTACAACCAATAGTTCACTAGCTACAGAAATTCAAAAATTAAATGGACATATGGCTCGAAATTGGATTCTAATTGAAATCTAATTTAGAAATAATTGGATTTGGACTTTTCAATTTTTACACTCAATAATTTACTTATCACTAAAATAAAAAATTATATAAAGCCTATGGCACATTCTAATTGGATTTTATCAGAGTTTTGAGTCTTTTGACTTTTAATATATATATATAGAATTACCAATATTCACAAAATATAGGAGCATTTGGTAATGTTGTTCTAGTAATGTTGTTTGTATTTTTTGGAAATATGTGTGTAAAAAAATATATGAAAATGCGTGTAATCTATATATTACTAAAAGCTAAGCGTAGCATTTAATGTTGCTACGCTCACGTTGAGCCACATTAGCAGCCATGTCATTTCCATAATTTTTTTTTTGTATTTTTCCTACAAATTAAAAAAGTTTTTACACCTTTTAAAATACTAATAATCTCCACCATAAATTTAAAATAGTTTTGATACATTTTAAAATACTAATAATCCCCACCATAAAGCCCCATTTCCACCATAAAGCCCACTTCTTATGCATTTAATTTCACCATAAAACCCAAACCCAAAGCCTTTTCAACTTTAGACCCTTTGTGAAACCTTTCTAAAACACGGTAACAAAATTTTTCACGCAAAACCCTTTCCTTCCCCTTCCCCACGTTTTCTTTCTCCATGTTTTTTTTCCTCCCCACGTTTCTGTTCTAAGGATTCACATTTACTACACCGTTCAAATTCCTTCCTCTTCCCCTTCCCCACGTTTCTGTTAAACCACTTCTTTCTTCTCTCTATACATTACTCTCTCTCTCTCTCCTCTGCTCTCTTTACTATATTTACTACAACAACTTTTGCAGGCAAAGTCCCAAAAGCTAGAACGTTGTCAAGATAGCACCCACCTTCAACGGCATCCCACCACCGTAACATCGTTGGCACCACATCGATAAAGGTATTTTCTTATATACACAAATTTTGGCAATAATTATGATTTAGGTTTGATTGTTATGGACTACTTAGTTTGATTTACGTGGTAGGCCTGGATTTGGTTTTGATTAAGGTTTAAAATTTAGAATTGGTTTGAGAGAGTTAGAGAGATGAGAAAGAGAAGGGCACCATTAGAGGGCTCAGAAACACCAAAGAATGAAACGTAGACAGTTTTAATTGGCCTCCCTCAGCCCATGCCAAAAAAACCCATACAGTTAGTCCCTCTTTTATTTCAATTAGTTTTTATTTTCATATGCTAGAAATTTACATATTTCTTTCATATATTTTTTGAATAACTTTTCGCTATTCAAATTTAATCTTCTCCAAACTATTAGAGTCTTTTTATTTGGACGAGTTCGGACACTAAAAAGAATCTTTCTCTTTTGGTGAGTTCGAATGTAGCTTCCGCCTCTCCATAGCAATCTCTCTTCATCATTTTTGGGGTTTCTTATTAATGTGTGTTTCATCTATGTATTTTGTTATTGTTGATAAGATTTGAAAATATTCTTTTTGTTTATTTATTAAAGAATACAACTTTGTGTTTATTAAAATTATATACTGTTGCTACTTATTGGGTTGTGTTCAATGCATTTTGTGATTTGCCATTTAATCCTAGGCCCAAGGTGAACTCATCATCATCTCTCACCAAAGCCACTGCAAAGCTGAATAAAGGTAATCTAAGATAAACAAGTTGCTTCCTTTCTTCTTTTTTTGGGAATTTATTTATTTATTTTTTTTAAGATGAAGGTGTAGATATATATATTGAAGTTACAATTTGGCAAAGCCATCCAAAAAATTTACAAAATAATTTATTAGATGTAGGTAGCCAATTGCTTGCAAGTGAGAGAGGCTACAATTTCAATGAATTTGTTCTAAAATGTCAATCTCCTCCTATTCCTATGACACATATTTTGGTAGTAAACTTGGGACTATTCGGACGGCTTGACAATTAGAATATTAACAAATATGCTCTATGTTCTTTATGAGATATATACATGTTGATTGTGATATTTATGTAGACATGTACTTATGCATGTCTATGTGCTTTTGCTTTTGGAAAATTGTACATTTTTGAGGTTCTTGAGTAAAGGATCTATTGGTTTTTTTTTTTTTTTTTGTTATGTGTATATGTGTGTTTTGATGTGTTAAGCATTCCAATTTTCAGTACTATTCAGTTTTGAGAGGTAGATGTTAAATTGTGTTTATGTTTTAGCAATCTAAGATTGATCATCTTGAATGCCATTTTATTTTATATAAAAATTGAATTACCATAAAAGTGATAAATGTATTAGACAAAAAATAAAATATAGAGGCCATCTATCTATTCATTGCATGTATTTGCTGTATTTATTTTTTCATGTTTGTGGTTGTATATGATGAAGATGGGGTTACATACTATTTTTGCTTTATTGATATTTTTTTGTAATCAGATTAATTTAATTGCTGAATTTGAATTTTTTTTCTCCTTTGTTTTTATTAATTTTTATTTTATATGTTGTTTTTAATTAGCACCAAGAGAATGTACTACTATGTATGTACTTTACCAAAAGGTATAATTTGGTTTAATGAAAGAATTTTGATATATTGTGAGCAAGTTATTGGGGGGTTTAATACATCAATTTTGAAGTTAGAATAGTGTGTTGAATTTGGTAAATTTATGGTAACGGAATAATAGTGTGAAAATTTTAGAAACTTTTCGGTGCGGGAAGCCAACTTGAGTCCAGCAATAAGGCCATGAACATCTAGGTAGTCGCTTTGCATGTTTTTGTTTCAATTCTTTTCCTTCCACTAATATAGTTTTGTTGTTTAATTTGTCAATTGAAATTGAAAATAGAATTTTCCTTATTCTAGATGAAATTGTTTATGAGTTTGTATTTTGTGACCGCGTTTAGTCTTTTTATGTGGGGACGATTTTGGGTTTTTTAATTTGAAAGATGTAGGGCCCAAAGTTGCCAATGGTTTATACAATTTTGATGAGCCCCATTTGGGAAATCTAGGCTTTTACTTTGGTTAATTGTTTTTTTTTTTTTTTTTTTTTTTTAATTTGAATTGTCATAATTCTTAACTAATAGCATCATTGAATTTTGTGCATACATGTTCTCCTGTTTGAAAATGTAAAACACCCTATCTTCATCTTGTGAATTTCCATCTCCCATCCTTTAGAAATTAGTTGTGTTGATCCTGAATTCAAAGCTAGTTATCGTAGCTTTGTGTTTTTGACCCCCACAGTTTGGTAAGTATTTTTTTTCCTAGTTTTCTATTTTCAAAAATTGTTTTCTATTTTCTAGTCTTGAAAACTTGTTTGGTAATTGAAAACAAATAGGAAAAAAAAAGTTTCCACATCTAAATTTACAAAGGAAACTAAAAACAAACGAATAAGTGTTTTTAATTTTCAGTTTCCAAGGAAGCTTGAAAACACAGAGAAAACAAGTGTAACCATGCACTTAAGTGAAGTCCAAGCTTCAAATCTTGGTGGGAACAAAAAATAAAACCAAAATCTTTACATTAAAATTTTGACTTTGAAAATAGAAGAAAACTATTTTTACTTCTATTACTAAAAACAAGTTTCAAAAACAAAAAAGCAAAAAACAAAAATGGTTACCAGACGCAACCTTACATTATGTTTGATAACTATTTTTTCCTCTTATTTTTTGTTTTCAAAAACAATTTTCTTTTTTTGAGACTAAAAAATTTGTTTGGCAATCCAAAATGGATAGAAAACAAAACTCAATTTGTAAAGAAAATTGAAAACAGGCAAAAGGCTCTTTTCGCTTTCTAGTTTTCAAAACCAATGAAAGCATGTGTCTAATTTAATGAACCCATCTCAATTAATGAGTTAGCGCCAAGGTTTGAATCCTAGTAACAACATATTTCAGTATTCTCTATTTTTTTTCTTCAAGAATCTTTTTTTTTTTTTTTTTAATTTTAACTAACCAAAAATGGTTTTTTTTTTTTTTTTTTATTTCAAAATAATAAGAAAATTGTTTTTCTTTCTATTCCCAAAAACAAGTTTTTAAAAATAGAAAACAAAAACTATTACCAAATATAACCTTAGTTTTTGCTCATGTGTGTTTAGTTGAAAGAAGGAAAAAGTAAAGGAATAGAAAACTATTTTGTTAGATTGGGATGAAAAAATAAGATGATAGAAAATGTAACTTGTATAAGCAGCAAAAATTCTCTTTAGAGAGTTATTCTCGTCGATGGTTGCTCTAAAGAAACAGTTAACCAAGTAAAGTTTCAGCTTTCCATTTACATAAAAATGCTGAGTATGTTTTAACAGTTATAAACATGATAATTTTCTCCTTGTACACTTCCTTTAACTGTGAGATTAATCATCGAAGTATATCACAGAGATGTACATATTTATATCTTTAGGATTATCCATCTGTAAGTGTACAATTCAGTTATCTTCTTGTCATTTATTCCCCTTCTAAAATGATAGAACTAGACCGTACCCAATATTCCTACAAACTCACATGTTCTATAAATTTGATATTAGGACCTCCCACGAGTGTATATCAAAGTACTGTTTGATCTACATTTGATGATCTGCAGTCAGATTATGACTTAGCATATATGGTTTTATTATGTTACTATTTTTTGTTGTTGTAATAATTAAGTAATTGAGAAGTTGCTTCTTTTGATTTGTTTATGTGGGTGCTCATTTTATACTTGGACTTGGAGGACCAAATGTGCTTAAAATATGGCAATCAAGCCCGGCGTGCTTGCTTGCTGTGACAGGCTTTAAGACTCCATTTGGGAGTTGATAAGGGAAGAGAATGGAATGAATTGGAATGATCATAAGGGAATGGAAAGGAATGGAATGGAATGAAATGTATTTAAGTAAGGGAAAGGAATGGAATGGAATTAAGTAATCTTGATTGGATGTTTTAAAATAAAAGAATGAAAATGAATGGAATGTAAGTAATCTTGTTTGGGAGCAACATGGAGGGAATGGAATGAAATCATTTTATGACAATATTACTATTAGACCCTTATTTTAAAATAAAGAATTGAATATATAGGGGTATTTTGAGAGTTTTAGTAAAAAAATCATTAAATCTAATTTCATTCCCTCCCATTCCTCTCAATTTCGGGGGGAATGAAAATTTAAGGTTTTAAGGGAATAGAGAGGAATGAGTGTTCTCTCTTGTTTGGGAGGAGGAATGAAATGGAATAAAAGGAATATTTTTAGAATATTATTCCCTCCTCTTGTTTGGGAGTTTTAATGGAGGGAATGAAATGTCCATTCCCTTGTTTTGGAGTTTAAGTGGGAGGGAATGGAATGGTTAGGAGGGAATGCTCATTACTCCCTTTTCCCTCAAAACCTCAAATTTTTGTTCCCCTCAAAATTGGGAGGAATGGGAGGGAATGAATTTAGGTTTAATGAAATTTTTGTTAAAATCTCTAAAATACCCCTTTAATATCAACCTTTTTTTTCTCATTCAACCGTAAGAAAAATAAAGCTATAATTCTTGCACAATATTGTCCGTCCTCTACAAAGTGAAGCTGCTAAAGCTAGTCATTTTTTTTTGTCTGTTGCAATTTTTAGATATTGCTCAAACCAAGTATGTCTATCTTTTTCTTTTTCTTTTCAGTTGTTTGCTAGTCTTTTTTTTTTTTTTTTTTTAATTTTTATGAACTATTTGCTAGTGATTCATGAGAGTGATATATAGTGTTTTTGTACACCTAAAAACCAAAACAAACTACGTTATGTACAACTAAAAACCTTGAAAGTGAAAAGAAACGAAAAAACCTTGAAAGTGAAAAGAAACAAAAACTAGCATTACTGTATGCTAAAAAAAAATTGTATTTAGAAATTTGAAAGTGAGAATTGCTGGAAAACTGCTGTAGAACTGCTGTGAATTTGAAACTGAGAATTGCTAGAGAACTCAAATTTGCTTTTTACTCTGTTTCCTGTTTGATTCTTCTGTTATTTACGAAGCAAGTGGTGTGTTACGTACACTTGCGCTTTTAAGTCAACCATCTAATTAGTTAATAGCTCTAACCTTAGTTTTGGCCAACCTTAGTTTTGGAATGGATTATGTTATTTTGTTTTGTTTTGGCATGACTCATTACCGGAGTTTTTTTTTTTTTTTTTTTAAAGATATTTGTTTGCATTGTTAGACAATATTTATTTTGTTGAGAATAAATATGTGATGCGTGAATTGCTTTACAACATAAAAATATACATAACTTGTTTTTTAGCTACAATAATTTTTTTTTCCTTAATGAAATTGGGAGATGGAGATGTATTAAATTATCAAATCCATTGTAAAGCATACCAGCCAAAAAAGATCCAATCTAAAACTAGCAGCCCCTAAAAAAAATTTGCAAATTGAAATAAAGAACTTGTATTATTGTTAATTTTTCATGCCATTATCTTCATCTGTTAAATTATTGCTTAGCGTGATACAATCTATTCACCTTGACAAAACAATATTGTAATTCAATAATCTAACACAGACCCAATTGTGGCTAACTAATTTCACATCATCCACTAAATACTAAGCATTTCAAAGCAATTATTAGTTCTCATTGATTATTTTTTATGTTCTTTAAAATGAGGGCTATAATAGTAATGTTATTATAAAATGATTCTATTCCATTCCTTCCAATGTCACTCCCAAACGGTGTTACTTACTTTCCATTCCATTCCATTTCTTTATTTTATAACATCCAAACAAGATTTTTAAATCACATTCCATTCCATTCCTTTCCCTACTAAATCCATTCCATTCCTTTAATGATCATTCTATTCCATTCCATTCCATTCCTTTATAAACTCCCAAGGGAATGAGTTTTCCATTCCCTCCAATAAAACTCCCAAAGGCCTTTATTTTTTGTCAAGTTCACATGCTTTAGTCTTTCTATGCCTAATGCCTTCAGGGTTTTAGAACATAGAGGCCAGTTTTGGTATGATGGCATTTTATGTCACTTATGTTTTCAATGCTATGGGGTAGTGCGTTTGTATTATCTCCCATAAGCTAAGCCAAGGAAACTGCAATGTTCCAACCTTTCATCCAAATAAATTAAAAAAAAGGAAAGTGTAGTGTGTGGTACTGCTTTGGAGTAAATGTTGGGTAGGTAAATTTACTTAACTCTATTAAAATAAAGACAGAGATAAGCCTTGTCTGATAGGATTATAGCCAATTTACGCATGGAGCATTACATCAAGAACGTGTTCAATAGTCGATCTGTGGTTTAGGTAAAATATAATGATCTATTGTGTTTTTTTTAGAAGAATATACTTATTATGTTGATCTTACTTATAAGTCAAAAGAAATTGAATGATTTAATGTGTCAAGCCGGGCTAACCCATTTTTCATTGGTCAAAAAAAAAAAAAAAAAAAATCAATAATATGATTTCTTGATTCCATATGTATTTAGATTACATTTTGTCAATATGTAGGATGTGATAGTCATGGTTTAATCTTGGTAGAATATATTTATTGAATCATTCTTTATAAAATCATTTTGCATTTCTCATATCCTGAATCATTTAAGAACATGCTAGGTTTATAAGATTTAGACGTTCAATGAAATGATTTAGATCATGACATGTGAAATTTATGTCATGTCATTTAACTTCAAGAGTGTGAAATAATAATTACTAGTTTCTAAGCAAGTGCTTACGTGCATGCTTAGAAGCTTCTATTTTTTTTAAAGGTTAATAATTTCTATTAATCATAATTCGGGGCTACAACATTCTTTAATTACAAAAATACCTAAATGTGTGATGAGATTTATGCATTTGTCGGTGAAATAATTTTATTATATAAATCTCACTACACCCCTAAAAATGCTTCTAAACATGTTCGTTTCAATCATTGAAAAACCTAGGGTTGTGATGAGGTTGCGCAATAAAATTTACATCCACATAATATACATTGAAAAGGAAGATCTGTAACTCAATATTCCTCACCACACAGAGTACCACAATGTTGTTGGTTAAGAATTTCCGTGCGATCAAGGCTCCATCATTTAGGATAAAATTTGTGAAGCATTAACAAAGTTGAAATAGTTTTAAGTAATTTTTGGGTCTCTTTCAAGGAAACTGCGCTTATAAACCGAGCCAAAGCAATCTTTTTCCAAGCTTGTTAATTACTAAAAAGTAATCTATCTTGTGTCTGAAATGATCTAAAAAGTTTGGATTTGGCAACTGGCCTACGGTTGAGCTTTGCGATGATGATGAGTTTCTTGTTCTAGTCACTTGTGATGGGATTTGGATAGTTGGTTTCCATCTAAGTTCTCTTATTAATGTATTTTTTTATATCGAATTTGTGAAATTTACTCTGAATGATTTAGGGATTGTATTTGTTAACTGGTACTTTGAATTCAAAACTTGGTGAATTTGGTGAAAGTGTAGATGGTCTTATGCGTATGATGATAAACTAGGCTTTAGGTACGCCATTGCTTTACTGGTTTTGTTGGAAGTGCTTACAAGTCCTGAGGGCACATTCAGTGGAAAAGAGAATTGGAAATCAGCTTTTTGGATTACACTTGCAGGAATCAGTTGTGATAATTTATGTTCATTGCTTTTGACTTTTATGTTATGGTTGATAATGTCGTGGGCATCATTTTAGTTGCTAAATTCAATTGGGCCTTCAATTATTTTTATTTTCAACTCTGAAAGCTCGAAAATGTGTTAAAACACAAGAGTTTGTTTAGACTCCCAATTAAAAATTACGGCTAGATTACTTTTACTCTAACTTATCTAAATGCGGAAACAAGAGTAAATGAAGCGCAATCAACCGATACTACTCTAGTGCATAAACATGAACAACAAACAATAAAAGTAAAGTACAAGAGTAAGGGAAGAGAGATGCAACCACAAGATAACACGGCGATGTGTTATCGAAGAGGAAACTCAAGAACCCGGCAAAAAACCTCTCCGTCGCCCTCTAAGTAGTAAATCGATCCACTAGACAATAAGTTGGGATACACGAATAGCAAGAGACCCTTCAAACCTAATCTATCCAATGTATCTAAGTCCTCCAAGCTCATACTCCAACAAGGTTTTTCAAAATCGTGTCTTGTCTAGCTTTCCAAATCCCGCAATACGCCCGATTGCATCAACCAAGCCTCACCGGCTTCTTTTGGCAAATCCCCAAAACTTCCCAAGCTCCAAAACACTCTCTATACTCTAAATAGGTGTGGGTTGTGTCTGGGAATAAATCTCCTCTCAAGGTATGACAATGGGAAAGGGAAAGAGAAGAGGCTATAATGATTTCTCACTAAGGATGAGTAGCTCTCTCTTTAAAAGATGGGTGTGTGTGTTGTAGAAAACCTATCTAGGGTTTTTCTTTCTGAAATGGCTTCCTTTACATTTGTGGATAATGAGGGTATATATAGTATGGGTAAAGGGTAACAAAGTCACACTTAAAAAACCTCCGAGTAGAGAGTCTCGCGGGTATCTCGCAGGAAGGCCTTACCAAATAAATACTTGCGAAATTGACAGCCTAGCACGACTTTTCAGCTTCCAGTCATGTGCTTCTCACATGCCCTTTTCATGGAAACCCTTCTAGCGAACTTCTTGCGAAATGCACTGATCTTCATTTAAGCTTGAGTCTTCACCAACTTAATACTAAACTCAATACAATAAAATCCCACAAAATACAAGCAATAAAATTAAAGTAATTACAACATTTTTTGTCATGAAATAAAGCCAACATAAAACATAGTTATAAATCACAACTTTACAAACTCAATAGAAAATTTGGTATTCACAATTTGGCACATAATGTGAATTAGAATGTTCACCTATGCATTTTATAGTGGTGGAAGGGTTCTGCAAGTGTTTGTCACAATTGGACATAAATGTAATGAAGAACCTCTTTTTTTTTTTTTTGCATGCTTTCTAACATAAATAACTTTACTCCATCTCCTGTATAAAACCTTGACCTTGAAGGACTTCTAGGAGTATCTATTTGAATGTAAAAATGTTGACTTGGTGTAGTTGTTGAATTTGAATGATCTGATTATTTTTATTGATTAGTCTATGAGTTTGGAAACTTTAGGAGCAACATCAAGATCTTTGGGTTCCAACATTAAAGTTCAGAGTTGTCAAAATATGACTTGATTATTGATATTTAGTTATACTCTTGGTGACGACAATAGCAAAAACATTTTATTTTTGTGTGTAGTATCATGTAATGTCTAAATTTTGGAGATACTATTGCTATACATGTTGGGCTTATGCCCTCATTGAATTCTCTGGTCTAACATATTTTGAGATTTAATTTGGGTTCTTTTAAAATTGATGTGGCGGTACAGGTGTCAAGGATAGGGACCAACTTTGTAATTTACCCAAAATTAAAATAAAAGAACAGGATAAATAATTCCTTATACATATATTGTCCTTTTTTGCAATTTACACCTAAAATCATAATTTTGATAAGTTCTTATGAAACACTTAGTTTTTTTGAAAAGCAATTTCTAACAGCTTTTACCAAACATTATGCTTTTAAAAAATAAAAACACAATTTCATACAAACACTTTTTAAACCGCCACTTTTTCAAAAACCACAGTTTCAAAAAGCTGAACCAAACTCACCCATAGTTAATGTAAGGGACTTTCAATACCTAAACCCAAAAATATAGTGGTAGAGAAATTAATTGTGGTTTTAGAAATCAATCAGTCAAACTGAGAACCAACTACCAATTCAGTTTTTAAAACCCATGAAATTGGAAAACTCATTTCATTACTCGGAACCAACCCAACCACATTCAAACCAGATGGTTTGCTAAACCAAGAATGGGTTTTCCCCTATAAAATTTTGAGCAAAAAATATAACTGATAGTCTTCATTCTCTTTCATCACTACCGAACACTAGAAGATGGCGTTTGGTGTTGAAACTTTCCAACGTTTGGTTGTATATCACACAAGGGAATCAAATGCTGGAGGAATTTGGCTTCCCATGCAATCCCCTTTATGTGAGAATGTGGATTCCCTTTTTAAAACATGAGTATCCACATTCCTACTTGAAAAAATTACATTTTTTTTTTAATAAGCTGACAATTTTGCCCATTTCTTTCTACCATTTAACCAATATAAATAAAGTTAAAAAATAATTATTATTATAAATTGGCAATTTAAATAATTATTTTTGTATTATACATATCATTAAGAAAATTTTGTACTATAATTTTATTGAATTTTTCAAAAAATTTATATTATATTATATTTCATTTAATTTATTTGGAGGAAGATAAAATAAAAATAAAACTTGATACGAATCAAAATTTTGGGAAAATTAATAATTCTTATAGGATTCATACAAATATATCAAATATAAGCATCGCATATTCTCAAGATTCTTATTAGATTCCTAATAAAACCAAACATAAAAATAGTCATATTCTCAGGCATCCAAATTTCTAGGCATCACATTCTGTGGAATATGAATATGATGAGAGTAATATAGATTCCCCTAAACCAAATGCCATCAAAAGCTTTGAGTCGTTTGCCACCAGTAACCTATCAATCTCCTTCCACCATCTTGTGAAAGTTCAAATAGTGTAAAAACACCCTTGAACGTTTAAACCCCAAATTTACAAATTAACCAATTCAAATTTTATGTCAAACAACTAGTGTGCGGAAAATGAACAAAAGCTATAAAACAGAATTGGTAAATAATCTAAGCCAAATTAAAATCACAACCCACAGCATATAATAAAAGGCATAGATAAAAGGGAAGGAAGATGCAAACACAAAGACAACACGCGATGTGTTATCGAAGAGGAAACCGAAGCCCTCGACGTAAAATCTCTCTGCCGCCCTCCAAGCAAGAAACAATCCATTAGAAAATATAGTTGAGATACATGGACAACAATAGACCCTCCAAGCCTAATCTACCTTGTGCACCTAAGCCCTCCAAGTTTCTTGCTCCAACGAGGTTGCATCGAACCTATTTCTTTTCTAACTTCCCGGATTCCGCTACTTGACCATAGCATCAACCAATGTAAATTGGTTCCTTCCTAACTACTTCCCAGAACACCAAACAGCTCTCACACAAGAATGGATATGGTGAGAAAAAAGTTTTGGTAAAATGCCTCTCAAGGATTTGACAATGGAGAGGAAGAGAGTTGGGGAATTTGAAGAGACTCTTATGTAAAGATTGTAGATGAATCAATCTTGTTTTACTCTAGGGTTTCTTTCTCAAAATTCTCTCTGGAAGCTCTCTTTCATTTGTGGGTATAAGGGGTATTTATATTGGGGTGAGAAGAGAATGTGAAACATCGGGTTTTTTAAAACGGGGGTGGCTCGCGGCTTGGCCTCGCGACTTGACCGAGTCGCGAGATCTAGTCGCAAGATAATCGTATGGCCAGTTGTCTTATTTTGTCCTGTAGTGCTCCAGCTAGCATGACTGTTCACCTTTTGGCATGCTTGGCATGTGTGCTACATTTGGCGGCTTGCGGCCGCGAGTCACCCGCGAGATCCAGCGGCGAGACTCTTTTTTCTTGCACACTCTTGAGCATTTAACACTCTATCTCACTCACTACCCTTACAACAAACCCACCTAAATACAGGGTTACTAAATGCTGAAATACAAGCAAATTTGGCACGGAATAAAACCAACAAGATGGTTGATTAAATTCAACCTTACAATCCCCCCTTTGGCTATTCCGTGACAAAACCCTAAAACAGACTCTAGACTTAACATGTGAGTTGGGAACAGTTGATCAAAACTCACTCACACCTATCTCTAGAAGTCAGAAGCACTTGAATCATATGAACATGAAACTCCTGAAACACAACAATACATCATGATTATTGTATGCAGAAAAGCATGAAATGCATATGAAACAGGCAATATGTGATCAAGCAAAGATGGAGTTAAGAACCAAATCAAGGCTTGATCAAACAAGTAATCACTACAAGGTAGGGATCATAGTGCTCATTCACACTTGGAATGAACACCTGAACATACAAGTTAACAAGAACAATGCAAGTTACTTGTATGCCCAACACTCAACCAATGCATAATACATCAAGTATATGCATCTAGGAACAATCCTACAAGGGCACAAGAGTGACAATACTTAAAAGAGAATGCATGACATTTAGATAGAAGTACTGATTTAAACAAAGTATAAAAGGCTACATAAAACATGATACAAACCATAAAGCCTACAAATATGCATAAAAACATAACCCTAAAAGCTTACATAAACAACATGGGTACAAATAACAATATATACTGAATAACACCAACAATACATATATATATATAAAGAGTAAACCAAGTTTATAAGTTATGAGTTAGAAACAAACATACACTAAAACCACAGTGTATCAAACCCATAGCAACAATAAAATATCCAAAAACATAAACAAAGATAACAATATAACAAGATGGACACTGTTTGTTTTTGACTGCTCCCCCTTAACATATTACTCCCCCTTAAGAACTTCTTCTCAACAAAAAAACTATATCTTGGACAACATTGTGTTCCCACCATTGACTAGATGTCGCCTAACCACCTCTACCATCGACTCCCCACCCAATTTTGGTCAAAGAGGATTAGAGGAGAGAGTCAAAGAGAATATGTTTTATTAGTTATTATTTTTAAAATAAGTACTAGGAGGATTTGCATTGCTAGATGAATCTCCACCTTAAGATCTCTTGCCCTAATCTCCACAAATCCTACCATAGGTTAAAATATGTGAAAGACCGCTCATAGCCCACTTGTTTTTGGTTGGGTCAAATCTGTGTGAACCAATGGAGTCATGTTGGAACCTCTAGTAATGGTGATTCAACTGATTGTATTTTCACCATAAATCAAGGGTGTTACATGCAGTCACCAATTATTTTGTTAACTAGAAAAAATAAGAAAACCATAATTGAAATAAACATCTTAATTGAATAATTTAAAAAATAAATGCTTGTTGAAGTAACTATAAACTTTACATGGCTTTGATCATAGATACAATTTAATAGAAAAATACATGGCTAAGAGTCCTAGTTACATTCTATAAAGATGAAATTACATGGATAAGAACTAATCAAGAACCATTGATCTAAATTCAAAGGCTAAGTTGCTAGGTGAAAAGGAGTTAGGCACCTGGCTTGCTTGGTGAAACTGGTCTTCTAGGCTATGATAGCTAATGATCACATTACATCATCCATATAACCAAATATTTAATCGATCAATTGCATGTTATTGCTTAAAAGTAAATGTGATATGGGATCTTGCTTGAAAATAAATGTGTGCGCACAATGAGAAACCCTAATGTCATTATGTTCATTATCTTATTTAGATTGAAAGATAAAATCTAGTGATTGTGTGTGATTGGTGAGATTCCTAGATTTAAGCAACTTGGAAAAATAACATGGTGGCTGTGTGTGATTAGTATTACCCTAGATCTAGCATATGAACATGTTGAAGAACATTAAGAACTAACATTTTATTTCATGATTTTGACTAAATGTAAGATCAAATTCTAGTATATGCATGAACATGTGAAGAACAAATATGAACACTCAAGATTAAATTAACAGCCTAACATGCTTTGATCCTAATATTCATTACAAATGCATAGACAAACATGTTTTTTTAAAGACAGCTAACCAACATCCTAATCAAAACATGAAGAAACAATAATATTTAAGAGATAGGCAGAAAAGAACTCACTCAATACCTTAAATCTCGGAAGAATACGCCAAACTTTTTCTACTTCCCTTAGAATTCTTGGAAGAGAGGGGTGCCTTGAATTGGTTTAAAATAATCTTTTTATAGTGGAAGGAGGTAGATTATGGAGAGGGAATGCATTAGAGTTGGGGTTCGTAAAAGTGGAGGGAATGGAGAGGGGGAAAATTGAAATGGTATTGTTGTTAATATATTAATCGACATCTGTCTTAAGAACACTAGACCAAAGGAATGAGTCACAAAGTGAATTATAAGCCCCAATACATTCCCATTTATTGCACATATTAACTATTCTAATGCATAAGAAAAATGCTAGAGATATAAATTTTTTTACAAAATTTTTTACATATTGTTAATATGGTAAGAGGTTATTAGTAAATAAAAAAGCGATATTAGTAATTGGGTCAGATGAAAATCAATAAGATGTTGGCCACAACATCAATTTATAAAAATGTTGTAAAATAATTTGTTATTGTATTAATACTTAATACAGTTTTCAATACATAAACTAAAAGCATTATTAATTTAATGTATACAATATTACAATCTTGAGAACAAGCTGCATGAGGCAATAAAGGAAGATACCCACATAATATGCGTATAAATATAACATGAAAGTACATGTGAGAAACAATACGAGGAAGTCTTATTCTCCCGAACTTTTATAGTACACAACATATTGTGCTTATTAGCATACAAACATAACATACGATTCGTACATATTATCAATAATACAAAGGAAGTCTTATACTCCCGACCTTTTATTTTACACAGCATATTGTGGTTATTCTTCTTCTTCTTCTTCTGGTTTTTTTGCTAAAACATATCATACTATTTCATATGCATCATGCTATAGTCTGTTTTTTCCAGCTCCTCCTGGGTAAGATATGCATCAATTTCTGCGGTCACATCAATTCCAAACTGAAGCATTGCATTTGGATCAGAACATCTACATTTAGTTTCTCATATATTAAAGTCCAACGGACCAAACTCCCCTCATCCTTTGGAATGGCTTGCACAATGAATTTGAAACTCTGGTAAGTCTCCTTGAGTACTCCTCCAATCACATTGTATGTGACAGACTGGTTTTCATTATCCACCTTTTCAAGCATCTCCCTAGACATTACAGCTTTCCCATCTACAGTCTCAAACAAAAACATTCAATTGTAAAAACATCAAAACAAGAACGGACATGATAAACTTCACCCTTTTATATTCTTGTTCACTTTAATAAATATATAATAATGTAGTTTTCCATACATGTTAGACACGTTTTAAACATACTGCTAGCCAAATACAAACATATATAATAAAAGTAAATACCGGCACAACACACACTTCTCAATCAAATCCGTATAGATCAAGGATATATAAAAATAAAATTATAAATATATGCTATAATAATACAGTATATATAAAAATACTAGTAAGAGAGAGAATTGTTTTAGGGATGGTAGTAGAGTGTATGTATAAAAAATATAAATTATAAATATGATATTTATAACATAGATTAAATTATATGTAAATAAATTAAATATATATTAAATCAAAGATATCTATAAACATTTGGGGTTGAACAGGACATGGTGAGCAAAAGGCAAAGGAAAATCTCCAAGGAAACCTCACTTTCTCAGAGACAAAAGGCATTCCCAAATAGTTTGTTCAGGTTTGTTTTTAGACTCGTTATCATTTGCTCTTTCACCTTTGCGACTTCTTGTCCTTTTCTCAGATTCAACTGTGGTTACGTTTGGTGAAGTTCTTCGGATTAAAGTTAACTAAAAATGTGTAGAAGAGGAGAATGTATATTATACAACGTAAAAGCTTTTCATGCAACCTTGACATATAAAACGTTGAAGAATCTAAAGAAACATGATGAAGAAGATGAACGACAAATTAAAAATCTTAGTTATCTTACCAATGACAAAATACCAGCACGTGACAGAGCCCTCTCCTCCCCATTCACCTTCTTTTAAATCAATTTTCTGAAAATACTTGGGGCAAATTTTGGCTGTCTCATGTATTCTCTTGCTGTTAATCTCGTGGAACTTATAAGCAGGAGCCTTAGCCGCAACTTCAGTCTCTAGCCTACCGAATACAGGCATTTTTTTTTTTTCAAGTTAATGGTAGCAGCTAGGAACTCAATTCTAAAGTTTTTTTTTTTTTGAAGGGAAAATAGTATTGCATTGCAAATAAAAGAGGATACAAAGAGAACCTGCCAAGCAGGTTAATGCTGCATATCAGCTTGTACGATAGGATCTAGAAAAGAAGGGGTAACCCCTTTCCACAAGTGGACAGTCCTATTACAACGGGCAAACTGGGCCAGCTCATGGGCAGCACCATTAAAAGCCCGATTGAGGTGTCTGAAGGAGCAGAAAACAAAGGATTGATGAGCATGAGAAATGTCCTGAATAATGTGTCCGTATGGGGTTCCAAAGGCAGAGTCATTGATGGCATTGATCACCGAGAGAGCATCACTTTCAAACATAACCTGAGAGAGTTGTAACTCTTGAGCAAGCAAGATACCTTGCTCCATTGCAAACACCTCCACCAGATTAGCCGTGTAATGGGACCGAAGAGGCTTACAGAAGGCAGCAACGGTTTGGCCTTTGCAGTCCCTAATGATGGCTCCAACGTTGGATGACTCTTCAAGATCGGATGAAGACCCATCAACATTGACTTTAAAGACACCGGGTGGAGGAGGAGACCAGCCAACTTGGTGATAGGGTCTAGGAGTGAATAAGTCAATATTTACCGCGTCATTGAGCTCCTCGATTAAGTTTTTGGCCATCCGCCAAGTCCGAGAGGGGGAAGAGCATTTATCATCATGTGTAACTTTGTTTCTATTGAACCAGATTGCCCAAGCAGCAGTGAGGAACATCTCCAAATCGGTGGAAGGCTTGTGGGCTAAAATGTATAAGGCCGAATCATGGAATGTCCATTTATTCCTTTGGATCATCTGCGAAAACTAAAACCAGTGATTCCAAACCAGATTAATAAATTCACAATGGAGCAGAGCATGATGGATGGTTTCAAGTTCCTTACCACATATTGGACATTCATTGCTAGTAGTGATGCCTCGAGTGCAAACCTTTTCTCTTATTGGCAGCCCGTTGACACAGGCCCTCCAAGCAAAGATTTTAACCTTTGCGGGAAGATTGAGGCGCCAAAGGGTCTTCCAAAGAGGCTTGAGTGGGTCCCCCTTGGAGCATTCCACATCTTCCTTTGCTTCAACCAAGCCATGGGCAACATGGTACGCACTTTTTACAGAAAATTCACCCCGGTTGTTCCCCATCCGGATCGGTTTGTCATCAAGTAGAGAGTGGGCGATGGGGATTTTTAGAATAGCATCAGCTTCAAAGGGGAGGAAGGCGGCTCTAATCAAATCAACTCTCCACCATTTTGTGGCCGGATCAATGAGAGAGGACACCATCAGATAGGTTGGGAGGCTAACCGCGGGGGGAGATGACTTTGTGTGTGGAAGGGGTAGGAAGCCATTTGTCATCCCATATGTGGATTTGTTTCCCATTGCCCACCCGCCACCGAGTACCTTTTCTAATAACCCTAAGGCTATTGAAAATGCTCCTCCAAGAGTAGGATGGTGAGGAACCAAGCGTTGCACAAAGGATGTCACCGGTGGGAAAATATTTTGCCTTGAGAACACGGGCAAGAAGGGAACTTGGATTGGTAAGAATTCTCCAAGCTTGCTTCGCCAACATGGCGAGGTTGAAGGCTTGCAAATTCCGGAAGCCTAAACCCCCCTCTTGACTTCGGATAGCACATTTGTTTCCAACTAACCCAAGCCATCTTTGCTTCATGGTGTTTTTGGCCCCACCAGAAACTCCTTGTCATACTCTCAAGATCCTCACATAGACCTTGTGGGAGCTGAAAACAACTCATGGTGTAGGTGGGGATTGATTGGGCAACCGCCTTGATAAGAATTTCCTTACCCCCCATAGAAAGAAGCTTGCCCTTCCAACCGGCTAACTTTTGCCTCACCCGCTCCTTAAGAGAAGAAAACACCTACTTTTTTTATCTCCCAATGAGGGATGGAAGACCAAGATACTTGGTGTGTCTTGAGTCCATCATCGGCCCCAAAATGGAGAAGATTGCTTCCTTTGTATTCTGGGGGGTGTTTGGGCTAAAGAATATAGAGGATTTATCGGTGTTTATCTTCTGGCCTGAAGCATCCTCATATTTTTTAAGGATTTGCTTGAGCTCCTGGCACTCGTCTGGATTTGCCTTACAAAAGAGGATGCTGTCATCAGCAAACAAAAGGTGGGTGACACTAGGGCTGCTTCTGCAAATGGAGATGCCTGTGAGGAGGTGATTTCTGACCGCCTCATGAATAATAGCCAAGAGACCCTCAGCACAAAGGAGGAAGAGACTGGGAGATTTTGGCTGTCTCATGTATTCTCTTGCTGTTAACCTCGTGGAACTTATAAGCAGGAGCCTTAGCCGCAACTTCAGTCTCTAGCCTACAGAATACAGGCATTTTTTTTTTCAAGTTAATGGTAGCAGCTAGGAACTCAATTCTAAAGTTTGTTTTTAAAAAAAATAGTATATCAAATATCGGGTCTGATCCAATGTTTATATAGAAGACAAAAAAGAGAAGATGAAACTAAAAAAACAAAAGAGTGAGGACCCTTTTTCCTTTTTAGGCGGCTGTGGAAATCTTGATTTGACAGTCTCACTACTCTAGCGTCTGTGATCAGGACCCTTTTTTACAAAGTCAAAGTCTAATTCTACCAGTCTCCTACGTCGTTTCCGTCAATAGATCTCTTTCATCGTTTTCTATTTTTAAATTCTTAAAACTACTGAAAGTTTTAAGAGGTGGCGAAAATTTTCCGCAGGCACTTTATCTTTTGTTTGTTTAGGGATGGAAAACGGTGGAATACTCCTTTGAAACATGGAAAAGTGTGGAATTTTCCGCCCCTCAAGATATGATCAGGGTGATTGATGGTTGTAAAATATAGTGGATATCACACTACCTAAAGGAAATGTTAATATTATCAGCTATTAAGAAATTACTTTATGTCATATCATTGTATTGTATTTTATATCAGATTTCTTTATCAAAAATTTAGGTTATATTTGGTAATAGATTTTGTTTTCTATTTTCAAAAACTTATTTTTGGGAATATAAAGAAAAAACAATTTTCTTGTATTTTTTAAATCAAAAATATGTTTGGTTAGTTGAAATTAAAAAAATAGTTTTTTGAAGAAAAAATAGAAAATACTAAAATATGTTGTTATTAGGATATGAACTTTAATGTTAACTCATTAAATGAGCCAGATTCATTTTATTAAATGTATGTTTTCATTGACTTTTAAAAATTAGAAACTGAAAACAGCATTTTGCATGTTTTTAATTTCCTTCACAAATTGAGTTTTGAAAACAGTTTTTGTTTTTTTGCCCATTTTGAGTTGCCAAATAAGTTTTTTAGTCTCAAAAATAGAAAATTGCTTTTGAAAACATAAAATAAGGAGAAAAAACAGCTACCAAACATACCCTTAGTTTTATTAGCTTTACATCCTATAAAATTAGTCAAAAAACTGATATCAACTACAATGATGTAACATAAAATAGTTTCTTAGGGAAATGATCCTAGATATTTTGATCGTTTTCAAACATTAATTGCAATGGAGAAAATTGTTTGCCCTTTAAGATTGATTGACTGACGCAGGGGATGGAAAAAAAATAGTTTTCACTTATGCATATTTGATTTAAATGATAGACAAGTGAAGGGATATGATCCGGGTGATTGATTTTTGTGAAATATATTATTGTAGACACCTTATTTTGTGGTTGTGCCCACAATTATGCATCATTGCCTATTACATAAAGGAAATGTTTTGCTGCATACACGTATGCAACAATTGCTGCATATAGGTTTATGCGGTTGCAAAAAGAAAGGGACAAGTGTCTAAGAGTCTTGCTAATAATATATACATTGCACATAACCCTTGGACACATGTTGCTTTCTTTTTGCTGCCACATAACAATGTATGCAACAAAACCTTTTCCATTTCACAAATAGTCATTGAAATTTTTTTTTTTTTTCAAACATCAAATCCTTAATGTACTAATAGTTTTCAAATATTAATTGCAATGGAGAAAATTTTCCACCCCTCAAGATTGATTGACCAACACTTTAGGCTATGTTTGGTTGGGATGGAAAAATGTGTGTGATATAAAATAGTGAGGTGATAAAAAAATTTAGGGTATGTTTGTGTGGGGGAGTGGACCTATATCTGCCCCGAAGAACTTAACCCAAAAAGGAAGTCCCGAGAAACCCCATCTGCAGAATGGGCCCAACCTAGGGGCCGATGAGGGATAATAGGACCTCCTATTAAAAAGAAATCATTTGGGCCCACTACAAAGGTAATTCGTGAAACCCATCTTCTAGAGGAAACATGGCCTAGCCGAGAAGCGGTCATTCTTTCACCAAGGACACCCTTTAGTCACCTACTTTCTCGGGAAGCACGTTGAAGAAAATGCAAAGCCCAATGTAATAGTCACCTCCGCATTAAGGGCTTTCCTCACCTAATGTCAGCCACATTGAATGTTGAATGAATGGCCTGGACAATGGAAACACCCACAAAAATCTATCTTCATGATCAAGAAATGGCAAGAGAAGATGCTGATGTGACAAGTATCCCCCTAAATCCAACTAAGAGCTGGTTAGCTAGTAGAAGAGGAGGATAGCTAGAAAAGAAAGAGGAGAGCAACAGGAAGGGAGATCCGGAAAAAATCAAAGGAACAATAAGAGAGAGAAAGTGAGAAGAATCTTCACTTATATCTATCCTTTAAAACCTCTGTTTCTACATTGAGAATATGGTTTCTACGCATATAAAGCCTTAATTTAGTTATATTTGTCGCCAATTATCTTTGTGATCTTCCCCTTGTGGATTTTCATCTCCCATCCTCAAGAAATTAGTTGTGTTGATCCCGAATTCAAAGCCGCTTATCGTAGCTTTATGTTTTTGACCCCCACAGTTTGGTAACTGTTTTTTTCCCAGTTTTCTATTTTCAAAATTTGTTTTCTATTTTCTAGACTTGAAAACTTGTTTGGTAATTGAAAACAAATAGGAAAAAAAAAAAAAAACAGTTTCCACATCTAAATTTACAAAGGAAACTATAAACAAGCAAATAGGTGTTTTTAATTTTCAATTTCCAAGGGAGCTTGAAAGTGCAAAGTAAACAAGTGTAACTATGCACTTAAGTGAAGTTCAAGCTTCAAATCTTGGTGGGAACAAAAAAAAATAAAACCAAAATCTTTACATTAAAATTTTGATTTTGAAAATAGAAGAATACTATTTTTTATTTCATTACTAAAAACAAGTTTCTAAAAACCAAAAAGCAAAAAACAAAAGCAATTACCAAACATATCCTTAGTTTTCGCTCATGTGGTTTGTTGAACGGATGAAAAAGTAAAAGAATAGAAAAATCTTGTTGGAATGGGAAGAAAAAATAAAATGATAGAAAATGTAACGTGTATAAATTTACTCTTATGTTCCTATCACATAAATAATAATAATAATAATAATAATAATAATAATTTTAATGGAAAGTTTTGTTCAATGAGGGAGGAGACAGGTGATCGATTTTTGTTCTAGATAGTACTCATTTTAAGCAGCAGAAATTCTCTTTAGAGAGTTATTCTCATTGATGGTTGCTCTAAAGAAACAGTCAACCAAGTAAAGTTTCAGCTTTCCATTTACCATGATCTTATAACTTTAGTTTCTATTCTAAGTTTCACGTGAACTTCCGATTCATCTACGTTTCCCAAACTCTAGTTATACTAACAGCTCAAGCAACAAACGTAAACAAATAGTTCAAAAATTATTAAGCCCCAACATTAAAGCAACATTAGTAAATCCTCGAGTACTGTCAATTTGAACCTCTCGACAATTTGCTCCCAAAAGGCACAGGATGTAAACCCGAAGGCAACAACAAAAATTTGCATCCATAATCAGCAGTACCTAAAATGCAGTTCCCAAAGGCAACTAAATCCCATTTTTCCGGTACTAAACCTTACATACCACTTTGGTCAGTGGTCACAACAAAAATGTGGGTAAGTCTAAAAAATCATATTTTGCCACCTTAACCGAAATTCAAAATAATACCGTTAAAATATTCAGTCTAAATTTATATGGTACATATAAAGCCTTGCCGCTTTAACCCTGGGCAACCCTTTGCTCTCCGCTTTATCCATGTGCTTCATACTCTTGGTGATTGATTAAATTCCTCTCTACTTTTTCTTTTTCCTTTTAATGCAAGTACTGAACTTTGCGCTGACTGGACCACATCAGATTATCGCTACAGTTGAGATGAGACTGACACTGGAAGAGGATGGTGTGAAGAGTGGAGAGAGCAGACAATATCAGAATACACAGGCTTGGAAAATAATGGCTTTTACAATTGTAAGTCCTTAATTCAATTATCACGGTATGTATAACAGCTTTTACTTCACAGCACAGAAATTCCAGAAGAAATGCAGAGCTTTGAGTCAGCACCACCACTAATTACGCTGTCACCCTTCCACCAGTCAGTGATTTCAATCGGCATGGAAATAAGGTGTTCAATATAAGCTCACTTCAAGAAATTTTGATAACCAAACACACGCTCTCTCATTCCCACCACAGATAAACTAGCAACTTTGTTTTTAACTTTTGTGATGTAATTGCCTAAAACAATTAAACAAACAGAAACAGATAGACAGAGACAACTGAAGGATATTTGCACTTACTATGTCCGACAAATTTTTGCCAGTCTCGGCATCCCATAATCTAACAGAATGATGCCATGATGCAGAATATATTGTTTCCTGCTGTGGCCATATATACCACAGAAGATACGCATTGTGTATGGCCTACAAGTGTAGACAGAGCCTCCGCCCTAAAACATAATGATAACAAAAATTACTTTCCACAAAACATATAATTGGAGGGTAACATCTTAAACTCAAAACCTATTTATGAAAAGATTGGTTAAAAGGACAAAATCTACCTAAATCAAAGAACAAAAAGGCAAACAAACAAAATAATGAATGAAATTATAATCAGAGTTCAACATGTAAGAATGTTCTACAGCTCTATCGTCTTTGCTAAAAAAAAAAAAAAAAGAATGTTCTACAGCTTTCCACAAGAAATAGTTTCTTTACAACTTATCAATGAAAATACTAGCCTTTCAATGATTAAGTGACATCTCGCTAATTTGTGATATTTACTCTGAATGCTTTAGGGACAGTATTTGTTTAGTGGTACTTTGAATATAAAACTTTGTGAATTTGGTGAAAGTGCAGATGGTCTATGTGTATGATGATAAACTAGGCTTTAGGTACGCTATTGCTTTACTGGTCTTGTTGGAAGTGATTACAAGTCCTGAGGTCACATTCAGTGCAAAAGAGAATTGGAAATCAGCTTCTTGGGTTACATTCGTAGGAATCAGTTGTGACAACTATGCTCATTGCTTTTGACTTTTATGTTATGGTTGATAATGTCGTGGGCATCATTTTAGCTACTAAATTCAATTGGGTCTTCAATTATTTTTATTTTCAATTGTTTGGAAAATTTGGTATTCGCAATTTGGCACATAATGTGAATCAGAATGTTCATCTGTGCATTTTATAGTGGTGGAAGAGTTCAGCAACTATTTGTCACAATTGGATGTAATGGAGAACATTTTTTTTTTTTTTTGCATGCTTTCTAACATAATTAACTTTACTCTATCTCTTGTATAAAACCTTGACATTGAAGGACTTCTAGGAATATCTATTTGAATGTAAAGATGTTGATTTGGTGTAGTTGTTGAGGGTTTGAATGATCTGATTATTTTTATTGATTAGTCTATGAGTCTGTAAACTTTAGAAGCAACACCAAGATTTTTGGGTTCCAACATTAAAGTTCAGAGTTGTCAAAATATGACTTGATTATTGATATTCAGTTATACTACTTGCTGAGGATAATAGCAAAACAATTTTATTTTTAAGCGTAGTATCATGTAATGTCTAAATTTTGGAGATACGACTTCTATATGTGTTGGGCTCATGTCCTAATTGGATTCTCTTGCCCGACATATTTTGATTATGTTTTTATTTCACAAATTTGGCTGTTTTTACTTATAGTCCGTTTGGATTGAGGGGGAGGGAGGGGGAGAAGAGTAGAATAGAGTAGATTTAGCACAAAGTTAACTTATTTTTAGCCAATTCTACTCTACTCCCCTTCACTCCCTCTCTTTTAGGGCTATCCACGGGTCGGGTCGGGTCGGTTTTGGACCCAACCCGGACCCGACCCACCGGCGTCGGGTGGAAGGCGGAGGGACCCAAAACGACCGCCGTCGTCACTCGGTCGAGTCGGTTTTGGGTTCGGGTGGTGTTCGAGTTGGTTCGGTCGGTGTTGAGAGTCGCCGGATCCTGCAAACGTCGCCGGAATCTTCAAAAAATTCGCCAGAATCTGCAAAAACCTGATAGATCTGCACCAAAAATCGCCGAAATCAGCCTAGATCTCCTCGTATCCCGTCGAATCTCACCAAATATGGTCGAGATCTCGCTCCGATCTCCTCGAATGTCGTCGGATCTCACCAAATCTCGCTTGGATCTCCTCAAATGTCGTCGGATCTCACCAAATCTCGCTTGAATGTCGCCGGATATTGCCGGATTTTCTATATAACGTCGATCGGGTCGGGTGGCTCGGGTTTTGGAGAAGAAAACCCGCCACTTGAGCCACCGGCATCGGGTCTTGGGGTCAGAAACCCGTCACCGACCGTCGAAGTGGTCGGTTCGGACGGTTGCCGGTTCGGGTTCGGGCGGGTTGGGTTGGTTCCAGGTTGGGTTGGACACCCCTACTCTCTTTCTCCCCTCTATCTAAACAGGCCATTAGTTTCTTTTTTTCCCCTTACTAGGGAGATGCAAATAGTGCATTGGAGTAGAAGTCCGACAACAATAGATTAAAGGGAAGAGAGAATTAAGTTATCTTTGTGTTTAAGAAATACTTTTGTTAAGAGAAAAGAGAGTGTACACTATTAATCGAAAATCGATTATTCAAAACATTGATCTTTCATGTCTTGTTATTTAATTGGGGTTGTTCAACAATTGATAGTATCAAGATATGATATTTTGCACTCAATGTTGAACTCAAATATTTAAAATATTAGCAAAAATTGAGGTAAATACCAAGTCTTGAATTTTATTTCCTTATTGTTGTTAAACGTTAGAACTCAGTAAAAAAATTTAATATTTAAAATTTGCTTGAAATAAAAATCTAATGCATGTCAAGTAGATGGTAACTTAAAACATTGATCTTCTATGGATTGCTTTGGCTAATGAAAATTCCGAGGTTCCTTTGGCTTTCCTCGGTGAGATAATAGCTTAAAAAACTTGTAGTGAACTTATAATGAACACATTACAACCTATGCTGACATATATCTTTGTTGGTGTTTCAAGGAATGATATGTTGCTAAGGGGATTTTATTCTTTTTCATGTAGAAGCTTAATTAGATGGAGCTAATAATGAGACTTGACCAAGACAAGGAAATCTCTTAGTCGTGAGACTCAAGCTGCTATCTTTGGGCTTTATGGTTTTGATCCGCACAAACATATTCACATATGGTTTACATGTAGTATAAAGATATTATTGACATAAACTCTTACTTTTTAATTTTGTTTTTATATATATATATATATATATATATCACTTTATAAGCAACAATACAGATGTTTATATGTGAGCATCAAGTCCACCAAAAAGGCCATTCTTTCTCTCTCTTCGATTATATACGAGTTTAAATGTTTTGTTAGCAATTGTGATGTTTGCCTTTTTGGCTAAAACATGAATATCCTGAATTACAGATCGGTACTCTTGCATCAATTCCACTGCTCTACTATAAATTTTGTAGGTTGTCATAACCTTGTCATGGTGTTTTGTATTTTGATTGTTCCAAATGCACAAAGCAACAATCGCAAAAGTTTCAGCCAAGTGGTCTTCTTTATTTCGAAAATACCAATCATTTGATGACATAAAGGCATAAATCTTTCCCCACAAACTTTTATTAGATCTTTTAAAATTTTATTAACATAGTTTTGACTAGAAGATTTTTTTTAATTAATTGAAAATTTTAATATTAAAGTTTCATTTAAAGCTAACTATTTTAGTAATTTCATTTAACATATATTTAATATAAAAAATAAAAATAAAAATAAGAAGAAGAAGAAGAAGAAGAAGAAGAAGAAGAAGAAGAAGAAGAAGAAGAAGAGGAAACCACGTTTCAACTTGGACTTTACAAAATATTGTTAAGCTCTGTTTGTTTCATTGGAAAACTTTCTATAAAGATAGTTTTCTACATTTTCCAATGTTTGGTAATATAAAAAAAATTAGTCAACAAAAAACTATCTTCAATCAACGGAAAACTCTTATAAAAATAAGGCTTATTTTCTATAGGTTGTTTTCCAAAAAAAAAAAAAAAAAAAAAAAATTGGAAAACAATCTCTCTCATGCAGCGCATAACTCTTATAAATATTATATTCCTTTGATTTAGGAAATAATATTTTCTTTCGCTCATTCAGCCTTTCTCACAATAAACTCTCTCACTTCTTCTCTACTTTTTGTTTTTTTCTCTCTTCTCGCACCCTCACTATCACCTGCTTTGAACTCTTCTCTTCCCACAGATTTCTCTCTCTATCTGCCTCTATTCTCTTTTTTCTCTCCTGTATAACACCGTTCTTTAATAAGGTTTTTTTTTTCCCCCTCCTTATAGATCGGTCAACAATTCTATAACAATTTGTAGTATTTATCAAACTATTTGTACATGATTAGTTTGCCAATAAACTATCAAGCCTATGGCTATGTGGCATTTTGAACTATTTAAAATGGAACTTATGGGTATAATGATTATTTTGAATTATGAGAAGTATGGTTAATATATATAGATATAAATATAAATATAAATATAAATATATATATATATATATATATATATATATTTATGTACGTTACTATTCCTATACATGAACAAGATTAGGGGTGTGCATGGGTCGGGTTGGATCAAGTTGAGGGGATTTTTTGACCCAACCCACCATGGTGGGTCAAAAAAAATTCAACCCAACCCAACCCATCACATAAGTCCAACCCAACCCACATGGTTCGGGTTGAACCCATGGGTTTGACAAATTTTTTATTATTATTAAATTGAGTAGAAAAAAATATAAATATTAATATATTAAAAAAACCTAAAGATTAGTATCAATGTAACTCTTTAAAGGCAAACAATACTAATGACTAAACAACAATAGTAATTTATTAGGATTTGTGTGAATTAATTGGTTTTTATATAGGATAGGAAGAACTGGTTATTTTAAAAAATTTATTAACTATATAATATATTATATATATATATATATATATATATATATATATATATTAAATCAGTATTAGTAGGAGGAACCGAGGAAATGTTGTTCTACAACTGGTTTTTTTTAAAATTATTAAATATAAAATATATTTTAAATATATATTAAATATGGGTGGGTCGGGTCGGGTCGGGTCGGGTCGGGTTTGGTGGGTTTGTAATTTTATGACCCAAACCCAACCCGACCCGCTATAAAATTTTTTTTTTGTACCTAACCCAACCCACCAAGCCTTAAAAACCGACCCAACCTGGTGGGTCGGGTTTGGTGGGTCGGTGGGTTTTCTGCATACCCCTAAATAAGATGAGTATTTGAGATCATGAAAATTTGACAGCTAATTTTGATTGTATCCATTGTCAAAATTTTAGTTTAAAAACCAAATTCATTCTTGGATTTTTTATTTTTTATTTATATTGGTTACATTAGATGGGTTTATACAGTACATATACATGTTTTAAATTATACAAGAAATGTTATAAAAATTGTGGATACCAAACACAAAACATTATCAAGTCCATTTTCAAGGTTGTTACCAAACACCAGAAAATGAGATAGTTTTTTAGAAAATACTTTCTAGAAAATGAATAATTTTCTAGAAAACGTTAATGTTGAAACAAATAGAGCATTAATTGAATTTGAAATTATCCCAACTTATAGAAGCACGTACATGTGCTAGGTCAGTGGGCCTAAACGTACATGTTCTCCCAACCATCACCGTTAGCATCAAGCTTAGCCCAATCAAAATCAAGGCCGAGAAAAGCTTGGGATTTTTGTGATCATCATCATCACTGTCATTATGGGTGTTTGGGTTATTTCAAGGTTTTAGGGATATTTTACTCCTTTTAAATGTTTTTGAGGGGTATATTGGTTATTTACCAACTTGCACCCAACACCTTGATTAAACTGATTTGGACTTTCCAATATGTTCTTGGGAAAAAAAAAATGGAATAACAAAAGAATTAGAAAAAATGCAGATTGATGGGGGAAAAGTACTAATATTTATAATACAAAACTAAGATATACAATTTTTTTTTAATGTATTTCGATAATTCTTTAGGTTTCGTAGGAAATTACAATCTTTTTTTTTTGTTATAAGGGTATTTCAGTCATTTTTTAGGTTTCAGAGTCACTTCGGTCATTTTTTAGGTTTTAAGGTCATTTGGTCATTTTTTTAGGTTTTAAGGGTATTTAGATTAAAAAAAAAAAAAAATTAGCTTCTAAAGGCAATCTGGTAATCTTAGAGTGTTTCATGGGTATTTTAGTTATTTTATAAGTTTCGATAGTATTCCAGTCATTTTTTAGGTTTTGGGGGGGTATATTTGTTATATATATTCATCTATTATTGGGTGAATTGGGTTAGGTTGGGTACGGTCATATCATATGTGATGTTAGTAATACTTAATGTGACAATGGAACTGTCAAATGAGAGTAAACAAAAAAAAATAAGAAAACCATCGAATATGACAAAAATACGATTATATGTGATGTTGGAACTGCTTAATATAACGATAGAACCATCAAATGTGAGTAAAATAAAATAAAATAACCGCTAAATGTGATAAAAGAACGGTCGGTTGTAATATTGATACTGCCCAATGTAATCCTGAAAAAGTTTTGTTGTAGTATTGTATGTATATAATAGTATGTCAGTTTGCAATTTGCACCCAACACCCTAATTATACTGATTTAGACTTACCAATATGTTCTTGGAAAACAATGGAATAACAAAAGAATTAGAAATGGAATAACAAGAGAAGAGACTTGATGCAAAGACATTATGATTGAAATGATAAACTACGCAGAGAGCCATGTCTTTAATAGGAATTGAAGGGTTTAAGGATTTTAGTGATTTAATAAATAAATAAAATTGCGTGCAATGCCTCCGACATCCAGTTTTGCTACTTAACTACTAAAGGGATTTTTTTTTTTTTTTGTGTGTTTTTTATGTGTGCATCTCCTTCCGAGTAAGGACACAATTTTTTTTTTTTTTTAAAAGGGCCGGGTAGTTCTTTTTGGTAAAATTGGTTAATTGAGCTTAATTGTTTTTAACTTTACTGTTTGTAATTTTGCTATTGGGTTAATTTTTTTTTTTTTTTGAATGAATATTTTGTATTAGATTTTAGATCTTTAAATTTTATTTATAGCTTTTAAAAGGAAGAAAATGCTAAAGTTACAAATTTTTTAAAAATTTTCTATTGTGATGAGCGGTTATTAGTAAGTAAAAAAGTGATGTCGGTGATGGGCCTAAATGCATCCAGTTTTGCTACTTAACTACTGAAGGGATTTTTTTTTTTTTTTTTTTGTGTTTTTATGTGTGCATCTCCTTCCGAGTAAGGACACAATTTTTTTATTTTTTTTTATTTTTGAAAGGGCCGGGTAGTTCTTTTTGGTAAAATTGGTTAGTTAAGCTTAATTGTTTTTAACTTTACTATTTGTAATTTTTGCTATTGGGTTAATTTTTTTTTTGAATGAATATTTTGTATTAGATTTTAGATCTTTAAATTTTATTTATAGCTTTTAAAAGGAAGAAAATGCTAAAGTTACAAATTTTTTTAAAAATTTCTATTGTGATGAGCGGTTATTAGTAAGTAAAAAAGTGATGTCAGTGATGGGCCTAAATGTGAACTAATAAGAATTTACTACGTCAAAAGTTTTGTAAAATTACTCAAGAAAATTTTGCAGCTTTCACATAACTCTTAAAAGAATCCATAATATTGTTAAGGGGGTGTAGACACCTCATTATGTACCCGTTAATAAATTTTGGTTCCTGACTCCAATAATGAGTTTGACATATGTCAACCAAAGGTATTTAGAGAGTTCACAATAATTTGGAAGTAATCACAATTCATAACTTAGAAGTGCTCAAATCGCATTGAAAACAGTTTTGAAAAATGACCTTCTCTCACTATTTTGACCATAATTTTTTATCCACAAAGAATTTTTGAGTGAGGTTTGTTTCATTGGAAAGTAGAATCCTGGGCTTTAATTTGAAAACAAAATTTTCCTAATTTGGATATATATTGAGTAAGTTATGACCGTTTGAAGTCAGGCCACCAAAACTATCATGAATTAGGGCATATGTACACAAGAATCAAGGGTGCATGCAGACCCTCGAAAGATGTGTATGCAGGCCGATTTTCTAGGCAGTGGAACTTCATTTTTAAGAGCCCAAAGCATCATTCTTTGACATGATCCAGCCCCTAGACCCTCGGAAACGTCTAAAGACCATTAAAAATCCCCGAAAACCCTAATTTTAACTTATAAATACTCATCTTATGCCTCCAATCAAAACCCTAGTTAGAGAGAGTAAGTTTTTGGTCTCCATATTCTCTAAAACCTTATTTTCTCTTTCTAAAACCATAACACAACACCTTTGTATGTGTTTTACAAATAAAAAAGTTCTCTTTAGTTAGTTCCAAGGCAGAAAGTTTGTTTTTCAAAATCTTTTGTTCTTGAGTTATGATTACTAACCATTGTTATGTTCTTTAATTATTCTTGTTATCTCAATCTAATATTTGTAATGTAGGCACAGATGGGTCGGTTAAACTATCTCAAATCTGTGATTCTACAGCAAGGTGAGTCTCTTTTCCATGATTTCTCACTTTGCTATATAGGATTCACATGGTTCTTTGTTTGATGTTATCATAAATGTTCTTATCATGTTTGATTCATGTTATGATCTTGTTTATATGTTCTAATCTAATTTTAGGTTGTTTATAATCTGTTCTTATTGTTCTTGGTTTGTTATTTTAGTTTTATGTAAAATTTAACATGTTTATTTATTTAATGTAGTTTAGTTTAATTATTTGATTTTGTTCCTTAATTATTTGTTTATGTTGATGTTTGTTTTATTTGCTTCATGTTAGTTTAGTGTTTAGGGTTCTAACATGCTTGATTGATCTCAAATGTTATATCTTTGTTTAATTAATCTCTAAAAATGTAATTTTTCAGATTTGTGCTAAAGGATGCATACACATCCATCGAGTATGCGTGTGTATGGTTCAACCATGCGTACGCATATTTGAGTATGTGTACACACCCCAAACTCAAATTAGGACAAAATTCTTATTTTTGTTTATTTAGTTATTTTTCACATGATATTTGATTATGTTTGACTATGTTTAGGTTAATTAATTGTGTTTATTTATTTTTCGTGTTTTTTTTAATCTTTTTTCCATATTTGGTTTATTTTATAATCTTTTTGTCATATTTGGTTTTGAAAGTTCAAATAGTGTATAAAACACCCTTGAACGTTTAGACCCCAAAATACAAAATAACCAATTCAAGCTTTATGACAAACAACTAGTGTGCGGAAAATGAACACAAGATACAAACAGAATTGGTAATTAATCTAAGCCAATTAAAATCACATTCACAGCAGATAATAAAAGGCAAAGATAAAGGGAATGAAGATGCAAACACAAGGACAACATACGATGTGTTATTGAAGAGGAAATTGAAACTCTCGGCATAAAACCTCTCCACCGCCCTCCAAGCGGTAAGTAATCCACTGGAAAATGTAGTTGGGATACATGAATAGTAATAGACCCTTCAAGCCTAATCTACCCAAGATACCTAAGCCCTCCAAGCTTCTTACTCCAACGAGGTTGCGCCGAACCTATTTCTTTTCTAGCTTCCTAGATTCCACTACTTGACTATAACATCAACCAATATAGATTGGTTCCTTCCTAACTCGCTTCCCCTGAACACCAAACAGCCCTCTCACAATAATGGATATGGTGAGAAAAAGGTTTTGGTAAAAAGCCTCTCAAGGGTTTAACAATGGAGAGGAAGAGAATTGAGGAATTTGAAGAGTCTCTTATGTAAAGATTGTGGATGAATCAATCTTGTTTTACTCTAGGGTTTCTCTTTCAAAATTCTCTCTAGAAGCTCTCTTTCTTTTGTGGGTATAAGGGGTATTTATACTAGGGTGAGAATGGAATGTGAAGAGTCAGGTTTTTCAAAACAGGGTTGGCTCGCGACTTGTCCTCGCGGCTTGACTGAGTCACGAGATCCAGCTGCGAGATAATAGAATGGCCAGTTGTCCTATTTTGTCCTGTAGTGCTCCAGTTAGCATGACGCTTCAACTTTTGGCATGCTTGGTACGTGTCTTTCTGAGGCTTGAAGTCGTGAGTCACCCACGAGATCAAGTCGCGAGTCTCTATTTTCTTGCACACTCTTAAGCATTTCAACACTCTATCTCACTCACTACCCTTATAACAATCTCACCTAAATACAAGGTTACTAAATGCTGAAATACAAGCAAATTTGGTACGAAATAAAGTTAACAAGATGGTTGATTAAATTCAACCTTACAGGTTTATTATGCTGATCTTACTTAAATGGGAGAATTATTTTCCATCATAATTTTCATTAAGGACATCTATTAATAAACCATTTCAAGAAATTTTTTTATGGAAAATTGAAAAAGCTAAAAAAATAATTATTTTTTTTTTCTTTTTCCCAAAAAATAGTTCCTAAAGGGTGCCTCTCAGTAAAATCCCTATTAAAAAACATTGAAACCAATAGGTTCATCCTCACCATGAACAACGATGCCATCCAACCAATCATGATCCTTCAACTTACAGTAGTCAAATATGACCATATTAGGGGCTCATATCCATCCATAAGACATGAAGTCAAAATAGCGTGCAAGCTTATTTTCCTTTTATAATTATTATTACATTTAATCAAACGGAGATTGAACTGACTTCTCCATATAAAGGAGCTAGACAAACGACATTATTGAACTATAAAACTCCTTGAATATGCAAGCTTATTGAAAACAGATACTTTTGGAAAGCATGGTTTATATTTCTGTCTGGGATTGATAGAGTCTGGAAGCAAGGCGTGGAGTGAGAAGAGCTTCAAGGGTAGTTGCCTTAGGTAAGGTAATGCCCAGCCCTTCCATCATATCTACCAACATATTTGATGGTGTTGTGAACTCAAATCCCTGAAGCAAGCGAGCTATTGCCAAGTAAGATACTTGCAATGCAATTGCGTAACCCGGGCAAAATCGTCTCCCAGACCCAAATGGTATGAACTCAAAATGTTGACCTGAAGCATCTATACTTGCATGGCTTGTGAGGAACCTCTCTGGTAGAAACTTTTCTGGGTCCTCCCAAATTCTTGGATCCCGGTGCAACTTCCACACATTAACAAGCAAACGAGTACCCTCTGGGGCGTAATAGCCACAAACATGACAATCCTCTGTGGCCTCATGTGGAACTGATAAGGGGCTTGGTGGGTACAAGCGCAACGTTTCCTTCACTATGGCTTGGATGTAAACTAGATCTTTGATATCATGGTCGTCCACCCACCTATCTCTGCCAACCTTGAGATCGAGCTCTTCCTGAGCTTGTTTCAAAGTGTGATTATTATTCAATAATATGGACAGGAGCCATGTCAAGGTTAGAGATGTTGTCTCAAAGCCACCCAAGATGAGACTCTACAACATGAAATTGAGGCCACTCTTAATTAGAAGTGCACTGGTTATTAGTTTTTACACAATGTATGTAACAAATTTTTCCCAAATTAGAAAGTAATGTTTCTTTATAGAGTATTACATTCTTTGTAGAGAGGGTTCAACCTATATCAAAGTGTGTACTGATACACTGTTTTGCAGTTAACATCAAATATAAATATTAAAACACACACCCGCATGACACACACTATTATTAAAATAAATAAAAGTATAATTTATAATGAATTTAATATATTGTTTTACAAAAATCAAATAAAATGATTAGATTGCTATTAAAAATAAAGCATATATGGTATTTTTTGTAAATAAACAAAACCCGTAGGGTATTTTGTAAACCATAAATAAATCACTTTCTCTGTTCCCAATCCCACCCATTCTTGTTTTTACTGTTTACCTCACATCTGGTCTTTAAATAGATGTTATTCACTTTTTTGATATTTGTTGGCTCTCTTTGTCGGTGTGGGTTTGTTTAGATATCGTTTATTGTTAAGAAATGAAAATCGAAAATACTGTAGTAAAATAATTTTTAAATATATAATGCCGTAAGATCCAATTTTAAAGAAAAATTTGTTAAAATCCGTACTTACGGATCCCGTAAATAATGCACAGAATCTACACAAAAAAACACAGTCGCACGTACAAACACGTTTGTGTTTGTATCCAAACTAAGGGTCCATTTGAATACAATTTATTTTATTGAAAACTGAAAATATTGTAGCAAAATAATTTTTATATATGTAAATAATATCGTGAAACTCATTTTTAATATTTTTTTTCTGAATAAAGTGCTTGTGACTCTGTACGTGGACAATACGTTAACTATGCTAAATAGTGCACTCTGTTGGAGAAAATCTGAAACGCGTGAACAGTATATGGGTGAAAAATTCAAACTTTACTTTTTTAAAAAAAAATAAATAAAAATAAATAAATAAATAATAATAATAATAAATAAATAAATAAATAAAAGCTGAAATCGCAAGCTGTGCCTCTTTTTCATATTGTTCTCACCTTCCTTTTTCTCGCCGTGCCTCTTGATTATTTTAGTCAGTTGCAGCATGTGCAGTGATTCACAGAGTGGCCAACCATAAATTTATTTGAATCCAAAATGTCAGGAGTGAGCTGATAATTAATAAGCCAAAAAAGACCAATGATGACCAAGGTTTTTTTTTTTTTTTTTTTTTTTGGTGGTAATTGAAAATTAAATATATCTACAGAAAAAATTTTCTCAAAATCCACGGGAGGATATGGCCCTCTGGTCAAAGAGTAGCTCCGTCCCTGCCTATATCTCTTATTATATTTGATGATATAAAAATATTTACCAATTAAGTCAATTGAAATTAGAAAACAAAATAAAAACATGGTTGATTAATTAAGTTGTGCGATAAATGACAATAACTTACCAATGCTGTTGTCTTTATAATGGTTTCACGCGTATGGCCGAATGCATCATCCTCAATTTCGGATAACATGACATCGATAAAGTCCAGCCTGTCGGTTGGTTCACTACCCTTCAGCCTTCTCATACTATGTTCTTCAATCCAACTTCCTGCTACAGAGTCCAATTCCCTTGCAATACGCTTCATAGATTTTACTTGGCCCAGCAAATCAAAACATCCTAGAAATGGAATTAGATCCGAAATGATAGGGACCCCAGCTGCGTACATGAAGGCTTTAATACTTTTCCCTATACGCTGTGCGGCTTGTGCCTCTCCATCATTTCCATGACTGAAGCTATCAAAGTATCTCTTCCCAGCTATCATTCCAGTAATAATATTAAAGGTTAGGCGCTCAACCCACTCACTAATCACAACGTTGGCTTGGTTGCCCTCGTTGCTCTTGCAGAGAGTGTACAAATCTTTAATCACAGTTTCCACCTCGAATACTTGCACATTCTTTAGCGTTTCAAGCCGACGACTAGAGAGGAGTTCTAGCTTGATTAGCTTTCGGATCTTGAGCAAATATTTTCCATAACTGGAAAAACCAAATGCTGCATAGTTGTAGCCAAGGTGCTTTCCTTGGCTAGACATTGGACGTGCAGCAAAAGCCTTGTCATTTGTAGTGAAGCACTCCTTGACTGCCTCATGATTGCTAATCACAAGAGCAGGTTTCATGCCAAGTCTGATCATGAAGATGGGACCAACTTTATCAGCCATAGCACCTAAGGTTCGTGCAATTGGGTTTTGGCCATGTAGTTTATGAAGGTGACCTATGATTGGCAAGGCACCAGATGGCTCTGGAGCCAACATACCCTTAATTTTGTGACTTCCAATTCTCACCCTCCATTGATTGTACAATAGAGCCAATAGAAAAAACCCTGCAATTGCAAGTAGATGGGAAGTAATTTCCATGATGTCCTCAAACTAGAGGGAATGGAGAATACTATGAACTTTTCACCCACAACTTGGTAGTATTTTATAATGGTTAGAAAAAATCACGGGCTGATTTTTGTCACTCATTGCTTTGCTAGTAATAGTTGTAGACACTTCATTTTTTTGCAGAAAGTCATAGTTGTAGACTAGCACTGCCTCTCAAATGTACCATGGTGTTGAGTTCCTTGACTTGGGTTCTCATCCTATTTAATTATGTTAAATATATTAGTAATGTGGTGTGTTATATAATGTTGTATATGCTGGAGTGAATGCGAAAAAGGAAATATAGAATAGGAACACCGATAACACAAGGGTTACGTGGTTTAGTTTTGTTGACTTACATCCACAAAGGAAATCATTAAGGTTTACATCTTTATTGTATAAGAGTGTAATATAATAACTTATGTTACAATGAAATATAACATGAGTATATACATAGTATATACGTACATGGTGAGCAAAGGGCTAAGGAAAATCTCCAAGGAAACCGCACTTTCTCTGAGGCCTTTTTAGACTCATTATCATTTGCTCTTTAACCTTTGCGACTTCTTGTCCTTTTCTCAGATTCAATTGTGGTTATGTTTGATGAAGTTCTTCGGATTTGTTGGATTATCAATAAAATTTTTCAGTTTTTGAGCTTGGGCTATTTTTAATTTTTGTTCTAATGAATTTGGTTAAACTTAATTAAATAAACTTTTTTTTTTTTTTTGAGAAAGTTAATTAAATAAACTTGGTATTGAAGGATGTGCACATATATTCTAATCATTTTGAATACGAAAGCAAATCCCTATCATATATAATTTTTCTCATTTCAAACCACCTTGATAGAATTTTAGTTTTAAGGTGAGAACTTTGAGTTATATATATATATATATATATAGGGTTTATTTGTGTGATTTTCACTTCATTTTGTGTTATATATTGTTTTTTGCTAATAATAAATAAAAAAAAAAACTTAAAAAGAAAATCCTTTACAAGTAATAGGCAAATTCACTTAAAATCAAATTAAGAATAGACTTTTGACAACAATTGTATATAAAGCATATTATGCAAAACATAAAATAAATTTATTTATCTTAAATATGACCTTTGATAATAAGTTTAAGGTTAAAAGAGAGAAAAAAAAAATGGTTTGATGAAACTTGTTGACAAGAGCTACACTATTATTTTTTTGAGAAGTGCATGTATTAAAGTGACTAGTTAAAAAATATACTTTTTGAGAGAGAGAGAGAGGAATATTTTCTTTTGGGAATTTTTTTAATGTAATTTATTGGTTCTAGGAGTTGAGTAACTTTTAGTTTAAAAGTTATAATTTTTTTAGTTTTTACTATTTTTCATTGCAAGTGGTACTTGTTGAAACCATCTTGATGATACAAAATGACATTGGTTAATGTAGGGACACGATTATTTAACGACCCAAGAAAGACATTGAGCTCGTATGTAAAGGGTCCTAACAATATGATTTGTAAAGAGTGGGCTTGAAAGGCGGGACCTTGGTCATAGGTCAGCGGTTTAGTCGTGGTATTTATGGAAGCTTATATATGTGTGGACTTGGCTTGACTAGCTAAGCCTACCATTAATGCGGATTGTAGGATTTAAGTCCTCGGACTATGTCCGAGGAGCATAGTACCCTTCCCATTCTCCCTTTTGTAGGGTCTTTCCTCCTTCCGAGATCCCCTTACCCCTTGGCTCTCTTTCCCTTTTATACTAGTGTTCACCTCCTTTCAGTGTCCACGTATAAATTTTACTTTAAGGGTCTCGACCTGTCCTATCAATCCATACCTAGAGTGGTTGGGGGTAGTTGGAAAAGTTAAATAGCATGGTTTGGAGTATGGGCCTGTCGGGATGCGGGATTACGTACTACGACGTTGGCGGCTTTCTCCCTTGTCCTTCCCCCTGTCTTGAGTTTGTCCTTTTCTTCAGGCGTTTTGTGAGTGCTGAGCATAAGATCGTCCTCGGCCATATCCTTGGGCCTTTTTTGGGCTTTCATTATGTGTCTTCGGCAATAGCTCTCCTCGGATTAGGCCTTGGGCCCTAATGTAGAGTGGGCCTGGGCCACGAATTCTCCGGCCCCACAATAGCCCCTCAAAATCCTGCTGCCCTACTTTTTAGTTGGGGAGTAGGGTTTTGGTGATGTCGGGCCCACACCATGGCTTACTCAAATTCTGTACTTTATTTATGTGCCGAATTAAGAGGCATCCCTTTAGATTTACTCACGCGGTGTCCTTGACGTTTCATTGCTCGAGGCGCGCCTTCACGAGAATATTCAAATCTTATGATTGCAGATGGTATTGGAAATCAAGCCAAAACCGTCTTGTCCGTAGCATTCCTTGGAAACCTGCATAAATTAAATGCTACCAAATTGCCCTTTATATAAGTAGGATAGGAGGTTACTCCCCTTACATATAATGAAAGTTCAAAAACGTGTACAAAACACCTTTGAACGTTTAGACTCCCAAATTTCAACTTAACCAATACAAGCAATATGTCAAACAACTAGTGTGCGGAAACTTAACATATGCTATATAACGAAATTGGTTAAAAACTATCTAAGCCATAACATAATAAAACACAACAGATAATAAAAAGGCAAAGATAGAGAGGAAGGAAGATGCAAACACAAAGACAACACGCGATGTGTTATCGAAGAGGAAACCGAAGTCCTCGGCGAAAAACCTCTCCGCCGCCCTCCAAGCGATAATCAATCCACTAGAAAATACAGTTGGGATACAAGGACAGCAATAGACCCTCCAAGCCTAATCTACCCAGTGCACCTAAGCCCTCCAAGCTTCTTGCTCCAACGAGGTTGCACCGAACCTTTTTCTTTTCTAGCTTCCCGGATTCCGCTACTAAACCATAGCATCAACCAATGAAGATTGGTTCATTCCTAACTACTTCCCAGAAATCCAAACAACTGTCTCACGTGATGATGATGGTGAGAACCAGGTTTGGTATAATGCCTCTCAAGGATTTGACAATGGAGAGGAAGAGAGTAGAGGAATTTGAAGAGACTCTAAGGTATGGATTGTGGGTGAAACAATCTTGTTTTTCTTTAGGGTTTCTCTCTCAAAATTCTCTCGGAAGCTCTCTTTCAATCGTGGGTAAAAGGGGTATTTATACTTTGGTGTGGGAGAGGAATGTGAAACGTCGGGTTTTACAAAACAGGGTGGCTCGCGGCTTGACCTCGCGGCTTGACTAAGTTGCGAGATCGATCGCGAGTTAACCGTATGTCCATTGTCCTGTTTTGTCCTGTAGTGCTCCAAATGCTAGCATGACTGTTCATCTTCCAAAGATGCTTGGCACGTGTGTCTTTTCTCAGCGGCTTGCGGCCCGCAAGACACCCGCGAGTCCCAGCCGCGACACTCTGCTTTCTCTTGCACACTCTTGAGCAATCTTCACTCTATCTCACTCACTACCCTTACAACAAACCCACCTAAATACAGGGTTACTAAATGCTGAATTACAAGCAAATTTGGCACGGAATAAAGCCAATTAGATGGTTGAATAAATTCAACCTTACAATCTCCCCTTTGGCTATTCCGTGACAAAACCCTAAAACAGACTCTAGACTTAACATGTGAGTTGGGAACAGTTGAACAAAACTCACTCACACCTAACTCTAGAAGTCATGAAGCACTTGAATCATATGAACATAATACTCCCGAAATACAACAATACACCATGATCATTGTAAGCGTAAAATTATAAATGCATATGAAACAGGCAGAATGTGATCAAGCAAAGATGAAGTAAGATACAAACCATGGCTTGATCAACCAAGTGACCACCACAAGGTAGTGATCATAGTATTCATTCACACTTGGAATGAACACAAGGACATACAAGTTAACAAGCACAAGGCAAGACACTTGTATGCTCAACACTCAACCAATGCATAACACACAAGGCATATGCATCTAGGAACAATCCTACAAGGGCACAAGAGTGACAAGACATAAACCAAAATGCAGAACATTTAGATTAAAGTACTGATTTCAACATAGCATAAAGGCTGCATAAAGCAAGGTACATACCATAAAGCCTACAAACCATGCATAAAACACTAACCCTAAAAGCTTACAAAAGCATATGGGTACAAACACAGAAACATCCTGAATAACAGTTTACAAAACACAATATATCAACTTAAAGAGAAAATGAAAACTGAAGAAGAAGAATGTAAAGACACTCCCCCTTAGATAATGACACTCCGCCTTAGGTAATATCCTCCCCCTCCGATCATGCCTATCACTCCCCCTTTTTGTCATGGAATAGGCTAGTCATCCTCTTCCAGCTTTCTTTGAATTTGATCCAATTGAGTTTGAAGAGAAGTAAACTTCATATCCCATCGAGTGCTTTGATGGTGTAGAGAAGCAGTGAGTCCAGACATCTTTGTATTCAACTCGTGGACAGAGGAGACAATGCGATCAAGTTTCTCATCTAGGGAGAGAGTGCTAAACCGAGAGTCACTGTGAGATGCAGAAGTTTCTGGTTTGGCTCTCTTCCGACTATGTTCAATGCTTGCATTGAATGTACGCATGTTGATTGGACTTGGTTTAGGGATAGGAGACTCATCAGCCGTTGGATAAATTCCCTTGAGCTTCAAGATCCGTGAAATGAGACTGCAGAAAGGAATGCATATCCGAGACTCATTTCAAGAACCGTTTTGCGCAGAACATGAAAGATATGAGCACAAATGTCTATTTCCTCATCGAGATTAGATCATGAAGAAACAAAGCACGTCCGAGGTTCATATACCCAAGACTTGATAAAGGGTACAAATTGTGAAACATCACAATTGTAAGCACTCTCGATTTTGGAGAAAGAGAGGAAACACTGATGGATTTGCCATTGGGTGAGAACTCCAAATCTTGACCAAGACTTTGTTTGAGAAGCTCCTCATCAGGACAGAGATCATCATAAACCGGTGAATGTCGGAAAATGGGTTTGTTGATGTGAAGAATTTCGCGATATGTAGGAGAGACAGAAAAGCTCTTTTGTCGAACCCAAAGACTTAAGTTCATCTCCTTCCACAATTGCGTTAGCATAAAATTCTTTAACCAACTCTTCATACACGTCATCCGGATCGGAGAGAAGGTAATTCCAATCCTTGTGAGCAAACCATTTGGATCACGGTGTTATGAAGTGAGGACTGATCCACAGACTCTTTCCAATAATGGTGTGGCATGGAGAAAGAAATTCTCATAAGACCGATAGGCTGCAAATGATCTGAACTTGTTGGGATCGAATCGCTTTGATGAAGAGCGAGTCACTTTTGGTTGAGGTGTGTCTTCATCAACATCAATTACTGGTTCCTTCCCTTTGGAAGTACCTCCTTTCACAAAGACTTTTTCTTGAATGGTGACATGACCAGTCTGCATTATGAACAAGGGAAATGACAGAACACAAGCCAACAGACCATATTAGCAGTGGGTTAGTGGAAATTTAGGGACAATGAAGAGACCCTAATAGCTGGATGAAAATGGTCAAAAAATAGCAATGAGGGACACAAATGGCCCAAATTGAAATACACATTAGAGGGAGTCCAAATAGAACCACATAATCACCTGAAAAAGGACCCACATTCAACAATACATCAATGGATTCCCACACAGGATCATAGTGAAACACGACATCAAACAGCAGATCGGACAAAAATAGCTAACCCTAGCTAAGCACATGATGAAGAACACAACCACCAAAATAAACTAGCTCAAAAACAGAAGCACAAGCTACCATAAGCTAAGCAAGGACAAAGAGAAACAGTTTGAGCTAAAAACCCATCACAAAACCACACTCAAATGTGAATAATCCAGGAGGAAAACCATGGCAACAAGTAAAATAGAGGTCAAGACAGAAAACCATACCTGTTAGTCGATGATTTTGAGCCGAGAAGAAGCAAACAATGGAGATCGACAATGGAGGTACGGTGTGAACGGGTAAGAGCAGATGAAAAAGACAATGAACAGTCACAAAAAGATCGAGGGAAAAACAAAAAGTTTAAAAACTGCCCCCGTATGTTCAAAACACGCGATTTTCGCGACTCAAACGAGTCGCCACACAATCGCGAGATCAAGCCGCCAAAACACTCAAGAGAGAAAATTTGAAAAATTTTTCTAAGTGTTTTTCGCGACTGGAAGGTCTACCCAGCAGTGAGTCGCGAGCTGAGCCGCGAAAATCTCTGAGTGAACCTCGCGACTAGACCTTCCACTCTCGAACAAGTCGCCAAAAATGACCAGCGAAGATGCGACCGAGGCTCGCGACTTGACATACCCGCGATCGAGCCGCCAAAACAGGGCAAAACTGGATTTTTGAAATTTTCAGATTTTTCAAACAAAATACTTTCCAAAAATACCTAAAACATTCAAAAATCTTTTTGTGCTTGAATAAACAGAGATTGAGCATGTGAAAACACATTTCATCAAGTACAATCACACAAATGAAGTTGGCATTTATTGAACATAAACTTGTGTGTTGTGTGTGGATATCAACAATGAGATAGTCATTCGTCTAATGTGAAGCTTCAATGATCAATTCAACCAAGGCATACACAATTAGCACTAGATCATGTGACCCATCTCAATTATAGAAATATGTATATATGACTTCCCACACAACTTGATAACATAACTTGGAGCTTATTATTTGACTCCACTTTTAATCACAACATTTGATCTTTTGATCTTTTGATGACAATTACCTCTCATTGTGAGAGTGATATTTGACATTTCACTTTAATAATCAAGCCTTTGGCTTTTTGAATAAACATTCACTTTCACATAAGGTCGCTTACCCTTTTTCCTAGTCGAATACTAGAATGTGTGACAGGCTTTTGCAGCTCAATATCTCTTTTCATTTGGAGATTTACATTTGGTGAGCTCTTTTTGTCAAAACAAAAAAAATAAAGAGTGGGAAGATATATAGACACAAGTCTATGCATGTCTCAAGATCAACATAACCATTCACTAATCATTCATGACAAGTTTGAAGATCTATTTACAACAATCACATAGATTTCAAGATTTTTCTCATAGTGATATAAATGCATGAAAAACAAGCAATGCTCGAAAATGCACAAAGCCATTAGCACAAAGGTACAAGACAAAACAAGATTTGAGACAAAACTCAACAAAGTCAATCAAGCTTTTTGATTTTCTAATTTTTATGTGATTTTTGGATTTTTGACACAAGAAACAAAAAGATTGATAAAACAAAATTAAAAAATATTTACAAGAAGATAAGTAAGAAACCAACATCAAAAATATCAAGCAAACCAAACAAACATTGTCACAAAGCATAGGAAGTATTAATGCATGGACATGTTGTAATGCTTATGCATGAGTACCCTTTTTCACCCACACGTCACTTGCGTTTGGGGTGATTTCCTTATAGGATTGGGTACGGGAGTTAGGGCTTTCAAACCTTCGTGATAAGCTTTCCAAGCAGTTGGTGAATGCACCAATCATCTTCATCACGTTCATCATTCCGGGATCTCCATTTTGATCTCTAGATTGATCACCCCCCAAGTTCTCCTATCATTTCGGGTCCTCCGACCTTTGAGGAGTTGCACTGTTCTTTGCTCTCGACTTTTGGCAATTTGGTCGAGTATGCCCTTGAAGTCCGCAATAATGGCACACATAAGTTCCTCTAGGACCTCTTTGTGGTCGTGGACGTGACTTGGCACGATATTCGAGACCTGCCCACAGACCGATTACGGGGATTTAGCATCCGTTGGTTCACCACATTCTTCTTCTCCTCCACCTCGAGCTTCTCACCAGTAAGTTCAGCTACAACTGGATCTTTGGCCTTTACAAACTTCACTTCTTTAGTGACATTTCCATATGAATTACTTTCTCCGGTATATCCCAATCCGGATTTGTCCGAAAAACTCTTTTGAGATGATATAACATCATCTAGCTTCTTGGTGGTGACCCTCTCTATTTTAGCATTCGCTTGCACAACCTCATTCTCAAGAAATCTCACTTTTGTGTAAGCTTCGGACAGCTCACCATTCAGTGTTTCAATCTCACATTTGGCCTCCCTATATCGGATTAGGAGACTTTTGTAGTCCTCCTCGGCCTTCTTCATTTTTCTCACAGCAGCCTTGGCCACCCTTGTGTACTCACCCGACTTCTCCAAGAGTGAGTTATAATTCTCTTGAAGATTTGTTTGTGCTTTCATCTTCTTCAAAGATCTGATTCTTCAACAATTCCTAGTGATTCATCATCACTATGTTCTCCAAGGTCTCGTACAAGCAGATTTAACTCATCCGAAGACTCAACATGAGCAATAATCATAAAAGCTGAATAGTTCCCCTCTCCATCACAGCTCTCTTCAGATTCTGAGTCAGACGAATCCGAGTCACTCAAAGTCGTGACATACACTTTACCTTTCGATTTCGGATAATTCGAACATTCCTTCTTAAAATGTCCATGCCCGTTACATTCAAACAAGTGACACCTTGTGTGGGTTGGGATTCTTTTCCATCTTTCTTTTTGAAATCCCTCTTCTCCCTTCCAAACTTTGAAATTTTCTTTTATCATCAAATTTGCCATTATTTTTGAATTTCAAGAACTTTCTGAAATTTTTGACAAGGTAAGCTACATCTTTGTCAACCACATCTTCTCCCGATGAGTCTTGATCTTCCACCTTCTCATTAATGGTCTTTAGAGCAAGAGATTTACTCTTCCGTTGATTTGGCAAATCATCTCATAAGTCTGCAGAGAACCAACCAGCTCCTGTACTTTGATGTCATCAAGGTCCTTGCTCTCTTCAATTGCTTTGTCACTTTAGCACGAAAACTTTCCGGCAATGATCGAGGGATCTTCCTTACAATCTTTGAGTCCTCCGTTTTCTCCCCCAAGTTGAACTTACTGACCACCACCTCATTTAGCTTCCCATAGAAAGAGTCAAAAGACTCGTCCTCACTCATTATGAGCTCCTCAAACCGAGTGGTCAACATTTGCAACTTAGTGTCTTTCATTTTCTTCGTGCCTTCATAGGTGGTTTCCAAAATCTCCCATGCTTCTTTGGCAATGGTAATATGAGAAATCCTGTGAAATTCATCCGGAGACACACCACGAAAAAATAGCATTAAGTGCTTTATGTTAGCATTAGATGCAGCAAGTGCTTTGCCTTATCCCATGTGGATTTGGCTGCCTCGGGTTTGGTCCAACCAATCTCAACAAAGATCCCAAACGGATTCATCAATAGAGCACGAGAAAAGCTCTCATGCGAACCTTCCAAAAAGCATAATTACTACCATCAAAATATGGAGGTGCATTTAGGGATTGAGACCTATCCATCTCAAAAGGGAGTCAAGGATCACACAATGGTAATGAAACCAATAGCGATGTACCCGCTCGATACCAATTGAAAGTTCAAAAACGTGTACAAAACACCTTTGAACGTTTAGACCCCAAATTTCAACTTAACCAATACAAGTAATATGTCAAACAACTAGTGTGCGGAAACTTAACATATGCTATATAACGAAATTGGTTAAAAACTATCTAAGCCATAACATAATAAAACACAAAGAGATAATAAAAAGGCAAAGATAGAGAGGAAGGAAGATGCAAACACAAAGACAACACGCGATGTGTTATCGAAGAGGAAACCGAAGTCCTCGGCGAAAAACCTCTCCGCCGCCCTCCAAGCGGTAATCAATCCACCAGAAAATACGGTTGGGATACAAGGACAAAGAATAGACCCTCCAAGCCTAATCTACTCGAGTGCACCTAAGCCCTCCAAGCTTCTTGCTCCAACGAGGTTGCGCCGAACCTTTTTCTTTTCTAGCTTCCCGGATTCCGCTACTAAACCATAGCATCAACCAATGAAGATTGGTTCCTTCCTAATCGCTTCCCAAAATCCAAACAAGCTGTCTCACAGTGTGATGATGATGGTGAGAACCAGGTTTGGTATAATGCCTCTCAAGGATTTGACAATGGAGAGGAAGAGAGTAGAGGAATTTGAAGAGACTCTAAGGTGTGGATTGTGGGAGAAACAATCTTGTTTTTCTTTAGGGTTTCTCTCTCAAAATTCTCTCAGGAAGCTCTCTTTCAATCGTGGGTAAAAGGGGTATTTATCTTTGGAGTGGGAGAGGAATGTGAAACGTCGGGTTTTACAAAACAAGGGTGGCTCGCGGCTTGACCTCGCGGCTTGACTAAGTCTCGAGATCCATTCGCGAGTTAACCGTATGTCCAGATTGTCTGTTTTGTCTGTAGTGCTCCAGGCTAGCATGACTGTTCATCTTCCAAAGATGCTTGGCACGTGTGATGCTTGGCACGTGTCTTTTATCCAGCGGCTTGCAGCGCGAGACACCCACGAGTCCCAGCCGCGACACTGTTTTCTTGCACACTCTTGAGCAATCTTCACTCTATCTCACTCACTACCCTTACAACAAACCCACCTAAATACAGGGTTACTAAATGCTGAATTACAAGCAAATTTGGCACGGAATAAAGCCAATTAGATGGTTGAATAAATTCAACCTTACATATAAACCCTTCGGCCCATTCAAATTCATAATCCTTCAGCCAAAATTACAGTCTCCATATCCAGTGCAATCCACCCTTAGAGCAATATGTTTGAGGCACGGGTGGGGGTGAAGGAACCACACCCGCCCCTGAGGCACCGGATCCTTCCGAGACTCAAGATGGTGCGGTCAGGACAGGGGAGACACAGACTCAAGATAACCCTCCGTTTTGACAAGGTGGGGATGATATCTCTACATTTTTCGGTCAAAATCCGAAGTAGGCACTGGTCGCATCAGATTCTTGGTGCGTCGGCAGTAAGGTTTTCCGTCATCGGCGCCATGTGCTCTATCACGAGCATGGCTAACATGGAGGCTCATCAACTTCCGGCTCCCCGCACCTTTTCTTCAAAGGTGCTAGCCCCATGTTAGGTTCTATTGTTGCCCGAGTTATGGGCATGTAAAAGTATTGAGGAATGGTTTTCGTGGACAACGTTTTAGAACTGTTGCATCTCTCTTCTGTTTTTTTTTTTTTTTTTTTTTTTTTTTTTTTTTTTTATTTCCTTGTATCCTTTCTTTTTGCTTATGTAGTTAGTTTCTAGCATAAGCTTATTCAAGCTCTTTCATTGTACGTTGTACTCTTTCTTTGCCTTAATAAAAGATGAATATGTTTCCTTCTAAATACTTTTCTATTTTGCAGCAATTACTTTGTGAATGGGTGTACTACATTTGTATTTTCCTTTAATGATACTTAGGGCGAGAAACCGTGAAATAAAAAGCTATTAACTTGAACTTATCGATATTATCAAATATAATAATGCTAACCCCAAGTAGATTAAACTTATGAGACTAGCCAAGATAACAGCTGAGTGCTCAGTAATGCATGTGAGGCGATCACCCGAGGAGGAGAAATTCAAAATAAACCATCCGAGAGGGCTGCCGGGCAGTGAGGGACTTTGGCCGTGTTTTTGATAACACCTGGTCCTATCACAATCGCATTGGTTCCCTAGGTATTGAGGATCCGAGGACAAATTGGGGATTCCATTCGGTCTAGGGATTAACCCAACCATTGATGGGTAACTCCTCTCCGGGGTAGAGTCCGAGGGCCATACAATGTCCAGGTTGTGTCCAGAACTTGTATAGTTTTCTTCTAAGTAGTTGGTTTCCCCAGAGGCTTGAATCAGAGGACCATACAAGGCCTTGGTTATGTCCAAAACTTGTATTTTTTCTTCTAAGTAATTGGTTTCCCCAGAGGCTTAAGTCCGAGGACCATACAAGGCATTAGTTCTGTCCAAAACTTGTATTTTTTCTTCTAAGTAGTTGGTTTCCCCCGAGGCTTGAGTCCGAGGACCATACAAGGCCTTGGTTCTGTCCAAAACTTGTATTTTTCTTCTAAGTAGTTGGTTTCCCCAGGCTTGAGTCCGAGAACCATACAAGGCCTTGGTTCTGTCCAAAACTTGTATTTTTCTTCTAAGTAGTTGGTTTCCCCGAGGCTTGAGTCCGAGGACCATACAAGGCCTTAGTTCTGTCCAAAACTTGTATTTTTCTTCTAAGTAGTTGGATTCCCCGGAGGCTTGAGTCCGAGGACCATACAAGGCCTTGGTTCTGTCCAAAACTTGTATTTTTTCTTCTAAGTAATTGGTTTCCCCAGAGGCTTGAGTCCGAGGACCATACAAGGCCTTGGTTCTGTCCAAAACTTGTATTTTTTCTTCTAAGTAATTGGTTTCCCCAAAGGCTTGAGTCCGAGGACCATACAAGGCCTTGGTTCTGTCCAAAACTTGTATTTTTTTTTCTAAGTAGTTGGTTTCCCCAGAGGCTTGAGTCCGAGGACCATACAAGGCCTTGGTTCTGTCCAAAACTTGTATTTTTTCTTCTAAGTAGTTGGTTTCCCCAGAGGCTTGAGTCCGAGGACCATACAAGGCCTTGGTTTTGTCCAAAACTTGTATTTTTTCTTGTTTTCAAAGATTAGCCCCTCGACCAAGGTGGGGGGGGGGGCGTTAGCTTGATGTTGGAAGCCCCTAGAGCCGCCCGTGCCATTGACACTACGAGGCGTAGTCCCTAGCGGAAATTTATGTCAGAACAACAACAGCGTGCTGCTGGAAATGAAGGACCTTTCACCGACCCTTCCATGACAGAGGTTTGACTCCACCGCCACCTGTGCTAACACGCGAGCCCTCCCCACAGACGACGCCAATTGTAGGGACACAATTATTTAACGACCCAAGAAGGACATTGGGCTCGTATGTAAAGGGCCCTAATAATATGATTTGTAGAGAGTGGGCTTGAAAGGCGGGACCTTGGTCACAGGTCAACGGTTTAGTCGTAGTATTTATGGAAGCTTATATATGTGTGGACTTGGCTTGACTAGCTAAGCCTACCATTAGTGCGGATTGTAGGATTTAAGTCCTCGGACATAGTCCGAGGAGTATAGTACCCTTCCCATTCTCCCTTTTGTAGGGTCTTTCCTCCTTCCGGGATCCCCTTACCCCTTGGCTCTCTTTCCCTTTTATACTAGTGTTCACCACCCTTTCGGTGTCCACGTGTAAATTTTACTTTAAAGGGTGCAGACCTGTCCTATCAATCCATACCTAGAGTGGTTGAGGGTGGTTGGAAAAGTTAAATAGCATGGTTTGGAGGATGGGCCTGTCGGATGCGGGGATTACGTACTACGACGTTGGCGACTTTCTCCCTTGTCCCGCCCCTATACTGAGTTTGTCCTTTTCTTCGGGCATTTTGTGAGTGCTGAGCATAAGATCGTCCAAGGCCATATCCTTGGGCCTTTTTTGGGCTTTCATTATGTGTCTTCGGCAATAGCTCTCCTCGGCTTAGGACTTGGGCCCTAATGTAGAGTGGGCCTAGGCCACAAATTCTTCGGCCCCACAGTTAACATAACCAAATTTTTTTTTTAATAATGGTACGAACTCAAATTTTTTCACAATAAATTTCACAACTATTAAAGTGATTGACCATAAATAATGGAGGCATATGACACTCATGCATGTACCCACAACTTAGCAATGATGAAATTTGTTTTGAAAAACATAAAAACTGTGTTAACGGCATTCCTTCTTTTTTTCTTTTTTTTTTTTTTTTTTTCTTTTTTGCCTTAACCAATTTCTAAAAAATTAAATTTATCAAAAGGAATGAATATATTTTATTTGAGATATTATGCAAGTATGACAATTGGCAGTTTTTCGTGAATAGATAAAGAAATTAAGCATTGTATTAACACTAAGAGTTGACAATGGTACTTAAATAACAGAGATGATTATGATAATAACATCAACAAAAGTATTAATAATACCAATAACAACAACACAACATAAGAATTAAGAAAATTATTAAGTTCTTAGGGTCTATTATTTATTGTGATAATGAAAATATAAATAGTGGTTTTGAGTAATTGTAGTAGTAGCAGTTGTTGTTGCTATAGTAGTAGTACTAATTGTAATACCCGAAAGAAAAAAAAAAAAAAAAAACTAAAAAAGGGTATTTAAGTAATTTTATTTTGTGGGTCAATTTTATAATTTATAATTATAAGGGAGTTTTTAAAAAATGAGAACCCTAGTTATATATAAATTTATTAAGTCAACATTCATGGAGATATATTTTAAGAGAGAAAACTACTTAAATGATTGAAATAAAGAATGATTGGCAACATCCTTGAAGTAAAAGCTTAATATATTTGGTCAAATTTAAAATTTATGTGGTATTAGAGATTTTTTTTTAATGTGAATATTTTAGCCAAGAAGTGAAACTATTTAAATATCTAATGAATTTTACAATTCGAATTGAAGAATGGATTAAATTATATTCTCGGTATCTGTACTGTTTCAATAATAGATATTAAGTATGGATGGATCTGAAAAAAATTAGACATGGTCATGGTAGTCCGGTTCTACACAGTTATTGCCTTAAAAAGTTGTATTTTTGGTGAATAGGAAAGTCGATGCAGCAGCAGCATCATGTTGATGATGTGAGTGTGTCACATGTTGCTCTTCTTTTACAAGTGACTTTTATCCTTATGCATTCTATAGGTCTAATCCTAGGGTATTATTAGTTACAGAAAGTAAAGAAAATATGTACGGTGAATCAGTACCGACTTGATAAATGATATAATTAATATAATTGTTTAAAGTCCTCAAATAAAAGAAGGTCTCATTTATAATAAAAAATATATATATGATATATTTATTTATATATTTTAATTAAAAAAAATTAAAGCATTTTTATCAATTAATAAAATGCATTAAAAAGGCATACCCTAAAATACAGAAAATTAAAAAGAAAAAAAGTAGTCAAACTTCAATTAACAAAATTAAATTTTTAGATACAAATTTATTAATTCATTCTTGAAATATGTTAAAATCAAGATTAATATCAGATAAACTCATTAATAATACAGCATAATTATCTAGAAATATACTAAAATAAATATTATAAATTTCAAAAATAAAAGAAAAATCTCTCACCTCTCTATTTTTCTGCCTCTCCATCCATATTCTTATCTTTCTTTTCTTCATTTTCATCTTGACTTTTAATCTTTTTCCATAAACTCAATCAATCAGTCGAGCTTGAATTTTTTCTACCAAAGGTAATCTTCTTCAATTCTACTTCTGTCTCTCTGTCTTTCCGAAAATGAAGACTCAAAATCTTCTATTTATTTAACTACTTAAATTATATATATTTTTAGTTTATTGCATTGATGGGAGTCCCATCATGGGACACGTTCTTTAGCTAAGACCCTTTCAACTTAGGGACTCTCTGGGTAGGCTAAGTCCCATCATGGGTGCACTAGAAGCTGAAGCCAAAGCTTTTGAGGTAGGCCTCCAATTCGCTAAAGACATGCTTATTCATGACTTCATTTTGGAAGGGGACTCTCTGTTATTAGTTAATGCCCTTAATGAAATTTCTCCTCCTCCATCTGCTGTTGCTGCAATTGTTTATAGTTCCCTCTCTGCACTTAAGGACTTCCGTAAGGTAGAAATCTCTCATGTAAAGAGGGCAGGCAATAGGCCTGCCCATCTATTAGCCAAATATGCAAAAAACATTATTGATTTTAATGTTTGGGTGGAGGAGAGTCCTAGCCTTATTGATCAGGCTCTCCTGCAAGATGTTTCTTTTGCTGCTTGTATTCAATGAAGTTCATTCAGTTTACCATCAAAAAAAAAAAAAAACTTAGGACTCATTTTTTGCTTTAATAGTCATAGGATGATAGCACAGGCCCTGCTGGCCTGGTCACATGAGTCACATATGCACTGCACAGGCTGCACAGTGCGCAACTGTGCAGTGCAGCCCACAGTTTTAAATTATAACACGGTTTCTCAATCTTTTTTTTTTTTTTTTTTTTGAACACGGTTTTTCACTTTATCTATTATTATAAATTGTTATAGCAATCAATAATTTAATGTGCATGCAACTCAAAATAATAATAATAATAATTTAATGTGTATCATATCAACTCATTTATATTATAGTGACCTTAATTTATTGAACCATGTATTAAATTAATTTTTGTTTGTATAAGTTTAGACTTTAAATATAAAAAGGCCACATTTAAAATTTTTACCCAAAAACCCCAAAATTGTTGAGGTGGCCTTGCGGTGAATATGTGGATCTTCGTAGTGGAAAATTATAGGATATTCTTAGTAGCTTTTCTTCTTATCGGCTACTATTATACCTTTTTCTTAACTATTTGATTATTGAAAATTATTCAGGGTGATATTTAAGGATTTTAAAGTGTCATGGAAAAGTTCTTTATGGAATAGCTTTTGGAGTTAAGTAACCTTATTTTAATTGGGTTTTATTTTGCTTATATTAATATATTTTTAACTACTGATTTCAAACAAATGATTATTACAAATATATTTTAATATTAAGTATATGATTTTTATATACATGCTTGAATAAAATATATTTTTGTTAGAAACTACAGTTTCATATGTATGATTATGGACAATCTAACTATGAATTGATTATGATACCCAAACCATGGGGATATAGCGTGACCATAGTTATAAGATTGTTAAAAATATGAATTACGTTTGAATATTTGAACTGACTATTTTCTAAAATATCTATAATATATTTGTAAGATTAAAGTATGTGATTTATGTGCAACTTATTATTTTAAGACTATGAATCTTCTTCATTTATTTTAAAAACACATAGTATATCATAACTTTTGAAAATATATATTACATTTTATACTTTACTGATCTATATTGCTTGATAGAACTTATTAGGACTTTGGTTACTTATTGAGTTGTCAACTCACCCCCCCCCTTTTTCCCTCCAGTTTTAGATTGTGAATAATAGCAAGTTTTGGGAGTTTTGATGTTATGTTGTGAGCAGGAAAAGAAGCTTAGTGATTTTGAAATTAGATGGTCTTCTAATAGTTTTATATATATTATCCAATTGGCATTATGTACATGAGATTTGGATTTTGTTCTTATTAAATTATTGGAGATCTATTCATAAAGAAATTGTATTTTGGATTTATTTGATTTAATTTTTGAGGATAAGTTTTAGTTGCTAAGAAGGCCTTGCACACTTGTAGAGTGCTTATTTTATAAGTGTGTGGCGGTTGTCACGTGCCTATCTTTATAGTTAGGTTTGGGGCGTGACAATTTTAATGGTATCAGAGCTTAGGTTATGATCTTGCATACTCTATACCAGGATTTGATTTGGAATAAGGTTTGCGCACTAGGGATTACAGTTATGATCATTGTTCTTGATTCCATATGTATTTAGATTACATTTTGTCAATATGTAGGATGTGATAGTCATGGTTTAATCTTGGTAGAATATATTTATTGAATCATTCTTTATAAAATCATTTTACATTTCTCATATCCTGAATCATTTAAGAACATGCTAGGTTTATAAGATTCGGACGTTCAATGAAATGATTTAGATCATGACATGTGAAATTTATGTCATGTCATTTAACTTCAAGAATGTGAAATAATAATTACTAGTTTCTAAGCAAGTGCTCACGTGCATGCTTAGAAGCTTTTTTTTTTTTTTTAAAGGTTAATAATTTCTATTAATCATAATTCGGGGCTACAACATTCTTTAATTACAAAAATACCTAAATGTGTGATGAGATTTATGCGTTTGTCGGTGAAATAATTTTTATTATATAAATCTCACTACACCCCTAAAAAAGCTTCTAAACACGTTCGTTTCAATCATTGAAAAACCTAGGGTTGTGATGAGGTTGCGCAATAAAATTTACATCCACATAATATACATTGAAAAGGAAGATCTGTAACTCAATATTCCTCACCACACAGAGTACCACAATGTTGTTGGTTAAGAATTTCCGTGCGATCAAGGCTCCATCATTTAGGATAAAATTTGTGAAGCATTAACAAAGTTGAAATAGTTTTAAGTAATTTTTGGGTCTCTTTCAAGGAAACTGCGCTTATAAACCGAGCCAAAACAATCTTTTTCCAAGCTTGTTAATTACTAAAAAGTAATCTATCTTGTGTCTGAAATGATCTAAAAGTTTGGATTTGGCAACTGGCCTACGGTTGAGCTTTGCGATGATGATGAGTTTCTTGTTCTAGTCACTTGTGATGGGATTTGGATAGTTGGTTTCCATCTAAGTTCTCTTATTAATGTATTTTTTTATATCGAATTTGTGAAATTTACTCTGATTGCTTTAGCGATTGTATTTGTTAAGTGGTACTTTGAATTCAAAACTTGGTGAATTTGGTGAAAGTGTAGATGGTCTTATGCGTATGATGATAAACTAGGCTTTAGGTACGCCATTGCTTTACTGGTTTTGTTGGAAGTGCTTACAAGTCCTGAGGGCACATTCAGTGGAAAAGAGAATTGGAAATCAGCTTTTGGATTACACTTGCAGGAATCAGTTGTGATAACTTATGTTCATTGCTTTTGACTTTTATGTTATGGTTGATAATGTCGTGGGCATCATTTTAGTTGCTAAATTCAATTGGGCCTTCAATTATTTTAATTTTCAACTCTGAAAGTTCGAAAATGTGTTAAAACACAAGAGTTTGTTTAGACTCCCAATTAAAAATTACGGCTAGATTACTTTTACTCTAACTTATCTAAATGCAGAAACAAGAGTAAATGAAGCGCAATCAACCGTACTACTCTAGTGCATAAATATAAACAACAAACAATAAAAGTAAAGTACAAGAGGAAGGGAAGAGAGATGCAACCACAAAATAACACGGCGATGTGTTATCGAAGAAGAAACCAAAGAACTCGGCGAAAAACCTCTCCGCCGCCCTCTAAGCGGTAAATTGATCCACTAGACAATAAGTTGGAATACACGAATAGGTTGAGACCCTCCAAACCTAATCTATCCAATGTACCTAAGTCCTCCAAGCTCCTACTCCAACAAGGTTTTTCAAAATCGTGTCTTATCTAGCTTTCCAAATCCCGCAATACGCCTGATTGCATCAACCAAGCCTCACCGGCTTCTTTTGGCAAATCCCCAAAGCTTCCCAAGCTCTAAAACACTCTCTACACTCTAAATAGGTGTGGGTTATGTTTGGGTACAAATCTCCTCTCAAGGTATGACAATGGGAAAGGAAAGGAGAAGAGGCTATAATGATTTCTCACTAAGGATGGGTAGCTCTCTTTTAAAGATGGGTGTGTGTGTTGTAGAAAACCTATCTAGGGTTTTTCTCTCTGAAATGGCCTCCTTTACATTTGTGGGTAATGAGGGTATATATAGTATGGATAAAGGGTAAGGAAGTCACACTTAAAAAACCTCCGGGTAGAGAGTCTCGCAGGTATCTCGCGGGAAGGTCTTACCCACGAAATATTTGCGAAATTGACAACCTAGTACGACTTTTCAGCTTCCAGTCATATGCTTCTCACATGTCCTTTTCGTTGGAACCCTTCTCGCGAACTTCTTGCGAAATGCACTGATCTTCATTTAAGCTTAAGTCTTCACCAACTTAATACTAAACCCAATACAATAAAATCCCACAAAATACAAGCAACAAAATTAAAGCAATTACAACACTTTTTGTCATGGAATAAAGTCAACATAAAACATAGTTATAAATCACAACTTTACAAACTCAATAGAAAATTTGGTATTTACAATTTGGCACATAATGTGAATTAGAATGTTCACCTGTGCATTTTATAATGGTGGAAGGGTTCTGTAAGTGTTTGTCACAATTGGACATAAATGTAACGGAGAACCTTTTTTTTTTTTTTTTTGCATGCTTTCTAACATAATTAACTTTACTCCATCTCCTGTATAAAACCTTGACATTGAAGGACTTCTAGGAGTGTCTATTTGAATGTAAAAATGTTGACTTGGTGTAGTTGAATTTGAATGATCTAATTATTTTTATTGATTAGTCTATGAGTCTGGAAACTTTAGGAGCAACATCAAGATCTTTGGGTTCCAACATTAAGGTTCAGAGTTGTCAAAATATGACTTGATTATTGATATTCAGTTATACTCTTGGTGACGACAATAGCAAAAACATTTTATTTTTGTGCGTAGTATCATGTAATGTCTAAATTTTGGAGATACTACTGCTATACATGTTGGGCTTATGCCCTCATTGAATTCTCCGGTCTAACATATTTTGAGATTTAATTTGGGTTCTTTTAAAATTGATGTGGCGATGACAGTGTCAAGGATAGGGACCAACTTTATAATTTACCCAAAATAAAAATAAAAGAACAGGATAAATAATTCCTTATATATATTGTCCTTTTTTGCAATTTACACCTAAAATCATAATTTTGATAAGTTCTTATGAAACACTTAGTTTTTTCGAAAAGCAATTTCTAACAGTTTTTACCAAACATTATGCTTTTAAAAAATTAAAAAACACAATTTCATACAAGACTTTGTAAAACCGCCACTTTTTCAAAAACCACAATTTCAAAAAGCTGAACCAAACTCACCCATAGTTAATGTAAGGGACTTTCAATACCTAAACCCAAAAATAGAGTGGTAGAGAAATTAATTGCGGTTTTAGAAATCAATCAATCAAACCGAGAACCAACTACCAATTCAGTTTTTAAAACCCATGAAATTGGAAAACTCATTTCATTACTCGGAACCAACCCAACCACATTCAAACCAGATGGTTTGCTAAACCAAGAATGGGTTTTCCCCTATAAAATTTTTGAGCAAAAAATATAACTGATAGTCTTCATTCTCTTTCATCACTACCGAACACTAGAAGATGGCGTTTGGTGTTAAAACATTCCAACGTTTGGTTGTATACCACACAAGGGAATCAAATGCTAGAGGAATTTGGCTTCCCATGCAATCCCCTTTATGTGAGAATGTGGATTCCCTTTTTAAAACATGAGTATCCACATTCCTACTTGAAAAAATTACATTTTTTTTTTTAATAAACTGACAATTTTGCCCATTTCTTTCTACCATTTAACCAATATAAATAAAGTTAAAAAATAATTATTATTATATATTGACAATTTAAATAATTATTTTTGTATTATACATATTGTAGGGACATGATTTTCGTTAACCCGGTTCTGGATGATCGGGCCCTGGCCCAAGAAGTCCCACACAATGAAGTTTGTAGAGTATGGGCTGAAGAACTCGATTCCAGTTGGCTCAAGCGGTTCATTGCATGTCCTTGGTGGGTGTAGAAACGCAAATCACGAAAATGCAAGTGAAAGTCGAAGTTCTATTCATGGACAAGCTTTCATACAATGACTTCTTTCTTTTCTCTCTCTTCTCCTCCCCCTCCCTTCCGTCCCTCTTTCTGGGGGACTCTTACATATGATATAGGCTCTTTATTATCATCTGGGCCCTACACTTGTTGATCATCTAAACCCCCACTTGAGCACCTGTCCCATCAGACGCCCCTACCAGTTCTTTGTGAGTTGCGGTGACCAAGGTAACACTGCTCAGGGGTCTTCTCCTCATTAATGCGGCCAGGAGAGTAGTTGTGGTGCATTTAATGTGGTGGTGACAGCCTTTACTGGGATATTTTGAGCCTTCTTTCTTTTTATGCGTTTGGAGTGAGGGCTACGATGAACGGGATGCATCATTGACCTGGACTTTGGGATGTTCGAGGAGAAATTACTCCTCGGACGTGTTTTCTTTGCTCGGTTAGCTTGGGCGGGGATTTACGGGCCGCGCGTCTCTTGAGACAGGATCGTCCTTGGGCGGGCCCAAGGCCCAGCCAACTTGTTATTCTAGGCCGGTTCCCACAATAGCCCCTCAAAACTCCGGTTTTGATCTCCCTCCAAGGAGAAAAGCGGGGTTTTGACATTTATGAAGGATGGAATGGATGGCCTCTTGATCCGCGCGCGTGGGCGATTACTTTTGATGCGCCACAAGTTACGAGGTGCGGCCATTTACTCCAGACATCTTTATGTCTCCTTCATCCAACGGCGAGATGTGGATCTGACAGCCAGCATTGCTCCTTGTATTCATGAGCGGGAAGGGTTTTTTCTCTCTCCCTCCTGCTATATAAAGCGCCCGAGAGGCTCCTTTTTTCTTTTTTATCCGCACATCGAACGTAAAGCTTGAGAGAACTTCAGCCGTAAATCGTTGAGCACCTCCTTCCTTCAAATCTCCATAATCGTTTCTGCGAAGCGCCCTCCCTAGAAGAGATTTCCGATCACCTCACCGGTCATTTGTGAAGATATCCGTAAGTTCCGTCTCCGTCGCTTCGATTTTCTCCTCGGATTTTGTTTTTCTCCTCGGTCTTTATTTCCATTCCTCCAATTCAGCTTAGATGGGTAGATTCAAAAAACTAGTAGACACTCCGGCTGCCATGGAGGCTTTTAGGGCAAAATACCATATCCCGCCGGGGGTGGTTCTGTGATCTTGTCCCCGAAGGAGTCTTGTTAGATAGAGGAGTGGGTGAAGTAGTCATTCCCATGATTGCCTTTATTCAAGGGGGAATGACGCTCCCCGTGCGTAGGATTACCCGGGACTACTTGTTCCACCATAAGTTGACGCCACACCAGTGCGCTCCAAACATGTTCAGGGTATTAGGCTGCATAGACGTCTTGAACGAGCGAATGGGTTTGGGTCTAACTTGGCATGACGTGGTACGCATGTACGAGTGTCACTACGTCGAGAATGGAGGGTATTACCTTAAATCTCGATCCGAGATGGTTAGGCTAATCTCCTGTCTCCCCATATCCAATAAGACTATGAAGGATGATTTCCTCATTGCCTCGGGAGAATGGAGTGATGGTCTTCATTGTCCAACTCAGGGCGAGAACCCCAAAGCGGTGCCTTTAGGCCCAATCCTTTAGGGGAGGGCTTAGCTCCTCGGACTTACTCACTTTTCCGCTTATCATAAATGTCTTAGTTTAATTATAATTTCCTTCTCGGCTGCATTGCAGATAAAGCTTTGGTTGCTCCTAGGCCGAGCCACGTGAACGTTCCGGCTCTAAATTATCTTTTAAGGTCAGAAATCTACGTCCACGAGGGACGGGGCAAATCTAACGTGCGTGTCATTTGGTTTTGGGCTATCAATCATTAACCCGCGCTTTCCAACCCGTTGGCCACGCCATTAGAGCCAGTAGCCCCCGGTTAGCTAGGATTGATGTGTCTAAGCCTGGGTGTTTGGCCCAAGTGGATCTTAAGCCGGTCGTGCTACCTGGAGTTCGGGATCCTCCGCCGGTCGTGCAACCGCCTCCAGAAGATCTTGAAGTCGCCGCGCCCGAGGAAGAGGTTGAATCATCTCGTCTTTCCCTTGAGGAGGAAATAGACGAGTTTTATTTTGAGGAGGAGGTTGACAAAGCCCCCATAGTTGAGCTCTCGGACCCTGAAGGAGAGCAGGACCGCAACTCCGTGGCTGGCGGTCCAATCATTATAACTTGCTCGGGCGACTCTTCGGACGGGGAAGTAGGCGATATGGCTGGTAAGGGAAAATCCTTGCGAGAACCGATGTCCAGCCGTGAAAAGGGTCGATCCTCAAAGGCGCCTGCTAAGGCACAAACCCAGGACCCTCCTCCAATCGCCCCTCGGGCTCCTTCCGACCTTGGCCTCAAGGCTAACCCTGACCTAAAAAAGAAGAGGTCGGCCGACGTTCTGAGGAGGGTGAAGTGGCCCCCCGCCCGGCCAAGCAGCAGAAAGCCACTCGGGGCAGAGGAGTAAAAGGGCTAACTCCACGGAGAGCCGAGATGAGGAGAATCGGGCTAAGGTGCGCGTTAATCCCCGCGCATGGAGTCCGAAGATGGAGCTTGACGGGGTTGCTATCCCCTACACCGCCTCGGTTCAAGAATACAACAGGGGCGGAGCGGGATACATAGCCGAGGCCCCGGAGCAGCCAGTGCTCCTTCCTAGGGACATGGAGGCCTACAGACGGTTCTCCCAGCCCGAGCTTTTTTTGTCCCTTAAGAGGGACCTTGCGATGGTAAGCCATTCTTGCACCCTTTTACTAAGCCATCAACGTTGTTGCATTCTGTCCTAATTCTGGTTTTGTTTTATTGGCAGATCACCCAGCAGGTGTTTGTGGGTGAGGAGTTTTGCCGCAGCAACCGCAGCCTTGGCCAAGCCGAGGTTCAATCCTGGGCCGAGGTGGAGAAGACCGTGGGGTCCCTTAAGCGAGAAATCTTTGAACTAACGGAGAAGTTCAAAGAGTCGGGGAAACAGCGTAAGAGCGCGAAGGCTGGCCTCAAGAATGCTGAAACCCAAGCGGAGGATCAGCGCCAGAAATTGTACGTAATCGAAAAACCAGTCTTGCTACCGAGCAGCAGAATGTACTGGATCTCAAGGCCGCTCTGCAGAAAGCTCGAGATGAGATGAGGCGGGTTAAAGAAGAGGCACAACTGATCCGAGAGGTCTGCAGAGGCTGAAAAGAAAGCTTCTCATCAGCTCGGGGTCCAAGAAACGGAGGCCAGGCTATCCGAGGAGATCCCCAAGGTGTGTAGGGACTACTGCAGCATTTCATGGGCTCACGCCCTTGATGTCGCAGAATTCCTGCGGATTCGGCGCCGAGACTGCCTAAGAACGTCTTCTACCCTCAAGAGATCCGAGAGAATCCTGATGGCATCCAAGCGCCTTCGAGCGGGGACTTGGCGGTACCTGATAAAGTGAAGGATCCCGCCATGGACTCTATCTCCGAGGCTCCTCCTCCTCCTCGGCCCGAAGCGAGAAGAAGGATCCTCCCGCTAAGGCTTAGCTCTTAGGCTTTTGATTTTTGTACTTCTTTTTTTTTTGAATGAGGGTCGTCCTGTTTTTGTGTTCTTTTGTAAGGACCTCTCTTTGTATTGTCCTCGGAATATTAATGTAGAATGTTCTCTTTGTTTTCTATGGATGTATCCTGGTACCATCCCTTTTTTTTTTTTTTTTTTTTTTTAACGTTTGCAATGATATAAATAAATATGGATGGTTGAGATAAAAAAGGATGCCGTGCGGTGAATTTGAATGAGGGTTGCAAGGATATTAGATCACGCACACCTTGAAATGATTCCCCTTGAGTAATAATTTCCCCTAAGTCTGTGGTCCGAGGAGCCATGCAGGACTTAGGTTCTATTTAAAACTTGGATAAATTGTCATAAGTAATAATTTCCCCTAAGTCTGTGGTCCGAGGAGCCATGCAGGACTTAGGTTCTGTTTAAAACTATGAATAGTTGCCATAAGTAATAATTTCCCCTAAGTCTGTGGTTCAAGGAGCCATGCGGGACTTAGGTTCTGTTTAAAACCTGGATAAGTTGTTATAAGTAATAATTTCCCCTTAGTCCGTAGTCCGAAGAGCCATGCAGGACTTAGGTTCTGTTTAAAACTATGAATAGTTGCCATAAGTAATAATTTCCCCTAAGTCTGTGGTCCGAGGAGCCATGCAGGACTTAGGTTCTGTTTAAAACTATGAATAGTTGCCATAAGTAATAATTTCCCCTAAGTCTGTGGTCCAAGGAGCCATGCAGGACTTAGGTTCTGTTTAAAACTTGGATAAGTTGTCATAAATAATAATTTCCCCTAAGTCCGTGGTCCGAGGAGCCATGCAGAACTTAGGTTCTGTTTAAAACTATGAATAGTTACCATAAGTAATAATTTCCCCTAAGTTTGTAGTCCGAGGAGCCATGTAGGACTTAGGTTCTGTTTAAAACTTGGATAAGTTATCATAAGTAATAATTTCCCCTAAGTCTGTGGTCCGAGGAGCCATGCAGGACTTAGGTTCTGTTTAAAACTTGGATAAGTTGTCATAAGTAATAATTTCCCCTAAGTCCGTGGTCCGAGGAGCCATGTAGGACTTAGGTCCTGTTTAAAACTATGAATAGTTGCCATAAGTAATAATTTCCCCTAAGTCCGTGGTTCGAGGAGCCATGCAGGACTTAGGTTCTATTTAAAACTTGGATAAGTTGTCATAAGTAATAATTTCCCCTAAGTCTCGTGGTCCGAGGAGCCATGCGGACTTAGGTTCTGCTTTAAAACTATGAATAGTTGCCATAAGTAATAATTTCCCCTAAGTCTGTGGTCCAAGGAGCCATGCAAGACTTAGGTTCTGCTTAAAACTTGGATAAGTTGTCATAAGTAATAATTTCCCCTAAGTCTGTGGTCCGAGGAGCCATGCAGGACTTAGGTTCTGTTTAAAACTATGAATAGTTGGAAATAGACCAGGGGGCACAGGATAATCACGAAACAAAACATGGGCAAAGCCATTTTCATTAATAATAATATCTTCTTAGGTTATTTACATTCCATGGTCGAGGTACGCTTTTCTCATCCAAATCTTCTAGATAATATGCGCCTATCCCAGCTACGGATGTGATGCGATACGGTCCTTCCCAATTGGGCCCCAGCTTGCCCCAAGAGGGGTTTTTCATGCTGCCGAGAATCTTTCTCATTACGAGATCACCCGGACCTAGAGGTCGCAGTTTAACATTGGCATCATATCCTTCTCTTAGCTTCTGATGATAATAGGCCATATGGATCGTTGCTTTTTCCCTTCTTTCCTCGGCTAGGTCTAGACTTCTTCCCAATAACTCGTCGTTACTATTTGGGGTGAATGAGCTAGACCTCGGTGTAGGAAAGTTGTTCTCAATTGGGAGCACGACCTCAGCCCCATAAGTCATCGAAAAGGGGGTTTCACCGGTTGACCGTCGCGACGTTGTCCGATAGGTCCGTAAGACGTGTGGGAGCTCTTCTACCCATCTCCCCTTCGCCTCATCCAGTCTTTTCTTCAGTCCGCTCACTATGACCTTGTTCACAGCCTCGACCTGCCCATTTCCCTGGGGATAGGCGGGAGTGGAGTATCGGTTAATGATCCCAAACTCGCAGCAATATTCCTTAAAGCTCTTGCAGTTGAATTGGAGACCGTTGTCCGAAATGAGCGTGTGTGGAGTCCCGAAGCGGGTAATAATGTTCTTCCGGATGAATTTCTGGGCATCCACGTCCCTAATGTTGGCCAAAGGTTCAGCCTCCACCCATTTGGTGAAGTAATCGATTCCAACTATTATGTATCGCTTGTTCCCCGCAGCTTTGGGGAAAGGACCGACAATATCAAGACCCCATTGTGCGAACGGCCAGGGGCTAGAGAGGGGGTTGAGGACCCCTCCGGGTTGGTGGATATTTGGGGCGAATCTCTAGCACCGATCACACTTCTTTGCATGTTCGGCCACCAGTATCCTTGGGTGAGTGCCCCGTGTGCCAGCGACCTTCCTCCGGTGTGACTTCCACAAATCCCCTCATGTAACTCTTCAAGTAGAGACTCGGACTCTTCCGGATGCATGCAGAGTAGGTATGGCCCAGAGTAGGAGCGCCGATATAGTTTGTGGTCCTCTGATAGCCAAAAACGAGGAGCATTCCTCCGTATCTTCTCGGCCTCCAATTTTCCCTTTGGTAGGATGTCGTTTTGGAGGAAGCTTTTTATGGGGTCCATCCAGCTGGGACTCTTTCTGATCCGATGGACCTAGGCCGGGATTCTTCTAATGGGACTTGCTTGGACTAGATCTTCAACAAGGATCATTCTCGGTAGATTATGCGCCGAAGACGTGGCGAGAATGGCCAATGAGTCTGCATGGATGTTTACACTTCTGGAAATGTGCGTCAGATTGAAGGACTCAAAACTCGTCTGTAGGCGTTTGACTTGTCCTAGATACTCTTACATCCTAGCATCTCTTGCTTCCAGCTCACCCATCACTTGGCCGACGACCAATCTGGAGTCCAAGAACGCTTCTATTGCCCTTCCGCCCAATCTTTGAACCATCGTCATCCCTTGAAGTAAGGCCTCGTATTCGGCTTCATTGTTCGTAGCCGAGAACCCGAGTCTCGATGATTTTTCGATGGCAGCACCGTCCGACGATATTAAAACTATCCCAACTCCAGATCCTCTTTGGTTGGCCGCGCCATCCACGTAGACCTTCCAATGCAAGGTCCCCCTTGCTGAAATTGTACCAACCGATTTTCCATCCATGTCTTTCTTCTCGGTTATTGTTTCTATAGAGGGTTCAAGAAACTCCGCGACCAAGTCTGCGAGGACCTGACCTTTGATGGAGGATCTGGGCATATATTTGATATCAAAGGCCCCCAAAAGCGCACTCCACATGGCGATCCTTCCTGTGTAGTCGGCGCTCCGAAGCACCGCTCGAAGGGGGAGCCGAGTTAGAATGATGACCGTATGCGCCTGAAAGTAGTGAGGGAGCTTTCGTGTGGCGTGTACTATCGCCAGAATTGCTTTTTCCAAGGGTAGATATCGCACCTCGGCCTCGTGTAATGATTTGCTCACATAGTAAACCGGCCGCTGCACCCCATTATCATCCCATATCGATTACCAGTGACAAATGGGGGAATACAAATGGCGTATGCGAACAATACCTCGTCGGCCTCGTGGCTGGACATGATGGGTGGTCGTGATAGGTATTCCTTAAGTTCTTTGGAAGGCCCGAACACAATCCTCCGACCATTCAAACCCTTTCCACTTGTTTATCAAGAGGTAAAAAGGTTGACATCGATCCGCACGATCGCGATATGAATCGGTTTAATCTCACGCGATCATGCCGGTGAGCTTCTGCACTTCCTTCGGATTCTTAGGAGCCTGTAGGCGATTAATTGCTTTGATTTGATCGGGACTTACTTCTATTCCCCTGTGGGTTACCATATACCCTAAGAATTTCCCCAACCCGACCCCGAATGAACATTTGGATGCATTCACCATAAACTTTGTGCTCCCTTAAAATAGCGAAGATTATTTCAAGGTCTTTCACGTGCTCGGACACCCTTTTACTCTTCATAACCATATCGTCTATGTAAACCTCAATGATTTTGCCCAGTTGTGGCTCGAACATCCTGGTCATCATCCTTTGGTAGGTTGACCCTGCGTTCTTTAGTCCAAACGGCATCACCTTATAGTGGTAGTTTCCGATGGGCGTCATGAAAGCAGTCTTCTCCTGGTCTTCTAATGCAAGGGGTATCTGATGATAGCCCTGGAAGGCGTCCAGGAAACTCATTCGAGGGTGACCCACGCTTGCATCCACCAATCGATCGATTCGAGGTAAGGGAAATGGGTCCTTTGGGCACGCCTTGTTTAGGTCCGTGAAGTCCATGCAGACTCTCCACTTCCCTGTTTTCTTCCTTACCACCACCGTGTTTGCCAACCATTCGGGGTAAAAGACCTTTTTAATTGCCCCCGCTTTTTTCAATTTTGCCATTTCGTCTCTTACGGCACTAGCATGTTCCTTTGAGGGGCGTCGGGGTGGCTGCTTCTTCGGAGTGGAAGAGGGGTTAACGTTCAGGTGGTGACAAATAAGGCTAGGATTAACTCCCGGGGCGTCATAGGCGTCCCATGGAAACACATCGACATTTCTTCCGAGAAATCTGACCAGCTCCACTTTTTCTTGTGAAGGCAACTCAGAGCCGACCTGGAAAATTTTTTCCGGATCGTTGTTGATGACGAATTTATCTAAATTTTCACACCTTATCTCCTCGGCTGGCCCATCGTCTGTCCCCGCCGAGGCGGCTGGTTGCTATAAGCTCTCGGGGGCCGAGGACTCGGCATGGGACCGATGTAGGATAGCGGCCACCATACACTTCCTAGCCATGGCCTGATCTCTACGAATCTCTTCTACTTGTCCTCCGGATGGGTATTTTACTTTTTGGTGAAGTGTGGAGGATACGGCTTCCAGGGCGTGGATCCATGGCCTGGCAACTATCGCGGTGTAGGGTGAGTAAGCGTCGACCACGATAAAGTTTACCTCCACCACCTCCGATCCAGTCTATATGGGTAGTCCGATCCGCCCCTTTGGCGTAATGATCTTCCCTTCGGCCGATTAGGGGAGTCATAAGTCACAAATCCTCCGCCTTCGGTTCAGCCCCTTGTATAGATCAGGGGTACATTATCTCTACCGCACTTCCCGGGTCTACTAACACCCTTTTCACATCGAAGCCTCCAATTCTTAACGTAACCACTAAGGCATCGTCGTGAGGTTGGATAGTTCCTCTCTTATCCTCATCCGAGAATCCTAGTATCAAGGAGCTTCCTTTTTTGACCTTTTGGGTTCCCTTTGCCTGTCCTCGGAGGGGAGCCGATCAATAGCCAGCACCTTGGCGAGGGGTGGCCCAGATTCTTCCCAGTGCGGGGAGGATGACATGTATCGTTCCGGTGGGGGGTCTTAATGACACATCCTTTCGAGGCTCTTGCATTGTTTGACCGAGATGGCCGCTCGAGGGGTGCAGAAGATGACGTAGCTTCCCTTCTCGGACCAACCGATCTAGGTGATTCCATAGATTCCTGCAATCCTCGGTGGTATGCCCATGGTCCCGATGATAGTGGCGATCACGAGTTCTAGTTACGTTTGGAAGGGTCTCCGACCATCTTTCCCGGCCATCCGAAATAGGGCTCGTTCCTTACTTTCTCCAAAGACTGTTGTCTGGTTCCCCGAACACAACATTCACCGTTTGCGTGTTACTTTGTCCAGCCTGTCGCGAAAAATCTCTCCTCGGCTGGCTAGGGTTATACCGTTCCGACCTAAAATCATTCGCTTTGGGGGGGTGACCTTCTCCTTTCCCCTTCCTTGCAGCTGATCTTCCTCCACCCTTTTGTACTTGTCGATCCTATCCATCAACTGATGAACGTTGGCAAATGGTTTACCAGTGAGGGATTTCCTTAAGCCATGCTCGGTGGGGAGACCGCTTTTGAATGTGCTGATAGCAACATCATCATGGTTGTCATCTAAGTCATTATACACCTCCCAATATCTATCCGAATATGCTTTCAAGGTCTCTCCCTCATGCATGGATAAAGACAATAGCGAACTGAGGGGTCGAGGGACTCTAGTGTTTGTAATGAAGCGGGAGCAAAAGCCCGAGTGAGCCGCTTGTATGAGCCTATGGAATTTGTCTTGAGATCGTTGAACCACCTCATCGCCATTGGTCCCAAGTCGATGGGAAGACTTTGCACATCATGGCTTCATTTTGCGAGTAGATAGCCATTTTTTAGTTAAACTGACTCACGTGCTCTCATCGGGTCTGTTCGGCCGTTATAGATGGCGAACGTTGGTTGGTTGAAGCGTCGAGGCGGCTTAGCCCCTTCGATTCTATACGTGAAGGGTGACCTTGAAATTTGGTCTAGCGCCCTCTTCATAGCATCGTTTCCTGAACCCTTGCTGGATGGGCTCTCATATTTCCGTACAGGGCGTAGTTCCCTTTCGTAAGAAAAGGTTTCACTTGGGGGGGTCCTTGACCTCCGTCGGTAACTCACATCCTCCCCATTAGAGGATTCATCCGAGTTAGAGGGAGATCATTTTCGCTGCACACGTCGTAACTTCCTTTTCGGGTCATCTATCTCTCGTTGCATGGCCTGATGACTATTTCGCCTGTGGGATACGTGATCGCCTATCCGAGTGTGACTGCGGCTCGCCTGGATAGTATGTACACTTCCCTCACGATTCCCTCCGCCGCCTGGGTTAGCAGGGTTATTTTGCCTCCGGGACTCAATGGGTTGTGTCCGTTGGGAGTTAACCTGGTGAGGATTCTCCTGGTGTGGACCTAGTTCTGCCATGCTCGACCGTTGTGCTAGCCGATACCCTAGTTCTTCCCACAGACGGCGCCAATTGTAGGGACACGATTTTCGTTAACCCGGTCCTGGATGATCGGGCCCTGGCCCAAGAAGTCCCACACAATGAAATTTATAGAGTATGGGCTGAAGAACTCGGTTCCAGTTGGCTCAAGCGATTCATTGCATGTCCTTTGTGGGTGTAGAAACGCAAATCACGAAAATGCAAGTGAAAGTCGAAGTTCTATTCATGGACAAGCTTTCATACAATGACTTCTTTCTTTTCTCTCTCTTCTCCTCCCCCTCCCTTCCGTCCCTCTTTTCTGGGGACTATTACATATGATATAGGCTCTTTATTATCATCCGGGCCCTACACTTGTTGATCATCTAAACCCCCACTTGAGCACCTGTCCCATCAGACGCCCCTACCAGTTCTTTGTGAGTTGCGGTGACCAAGGTAACACTGTTCAGGGGTCTTCTCCTTATTAATGCGGCCAGGAGAGTAGTTGTGGTGCATTTAATGTGATGGTGACAGCCTTTGCTGGGATATTTTAAGCCTTCTTTCTTTTTATGCGTTTAAAGTGAGGGCTACGATATGGGGATGCATCATTGACCTGGACTTTGGGATGTCCGAGGAGAAATTACTCCTCGGACGTGTTTTCTTTGCCCGGTTGGCTTGGGCAGGGATTTACGGTCCGCGCGTCTCTTTGGACAGGATCGTCCTCGAACAGGCCCAAGGCCCAGCCAACTTGTTATTCTCGGGCGGTTCCCACACATATCATTAAGAAAATTTTGTACTATAATTTTATTGAATTTTTCAAAAAATTTATATTATATTATATTTCATTTAATTTATTTGGAGGAAGATAAAATAAAAATAAAACTTGATACGAATCAAAAGTTTGGGAAAATTAATAATTCTTATAGGATTCATACAAATATATCAAATATAAGCATCGCATATTCTCAAGATTCTTATTAGATTCCTAATCAAACCAAACGTAAAAATAGTCATATTCTCGTGCATCCAAATTTCTAAGCATCACATTCTGTGGAATATGAATATGATGAGAGTAATATAGATTCTGCTAAACCAAATGCCATCGAAAGCTTTGAGTCATTTGCCACCAGTAACCTATCAATCTCCTTCCACCATCTTGGACAATATTGTGTTCCCACCATTGACTAGATGTCGCCTAACCACCTCTACCATCGACTCCCCACCCAATTTTGGTCAAAGAGGATTAGAGGAGAGAGAGAAGGAGAGAGTCAAAGAGAATATGTTTTATTAGTTATTATTTTTAAAATAAGTACTAGGAGGATTTGCATTGCTAGATGAATCTCCACCTTAAGATCTCTTACCCTAATCTCCACAAATCCTACCATAGGTTAAAATATGTGAAAGACCGCTCATAGCCCACTTGTTTTTGGTTGGGTCAAATCAGTGTGAACCAATGGAGTCATGTTGGAACCTCTAATAATGGTGATTCAACTGATTGTATTTTCACCATAAATCAAGGGTGTTACATGCGGTCACCAATTATTTTGTTAACTAGAAAAAATAAGAAAACCATAATTGAAATAAACATCTTTATTGAATAATTTAAAAAATAAATGCTTGTTGAAGTAACTATAAATTTTACATGGCTTTGATCATAGATACAATTTAATAGAAAAATACATGGCTAAGAGTCCTAGTTACATTCTATAAAGATAAAATTAAATGGATAAGAACTAATCAAGAACCATTGATCTAAATTCAAAGGCTAAGTTGCGAGGTGAAAAGGAGTTAGGCACCTGGCTTGCTTGGTGAAACTGGTCTTCTAGGCTATGATAGCTAATGATCACATTACATCATCCATATAACCAAATATTTAATCAATCAATTGCATGTTATTGCTTAAAAGTAAATGTGATATGCGATCTTGCTTGAAAATAAATGTGTGCGCACAATGAGAAACGTCCCTAATGTCATTATGTTCATTATCTTATTTAGATTGAAAGATAAAATCTAGTGATTGTGTGTGATTGGTGAGATTCCTAGATTTAAGCAACTTGGAAAAATAACATGGTGGCTGTGTGTGATTAGTATTACCCTAGATCTAGCATATGAACATGTTGAAGAACATTAAGGACTAACATTTTATTTCATGATTTTGACTATATGTAAGATCAAATTCTAGTGTATGCATGAACATGTGAAGAACAAATATGAACACTCAAGATTAAATTAACAGCCTAACATGCTTTGATCCTAATATTACAAATGCATAGACAAACATGTTTTTTTAAAGACAACTAACCAGCATCCTAAGCAAAACATGAAGAAACAATAATATTTAAGAGATACGCAGAAAAGAACTCACTCAATACCTTAAATCTCGGAAGAATACGCCAAACTTTTTCTACTTCCCTTAGAATTCTTGGAAGAGAGGGGTGCCTTGAATTGGTTTAAAATAATCTTTTTATAGTGGAAGGAGGTAGATTCTGGAGAGCGAATGCATTAGAGTTGGGGTTCGTAAAAGTGGAGGGAAAGGAGAGGAGGAAAATTGAAATGGTATTGTTGTTAATATATTAATCAACGTCTCTCTTAAGAATGCTAGACCAAAGGAATGAGTCACAAAGTGAATTGTAAGCCCCAATAAATTCCCATTTATTGCACATATTAACTATTCTAATGCATAAGAAAAATACTAGAGATATAAATTTTTTTACAAATTTTTTTACATATTGCTAATATGGTGAGAGGTTATTAGTAAATAAAAAAGTGATATTAGTAGTTGGCTCGGATGAAAATTAATAAGAAGTTGGCCACAATATCAATTTATAAAAATGTTGTAAAATAGTTTGTTATTGTAGCAATAATACTTAATACGATTTTCAATACATAAACTAAAAGCATTATTAATTTAATGTATACAATATTACAATCCCGAGAGCAAGCTGCATGAGGCAATAAAGGAAGATACCCACATAATATGCGTATAAATATAACATGAAAGTACATGTGAGAAACAATACGAGGAAGTCTTATTCTCCCGAACTTTTATAGTACACAACATATTGTGCTTATTAGCATACAAACATAACATACGATGAGTACATATTATCAATAATACAAAGGAAGTCTTATACTCCCGACCTTTTATTTTACACAGCATATTGTGGTTATTCTTCTTCTTCTGGTTTTTTTGCTAAAACATATCATACTATTTCATATGCATCATGCTATAGTCTTTTTTTCCAGCTCTTCCTGGGTAAGATATGCATCAATTTCTGCGGTCACATCAATTCCAAATCAAGCATTGCATTTGGATCAGAACATCTACATTTAGTTTCTCATATATTAAAGTCCAACGGACCAAACTCCCCTCATCCTTTGGAATGGCTTGCACAATGAATTTGAAACTCGGTAAGTCTCCTTGAGTACTCCTCCAATCACATTGTATGTGACAAACTGGTTTTCATTATCCACCTTTTCAAGTATCTCCCTAGACATTACAGCTTTCCCATCTACAGTCTCAAACAAAAACAATCAATTGTAAAAACATCAAAACAAAAACGGACATGATAAACTTTACCCTTTTATATTCTTGTTCACTTTAATAAATATATAATAATGTAGTTTTCCATACATGTTAGACACGTTTTAAACATACTGCTGGCCAAATACAAACATATATAATAAAAGCAAATACCCGCACAACACACACTTCTCAATCAAATCCGTATAGATCAAGGGTATATAAAAATAAAATTATAAATATATGCTATAATAATACAGTATATATAAAAATACTGGTAAGAGAGAGAATTGTTTTAGGGATGGTAGTAGAGTGTATGTATAAAAATATAAATTATAAATATGATATTTATAACATAGATTAAATTATATGTAAATAAATTAAATATATATTAAATCAAAGATATCTATAAACATTTTTCAAAACTTTTTTCCTGACCTAGGTTTTCTCTCGAGAAACCCTAGTGCCGTGAAACTTTTTGCCTACCTTAGGTAGGCCACCTTTTTCTCCGGGTAGAATTTTCGTACAATTTTCTCTACACAACTATGGAGGACATCACTGGTAGGTGGGCCAACTTGTCTCTGAACAGCAAGGAGAGTCATACCGTGGACTTGGTAACCCCAGCACAATCGATAACACCAACAACAAGGTATTAGTGGCGAAGTTTTTTACCAAGAGAAGACCAAATATGGACGCCATAACTCGAACACCGAGGAGCATGTGGAGATCGGGAGGTAACTTTGAGATCGGGGACCTTGGGGCAAACACAGTTCTACTTTGCTATTTGATGATGAAACGGATGTTAACCGTATTCTAATGCAAGGACCTTGGACTTTTGACAAGTATTTAATAGGGCTTTTCAAGCCTGGGGAGGAGGCAAGCGTTGAAGATGCTAAATTTGACAGAGCCTCTTTTTGGGTTCAAATCCATGGATTACAACCGAGGTGTATGCGAAGGGAGAACGCCGAGGCTATAGGAAAGATGCTAGGGACAATTAAAGCCGTTGATGTTTTTGCTACAGGGACCTGCGGGGGTAAGTGTATCCGTGTACGAATTAATATTGACATTACTCAACCACCGTGCGGAGGTAGGATGGTGAATATTGGAGGGCCTCAACCACAATGGGTTTCCTTTCGGTATGAGCGTATGCCGATTTTTTGCTATTAGTGTGGAGTGTTGAACCATGATGAAAAGGATTGTAAGCTTTGGCTCAACATCAAGGGTAGCCTTCGTAGAGAGAGAACAACAAGATGGGGTATGGGGTAAGGATGCGTGCAACAATGGAAAGGTTTTACAAGTCTCAACCTGTGACTTACCATGGGGGAACTCAGAATGCTTCAGTTGATACTCCACCACAGAGGACTACGCAATCACTCCAAATTACAGTAGTGGTTGACTGTGGGGCACATACGGCGGCGACAACATCGGGGGCAAGAATGACCCATGCAAGGAAAACCCGATAAATGTGAAGGAGATAATACAGCCTGGTCCTTCAAATACGGAAATTCTTAACAATCAAGATCTTTTCCAAACGCATCTTGAGGAGATTGATCGTGACTTGGGAACTTTGCCAACTCTTACGGGGAAGGTTTCAATAGAGACTATGCATGGGAAAGACGCACACCGATACTAGTAGTTCACAGGTGGAAGAAATCACAGACTAAAATCTGGGGGACAGTCCAAAACCGTAGTATCTTGTACACATACAAGAGGCGCCTGAGTTAAAGGACAGGAGCATACCCTTGGTACGTGGAAAAGGGTAACGAACAAGGTTAGGCCAATGGACACCAGGGAGTCATCTAGTGCGAAGTCGGGGCCAAAGCGAAAAAGTGATCAACTCTGCAGGGAGGAAGATGGGATGGATTTTGAGAAGAGGATGAAGATGGATGAAGAGACTCGGGCTCTAGGTCGGTTAATGGCACACAATTTTGGATCGGCGGTGGGTCGGCTGCAAGCACCGACCGGGTCCAATGAGTACCCTAGTTGGAACTGTCGGGGCTTGGGAACCGCCGACAGTCCCCTAGCTCTAAAATGAGCATTGCATGTGGAAGCTCCCGTGTTTGTCTTTCTCATAGAGACAAAACTTTCTAGTGATAGTATGAATGCGTTGAAGAATGAACTGGGGTATAGTCAAGGGGTTGCAATCTCTAGTGTTGGTTCTAGTGGCGGTCTAGCTTTACTTTGGAAACCAGAATCAACAGTGGAGATTAAGGGTACTACGAGATGGTACATTGATGTCGTAGTTGACAGTGATAGCAATGGAGATGTCCGGAGGTTAACTGGTTTTTACGGTCACCCCGAAACGAGTAAGCGAGAAGAGACATGGCAACTATTGGAGTCACTCGGTCATGTTAGTGCACTTCCATGGCTATGCATAGGGGATTTCAATGAAATAACCAGTGCCATAGAGAAAGCAGGAGGTAATGTCAGACCGGCAAGGCAAATGACTCGGTTTCGCGATGTAATACACTACTGTGGTTTTCATGACCTTGGCTTTCATGGTGTACCGTACACTTGGTTTAAGAACTAACCTAACGAGGGGCGCTTGAGGATTCGGCTAGATAGAGCTCTAGCAAACCATGCATGGAAGTCAAAGTTTGTTGGAGCTGAAGTTCACCATGTTCCTATGTCTAATTCGGATCATTTATTGTTGACACTAAGGTTACCAAAAGAAGAGGAGGACAAAAATCGTAGAGGGCAGAGGATGTTCAGATTTGAGGCTATGTGGTTACATGATCCACGGTGTGACGAGGTAGTACAAGAAGCTTGGTATGAGGGATTATGTAAACCAGGTGGATTTCCCTTTACAAACTGTATCAACAATTGTAGGTCAAGGCTACAGGTGTGGAACAAAATGGAGTTTGGCCATGTTGGTAGAAAGATTGCCGGTTTAGAGAAGCAATTAAAGAGGCTAGAGCTGATGCATGGGTCAAAGGAGATTGATGATGAGATTATGGAGGTTCGGAAAGCTTTAAATATATGGCTTGATGCTTTGAGAGTACAATGTGGCAACAAAGATCCAGAATTTATGGCTAACTAGTGGAGATCGAAACACTAGTTTTTTCCATGCTAAAGCATCCAATAGATTTCAACGGAACACCATCCGTGGGTTATGTGATGAAACGGGTACTTGGAAGGAGGATGACCGAAGTATAGAACAGACCACACTCAATTATTTTTCAATGATTTTTCAATCTAATGGGCCTACCGATCACAGAAGGTAGTAGAGGCAATTCAACCAAGGATATCTACGGCTATGAATGAATCCTTATTGCATGCGTTCACGGCCGAGGAAGTGTCAAAGGCTCTAAAGCAAATGCATCCAAAGAAAGCACCAGTCCCGATGGTATGCCTCCTCTCTTTTACCAACATTTTTGGCCTCTAGTGAGTAATTGTATCATTAAAACTGTACTTGATTTCCTTAATCATGGTTTACTTCCGCCTAATTTTAATGACACTCATATTGTACTAATCCCAAAAGTTAAGAATCCAACTAAGATCAATCAAGATCGGCCTATTAGTCTTAGTAATGTTGCTTCTAGACTTGCTTCTAAGGTCTTGGCTAATAGGCTAAAGCGGTTATTTCCACAAATTATTAGTGAAAATCGAGCGCTTTTATGTCTAACCGTCTCATTACAGATAATGTGTTGGTTGCTTTTGAGACAATGCATCACATAAGCCAAAAAAGAAGTGGTAAGGTGGGGGAGATGGCCTTAAAGCTAGACATGAGTAAGGCTTATGATAGGGTGGAATGGGGTTGTTTGGAAGGTATTATGAGGAAGATGGGGTTTGCTGAAGAATGGGTGACTATTATGATGAGGTGTGTTAGTACTGTAAAGTACTCCGTAAAAATTAATGGGAAACCCCGAGGTTGTATCACCCCTACCAGGGGTCTACGCCAAGGGGATCCTCTGTCTCCTTATCTCTTTTTGATTTGTGCAGAAGGACTCTCGGCTTTACTTAAGCAATCTGTGGACCAAGGCTCTTTAAAAGGAATTGCAGCTTGCCGGGGTGCACCGGAGATTTCACACCTTCTCTTTGCGGATGACAGCCTTATCTTCTCCAGAGCCACTAGGGATGACTGTATGGCCTTGGAACAGGTGTTGGAGACATATGAGCATGCTTCAGGCAACAATTGAATAGAGATAAAACCTCCCTTTTCTTTAGCCGCAACACTCCCCAAGACATTCAGGATGAGATCAAAAACAGGTTTGGTGCGTAAGTCATTCAACAGCATGAGAAATATTTGGGCCTCCCATCTTTGGTGGGAAAGAATAAACGTAACACATTCCGACAGCTCATTAAAAGACTAAACAATAAGCTCTCCGGATGGAAAGAAAAACTCCTCTCACAGGCTGGAAAGGAAATACTCATCAAAATCGTGGCTCAAGCAGTTCCCACATATACAATGAGTATTTTCAAGTTACCGGACACTTTATGTGATGAGATGACTGCTATGGTTCGAAAGTTTTGGTGGGGTCAATCAAATGAAAGAAACAAGATGGCTTGGCTAAGCTGGGATAAGATGTGTCTTCCAAAAGGGGAGGGGGTCTCGGCTTGGGGATCTCAAGGCCTTTAATTTGGCACTATTGGCAAAACAAGGTTGGCGATTGCAAACATGTCACAATACTCTTCTGTATAAGGTGTACAAAGCTCTTTACTTCCCCCTGGGTGACTTCCTTACAGTTGAACTTGGGAATAATCCATCCTTTGCATGGCGAAGCATCTTTTCAGCTCAAAGTATTGTGCGTAAAGGGTATCGGTGGCAGGTTGGGAATGGAGCGTCAATTGATATAAGAAGGGATAAATGGCTGCCTAGTCCGGACACTTTCAAACTCATCAGCCCTCCAGTGGCGCTACCAATGGGAATGACATTTGACAACTTAATTGACCCACACCATGGCACTTGGCAGAGAGATTTGATTCAGACACTTTTTCTCCGGATGATGCACGGTCAATTATGAGCATTCCATTGAGCTCTAGGCTACCCCCAGATCGGCTAATATGGGCATACACTTCCAAAGGCAATTTTACGGTTCGAAGTGCTTATAAGATAGCCTTGTCTTCTTCTTCGGATCGGAAACCGACAATTCCAGCAGTGGAAATCGTAGTAGCTTTTGGAAAAATCTCTGGCGATTAAATGTCCCAAATAAAGTTAAGTCATTTGCTTGGCGAGCAAGTCATAATATTTTACCTACAAAGGACAATTTGTGTCATTGGAAAGTCCTTAATGATCCGATTTGCGAAGCATGTGGGTTAGGCGCTGAATCCGGTGGTCACCTATTCTCGAGTTGTGACCGAGCTCGGGAAGTATGGAAGTTATCAAGAATTCCGTTTGATAATTGTGAGGTACACTTTCGAGACTTCATTGATCTCTTGTGGCATCTACAATTCTCTCGGCGGGTGGGTAATGAATTGTTGGAACTTGTAATAACAGTTGCCTGGTATGTGGTTTAACAGGAATGCAGTCCGACAAGGAAAGGCACGACAAATGGCAGCAACGATTCTGCAAAAGGCACGACATTGCTTAAGGAGTTTCAGCTTGCCAACTTCCAACCTTCACAGACGGTGATGCATGTTAGGGAACAGTGGACCAACCCTTCTCCGCCATGGTACAAGGTCAACGTCGATGGAGCAGTTTTTGAGGCCCAACAGGCATCGGGTGTGGGGGTCATCATCAGAGACCATGGTGGCCTGGTAGTAACATCCTTGAGCAAGAAGGTGTTCTCTCCTTTTGGTCCTTTAGAAGCCGAGGCTAAAGCTCTGGAGGAAGCTGTGGACTTCGCTTGGGATGTTGGTATAAGGGATGTTCATTTTGAATGTGATTCAAAAATGATCGTAGATGTTATGCTCGGTGCTAGCTGTCCTCAAGCATCCATCTATAACATCATTATAGGCATTGGTCGAAAGTACAGGCATTCGGTCATTCCGGTTTTCACATGTTAAGCGAACAGGGAACCGGCCAGCTCACATATTGGCTCAACATGCCAAGAATATTGACAATTATGTAACTTGGATAGAGGAAAATCCAGACTTTATTGAGTCCGCCTTGGCTCAAGATATACTGCTTTTATCTTCTTCTTAATAAAGTTCTTGTCTTTTCATCAAAAAAAAAAAAAAAAAAAAAAAGATATCTATAAACATTTGGGGTTGAACAGGACATGGTGAGCAAAGGGCAAAGGAAAATCTCCAAGGAAACCTCACTTTCTCAGAGACAAAAGGCATTCCCAAATAGTTTGTTCAGGTTTGTTTTTAGATTCGTTGTCATTTGCTCTTTCACCTTTGCGACTTCTTGTCCTTTTCTCAGATTCAACTGTGGTTACGTTTGATGAAGTTCTTCGGATTAAAGTTAACTAAAAATGTGTAGAAGAGGAGAATGTATATTATACAACGTAAAAGCTTTTCATGCAACCTTGACATATAAAACGTTGAAGAATCTAAAGATACATGATGAAGAAGATGAACAACAAATTAAAAATCTTAGTTATCTTACCAATGACAAAATACCAGCACGTGACAGAGCCCTCTCCTCCCCATTCACCTTCTTTTAAATCAATTTTCTGAAAATACTTGGGGCAAATTTTGGCTGTCTCATGTATTCTCTTGCTGTTAACCTCGTGGAACTTATAAGCAGGAGCCTTAGCCGCTACTTCAGTCTCTAGCCTACCGAATACAGGCATTATTTTTTTTCAAGTTAATGGTAGCAGCTAGGAACTCACTTCTAAAGTTTTGTTTTTTTAAAAAGTGTATATCAAATATCGGATCTGATCCCATCTATATATAGGCTGGGTTTGGATCCAGCTTTTGCGTTTGCGTTTGCGTTTACGTTTCTTCACTTTTTTTTTTTTTTTTTTTCCCTGCTGCTGCGCACTCGTTTAGGGAACAACGGCTACTGTTCATGTGAACAGTAGCTGGCAATTGTTGACTTTTCAGTCTTTTTATTAGTTCTGTGGGTCCCGTAAACAATATACGAGACCCACAAATCTCACTTTTGAGTAACTTTTTCATTAAAATTGGGTCCCACAATACTATTCACACATTTAAAAATTATTTTGTTACAGTGTTTTCAGTTTTCGGTTTCAGCAAAATAAATTCTATCCAAACATACCCATAGAAGACAAAAAAGAAAATGATAAAACTAAAAAAAATAAAAGGATAAATTTCAAAAACCTACCATGATATTTGGGTATTACCAAGCACATCCAAAAGTTTTAAAAAATGACCAATTTGGTCCTTAGTCACTATCACCATTTGGGAACCATCAATTATTATTATTATTATTTTTTTTTTTCATTTTCTTCTTCTCTCACTTCACGCCAGAATTTTTTTTTTCTTTGTCTCTAACCTCCATCTCTCTCTCTCCTAATCTCTGCAACTCTTATGGCCGACCACTCGAGTAACTCCATCAACTCTCCTCACTAAAAATCACTCTTTGTTGTCACTTTTCTCTCTAAAACCCGAGACCAACAAACATCTACTCCCTATCCGATTCTCATTCCCTCAAAACCCCAAACCCACCTTCGATCTATAAGCTAAAGGGTCCTAGACGACGTGTGAAACTTGGATCGGCAGTATGGAGGATGAGAAGATGAAGGATCCACCGAGAACAAAGGTCTAGTAGCGTGTGGGTCTGTGTTGGCCATGAGAGTTTTAGAGATTAGAGAGAGAGAGAGAGAGAGAGAGAGAGAGAGAGAGAGAGAGAGAGAGAGAGAGAGAGAGAGAGAGAGAGAGAGAGAGATGCTGCAGGTTAGAGACAGAAAAAAATAATTCTGGCGTGAAGGGTGAGAAGAAGAAAATGAAAAAAAAAATTAATAATAATAATAGACGGTTCCCAGACGGTGTTAGTGACTAAGGACCAAATTTATTATTTTCTAAAACCTTTGGATGTGTTTGGTAATACCCAAACCTCAGTGTAGGTTTTTAAAATTTACCCAAAATAAAAAGAGTGAGGACCCGGGCGGTTGTGAATTTTCTTGATTTGAACATCTAACAACTCTAGCATCATCGTATATCTTTATTCGGACCCTTTTTTTCCAACTCAAAGTCTAATTCTGCCAGTCTCCTTTGTCGTTTTTGTCAATAGATCTCTTTCATCGTTTTAAATGTGTTTACTGTTCAGACCCTTTTTTTCCAACTCAAAGTCTAATTCTGCCAGTCTCCTTTGTCGTTTTCGTCAATAGATCTCTTTCATCGTTTTAAATGTGTTTTCTGACTCCCTTTTTTTTTTTCGACCGTACTATTTGACCAAGTCAACTATAAACAGTATATTCGTGTATTGTTTACGGACCCACAAATTTTACTTTTAAGTAACTTTTTCATTAAAAATGGGTCCCACGATACTATTCATACATTTAAAAATTATTTTGTTACTGTGTTGTTAGTTTCAGTTTTCAGTTTCAACAAAAATAAGTTCAATCCAAACGGACCCTTTATTCTTTGTTTGTTTAGGGATGGAAAAGGGTGGAATACTCATTTGAAACGTGGAGAAGTGTGAAATTTTCCGCACCCCTCAAGATATGATCAGGGTGATTGGTGGTTGTAAAATATATTAGGCATCACACTACCTAATGAAATGTTAATGTTATCGGAGATGCCATTTAAGAAATTACTTTATGTCACATCATTATATTTTATGTCAAATTTTTTATGAAAAAATTAGTTTTATTAAAAGCAATCGCATTAGTGGGGGCAAAAGTTTGCAAAATACAAAAAGTACTCAATTTTGCACATTTTAATAAAAAAAACACCTACATCAGTGCTTGTAAAAATGTGCAAATATACAAAACTGCTATAGTAACCGTGCATATATGCACGGTTTCTTTGTTCATGTGCAAATGATTTTTTTAAATTCTTTTTTTCTCTCTCCCCCTTCATCTTGCTCTTCTCCTCTATCTTCTTCTCACAACAAAACCACAAAAACACCCCTGCCCCAGCCTCAACCACCGATCTCTATCTTCTTCCAACAACAAAATCACAAAACCACCCCCGCCTAGACTCAATCACGGATCAAGGTGGTACCACCCAAATATAAAAACCCAAAAACTAAAATTAGAAATAACCCATCATAATACAAAAACCCAAAAACTAAAATTAGCAATAACCCATCATAGAACTAGCAAGAACCAGATGAAATCAAACTCCAAAATTAACCAAAACCAAGATGAAGTTAAGTGGGGACCATGCAGCACTACATCAAGATTGGAGATGGCGGTGGTGGGTTGCTGCAACTAATCAGGCTAACTTGGATTGTTGGTGGCGATGTGACAATGGCGGTGGTGAGGTTGGTTTGAGTTTGAGAAATCAGTTGAAGAAAAGAAAGAATAAAGAGAAGAAGGAGGAAGGCAAAGGAAAACAAGAAAGAAGGAGATGGTTAAGAGAAAAAGGGAGGGTTGGTGTGAGAAAAAGAAAGAAAGAGGTGAGTGGGGCCATGTGGGTAGTGTTTTGTTTGATATAATAAAAAATTAAAGAAATATTATTATTTAAATAAAATAGATGATAGAATAGATAAACTAATGTGGGTGTTTTGTAAAAATGACTGTGTAAAATAGAAAAAGTATGTTTTTTCTTGCAAAATAGACAGGAATTTTGCACGAAATGATGCGGTTGCTCTAAGAGCCTAGCTAATAATATGTACATTGCACATAACCCTTAAACATGTTACTTTCATTTTGTCACCACATAACAATGTATACAGAAAATCTTTCCTGTTACATAAATAGTCATTGAAATTTTGATTTTTTTTTTTCAAACATTAAATCCTTAATGTACTAATAGTTTTCAAATATTAATTGAAATGGAGAAAATTGGCCACCCCTCAAGATTGATTGACTGACACTTTAGGCTTTGTTTGGTTGGGATGGAAAAGTGTTTGTGATATAAAATAGTGAGGTGATAAAAAATATTTAGGGTATGTTTGTGTGGGGGAGTGAACCTATATCTACCTCAAAGACCTTAACCCGAAAAGGAAGTCCCGAGAGACCCCATCCACAGAATGGGCCCAACCTAGGGGCCGATGAGGGATAAAAGGACCTTCTGTCAAGAAGAGACCATTTGGGTCCACTACAAAGGTAATTCGTGAAACCCATCTTCCAGAGGAAACATGGCCCAACCGAGAAGCGGTCATTTTTTTCACCGAGGACACCCTTTAGTCACCTACTTTCTCGACGAACACGTTGAAGAAAACGTAGAGCCCAATGTAACAGTCACCTCCGCATTAAGGCCTTTCCTCACCTTATGTCAACCACATTGAATGTTGAATGACTGGCCTGGACAATGGAAACACCCACAAAAGTCTATATTCATGATCAAGAAATGGCAGGAGAAGATGTTGATGTAACAAGTATCCCCGTAAAATCCGGGATAAGAGTAGGATAGCTAGAAGAAGAGGAGGATGACTATAAAAGAAGGAGGAGAGCAACAAGAAGGGAGATCCAGAAAAAATCAAAAGAACAACAAGAGAGAGAAAGTGAGAAGAATCTTCACTTATATTTATCATTTAAAACCTCTGTTTATACCTCGAGAATACGGTTTCTATGCATATAAAGCCTTAATTCAGTTATATTTGTCGCCAATTATCTTTGTGATCTTCCCCTTGTGGATTTCCATCTCCCATCCTCAAGAAATTTAGTTGTGTTGATCCTGAATTCAAAGCTAGTTATCGTAGCTTTGTGTTTTTGACCCCCACAATTTGGTAATTGTTTTTTTTCCCAGTTTCCTATTTTCAAAAATTGTTTTCTATTTTCTAGACTTGAAAACTTGTTTGGTAATTGAAAACAAATAGGAAAAAAAAAATAGTTTCCACATCTAAATTTAGAAGGGAAACTAAAAACAAGTAAATAGGTGCTTTTAATTTTCAGTTTCCAAGAGAGCTTGAAAACACAGAGAAAACTTAAGTGAAGTCCAAGCTTTAAATCTTGGTGGGAACAAAAAATACAACCAAAATCTTTACATTAAAATTTTGACTTTGAAAATAGAAGAAAACTATTTTTTATTTCTATTACTAAAAACAAGTTTTTGAAAAGCAAAAAGCAAAAAATAAAAACAGTTACCAGACGTAATCTTAGTTTTCACTCATGTGTTTAGTTGAATGGATGAAAAAATAAAAGAATAGAAAACTCTTTTGTTAGATTGGAAAGAAAAAATAAAACAATAGAAAATGTAACTTATATAAATTTACTCTCATGTTCCTATTACATAAATAATAATAATAATAATAATAATAATAACCCCAATTACATATAATAATAATAATAATAATTTTAATTTTAATTTTAATGGAAAGTTTTGTTCAATGAGGGAGGAGACAGGTGATCGATTTTTGTTCTAGATAGTACTCATTTTAAGCGGCAGAAATTCTCTTTAGAGAGTTATTCTCATTGATGGTTGCTCTAAAGAAATAGTCAACCAAGTAAAGTTTCAGCTTTCCATTTACCATGATCTTGGAATGTGAAGGCTTCTAGGTTGAAGTTCTTTGGGGCTTTAGAGGCTTGATCCGTTGAGCTTCAAGGCCAATAGAACTAATAGAACTTTAAAGAACTTATTTGAATGTTCTTCGTGTGTTCTTGAGGCAAAATTTCTCCAGATTTTTGACGTCTTAGAAAAATTCTCTTGAAAAATGAGAGGAGATGTCCTCTATTTATAGTGGTTTCAGAGGATAAGCTCCCATTTGAATTAATATGCTTGAAAATATGTAGTTGACTCTTGATTGGCCCAAATTTTACTTAGAGATAATTATTTTTATTTATCTATTTTGATAAATATCAAATGTTGATAAAGATAATAATCAACAAAGATAAATAATTATCTCTATTTAATTTTTTTAATTTTAATAAAGATAATTATCTATCAATTTTGAATAGAAAATTTATCTTTATTTTATTTTATTGATTTTAATAAAAATAATTATCCATAAACTTTGAATAGTGGATTTATCTTTATCTTGTGGGCCAAGTGACACATGGCAAATTTTAATATGCCAATGTAATATAAATTTGGATGACACATGTCATTATTTGATTTAGTTAATTTAATGACATATTAATCTAGAATTTGTCACTAAATTTTTTATGTGGCATTTTGTAATTGGCTTGATAAATTTTACCTAAAAGTAGGCTATGCACATGAATTACAGATAAATACTTGAAGTAGGGAGAATTTAATACCGCAATTCTTAGATCCCATAACATAACTTTCCCATCATATGATGAAGAAACTAAATGAAACTAAGATTTGTCATGCCACTTGCAAGCTGAAATCCAAGAAGTGTGAGACGAAAACTAATAGACCAAAGCAGAAGTTCCATCAAAATTTATAATTTCACGTCGGATGCAAATATGCGTGTGTTAGAGAGAGGAAGAGTGAGAGCCAATGGTACTTCACTAGCTTAATAGACCTGGTTTACGAGGATCCCATATCCTAAGAATGGGATCAGAACCACCAGCTACAATGAGAGCAGACCTTTCACCTCCAACATCAAGGCATTTGAGGACTTTTGTGCAGAAATGTCCATGGAGGAGAGAGCCAATGAATTCTTGTTGGATGTGTAATAAAATGGTATGGTATAAATAATAAAGTAACTTTCGAGATGGTAAAATGAAATTTTTTTTGTAGAAACTAAATGTGAATGCTCTTAGCAATTGTGATGTTCACCTTTTTGGCTAAAACATGACACTACAACAAAAAGTACTATTGTGGCAGGCCAAAACCGCCGCGAAAGCCCAAAAAAGCACCACTAAAGGTACATTTGATCTTTAGTGGCAGGTGCTATTGCGGCGGTTCTTCCCGCCATTGTTGCGGTGCCATTATAGATCTATTGCGGCGATAACAAAAAGCACCGCAATAGATCTACCATTTAGTAGCGCTTTTGGTCTATTACAGCAGGCTTAAAACTACCACCATATGAGGTTACCATTCGGGTCAAGTGACCTTTTAGCAGCGGGCAATAAGCACCGCTATAGGGCTTCATGTATAATAGACCCTATGTACCTTTTAGCGGCGGTTACGCCCTCCACCATATGTGTGAATCTTTAGCGGCAAGCTATAAATGCCGCTATAGGTCTTTAATTATATCGTAATTTTAGTTCTTTAGCAACGGTTTTTGCCCATCGCTATAGGTTTTTTTGTTTTTCCTCCTCGGTTCTAAAACCACATATCTATTACAAATAACCTGTAATAATTTTAGCTCCACTAAGACAATACTACAAATGTAACTAGATAACACCACAAATGTCTCCAAACTAACATTATATTAACATAGAAATATATTATCAAATACATAAGATTGTCTATAACCATCATCAAAGTTCCAAGCTAATACCACAATCAAAGTTCCAAACTATTTAAACAAATCCTTCAACATTTCCAAAAAATGCGGTTGTTCAAATGTAGTTCTTTGTACACAAAAATGTCCTTGAACACCAGCATAAAACTTATAAGCTGCTTGGTTGATGGGATGCAACTAATGATTTTTGGAGAGCTGGAGATTGTTGGACCGAAGGAACATCCTATATACAAATTATGACTACTCAATAAGTGCATATAAATGGAATAGAATGACAAGAAAATATTTCCAAGGGAAAAAATGGGAACAAGTTAAACAGAACCCTTCTCAAAATCTAATTGGATGACTTGTAATTTAGCTACAATTAGTATATAATTGATATACTAACAAATTAGATACAGGCAGAGTGTTCAACCACAAGCTAAACCTCAACCCTTACTTAAGGGGGTGAGATTTCGTTTGGTCCAAAGACAATTGGCAAGCATGTTCTTCATAATTAAGTAGATTAAGTCCCTCACACACTCATCTTGGATAATGATCTTCAATTTGATAGCAAAACCTTCGGGAGGTACTGTTGTGACTTGAGAATTACGAATAAGTGTTCCACCACTTATTATCCACAAGGAAATGGACAGACCAAGGTTGTCAATAAGGTCATAGTAAATGGACTCAAGAAGAGATTAGATGATGTGAAGGGAAAGTGGGTGGAAGAGCTGTCACACGTCCTTTGGACATATTAGACCACACCTCGTAGGTCAACAGGGGAGACCCCATTTTTAATGACTTATGGAGCTGAGGCCGTTATTCTTTTAAAGACTGGATTCTCAATGCTAAGAACGAGTTCTTTCACTCCGAGCAGCAATAATGGGCTGTTAGGGAAGAGCTTAGACTTAATCGAAGAGCGAAGAGAGAATGCCATGGTCCAATTGGTGTATTATCGGCACAAGCTTAAGTAAGTTTATGATGCCAACGTGAAGCTAAGGCCACTAGCACCTGGAGACTTAGTATTGAGGAAGGTTTTGGGTACTACAAAGAACCCAAAGATGGGGGAAAGTTAGGGCCCAACTGAGAAGGGTCATATCGCATCACCTCGGTGGCTGGAATAGGTGCATATTATCTTGAAGATTTAGATGAAAATGTTGTATCATGCCCCTGGAATGTAAACAACCTAAGAATGTATTATTATTAATGAAAGCTTTCCCTGTCATATTTTCGTTTATTACATTATGCGTTATACTTCCTATTATTTTTTTGCATATCAAACAGAACCTTGGTTATACCTGGCTCCTCGGACCATATATCTTAGGTAAATTGATATTTTCGATTATCTTTTTAAGTGTTAAACAGAACCTTAGTCATGCCTGGCTCTTCAGACCACATGCTTTAGGTAAATTAATACTCAATGACATCTTTCTAAGTGTTAAACAGAACCTTAGTCATGTCCGGATCCTCGGACCACATGCTTTAGGTATATTAATACTTAATGACATCTTTCTAAGTGTTAAACAGAACCTTAGTCATGCCTGGCTCCTCGGACCACATGCTTTGGGTAAATTAATACTTAATGACATCTTTCTAAGTGTTAAATAGAAACTTAGTCATGTCTGGATCTTCGGACCACATGCTTTGGGTAAATTAATACTTAATGACATCTTTCTAAATGTTAAACAGAACCTTAGTCATGCCCGACTCCTCGAACCACATGCTTTGGGTAATTTAATACTTAATGACATCTTTCTAAGTGTTAAATAGAACTTTAGTCATGCTTGCCTCCTCGCACCACATGCTTTGGGTAAATTAATACTTAATGACATCTTTCTAAGTGTTAAACAAAACCTTAGTTATGCCTGGATCCTTAGATCACATGTTTTGGATAAATTAATACTTAATGACATCTCGTAACCTTAGTTATGCCTGGTTCCTTAGACCACCTACTTTGGGTACATGAATACTTCCTATCATTCTACTAAGTATGAAACAGAGCTTTAGTAATGTTTGGCTCCTCGGACCACATGCTTGGAGTAAATAAGTACTTCCAATTAATTACTTAAATGTCAAATAGAAGCCGCCACTCTAAATGACGAAGATCTTCATTGTAGTAACATGCTTAAATAGACACTCATGAGCATCACTTAAAGCATTTGCAGTAATACTTGTTATCTATTTAAGAATCAATTGTCCATCTAGTCCCTTAGACTTACTAATAAGTGGGGGATTAAGTAGAGTTATACATGTGTGGATAATACTTCATTGTGTGTTTTTAAGGTTAAAGTTATACTTTGCCGAGATGGTAGACTTGGTAGGTTTAACTTTGTCTTGTCACGATCATATGAGGTGTGATAACTATGCTGCCACTTATGCGGATAAATAAGTGGAGTTATATCTCATTGTCACATTGATTAAGTATTTAATGAAACAGAGATTATATTTGGATCTATATAAACATCACGAGTATAAAAGGAAGACTTGCAATTATCATTGAGTCAAGCCTCTGAAAAGGGCCATTAGATTACAAAAGGTTGACTTGATGACAAAGCTTTGAAACAAAAACAACAGAGTAAAAAGAAAGAAAAAAAGAAAGACAATTTATGACTTCATTTTTATTACTAGCTTATCCTTTGAATTCTTGGGAGGTTGGGTGGAGGCTGCCGTGGTGGATGCAGGTCCTTTGCGGTCTTCCTTAGAGGGTATGGGGAGAGTTGCCAGCATGATCTCCATGCTTTGGGAAGCCTCTTTCTCCTTAGAGGGCTCTTTGGGGGCGTTTAGAGGCGGGTGAGCATCTTGGGCCACTTCCTTGGTGGTGTCTACTGCCTTCTCAACGTCCTTGGATTGCTCTGCCACCTCGAAGGAGATGTTGGCTATGGGCAAAGCTTTGCTTGGGCTTTCCCTGCCTTCATCCGCCTCCTTGGAGACCGAGTCAGCCTTGGAGCCCGAGGATCCCGAGACACAGATGGCTGGAGGGTAGTACACATTCTCTACTCTCCTAAGGGCGGAGGAGGCTTCAACCCCAGCTTGGTCGAGGGCCTCGTTCCACACTTGGAGGTAGTATAATCTGCACACCTCCGCGACCTCGGCCTTGAGGGCTTCCTCGGTCTTAGTCACACCCACCACGCACCCTTCTTGCTTGACTTGCTTTTTGGCCTTCTTGGCCTCCTCGAATTTCTTAGTTAAGACCTTGATCTGGCTTCTAGTAGTAGCGAGGTCATCCTCGCCTTGGTGGAGCAGCTTGCATTGAGCCTTTGCCTGCCTCTCCACCCCTTCCCACGATGACCTCGGCACTTTTCTTGTTCCAATCAGCTTCCACTAGCTTAGCAGTGAGATCTTGTGACTTCTTCTCTGCTAGCTTGAAAGCTTTCACAACAACAATGCGCCTACCCTCCTCTTCCTTCATTAACCTATGAAAGCCGATAACTATCTCCTCGACTTTTGTGGGTAGCTTGGACACCCTTAAAAAAAAAAAAAATTAAAAAAAAAGAAAAAAAAAAAAAGAAAAGTGATGAACTCGATTAAAAGTACAAATATAAAAGAGATTATTGCTATGATAAATGGAAAAGGAAGGGTTGTTAATGGACTTACTAGGGCAAGGTCTCTCTTCAAACCGAGGAACACTTCATGTTTCCTCATCGTTCTAAGGTTGGCCATGTCCCCGAGGGAGCGATAAGGCCTGCTCCACTACATTAGCAACGTAACCAGCCCTCTCTTGTTGGAAGTTTCTGATCGAGGTATCGGCAGGTAGGGGGGCTCCGTCCAGCACCATGGTTGGAGTCTAGGCGGGTGTCCCAACTTGAGCTTTAGCAATCTTATCCGCCAAGGTTGGTCTTATCCTGGCTTGTTTAGCTCCTCTCTAGAGCTCGACCTTTTTAGGTAAAGGGCCCTTCCCCCCTTCCACCACTTTGTGGCCCTTCTGATCCCTTTTTCCTTTTGTGATCAGCAGGATCAGGTCAGAAAGGTTGAGTGGGTGGAGAGGGAGGGAGCTGGGCTTAGGTGGTCTTCTTAAGCACCTTGCCCCTAGTGGAAGACTCCATCACTTCCAGAAGGCCAGTCCTGCTTCCGCTATGCGTTTTATCCCTATGGCTTTTGGTATAGAAGAATCCCCTTGTGATTGGCTTACTTGGGCTGACGGGAGGTGACCGGAGTCATTGGCGGGGGCCTCCGGGGATTCGGGTCGGTTGAAAACCTCAAAATCATCCTCTGAGTCAAGTACTTCAACTATTTTTTCTCCTTTTTCTCCTTTTTCTTCTTCTTCCCCTCCGGTGGTTGGTTGTGAGGAGGTGGCTACGTTCTCGGCTTTGTATTGAACAATGGGTTCTACTTTCAATACATCTTGTGGTCCCGGACCTGGGTTGAAAAAGCCAGGCATGACAACGTTGATTAAATGCAAGCGGGGATCTCTCGCCTTTATCTGACACTTCGGTACTTGAAAGCTGGACGAGATCGGGATGTAGTCTAGAATTAGATGGGCCACTCTTAGTTGACTGTCTATGTGGACGAACACCTCGGCTTTCGATATCTTATCCAGGCTAAGCTGATTGACAAGATTGAAGTTAAGGATGGCGGCGCGCTTGTCTGAAAAACCATTAGAAAAACAAGGAAAACATCGTTAGCAAAAAAGGGTACAAATCAAAGGAAGAACTCAAATCACAAGCATAAACATAAATTAATGGGAATAGAATATATCAAGGGAGGAAGAGGTGATTTTCAAATAGTAAACCTAAACCTAAAACCCCACCTAGTGTCCCTTCTCTTGTCGGGCAGAGGAGGCCATCGTGCCACTCCCCCAAGATGATCAAGAAGTCCTTGTTCATGCTCTTGTTTGAATTGGGGAGGCATGAGATAAGCTTAACCTCGGGGTGCCTAGTTTTAAGTTAATACCTCTGCCCCTTTAGGTGGTGAAGATTGTAAACCCAATTGACATTGTGGTGGGTAAGGTTTAAGCCCATTCTCTCATTAAAGGCATCTACACTACCTAAAATCCTAAACATGTTTGGGGTACATTGGGTAGGAGCTAATCTATGAGCCTTAAGGTAGTCCCTAGTAATTGTGCCCATAGAGATTCTCATCCCTCCCTCTATAAAGGCAATCATTGGGATTATCACATCTCCCTCCCGCCTAGCCTCATGCCATTCTCCTTGCTTACAATACTTGATGGAGACTCCTGGCGGGATCCTATACTGAGCTTTAAAACTCTCTATACCCTCCTCGGAGTCTACCAAATAGGCAAACCTACCCATTCCTAAAAGAGGGTTGGAGGTGCTAAGAAGATCAAGAGAAGGAAGAAGAGCCGAGGAGAAAAGGACACAGAGAAAAGAAAAGTAGATGGAAAAATAAATGAAAAGATTTATAAAGACTTACGAGAAGAAGAAAAATCTCCTCGGACTGGCTCTTGGTATTTGTGAGGGCAAGAGTAAATTGTATGAGTATGCAAGTTTAATGTATGAGTGCTAAAGTGAGATGAATGACAGATTCGGGCAATATTTATATCGTAGAGTTACAAGCGGGAAAATTCCCACCCACGTTCTAGTAAGATCCTCGGCCGTTGGATCTGCATCGCACCATAGAACGTGGGGAACAAGGAGCCGCCAAAATTTAATGAAGACACGTCTCATATGCCGAAGTGTCGGGAGCATGCTTTGGGCGATTAAAAAGACATCTGCGCAGTTAAAGGTGATGTATGATAAGCGCAGGGTAATGGTGGTGACATCGAAATCCTCCTCTCTTCTCGAGGAGCCAGAGAGAAGAATTTCGAGGGGCTATTGTAGGAGTGATAGGCCCAGGAACATATATTTATGTGGATATTGGGCCAAGGGCCCAGTCTCAGGATCGTAAATCTTGTCATAAGAATCCGTGTTGGCAAGTGAAGAGGTGAGGTCTAATCATAATGGTCCAAAAGAGTGGTCCGAGGAAGAATTCTTCCTCGACCGAGCAAAGCGGAGGTCAAAAAGTGCGGTCCACCATCAAAAGCAACGTTCTGGACCATTCCACCGATGAGGATAAGTATCGGGAAGGAACAGGATAGAGGCTATGAAATATGTAAGGGAAAGCTGCTACCACCGCATTGAATGCTCCGTAGCTAACTCTCTAGCCACATTAATGAGGAAGTGATACTTAAATAGTAGTTTTCAGCCTTACAACTACTACCCAAAGACTTGAGAAAGGTGCTGATGGGACAAGGATCAACACCAACAATCTGATATGCACGTGGAAGGTGAAGATGAAAGGGAAAGTTGGTATAAAATAGAAGAAAGGCCCCGAGAGAAGGGGATCAGAGAATTAAAAGAGAAATACAGTAACAATAAGAATTGTACTTGTAACCAAATTCAAGGATATATACAAGAACTGATCTCCTCGAACTGTGTCGATGACGATTTTTTTTAGATAAAACGTTTCTATTCTTACTTTATTGTCATTTGGATCCACTATAATTGCTATCCAACTCATTAGAGCCTAATTTTCCAACTCACTCTCTACAAATTCATTATATTGGGCTCTTTGGGCCTAAATCCTTCTATCTTTTGGGCTTAGGACTCAAATTGTGTCCTTACATTGATAATTATGATAACAAGAATGGTAAATTCAAATTATAGTTTTGAGGTAAAAAATTATAGTTCATCCACGATGATGTAAAAATTAATTAATATTAACTAAATAAAAAATAACAATTTTGTAAAAACTAGTAACCTTAATTAAAAAATTATCAACAAAAATTTGAATATTTTACAAACATATTACATGAATTAAAAAAAGAAGATAATGTTGTTAATATTTTTAAATATAAAATAAATTTTGTTATTTATTTTATATTATTTTAATAGTATATCATAAGAATTTTTTTAGTAATCTAAGTCGGCAGACAAGTCATACTTGCACGATGTGTCTTGAGCAGTATAGCATAATTTTTCCATGACTTTTTTTTTTCTTTTGAAAATTCATATGACTCATTATAAATAGATTAAAATTGGTAATATGGTTTAAAGTTTTGGAAAATAATATTTTATTTCGAGAGTAAAAATTAAAAAAAAAAAACATATTTTTTAATATGTATTAATTTACATCAATTATAATTTAGGATTACTACATTTTCCAATAAAAAAAATACCTAAGGGAATGATGAGTGTTATGCATTTGTGGGTGAAATAATGTTTTCATCACACCCCTTGATATTTTTGTGATTGAAAAATGTAGTAATCCCAAATTATAATAGATGTAAATTATTAATGTGGGGCCCAATAGTTCATGGGCCCGGCCCACTCGCTTATGGGGAACGCATAGGCCCAAACTCAAGGAGAACAGGGCCCAAGCTCGAATTATGGAGCCCAAGGAGGCCCACAAATACAGCCGAGGACTGCATAGTCCTCGGCAGGTCCGAAGTCTCATAGATAAGGAGGGAAAAACAGCAAACTTAAAGAATCGGGAAATATCTTAAGGACATTGTCCTTAATACCCTTCATTAATACAACACTGCACCTGGCAAAACCGGATTCTTAGGCTTTACTGTCAATCTCCAACAATTTCGGGATTAGATTGATGGGACAAGTATCGGTCTTGAAAAGGACGACCCTACACGTGGACGAAGGAAATTGAACGCACGCTAATATAAAAGGAAAATATGCAACCTAATGAAGGGGGTGCCCTCCGGATAAAAGGACCTGGAAGCCATGCATGAACAACGGAACAAAACCACTGCCGAGTACTCTTGGCTTAGCCTTTCGAACCCACTCTCTACAAATGATATTGTGAGGGCCCATTCGCGTGCGGACCCAACAGCCGTTGTGGTCCGTATAGAAACGTGACCCTACAATTGGCGCCGTCTATGGGGAGGCTTACGCGTGAGCTCGAGCAGTGGTGCGATTAAGTTTCTGGTGAACCAGGGTCTACGAGGACGCCTTCATGACCGGCGACACCTTGTCGTTGTTCAGTACAGTTCCCACCAGGGCTACGCCTCATGATGCCATGGCATGGCGGTTCTAGGGGCTCCAAGCATCAAGATCGCTTCCCCGCTTTATTCGATGAACTAACCTCCAAGGAACGAATAAACGAGCAACACCATACAAGTTTTGGACAGAACCAAGGCCTTGCATGGTCCTCGGACCCAAGCCTGCAGGGGAAACCAACTACTTACGAGAGAATATACAAGTTTTGGACAGAACCAAGGCCTTGCATGGTCCTTCGACCCAAGCCTGCGGGGAAACCAACTACTTAAAAGAAAAAGACAAGTTTTGGACAGAACCAAGGCCTTGCATGGTCCTCGGACCCAAGCCTGCTGGGGAAACCAACTACTTACAAAGAAACATACAAGTTTTGGACAGAACCAAGGCCTTGCATGGTCCTCGGACCCAAGCCTCTGGGGAAACCAACTACTTACACAAAAGCATACAAGTTTTGGACAGAACCAAGGCCTTGCATGGTCCTCGGACCCAAGCCTCCGGGGAAACCAACTGCTTACACAAAAGCATACAAGTTTTGGACAGAACCAAGGCCTTGCATGGTCCTCGGACCCAAGCCTCTGGGGAAACCAACTACTTAAAAGAAAAAAAGACAAGTTTTGGACAGAACCAAGGCCTTGCATGGTCCTTCGACCCAAGCCTGCGGGGAAACCAACTACTTACAGAGAATATACAAGTTTTGGACAGAACCAAGGCCTTGCATGGTCCTTCGACCCAAGCCTGCAGGGAAACCAACTACTTACGAGAGAATATACAAGTTTTGGACAGAACCAAGGCCTTGCATGGTCCTCGGACTCAAGCCTGCTGGGGAAACCAACTACTTAAAAGAAAAAGACAAGTTTTGGACAGAACCAAGGCCTTGCATGGTCCTCGGACCCAAGCCTGCTGGGAAACCAACTACTTACAGAGAATATACAAGTTTTGGACAGAACCAAGGTCTTGCATGGTCCTTCGACCCAAGCCTGCGGGAAACCAACTACTTACGAGAGAATATACAAGTTTTGGACAGAACCAAGGCCTTGCATGGTCCTCGGACTCAAGCCTCTGGGGAAACCAACTACTTAAAAGAAAAAAGACAAGTTTTGGATAGAACCAAGGCCTTGCATGGTCCTCGGACCCAAGCCTCTGGGGAAACCAACTACTTACAGAGAATATACAAGTTTTGGACAGAACCAAGGCCTTGCATGGTCCTTCGACCCAAGCCTGCTGGGAAACCAACTACTTACAGAGAATATACAAGTTTTGGACAGAACCAAGGCCTTGCATGGTCCTCGGACTCAAGCCTCAGGGGAAACCAACTACTTAAAAGAAAAAAGACAAGTTTTGGACAGAACCAAGGCCTTGCATGGTCCTCGGACCCAAGCCTCTGGGGAAACCAACTACTTACAGAGAATATACAAGTTTTGGACAGAACCAAGGCCTTGCATGGTCCTTCGACCCAAGCCTGCTGGGAAACCAACTACTTACGAGAGAATATACAAGTTTTGGACAGAACCAAGGCCTTGCATGGTCCTCGGACTCAAGCCTGCGGGGAAACCAACTACTTAAAAGAAAAAGACAAGTTTTGGACAGAACCAAGGCCTTGCATGGTCCTCGGACCCAAGCCTGCAGGGAAACCAACTACTTACGAGAGAATATACAAGTTTTGGACAGAACCAAGGCCTTGCATGGTCCTTCGACCCAAGCCTGCTGGGAAACCAACTACTTACGAGAGAATATACAAGTTTTGGACAGAACCAAGGCCTTGCATGGTCCTCGGACTCAAGCCTCAGGGGAAACCAACTACTTAAAAGAAAAAAGACAAGTTTTGGACAGAACCAAGACCTTGCATGGTCCTCGGACCCAAGCCTCTGGGGAAACCAACTACTTACACAAAAGCATACAAGTTTTGGACAGAACCAAGGCCTTGCATGGTCCTTCGACCCAAGCCTCTGGGGAAACCAACTACTTACAGAAAAGCATACAAGATTTGGCCAGAGCCAAGCCTGCGGGGAAACCACTTGCTTAAAAGGAAAAATCAGGTTACATGAATCTCCTAGTTTACCCTCGGACCCTCAAAGCCAAAAAGGCCAATACGAAATGGAGTAACATGTTTCCAAAACATAGTCGAAGTCGCACGATGCTCGATCACCCCCTCAAGTGAATAAGTTAGAGTTCATCGTTTCTCGACACAACATTCTCGCATGTATCATAGGAAGTTCGGCCGTTACCTCGGTCAGTTTCCTAAACTTAACTCAATATCAATTATTATTATGCCTGGTAGTATAGGTAAATTAGAACAAGTTAAATAGCGTTTCAATGGGCTTTTGCCTAAGTATCGCCGAGGAAAACACACACATAGAGCACACCAACCCACCAAGTGGTTTTGCCAAAAGAACACTATCCAAAACCAAGTATATAAACTTCTATTTTTATTACAACGAAGAAATAGTACGATTAGGTACAACGAAGAGTGGGATCAGCTGCGTCAAAGCTTACTACATAAGTACTACATAAGCAAGAAAAAGAAAAATACAAGAAAGTCAGAGAAAGCCGAGGAGGTATGTCGGAGGATAGGTTGGCTACGACTCTCGGACCTTATCCTTCCCCGCGCTCTTACATGCCCATAACTCAGGCAGCCAAAGAAACCTAATCGGGACCTGACACCGTCGAAGGAAAGGTGCGGGAGTGGGAAACGAGGGGCTTTCTCTAAATATTCGCCTGCTGCTAAGCAGAGGCGATGATGGCGGAGAATCTTTCTTCTGACATACCAGAGCGCTGGCATGAACAGAACCTGCTTCGGATTTTGACTAAAAGAGGGAGAGACGCCATTCTCCCTCGATCGAAGTGGAGTACTCTCCCGAACTTGTGCTTCCGGTGCCCATACCTTACTGTTATAAGCCTCACAAGGACATGGCGCTTCCGTGGTGGAGAGAGTTCTTTCTTCCAAACCCTCGCCCTCGGCATGTTATGCCGGGAAAGGAGAGTTCCGGATAAGGGAAGTATGGTGTGGGTGAAAACCAAAAGGATGGGTGTATATATATATATAGCAACGCCCCCTCCCTCCTATTTATTTGAAAGGACAGGATAATGGCGGTCAACTCATGCGGCGTCCCAAGGAGCACTACGAGACAAAGTGGTTTTGGCTCAACTTCCAACGACAACTGCGATCCACGAAACTCAAGGAACCTCGTAAAGGCGCGCCTCGATTGTGGGGGGCGTCGAGAAGTCTTGCATGGCCAGGGGTTGCAAAAATATCTCTTAATCCGCGGATCCACCGAACTCGCAGCCCAGGCCCGCTTTGTGTGAAGGCCCGGGGACACCCTGTTTAGTCCCTCGGGAAATACTCAATGGAAGGGAAATCAGAACTCAAAGTCTTGGACAGAACCTAAGGCTTGTATGGTCCTCGGACTCAAGCTAACAGGGAAAGTCAAGCACTGGTGCGGACTCAAAGTCTTGGACAGAACTTAAGGCTTGCATGGTCCTCGGACTCAAGCTAAAAGGGAAAGTCAAGCAACGATGCAGACTCAAAGTCTTGGACAGAACACGAGGCTTGCATGGTCCTCGGACTCAAGCTAAAAGGGAAAACCAAGCACCGACAAAGACAATTCTTAAACAGAACCTAAGTCTTGCTCGATCCTCGGACCCAAGCTAAAGGGAAAACCTAGTACTCTTGCACAAAGCCTAAGGCTTGCGGGGTCCTCGGATTCAAGTTAATGGAAAACCAAGGACATAGGATAAAAGGCATAAGCCCTAAACAAAACCCAAGTGTTGCAAAGTCTTTGGACTCGGGCTCCTCGGTAAATCATCCGCTCGAATGAAGAACTTTCTCGGCTTGAATACTGGAAAAAGGTCAAGGCTCGCATATCGTGGAAGAGGACAAAACGGTCTAGTGATCGTCAACCTAATGAGGCCGTTTATCCGATGGATAACATCTCCTCGGATAACTACTTCTTGCACTTTATCGAGCATTCGGTATCCATCACGGCTAATTTCAAGATAAGTCTCCTTCCTCACCGGTCGGATTGCTATGTGGAATAATAATTACATTAAAGTTACCGTGGCATCTTTTTATTAACGATTACTTTGGCCTAAGTTATTGATTCAAATGCTATATTATTATGCCGAGCAGCACTTTCACATTTACTAGAATATATAAACAGGACATACGAAATAGAGAAACAATAATTTTTATTAATATGAAAAATGGTTACAACGTACAAGGAAGGGCTTAAGCAGGCCTATACAAAAATGAATCGCTAAAGCGATAATGAGATCCAAGTAATACAAATAAGTAAATCATCAGGTGTCTTCTGAACTCGCCTTCAAAGTCTCTCTCAAAACTCGCCTCGATCTGACTCATGTTAGGAGAAGATCCTTATACAAAAATAATGAAGGAGAAGGAAGAAGAATTGGAACACATGGAAGCACTGCAGCAAACTCTTGTCATTTGAAGAGTGCAAGGGAAAAAGAAGATGGAGGACATGAGCGGGAAGGAGGAGAAGAAGAGGGAAGCAATGAAAAGAAAGTAAAAGGAGCAAAAGAGAGAAAAGGGGAGCCATATTAGGTATGCTCATGAGAGAGCAGATGGAGATGACAAGGGAGGTTTTTGACTCAGTCACACCGGAAATAGGGTGCAACGAGCCCCTGCTTCGGATTTTGGCTAAAAGAATGGGGAGACAAACCTTGAGTCTCCACCACCCTTGCCCCGACCGAGCCATCTCAAGTTTTGTTAAGGTATGGTGTTTTACGGGAAAGGAGGGGTTCATTCATGGTTGAACACTATGGGGACGTGTTATCGAATGAGGAATAACCCGATGGAAAAAGTGAATACTAAGAAGAGTACGAGGGATTCATATATGAGAGAATCGCCTTCATGTCTCCTCTCTTTATATAGGGGAGAAAAATGAAGGTACGTGACACGCTCGGATCCTCCAAGGAATCCGCTAATAAATGTGAGTCCGTTTCATTTCTCCAAGCTATCCGTAACCGCTAGATTTAGAAGGCCTCGTAAAAGGAAGGAATTAAAAGCGCATTACGGATAACCAAACGGAGGAAACGCATCACGCGTAAATCGAGTGAAACATCTCGTGGACTGGCGCATTCCTTGGGAGGTGAAAAGTCGCCAACGTAGATCAAGGGCCGAATTAAAGGAGCTACCATAAAGGTTCGGTATCATCAAAACCCACCTTTCCAACCGAGGAGTTGGACGGGGGGGTTTTGAGGGGCTATTGTGGGGCCCAATAGTTCATGGGCCCGGCCCACTCGCTTATGAGGAACGATATAGGCCCAAACTGAAGGAGAACAGGGGCCCAAGCTCGAATTATGGAGCCCAAGGAGGCCCACAAATACAGCCGAGGACTCGCATAGTCCTCGGCAGTCCGAAGTCTCATAGATAAGGAGGGAAAAACAGAAACTTAAAGAATCGGAAATATCTTAAGGACATTGTCCTTAATACCCTTCATTAATACAACACCGCACCTGGCAAAACCGGATTCTTAGGCTTTCTCACAATCTCCAACAATTTCGGGATTAGATTGATGGGACAAGTATCGGTCTTGAAAAGGACGACCCTACACGTGGACGAAGGAAATTGAACGACGCTAATATAAAAGGAAAATATGCAACCTAATGAAGGGGGTGCCCTCCGGATAAAAGGACCTGGAAGTCATGCATGAACAACGGAACAAAACCACTGCCGAGTACTCTTGGCTTAGCCTTTCGAACCCACTCTCTACAAATGATATTGTGAGGGCCCATTCGCGTGCGGACCCAACAGCCGTTGTGGTCCGTATAGGAACATGACCCTACAATTAACATTTACAAAAAAAAAAAAAAAAAAAAAACCTCTGAGCACGCGCTCATATTATCACTTACTTCTTAGAGGCTCTCTATTTTTTTAAGAAATTACTACACTTTCTAATCATAAAATACATATGATGAGTATTATGCGTTTGTGGGTAAAATAATTTTTTCATCACATATCTAGGTATTTTTACAGTGCTATCCTCAAGTTTTGTATGGTTGGGGTTATTAATACTTATCATGCACGCGCCCAATTACTTCAATTATTTATGAGAAATTCCCATTTTTTTGAATATAATGAACCGTATTCAGAGGCCCTTCTATTTTTTTTTTTTTTTTTTTTTTCCTGAAGGCTAATGATTTATGTAAGGACCCGAAAATTAGGGGCCTAAACCCACTTAAAGTTGTGAGGCTTACACCACCCAATTAGGCCCAAACAGATAAATATTTGTTAAGAGAGTAGGGAAAACAAGGTGGGCTCAAGTCTGATGATTCAAATAGGAAGAGAATGAATGGAAGTTAAAAACAAATAGCATTAATGGTTCTTCTCAAGTTCGCTTGAGGACAATGTTCTTACACAGGGATATACACTCCTTTCTCTCTCTTTCTCCCTACTATTCTTATTCTAATATCTTCTCCTTGATTTTTTTGGGATCCCTTCATCTGGAAGTTCTCTTCCTTTATATACTTCTATACTTCTTGTATCCTAACCCTCCATCTGCAGTCCTCTAGGTCCTTCTTAGGACACTTGTCCCATTAGACTCCTGTTGAAGGTGGTAGAAGGGATTGCTTAGCTGTGAATCTACTGTTCAGGTGTCATTTCCTCATCAATGCTACTAATAAAACTGTTGCCAGTCATTTAATGCGGAGGTAGTAGGTGAGTTTTCACAGGAAACTTCTTTCAACTACCTTGACTCTCTCTTTGAACGCCATTCTCTCCACTCGGGTTTCCGGGAGATATTTTGTCTCTTCCCCCCTTCTCTACGAGCAACCCCACTCCTTGGGTTTAAAGTGCTTCCACCTAAGGAACGAATGATGGTCATAGCGGTCTTAGTCTTCCTCGGTCCTCGGGTCCCCACAATTGACATTCATTATAATTTGAAATTTTTACATTTTCCAATCACAAATATAACTAGGGTGTGATGAGAATTATGCCAAAAAAAAAAATTACCCAAAATGCATAAATCTCATCGGACCCTGGGTATTTTTGTAATTGAAAAATGTAGAAATTCCAAATTATGATGAATGTAAATCATTAACCTTAAAAAAAAATCAGTTTCAATTTGGTAATATAATTATTCAAATTAGACAATATTAAGCAATCCTAAAAGGAAGAAGCAAAACTCATTATTGCTCTCATCCAATTGAAAAGTGACCTCAAAAAAAAAATTTCAATTTAAATAGTTGGACTTCAATTCCATTAAAAATATGCCAGGGGAATGAATACTTTACATGGAACCTAAGTCTAAACATATAACACATATAAAGAATAAAGAAGGTTGTTCTGTCAATCCCCTCTATTCCCCTGTTACATTGGAAGGGGCACGAAAAAGCTTGGTATAACATTATTCACAAGCTTATTGGAAAGAAAAACAAATACTTAACAGTTAATTAAAGTAAAACAAAACATTATCCACAATTTTAAACCTTAAGTTATTATTTTCTAATTAGATATGTGGTATTAGCATGGTTTTGAATTGAGATCTTACGTAGGATTGATAAGATAGTCTTTCAAATTGGATTGAAAGTTAAATAAAAAAACCATAAGATTCTTTTTTTTAAAAACATTAATAATAAAGTGAAAAATCATCGGCAGTAATGATGTATTCCAACATATAACAATGATAATTTATGATATATCAAGTAATTTCAAAAAGATAAAGTATAAATCATTAAATTTAGATCCTACCCCAAACGCACTAATAAAAGTTGGACAAAGTTTAGATAAAAAATTAGTTGTAGCTTTAGGTTATAACCTTACTCAATATCCTTTTATTGGAAGTAAATTTTGACAAATCTACCATTGGATGACATTTTCTTCTTATATTCTTCTTGCTTGCAAAATTTCTAGAAAATTAAATATTGATAATTATGTCATCAATAAATTGTTCAAATTGCAAGTTTTTGTACTTTAAAATTATGCATAAAATATAAACTTATAAATCATATAGTAAATAATATCCAATTGACACAGAATTTGACATATATATTAAGAACATAAAGAGTATGCAATTCAACTGTTAGATTTTCAAAATAAGTAGTAATGTTTATTTTATTGAGTAAGAGTGTAACTTTAGGTTACAACCAATTTTGTAGTTAAACTTTGTCTATAAAAGATTCTAGTGCAAGTTGAATTGTTTGATAATCTACAATCATAAGTTATCTTACCATCCTCATTGGGATTTTATTAATTATGGGTACTATTAATGCATTTGAGTTAACTTTGTTCCATTAGTTCATTAGTTTATGTATAGTATTTTAAAGTGATTTTCTTTACGTCACTATGACATGTGCTTCATGATGATTTTTTTTTTTAAATCATTAAATCAAGACACTAATTTGTTTTTGGTGTAGTTGAGATTCAAATATAGGTTCCTTATTTGATGACAAAAAATTTTATGAGGTTAACTCCAATTAATATATATTGTACTTTTGTCAACTTTCAACTTACACACATATATATTACAATGCATGTGATATAAATAACTTTCTACAAAATTTACAAAACAATGTTGTGGGAGGGTTTCTTGTCTCGGCCCCCAATTAGCAAGTATTGTCCGCTTTGGCTCATGCCTCACGGATTTGTTCAATCCCACATCGGGGAGAGATGCCTCCCACATGTGCCTTATAAGCTTGAGGTCAAAACACATGTGTACCACTACTACACATGATTGGGGGCCGAGACAAAAATTCCTCCCACATTAAAAGGAAATTCCTCCCACATTAAAAGGCGCCTTTTAATGTGGGAGGGTTTTTCGTCTTGGCCCCCAATTAGTAGGTATTGTCCGCTTTGGCTCATGCCTCACGATTTTGCTCAATCCCACATCGGGGAGAGATGCCTCCCACATGTGTCTTATAAGCTTGAGCCAAAGACATATGTGTACCACTACCATTGAGCCCAAGGCATGAGTCAAAGCGGACAATACCTACTAATTGGGGGCCGAGACGAGAAACACTCCCATAAATGTTATTTTAATATAGATTTCAAATCGACACTATTTTGAAATTATTTGAGAATTTATCATTTTCTTCATTTTTTAATATGTATTTTTTTTTTCTAATGATAGTAAAAATTAAAAAAATACATTTTTTTAAAAAAATTTATTGCGTTATGCTAATTGACACTTTTGATGTCTCTAAATATGCTCAATGTTTGAATTCACCATCCTTATTGTCATAACTATCAATTTTTTGAAAGTATATAAAAAAATATGTATGTCTTTTTTGTTTTTGTTTTTGAAAACTTGAAATATCTACTAGTTTTAGAATAAATGATTTTATTTTCCATATACATTGAACATGTTGTGCTGCAATCTACTGGTTCTTAGGTGGAGTAACCCTTGCTCATTGGTTTGATCCCCTTGGTAGCTTGTCTTTCTTAAAAATAAATAGAAACCAAGAAGAAACTAACAAAACAAAACTAACAGAACCGAAAAAAAGAAACTAATAGAACCAAAATAACAATTGAATTTCGGCAATCCAATTGACGATATTAATGAAAATTTTTGTCCATTTCTCTCTCCTCTTTTTTCTTGAATTTTGGCAATACCAAAATATCAAAATTAGGTCAAACTTATCAGTTTCTCTCTCTTCTTTTACTTGTATTTCGATAATACCAATACTGAAATTTGCATCTCTCTTCCTTTGGTTAAAAAAAACTTTACACAATACACATAAAACCAAACTCTAATTTTTACAATATTTAACCAGGAGAATTAGGTTTTGGTGCTAAAATAACAATATAGCACTTTTCACACATTTAGTGTGAATGCTCTTATAAAACTTGCTTGCATTCCTATCAAAAAAAAAAAAAAACTTGCTTGCATTGGTTTGGAAAATAAGATAAGATTTGGCACCAACTCAATAATTAAAGACGAAAAAAATAAGTGGAAGGAAATTGCATTGGATGTGATCTGTCGGTATTTCTGCCAAAACCGAGGCCCCACATAATTTTTTTTAATCTGCGTGCAATGTGGGCCCCTTTTCCTTCTTTGAGAAAATGTTGGAGCCTGTGGGCCCAAATTCTGAAACAATGAACAAAAGGACACAGACATTAAATTCGGTAATTTAATTCCATTTCCATCAAATCCGAAACTCCCTATGGTTCACAGTTTCCCCGTCTCAATTCCAACGGCTACTAAACTGATCACAGAACCAAACCCAACTTTCACACAAAACTCTCTTTTCCTTTCTTTCTTTCTCAGTGACTGTGTGTGTTGTGTTGGGAATTCGAATTCCCCACTGAAATGGTTTTCCCTCTGAGGCTTTTTTGTGCGGTTGCGATTGCGGGGTTCATTTTCGTTGACGGCGGAGGAGTGAAGATCCCGTCGACTCTGGACGGTCCGTTCGAGCCGGTGACGGTGCCGTTCGACCAAAGCTTACGTGGCAACGCCGTGGATTTGCCAGACTCCGATCCCAGGGTTAAGCGCCGAGTCAAAGGCTTCGAGCCTGAACAGATTTCAATCTCGCTCTCCGCACACTACCACTCCGTCTGGATCTCATGGATCACTGGTATCTCTATCTCTTTCTCTCATTTCGATAGTTTTTCATCCAAACCAATGCCAAACGAATCTCCTCCAATTCATTACTCACTTTACCTTTGTTTTTTTTTTTTTTTTAGCTTTGGCTATTTTTCTTTCTGATTTTACTGATTCTGTAAATATACATATATAGCCAAAAGACATATCATGAATCGTCATTTTTGTCCTTAATTTTTTTTTTTTTTTAATGGGTATTTTTATTTTTTTTTCTTTTTTAATGGATGTTCTTAAAGTTTTATTTTTTGTCATTTTTATGGTTAGCTTTAACGTTTCTGTCATATTGGTGCTTCTGTCCATTGTCTTTACTGTAAAACAACATCGTATCACATAATGAGAATAGTGTTTTGTTTTATAAGCTAAAATGAAAGAATTGTTGAAGTTTCACTTTAGGGATGGAAAAACAATTCACCCAAACTTAAAGTGTGTAATTTAGATTTTAGCTTATATAATGATAAATTATTATTATTATTAATTTTTTTGTTGGTAAATAGCAAGTTACACGTCTTGAACCCTCCGCCTAAAATTTATAATTGAAGGAGTGATGCAAGAAAATTAATAGAAAAATAAAAGAACAAGAAAAAGTAAAGGATAAACCTAAGAATCTGCACTTAGTCGCTTGGAATCAGCACCTAAAGACGCTTAGGAATCAGCACCTAAAGTGTTGGGACCCTTAGGAATCAGCACCGCACCTAACAACTAGAAAAAGATCTAATCTGAATTTTCATTAATCACGTCTATTCTAAAAATACAAATAAACTAGTTTCTTATATAGAGTTAGAACTGGAAAATAAAGAGATAAAGATAACAACATACCAAAACTAATCCTAACTAAACTCAAATACTAATCCCTATCTAATCTCAAATCTAATCCCTATCCAAATAAAAGTCTACAATTATCCAATTTTCTATAAGATAAATAAAAAATTTGAAAATATAAATTCTAAAATAATTTTAGTTTTGCTCCTACATTAAGGAGCCAGTTGAGCTAGAGCTCATTGGTAATTATAAATTATTATCTTAACACTTCCTACATCATGTGAGGTCCAATCTCCTTTTCATAAGACGGGGATACGATGTTTTGAGTTCAAAATTATCTGCTCTAATGCTATAATAAATTATTATTTGTTCCAAAATTATCTGCTCTCCTCAAGTCATGTAAGGTCTAATCTCCCATTTTCAAGACATGAGACGGTGTTCAAACTCAATATCACTTGCTCTAAAATTATAATAAACTGCTATGTATTCTAAAATTTTAAGTTGACAAGAAATGGTAAAATTCAATATAAGACTATGATTGTCTTGGATTTGATGTGTTATGATGGCAATTCTCTAGAATTTTCACCATTGAATCTTTTTTTTTTTTTTTTTTTTTTGCTTGCTTGAAAAAAAAAAAAAAAGGGAATGGAATTTTATAAAAGTCTTTATTGGCTCATATGGTTGTAACCTGTAAGTTTCAAGTCTGACTAACTAGAAAACCCTCTCTCTTTTTCTTTTTCCTTTTGTTTTATTTATTTTTATTATCAATTTCTCTTTGATGAATAAAGGCTTAGGGGTGTATAATTGGCTAATGGCTGTAAGTATCTTCAACTATGGAAATGGTTTTATATAAATTTATTTACTTTTTGATAAGTAGTAAAACTTAATAAACAAATTTATTTATTTTTCCATCTGCACGTAAATAGAAGAAGGTATCTTTTAGTGTGGAAGTTTATTTTTTCAATTTGACTCTTAGGAAATTGTGGCTACCTTAATTTTAATCTTGTTTTGTTGCTGCTTAATTACGGTAATTGATTGTTGGAGTTTGCAGGCGAATCCCAAATTGGTTACAATATAAAGCCATTAGACCCTAAAACTGTTGCGAGTGTAGTTCGTTATGGGATGATAAGACAACCATTAACACATGAAGCCACAGGCTATTCTCTTGTTTACAATCAGCTGTATCCCTTTGAAGGTCTCCAAAATTATACTTCCGGAATTATTCATCATGTTCACCTCACAGGTATATATACTATTTAGTATTACTAACTAACTTGGTTTTTTAATGCTGCTTAATTGAAATGGAAGCTTTTTTTTTTTTTTTTTTTTTTTTTTTTTTTATTTGGTAATGTTCAACCGGACACATACCGGGGGATTATGTTTTAATATTTGTTACTTTAGTCTTCATCTTTGATTAAATTATTGTTTTCCTCAAGTAGCTCTCTTGTCAACTATGAAATTTGTTAGGAAACTTATTAGATCAAAATAAAGAGGATAAATTGACATTGTTCTGAACATATTACAAAACGGATCAGTGACAAAAATGTCTACATCTTTACTGTTCATATCTTTTAATAAATTGATGCTTCATAATTTTTTTCAGAAATAAACAACGCATGACTTTTCTGTTGACCAATTCTGAAGTTTCAGTATCTGCTTGCCTGTTCAGTTAACGCCACTATGACACACAAATTCAACTCAACCAAGCCTTAATCCTTATTAAATTGAGGTTGGGTTCATAGAGAAATTATGTAACTTATCTTTCTTGTGGGGGTGGGGGAGGGGGCTGTTCCAAGACTGGATAATTTGAACATTATAAAATCATTAAAAAAATCAATCTCTACACTCTTCAGTAAGTGATCAGAAAATGACTTTAATGGTATTCCTGGCATTTGCTGCAGGGACATTGAACTAGATCTGGTGAAGCAGATTATTAGAATGTTATACCTCAAATTTTTTGACCATCTTGAACTTTTCATGTGTTTAATTTGCTTCCTCATTCTGTCCTCGTAGGGTTGAATCCAAACACTCTATACTATTATCGATGTGGAGATCCCTCTAGACAAGCCTGGAGTAAAGTTGACTCCTTCAAGACTATGCCAGTTTCTGGCCCAAGAAACTATCCGGACAGAATAGCAGTTGTTGGAGATCTTGGTCTTACTTACAATACAACTACCACCATTAGTCACTTGATTAGTAATAAACCCAATCTTGTTCTGTTGGTCGGTGATGTTACGTATGCTAATTTATACCTCACAAATGGAACCGGCTCTGACTGTTATTCTTGCTCATTTCCACAAAGTCCCATACATGAGACGTATCAGCCTCGTTGGGATTACTGGGGAAGGTGAAAACTCCGAACTTTTTTTCCTTTCCTTTTTTTCTTTATCCTCCTTTAATTATGTGAATTGGTTACTGTTAACTCCTTTCTGATAAATTCTAGTACTTGTGTCACTATTACACTTACCAAAAAAAGAAAAAAACTTATGTCACTGTCACTGAACATTTCTTTACAGGTTTATGCAGAATTTAGTGTCTAAAGTTCCAATAATGGTGGTAGAAGGGAACCATGAAATAGAAGAACAAGCTAGAGGCCAGACATTTGCAGCTTATAGTTCTCGCTTTGCATTCCCATCTGAAGAAAGTGGATCTTCATCCACATTCTATTATTCTTTTGATGCAGGGGGGATACACTTTGTCATGCTTGGGGCGTATATTGCATACAATAAATCAGGTACTAGGATATTGTTGCCTTAAGATCTTGTATGTATATGTATATCCATCCCTATTGTCAAGGTAAAGATGGATCTTGAGAAAACTAATTAAAAACAATGAAGAACATATAAAAAGATGGAAATCTTTTTAAAAGCTAAACATTGTGAGACTGGTCAAAATTGTGTAATCTCAGGCAGCCATTAATATGGCTTTTACCATTTAGTGGGTGTATTATAAAGTAGAACTTTTTTATTAGTGGCAATCGGTGTACGTTTATACTTTAAAATCTAGGTGTTATAAAATGAAATAATGATGTTGAATTCATCTTCATCTACAGGTATAACAGATATATTTTGAGACTAAAGACATGAAACTCGTGTGTCAAATATCATCAATGTAATCGACATATAAGAAAAAGGGGGAGAAAAATGAAAGAAGTGAACTTATATCTAAATGCTATGTAAAACAGAATGGAGAACCTAAAGCAAAAAGGATCTGTAAAATCAGTATTTTTATTGGTGATGCAATCTTCTTCTACTTGTTTAATTATTCCTGTTTTAGGATGTAACTGTAAGTACATGTTTTTTTATTTACTTTCACATTTGTTGTTCCAATATGAAGCAATGCAATCATTTTGCATTACTACCTTTTTCTTTTCAATTTGAGCAGCTTCTCACTATGGTTTGGTGTTTCTTGATAGAGAATCAATACAAGTGGCTAGAGAGAGACTTGGCTAATGTCGACAGATCAAAAACTCCATGGCTGGTAGCCACTTGGCACCCACCTTGGTACAGTTCCTATAAAGCTCATTATAGAGAGGCAGAGTGTATGAGGGTGGCAATGGAAGAGCTGCTTTACTCTTATGGTGTTGACATAGTCTTTAATGGACATGTAAGTGATGATGGCTTTTATTTTATAGTTAAAACATAAAAATTATGTTTAGCCATGCATGTGGATCAGATAGTATTATTATTAATAGGATTTCTAAGGATAACAGCAATGTCCTTTAGAATGGATCTTTTCCATAAATGATTAGAGGTAACCAAAAAGGTATAGTTTGTAATGTTAAAGTGTTACTATGCAGGTGATGAAATAGACTAATTTTTAAACTGGACCACGAAAAACAGTTGGGATGGCTTCATATCTTTTTGGTATCCTAATGTCTTTTAAGTAATTTTGGACCTAGAATTTTGTCATTGGGTCATGATCCTCTTCATATGTCTCAAAAACTCGGCAACAAGTGTTAAATTACCAATTCTCCCAAAAGTTTAAGTTATTAGGAGATGGTAAATTTAATCATTTAACTAAATAATTCTAACACTCCCGATGAGTACATGGCAAATTCTTTTAAGTATTAGAGAGTTTATGATTTCAACTTAAGTCCAAAGTTCAAGGAGGTTTGGTGGCACTTTTGAAAAGACGGAGATAAACTATAATAGGTTTAACCATAGGGAGGTAATCTATAACTTACCCTTATTATATTGGGATAATCACAGCTCTATCTATAGAGATTATTTCTAGTGTGCTGAATGTTATTTGCTTAAAGATCTCCAGGTCCATGCTTATGAAAGGTCAAATCGAGTTTATAATTACACATTAGATCCCTGTGGTCCGGTATATATCACAGTTGGAGATGGGGGTAATCGAGAAAAGATGGCAGTTGAACATGCTGATGATCCTGGCCACTGCCCAGAGCCATCAACTACTCCTGATGAGTACATGGGTGGCTTTTGTGCTACAAACTTTACATCTGGCCCGGCAGCTGGCAAGTTCTGTTGGGATCAGCAGCCTGAATACAGTGCCTTAAGAGAAAGTAGCTTTGGCCATGGGATCCTAGAGGTACTCTCTCTCTCTCTCTCTCCTGCACACACACACACACACACACACACACACTAAAGTTCCCAGTAATTTTTGTATTTCACAAAAAAAAAAAAAATATTTACAATTTATATTATATTACAGGATATACAATCAAATAACCCATGATATTTATGTTCAGAATTTTAGAAGGGGCACTTATTCACGTGTTAAGTTTGATTTAAGATGTTAAATTGTAGATGTTTAATGTGGATGCATATGAATCAGCTGTTTGGGATTGATTGGGTCATGTCAGGTTCGGTTGTAGACTTACTTTGTTGTTGGCACCATTGGCTTGGGAAATATAATTCCGATATTTGGAATTTGGTACCAGGCTTTTTAATGTGGACTATTTGGATTGAATGTAATCGGCGTTCTTTTGAGGATATTGAGAAATCAATGACTCAATTGTTAGATTTGTGCCAGCGGACTCTCTTCAATTGGTCTCGGTGTTGGGGTCTTTCGGATTGTTCTACTATTACTAATTTTCTTTTGTCTCTTAGAATAGAATGTTGATTCCTTTATTTCTTTTTGTCGTTGTGGTTCTTTGTTCACTACCGTTAACTCTTTTTATCTTTTTTTCTCTTCTAGTAATAATATTACTTTCTTACCTATCAAAAAAATAGTTAAATTGTTAGTGCTAGTAGTTCTTTGTAGGCTGTAGCGCATATGGACCTCTAATTTTAAGATAAAGATCACTTCTAGTATATGTACGGTGATTTAATATTTTTGCCTTGGGGGTAAAAAACCATTTTGAACTTGGAAAACAAATAAAGTAAAGGTAACTAAAGTGATGTAAATATATTTGCATTCAAGATAGAAATCTACTATTGCTTTATTTTTTGCTGGGGTGCGTGTTCCAAAATTATTTGTCTATTCTCAACACTTCTTTACATTTTTTTTTTTTTTGGGTAGAAGACACTTCTTTAGATTGACTTGGAGAATGTGTGAGCTCCTCCTCTCCTCATAGCATATTTAGAGTCACCTGCAGTCTGCAGAAGTACAATCTCAAAAGAGTTTTCAATATGTGTTTTGCAGGTGAAGAATGAAACTTGGGCCTTGTGGACATGGTACCGAAATCAGGACTCTTACGGTAAAGTTGGGGATCAAATCTACATAGTGAGGCAGCCTAATAAGTGCCCTGTTCATCAACAGAGAACTGCACGTTGGTTTGCAGCCTCTTAAACAAATGTGGTAAAACCAGCCTCTAGCCCTTTATGCAGGTAATGGAAGAGCCAAGAAGTAATGGGTATAGACGGATAAAAAAGTATAGGATGGGGTGGCATCTTGTCTTTATGACTAGGCCTTCCCCTTATACAATTCACTTGAAAAAAATGCTTACTGCATTTCTGTATTGTAAATAGTACACAAATTACAAGCTGTTGATTTAAACTGTAACTATACGTTAGTCTCCAAATGGTTATTGTTCGAGTAGATAATGCAAGAATCAAGAAGTAATGGAAATTGATGAATAAAAAAGTATAGGATTGGTGGTATCTTATCTGTGGCCGGGTTGCCCTCTTTTACAAGTAACTTTATTTATTTATTTATAATTTTATAGTTAAAACAATGGTGAATGAATGATTCAAATCCTAGTTCTCATAATAAAAGTGAACATGCTATGTCACTAAACTACAAGACTATTGGCCTTTTACAAGTCTTTTGTTTTATAGAATCTTTGTCAAGTCAATTGAAAGATGTAGTTCACTACATTGCTTTAACTATATGTCAGTGTCCAAATGGTCACCATATTGTAGGACTAGAGGAGGAGAAAAGGGGAAGAAGAATGTTGATTGAAGACTTATTTTGATCCCAATTGGTTGGGATTAAGGTTTTTACTTTTTAGTTTCACTAGTAGGTAACCTGTGCAATTCACTAGAAGTTTGATAATTAAGATAGTTACTATTAGACATTTATTATGATTGTGTTTATGTATGTGACTATATATTCTACCATTAAAAAAAAATCATGTTATGAGATTCTAATTAAGGGTTTCAATATAGAATGAAATTTAAATTTAATTAAAAAAATATTATATATTTTTTAGATATCAATATGACGGAGCTATTTAAAATAATGACGTATAAAATTGTGAGGTCTTAAAAACTTATGTGGCAAAATATTACGAGGTCAACCATATATTATAAATTGGACAAAATTTAGCTACAATATATATTGAGTAAAGCTACAACCTTACTCAATATCTTTTTATTGGAGGTGAATTTTGACAAATTCACCATTAGATGAAATTTTTTTCTTATATTCTCTATACTTGCAAATTTCTAGAAAATTAAAGATCAATAGTTATATCATTAATAAATTGTTTAAATTGCAAAATTTTATATTTTAAAATTATGCATAAAATATAAGCTTATAGATCATATAATAAATAATATCCAATTAACATAAAATTTGACATGTGTATTAAGAGTGTAAAGAACATAAAATTCAACTGTTAAATTTTCAAAATATATAGTAATATTTATTTTATTGAGTGAGTTTATAGTCTTAATTTACAACCAATTTTGTAACTAAACTTTGTCGTTAGAGTTTTAATTTTTTATGTTTTCAATGAATCTTCATTCTCAGATTAAGACTAATGCCTATAATGGTTCTTACACGAGGTTTAATACTAAAAGGCCTATAAACCTTATATATTTGAAAAGCAACCTGCGTCCCTTGAGCTATTATACCAAATACCAAATGTGCCTTTGTCACTAAGCAACCTCTCATACAAATTGTCTCAAAAATCAAGATACTTTTTTAAGACAGGATTTAGGGTTAATGCCTATAATTTTTTTTCCTTCTTCAACAAATATAATAGCAACCTTCTGTTTTGTAGATTATCATACCAAATTGGAAATTGGAAAAAGGGGTAATAACAAGAAATGTTTATTGGTCACTAAGCTATCTTGCTTTTGGAGTTCAAGCGATAATTATTAGTAATGACAATTTTTGTGGTATCTCTTATTTGCGGTTTAAACATTACCTCTTTCTTTTCCATTATTGTTGCGGGAACATGTGGAAACTGGTGAATCCATCCGTTTGCATATCAAAATCAAAATTTTCATCTATATTCATAGGAATGAAGCTATTATGGGAACATGTTGAAACTTGTTAATCCATTCATTTGCACATCAAAATTAGGGATGACAAACTTGGGAAAGACAAAAATGTGATTGGTCCTACTCTACCTGAATCTCCCTATCATGTTCTGTCCTGTGTTGAGTTTCTTGCCCTGAAATATATATATAGATATATATATATAATTAATATAATTTCATCTTTTTTTTTTTTTTATATATATACATATTCTATTTGTTATTTATTTATTTTTTACATATTTTACTACCATCCCTCAAAAGTCAAAAACACTTATATCTTCCTCTCTCTTTTAAGCAGTCTTTAACAACTGTACATTTGAAACCAAATTAATCATGACAAAATACCTCTAACCCACCCTGACCCCAATTTCTGCCCTGAAGAGGGAACAGGGCAAATATGGACTCCCATGATTTAATAAATAAATCATCCATCCTTCTTATTGTTTCTGTTAATGACAAAATTTTCCAGAATTGTTCCTGGTTGAACAAATCCAGCAAATTAATACTAAAAAAAAAAAAAAACGCCAAATTCAAGGACATATCATCATTGATCAACAAGAAGAGGCATCATAAATAAAACAAAAAACCAGAAATAAGCTTTATAGGTTTTAGCTTACAATTGAATTGTGAACCATGACTTTCCAAACAAGAGGCCACTTACAAATACTAAGTAACAATGTATTCTGAGACTTCCTCCTAAAATTGTGATAACACTCATATTTTACTTTTAAAATTAAATATCTAAAAAGAGATTTAAAAAATTCATGATCAAAATAAGCTTTTATCCTTGCTACAATGCCCATAAACGAAGTGCTTTGTTTCAGATCAATTCCTCGCTGCAATTGCTTCAAAATGCAAACTTTGGTCTCATTTCACCCAAAAAAAAAAAAGGAAGAGGGAAGTTCTATATATCCAAGAACAAAATGCATTTACAAAGAGATGATAATCACTAAAATATTGAGTTGGAACCAGAGATCATTTATCACATGAAAACCAAACCTCACTCTTTTTTTGTCATTGAAATTAATGACTCAATTCTAAAAATAAAAAATAAAATTAAAAAAAACAAAGCAATTTTATCTTCAATGATGATCATATCACATTATGATACAATTGTGAGAACCCAAATTAAAAGGGAATTAAAAAATGTCAAGGATTTCCAAGATGAAACGGTTGCAGAGAGGGCAATTGCCTCTACTCACCATAAGCTCCCTTGAACACAACCTGCAAAACGTGTGTCCGCACGGTATAAAAGCCGAGCCTTTGTGCCTTACCATGCACACGCAGCACTTGTACTCTCCTCTCTTGCTTCCGCTTCCGTTCTCTTCTTCCGCTTCTTCTTCCTTTCCTTTTCCTTCGTTTCTCTCGTTCTCTTCCCCCTCCTCCTCTTCCTCCTCCTCCTCGTCATCGTCCATGTTGTAGTCCATCAAATCCATCAACGACATTCTCACCGGCGGCTCCGCCGTCGTCGACGAAGTGTTGAGCTGCTCTTGCCTCTCCCTCTCCGCCGCTTCCTGCGCCGCCACCGCTTCTCTCGCCGATAAAGCTCTCTCCTCCGCTAGCACCACCGACAGCCGCCGCGTCGGCGTGTGAGGCGCGATTTCGGAGTCTCCTTCTTCCTCCTCGTCGTCGTCGGAGGAAGAGGAGGAGGAGGAGGAGATTTCGGTGTTCCTGTGGTGCGGGGTGCCGACGAACCGCGTAGCGTTGTGGCGCGTGGTTTGCGGTACGAAACTCGTAGACTCGGAGTCGGGGAACTGAGTTGACTCGGCGGGAATCAGGTCTCCGGGACTGTACCGAGTGGAGTTCCGGCGCAAGATCTGCGGCGGCGGCGGCGGCCTAGACAAATCTTCGGAGGACTGAGTCAACTCGGCCGAGCTACGGAAGCGGACCGAGTTACGGCGCGAAAGCGAACCCTGCTGTTGGATAGGGATATCAGAGGCAGGGATAGGAACAGAGGAGGTCCAAGCAGCCCCGGCACGCTTCAAACGGAGCTTGTCTTTGAAGGTTTTCCACGATTTCTTATCTCTGCTATTATTCGTATTGATATTGAGCCCCTTGTATGCCGACCTGGCAGCATTCGGATCCTGCTCTCGGATCACATCCAGCAGGGTCCGATTACTGTGCCGAACCTGAGACTGAGGTTCCGCCGTCGCCGTCGCCGCCGCCGAAGAAGGTTGCTTATCCGTGGTGCACAGAATGTCGCAGAGAGTCGATCCGGAACTGGACTCTCTGTTCACGGCGCCTTCTACAGCAGACATCTGATCCCACAATGTAAGTCTCCTCCTCCTATCACTGTTTCTTTCACCTCCTTCCATATTACAACACCACCACCACAAACAAATATATCAGAGAGAGAGAGACAAACTCATGGAAAATGGATCTCAAATTTCTATCAGAGAGAGAGAGAGAGCATAGCAAATAGCAATAGCAATAGCAATAGCAATATAAACATAGGATACCGTTGCTTACGTTACGTTGTGTGTGGGAATGTGAATGTGAATGTGATGGATGGATAATTTTGTTTTTATTTTTTATATATTTTTAAGTTTTGATGAAAGTGAGGGTCAGATCTGATATTCGGTGCAGACTTCAATTACTTTAAATTTGGTATAACTGTAAAAGAATGGTTGGTATCACAATGAGAGAGACAAAGGTGGAATTAATAAATGAGAGTCAAAAAGAGAGAGAGAAAAGAGATACCTAAAGTAAAAAAAATTGATGCAGTGCAGATCTGTATTCTGTAAATAAGAACTTTCTCCCTTTTGTTGTCTGTGTGATCTGCATCTGTATGCTTTTTTGTTTTGTTTTCTATCAAAATCTTTATGTCTATGGTGTGACTTTCTCTTTTCTTAAAGGAATGAAAGAAAGAAATATAAGTTGAGAAATAATTAAGGGTTTAGAGTTTGGAAAATAGAACGAGTCTTATGTATGGGAATATATTTGTGCCTCTACTTCTTCCCTTTATTTGTGGCTATATTTGATATTTAAAATAATCCACAACCGTACCTTTTATGCCACCATTTTGATACAAATCTAATGCGATTGGTTATGGGTGGTAGGAAAAAAACGATAAATCAATATAAAAGAGATATAATGTTCTATGGATACAATTATTTAATATAGACTTTACCAATTGAAATTTACCTAAACCCACTTAATTTAACTTAAAAAAAAAAAAACAAAAATTTATAAAGTGTGCAATTACCCATCAAATGAAAGAACAAAAAAAAAAGTTCAATTGACCCTAGCTGGCCTCACATTTGTCTTCTTTTGTTCTTTTTGGTTTTTACTTCTTTCTTTCTAAAGCTTCTATCATTTTCATCTATCATCTATCATCTATTTGTTTTATTGTCTCGACCACTCATATGCAAAATGGTCCAAATCTTTTTAGGAAAATAATGTGGTTTCTTTTGTCATAATCACTACTTATTAACCGACAACAAGATAATTAATTAATAAAGATAGAAAGAAAAAGTGTCTAGTATTTTTCTTAATCTTTCTACATATTTATGAAGTTTCATAGATAACTTGTTTTTTTGGTTTTGTAAATAAAACTATATCAGTTAAAACGGAGTCCATGACACTTTTTGTTATATCTATTGGTTTATAAAATCTGCATGTTGAACCGGGTTTATAAATTATTATTTTCTCAAAATATTTTTATAGATAAACATAAATATACATGTTTATTTAGCTAGAACTTATAAGCTTAACTTTTAACTTGTAGTTTTTATGTATAATTTTTTAGAATTTCATTTTTTTTAAATATAAATATAATTTAGCTCACTTTCAACAACAACAAAATTAAATAAATTATTATCGAAAATTTGTAAAAGAATTTTAATCATCATATAGCCACCCAAGACAAATTTTTGGTGTTTGTCACCAGACAAACCTTGTGATAAGTTTGTCATGGCTCACCGCTAAAGATGTCCACACTACAAACAGCCGACAACCTGGTAGGTCAAGACCATTAGTCCATTAATCACAATAACAAGGCTACCAAAATGATGTCAATAAATATAGCCCCACTAGTGCAATCATGTAACACAACAAGACAGGAAGCACCTCAGTAGCATACGATCACTCTCTGTAACTGAGAGTCCTCCTATACCTTGTGAAGGACCCCTTTACCAGAAGAGAGTCAAAAATCAACAGGGAAAAAAATATTGGTATTGCTCAACCCATGCCATACCTCCTTCTTATGTCCATGAGTTTATATAATATGAGCGTAAGGTGCCACCATATGTAGTCACTCTCGAAGATTAAAGGACTCAAAGACTTACACAAGTTAACATGGGATTTTTATTTCATTTCATGAAATGCAAAATCAGTGACTGAGGCCCATATGGAATTATGAAATATCATTATCATCAAAGAATGGCTAAGAATAACATATACCGTTACTATTTATGAGATATTCCTCGTTATTGTTTATTAAAATATGTAGAGTACTAAAAACTTCACATTAAGATTATGAAATTTAGTTAAATCAAAATTACAGTAAAAACAATATACAAATGTTAATTTGGTTGTTAAATTATAGAATAGAATAGTCCATTTCAGCAGGTCGTGAAAAATAACTGAAAAAGTACAATACAATTATAAGTTGGAGCAAGAAAGACAATTATAAAAGTCAGGACTGAACTGAAGAGAAGAGATGCCATATATGGTCCACCACGAAAATCCTTCTCACTATTAATAAACATCTTAATAAATGACTAAATTAATTAACTATGATATACATATAAATGTCTAAGTCAAAACTTGATCATCAGATTCAGCCACTTGAATATATATAATAAAAGATTAAAAAGTATGATCACACAAAATGTGTTGAGCTACATAAAACCGGTCATAGAAAATAGGATACACACCTAAACTCAGAAAAGTTATTTTTAGAATAGATAAACTGAGGGAGAGAATAATAAGAAATTGTAAAAAATGAATATTTTATTAAATAAATGTGTAGAATAGATAAACTAATGTGGGTGTTATGTATAAATAAGTGTATAAAAGAAAAATAAAAAAAGTAGCTTTTTTTAGTGCAAAATAGATGAAAAATTTGTATCTACTGATGTGGATGCTCTTTGAAGAGAATATTTAAAGAATATATAAATCAGTGGTTGAGCTGAACTTACGAAGAGAATAGAAGAGATTGTTAAAGATTAATACCCAATCACCAGTTGTTGGGTGGTTGAACATGAAGAGAAAAGAACTTGTTAAAAAGGAGTTGGGGGCTTTAGTATTGGTTCCTTGTGTTGTTCCTTCCTACTGCTCACCAGTTAACTAAACCTGCTATGACTACTCAGTCTCTGAACATTAATTTTTCCCTAATATATAATAGTATATGGCATGAATATAAAATTTATTGCTGGGATGATAGATTTTTGGACGTTGCCGATGGGATGGGATCAATAATCTAATTATTGCTTTGGGTTTGGGTTGGTTTAGGAGAAGTTGGAAAAAGCATCACGCATAATAATTACCATATTTCTGTCCTTTTCATCTTATTTCATGGTCTCACTCACATCACATGCATCGCCATTATTAATTTTAAGTCCTCCCTTCCCTGGTGGACCACCATAACCCTTTGCGTTTTCTTTTTGGTCATTGCTGTTGTTATCATTGTCAATTATCAGTGGGGTTTAGCAATTTCTATCCCAATAATAAAAAAATATAAGAAAGAAAATGGGTTTGGCGATACAACATTTATATATGGTTGTAGACTATTGAGATTGATGCAAATAATAATACAAAACAAAAGTGATGCTAATTGATAAGTAAATAAAATAATATTACTTCAAATACACCAACTTGCTATTTTAGCAAATTGTGAAATTTATTAAAAATTTATTTCTTTAATGCTAAATGGCATCAATCTCTCTGACCTTCTAGGCCCAATCCAACAGTATCTACTAGATTGGCTTTGGCACAAAGATTGTAGTCATATGATACTAACATGCGATAACTCCAGAAATTGTAGTATATAAATGCAATCTCTGCACCAAAGCCAATCTAGAAAATATTGCTAGATAGAAGGTCAGAGAGATTGATGTCATTAAGCATTATATATATATATATATATATATATATATATAATCCTAGGTTTGAGTGATAATGCAAAGACCATGTACTTATACAAAAAAAAAGTGATTTGACTTCAACATTAAAGAAACTTAGGTCGACATTAGACTAGCGTCATCTAGGTCATCTGATTTCTTCCTTTGACTATGCATTCTCCATATTAAAGATCTTCTAAGCAAGTCAAATAGTGTGATCATTGCTACATCATCAAATAATATGAATTACTACCGCTCTTAATCAAACCTTACAAATCAAACTCACAAACTCACACAAAAAATATTCACGAACCTCACAAATATAAACAAAATCTCTTCCAAACAAAAACTAACTCACAAATCTAACACACAAACTCACAATCTAAAACCCCTATACACTCAATAACTCTCTTACACAAAAGTAAACAAACACTCGAACTATTATTCTTCAAAGAAACTTGCACCATGTTAGGATCCTCAATTATATACAAACATATAATAACTACATTAAATTTGTAATTAGGAAAGATGATATTATTTATGTTACATTTGTCAATATAATCATGCATTTCAACTTGTTAGGAACCTAGTCGTTCTAATGGGGATGGATGGGAATTGCAGGGGAATGCGTGAAAATTGTAGGAAAATTAACTTAATTCGAAATAGTCATCCTCCATAGAGAAATATTAAGAGAGAGAGAGGGGAATACACTAAGTAATCAATTGGTTTATTCTTCAATGATATCTGTAGGGTCGCAATTCAGAGCTCAAGCCCAAGAGGTATGGGGTCTTGGTCCAAGAAGCCCAGAAACAATGAATTTGTAGAGAGTGGGCCGTAGAACTAGGTCTTAGTAAATTGGATAATGGTTAGTATTGGACTATACAACGATTGAACTCAAATAATACATGTTAACGTCCATAGATTTCGAGTCCGAGGAAGGTAAATGAATATATATTGATCTCTGTTTGAATATTATGGTCGTTTATACTACTACAATATTCTCTTTCTTTTTTCTCTGTCCCATTCCTCATGGGGACTCCCCATCTTATATAGTTTTCTTAAAACCATCGTGGTTCTACACTTGTCGATCATCTAGATCCTTACTTGAGTGCTTGTCCCATCGGACACCCCCTTTTAGTTTTACGTGAGTTGTGGTAGCCAAAGTAGAACTGTTCATAAGTCCTCTCCACACTAATGTGGCTGAAAAAAGTAGCCGCAATGCATTTAATGCGATGTGCAGCCCTCTTCTTGGGTATTTTGCGTTTCCTTCTTTCTTGGGGGTCCGTGGGGTGTGTCCCTATTGCTAAAGCCTATTGTGGGGGAGGGTCCTTCTAATAGCTAGAGTGCATGTTTGAGTTATATTCATCATGTCCGAGGAGGCATTCCTCCTCGGACCGCCCTCCAAATGTCCCTTGTCTACGAGAGTTGAGTTGGAAATCTCTTTAGAAACCATTTCCTCTCCTTGGACATTGCTAATCGTTCCGGGTGGGGCCCATGGGCCATTACATGATTTGGAGTATTTGCCCCCACAATATCTAATGTTGAATTATAATTATGTATTTATAGAAGACTAGCTCTAATCTCATTGGTCTACATGACTCAAGATAATTAGTTAGTTAATTCAACATGTGCTCTATCAATTAGGTCATGTGTTAAATGGGCATGCTCAATTCCTAACTAACTCATCATTATCTCAACTAACTAAAGGGAATGCAACAATTATGAGGAGATTACAAGGCAAATGGTATAATTTGGGGTTCCTACTAGAATTTAACCTAATATTATTGCACTCAACTCATCACATACGGTTTGTGCGTGCAATAATGCTCGTTTTATTTATTTATTTATTTTTATTTAATGTTATAATTTCTAAAAGTGACATATAAATAACCGTGTGTAAATTTTTTTTTTTTTAAAGAAAGAGGTAAGATAATGTAGAATAATGTTTAAAAATGAGATAGAAATAGTATCCTAAGTTTTAAATCAAATGGAGAAGATAAAGGAAAAGGCCTAAAACTTAGAAACAATAATTACTCTTTTAACTAGTTTGTGTTTTTTTTATTTAAAATGATTCAACTAATAGATAAGGATATTTTAGAGAGCTTAAGAATTTGTGTGAGGGTATTTTAGTATGAAAAATGTTGAAAACCAAACAAGAAACCCTCTTATATATATTATAGATAAGGAACTCAACTTATATTGGGCCCATTTTATAAATCCCTCACCTTGTTTTACAACACTTTACTATTTTGAAACCTCTTTCTCAAAATAAATTTTATGAGACTATCTCATAAGATATATATATATTGTGGGGTCCAATAGTTGATGGGCCAGCCCATTTGGCGATGAAGAGCCCAAAGGCCTAAGCCGAAAAAGGTCATGACCAGAGTTCAAGAATAGTATGGCCCAACCGGCCTATTTATATTTTTCGTGCTTAAAGGGAAATCTAAAAAATATCTAAGAGAGGCTTCCTTTGCCACCTACCCCATGCATATCTCTGCAAAGCCTTACTCATTAACTTTATAAATAACTCTCAACGACTTAGGCCTAAAAGTAAGTCTTGGAAAGGTCGACCCTTCTGAACGAAGGAAATTGAACGCATGCTAATATAAAAGGAAAATATGCAACCTAATGAAGGGAGGAGGTGGCTCTCCGAAAAAAGGACACGAAGCCATGCATGAACAATCAACAAAACCATCGTAAAATCTCCTTAGCCTTTAGAATCCACTCTCTACAAATGATATTGTATGGGCCCATTCACGTCGGGACCCAACATGTGTGGACCGTGTGACCCTACATATATATATATATATATTTTTTTTTTCGATAAAATACACTACAAGCAAAGCCCTAAACTTCAACAAACTAAACAAGTTTTCCCTTTTCTTGATAAGGCAAAAAAAGGCGACCTATTTGAAATCGGCTAAAATAGTAAAACCCCAATGTTCTCTCTCTCTCTCTCTCTCTCTCTCTCTCTCTCTCTCTCTCTCTCTCTCTCTCTCTATATATATATATATATATGTGGGGGATAGGGTCCAAAATAATGTATTGGGCCTTGAGCCTTGTCCGAGGACACTAACAAGTCCAAGAAGGGAAACATGGCTTAGACGATCTACGTTGCAAGTCTCATCAGTGAGAAATAAAGGGAAGAAGGTCTAAGGAGGAACTCCTCCTCGGACACGACAAATGTATACTCAAGCGGTTGAAGTGCACTCCTTGAACACGTGAAAGGGAAGAAAACTCAAAATATCTAAAGAAAAGCTGCCACCACCATATTAAATGCACTGTAGCTACTTTTCTAGCCGTATTAATGTGGAGAAAACCCCACGAATAGTCTGTCTTGGTTGCCGCAACTCACAAAGGGCTGAAAGGGGTGTCCGATGGGATGGGTAATCAAGTGAGGATTCGGGTGATCAACAAGTATAAGGTCCAGATGATCAAGAAGGACCTATATAATGTGGAAAAGCCCCCATGAAGTGGGGGGCGGAAAAAGAGTGAGAGAGAATATTGTAGCATGCTAAACAATCCTAATATTGTGATCTATATATATATATATGGTCTCCTCGAACGAAAGATCCTCTGGTCATAATAGCTTTTATTCGTATTTGATTGATTTTTAACTCCATGCTAGCCGTTACCCAACTCATCTAGACCTAGTTCTTTGACCTATACTCTACAAAATTTATTGTATTGGGCTTATTGTACCAGGATTCCATACACTTGGGCTTAGGCTCTAAACTTTGTCCTTACAATATATATATTGCCTATATAATAAACTTTATTTGAACGGTACCCACCTAAACTTGAACAAAGTTTTTCTTCAAGCTCTTTAAACTTCTCATATATCTTTTTTTGGGTGTAAATTTTAAGAGTCTAACCGTTGAATTTTATGTTCCTTATATTCTTAATATGCATATCAAATTTTATTCAAATTGGATGTTATTTACTATTCGATCAATAAACTTACATTTATTTGATGACATGGTAATTAATCTTTAATTTTCTTGAAATTTTGCAAGCATGAAGGATATAATAAGAACATGCAATCCAACATTATATTTTCAAAATTCACACTCAATATAAAGATATATGAGGAGTTTAATGAGTCAACTTTTTATTCAAATTGAATGTTATTTACTATTTGATCAATAAACTTAAATTTATTTGATGACATAGTAATTAATCTTTAATTTTCTTGAAATTTTGCAAGCATGAAGGATATAATAAGAACATGCAACCTAACGGTTATATTTTCAAAATTCACACTCAATATAAAGATATATGAGAAGTTTAATGAGTCGACTTAGCACGTGGATTCTTCTCTGGAATTGTTTTTCTGGGTCTAATGAGTAGAACCACTTGAGTAATTAAGCTCAATGACCAAACCTTAGATTTGTAATTGCAGCCTACATAATCTAATTTCATTCCAAACTTTGAAGTGCTTATATCTATATACATGAATGGACAGCTTTAAAGATTTGGAATTCAAATGGGTTTCATTTTGATTTTAAACTACTTCTGAATTTCATTTGTCATTTCATTTATTTATTTTGGTTGGAAGCATTGTGATGTATTGAATTTGTTGTAGCAGAAAAATATATTGAGTGCAATGGCCATGAGGAAGCCTGGCTTAATTGCTTTATTCAATGTTGATGGGACACTTACTGCTCCAAGAAAGGTATTGATTTTCTTCTCTGTTTTTTATTTTTATTTTTTTTCCATTAGATTGTTTGGTAGAGTACCTATCTAGAGAATGGTTATTTTGTAAAAATTGTTTACATAATTTAAATATTGCGTACACCTTATATTTTGTGTTTGATGCAATGTTATCTTCTCAACTACCAGTTGGTCACTCCAGAAATCTTAGAATTCATGCGGGAACTCTGAAAGGTACATGATTGATTAGCATTTTTGAGTTTTCGTGGGGACTTATTTTCTTTGTGTTTTCTTCTACCGACCTCCCCATAATGCATTGGATAACTATTTTCCCCCCTGACTGCAGTTTATGACAGTTGGTGTTGCGGGTGGATCTGACCTTAGTAAAATATCAGAGCAGCTTGGGAAGACAGGTTTGCTCTATCTAGCTCTTAGCTTTTAGCTCATAACTCATAAGAGAAAGTATTGAAAATGAGCCCAGAAATCAGGCGGGAAATAAGCAAGAATAACTAATTAAAACAGAAAGAAATCTAACGACTATAGAGAAAACAAAATAGAATTACAATACATGTCCTCATAACTGCCTGAATCATGTGCCAGCAACTAAAGGTTATTTAACAACATGACGGCGTTTCTCCTTTTGTAAATGCTTCTTTTCTCAGATAGAAAACGATGCCGTTTTCTTTAATTACTTCTGCAGATGTCTTGCCTTAGTTTCAACAATGGGAGTGGAAATTTGGGGATGGGAAGATGAAGAGGTCAAGTAGATTGTTGAGAAAGCAAAAGCCCAAGAAATTGGAAAAAAAATCTTCAAATTTTCAATTTGAAATCAAGAACAAAGGGAAAAGGAGCCAACAACATAATTTGCCCCTTCAAAATTTGGTTAGAGCAAGAGAAAAACACTAAGATAGCTCTCAAGTCTCAGCCCAAAATAAGATTTTCCCTCTAAATTTTCACAAGAAAAAAACAAAAAAGTGAAAGAAATTTTTCCTGGAATTCAATTTCAGCCAATAAATAACAAGAAATGATGAAGTACAGTTTTGTCAGGTGAACGGTCATCCAGATAGAATCCAACATGGATGTGCTTGTAACCTTAATGGACACCAGTGTGGTGCTAGCCAATGAGTCTCCAATGACAAAGTCAGATACTTGAAGAGAGAGATAATAAGAATCAAAAATGTTCTTCAATATGTATGTGTGTACCTTCTCTTGGTTCTCAGATGGTTTATATAGATTATGTATTTCTAGCCGTTGGAGACTACCAATGGTGGCTTTAATACTTTGGGTAATGCCTTTGGTGGCTTAATGAGGTGATTGATGAGGTCTCCAATGGTCTTTTCTCTCTAAGCCTTACATCTGTAATGTAACGGCTAAATTTTATTGCTTGTTTGAAGCAATGTGGTCGTCCAAGGCGCTGTGTGGACGACCTAAATTTAAGCACCCATCAGGAAATATGTGTTTTCCTTCTTTGAAGTTTGGTTACAATTAAAAGGAAGAGCTAACTGTAACAAGAGAAGAGGAATTTAAAGAGCAAAAGAATCTGAAGGGAAGTTAAACTCACATCCTTCGGCTGGCTATATGAAAAAAATGGGTCTTCAGCTTAAGCCCAATCCCACTTCCAGTTTCTGAAAGTTTCTTTTTCAAGTCCATTCTAATCCTCCAAATTATTTAAACGGCCAAGCCCATTTTAAATTTTCCAAGCTTTTCAAATAGCCAAGCCCATTTCAGTGCTAAAATTTTCACAAATGGCACAAGTCTATTTCAGTCCTCAATTTTTTTTTCAAATGGTCAAGCCGACTTCAGTTCAAAGAAATGCTTCAAATGGGCCTCGCACCCAAAACCGAAAGAAAGCCCCAACTTTAATGGCTAAGTTCAAATTCAATGGTAAAATCCAAACTTGGCAAAGTCCAACTTCAAAAGGCAAAGTTCAGAAATTTTATCTTTGTGACACTAGGCTGTTGGCAAAGACGTTAAACCATTTCGTAGCGTGAGATCTTTTTAATACTGGCTTTTTGTGCAAACACGTAAAACCACTTCCTAGCATGAAAATGTAAGCCGAAGCTTCTGCCAAGGATCCTCACTGCGGTCAGGTAGTAAATTTGATTTTCTACCTTACATCCAAATTCCGCTAAATGAGTTTGTGGATAGTGTTAACTTTGTATAAAGATTGTGCATACACTCTAGTATTATAAGGAGCATCATAAAAATGGATTATTTTCACGGGATCAGAGTGAATAAAATTATCTAGAAATGCATGCCATGTTTGTAGTAACTATAATCTAAAGTAATATTGATTTATTGCAAATGTTTGTCATTTATGCTGCAGAGGTATGGGCAAGGGCCTAAAGGTACACTACAACAAAAAATGTTTATTACAACAAAAAAAATCATTGCAATAACATCAAAGTCATTGCAATAGTTTATGCGAAATGTTGCAATAAAATTTGAGGTAATAAGTTTGTGCTACAAAAAAAAATTTGTTGCAATAAACCTTAAATATTTTAATGAAAATTTTGATGTAATAATATATTTGCTATTGCAATAAAAAATTTATTACTTCGAATATCTTGTAGCAATAGGCTATTATTTCATGAATTTTATTACAATAGATTGTAAAGAATTGACAAAAATAATTTGGGTTCAAATTATTGCAACGGTATATTTATTGTAATAGTTAAATTTTTCATATTTTTCTTACAATAAATTGTAAAATAATTGGAATTAGATCATTGTAATAATATATTCATTGCGGTTTCATGTTTGTCATTGCAATAGATTGTAAAATAATTGATATTTTAGTTATTGCAATGTTAAATTTGTTGCAATAAGCCATCTCTTTGAAATTTCGATCTATTATAATATATCGCAAAATATATAATTGGTATCAAGTTATTACAATGGTTTCTTCAATTTAAGTTATTAATAAAAAAATTGATTTCTTCAATTTAAGTTATTGCAAAAATTTTCTAAATTCAATTTAGTATTAAAATCTCTATTGCAACTAAAAATTATAAATTATTACAACTAATTATTATTAATATAATAATTTACTATTTTTAAGTTGCTATTGCAACGACTTTTAATTTTTAAATGTGATATTATGTCTAATACCACTATTCTAATTTTGTTGTATTAACACTTGATGTAATAGACTTATTTTGGTGTAGTGATTAACTTACTGCAAATGGAAAAAGTAAGAGAAAAGGCTTTCATACTACAATTGGAAAAAGGAAAAAGGAAAAGAAAAAGAAAAAGGAAAAAGAAAAAGAAAAAGAAAAAGAAAAAGAAGAGAAGAGAGAGAGAGGAAGGACTCAAGCTTCTTCTATTTGAGTGTCTTCCGTCTTGAGTGACTTCACCACACCCACAGCCACACTTCTCTCTCTCTCTCAAGAAGAAGCTTCTTCTATCTCATAAAATACACACACACACTCTCTCTCTCTGATTTTCTAGGCCATCACTGAAGGTCTCGGAGGGAGCTCCCAATAACACAAGAAGCTCCACTCTCTCCCACACATATATATTCTTAGTAAATTGCAGTTCTAATTTTCAATAAGAATATATTCTTATGTTAAATTGTTAATGGAACATAATTCTATTGTATCACGCAAGGCTTGATAGAATTGGTCTTGATCTATCTAAAATTGTGAAACCTATTGTTTTTTTAGACTGCTCATTGGGTGCTTTGGAGATTTTTCCTCTGAATTATAGATTGACATGATTACCATTAGTGCAGAAACGCACTACAACAAAAAATGTTTATTACAACAAAAAAAATCATTGCAATAACATCGAAGTCATTGCAATAGTTAATGCGAAATGTTACAATAAAATTTGAGGTAATAAGTTTGTGCTACAAAAAAAATTTTGTTGCAATAAACCTTAAATATTTTAATGAAAATTTTGATGTAATAATATATTTGCTATTGCAATAAACAATTTATTACTTCGAATATCTTGTAGCAATAGGCTATTATTTCATGAATTTTATTACAATAGATTATAAAGAATTGACAAAAATAATTTGGGTTCAAATTATTGCAACGGTATATTTATTGTAATAGTTAAATTTTTCATATTTTTCTTACAATAAATTGTAAAATAATTGGAATTAGATCATTGTAATAATATATTCATTGCGCTTTCATGTTTGCCATTGCAATAGATTGTAAAATAATTGATATTTTAGTTATTGCAATGTTAAATTTGTTGCAATAAGCCATCTCTTTGAAATTTCAATCTATTATAATATATCGCAAAATATATAATTGGTATCAAGTTATTACAATGGTTTCTTCAATTTAAGTTATTAAAAAAAATTGATTTCTTCAATTTAAGTTATTGCAAAAATTTTCTAAATTCAATTTAGTATTAAAATCTCTATTGCAACTGAAAATTATAAATTATTACAACTAATTATTATTAATGTAATAATTTACTATTTTTAAGTTACTATTGCAACGACTTTTAATTTTTAAATGTGATATTATGTCTAATACCACTATTCTAATTTTGTTGTATTAACACTTGATGTAATAGACTTATTTTGGTGTAGTGTTATTTGAATGGATTACTTGTGAATACCAGTCCCTCTCTAGGTTATTTTTGCTAAATAATATTATTTAAAAAAAATACTAAAGGACAAAGATTGTTTGTAACCATTGGCTACAGCTTCTACTGAAAAAATTAACATGTTTATATATTTTAGAATTTTAACTGCTTAAGTGTCAGTTCTTCATGTTCTTAATATGCTTATTAAATTTCATGTCAATTAGATGTTATTTATTATTCGATCTATAAATTTATTTTTAATGCATAATTTTATATTATAAAAATTTGAAATTTAAACATTTGATTGATGATATAACTATTGATTTTTATTCTTTTGAAAATTTTGCAAACATGAAGCATACAAGAAAAAAAAATGTAATCCAACCACACATTATTCAAAATTCACATCTGATAAAAGAATAATTAGTGGGGTTAGAGCCTTTGGCAAACTTTATTCTAAAATAAATTGGAAATGGTTAGCAAGACAAAACTATAAAGATGACTTCTCTCTTAATCAAGTAGCCATCCACTCTGTAGCTATAATTTCTCCAATACAATAATGCAGTTATGCTATTATGCCAATAAGTGAGGTGATCATAATAAGATAATACCTCGTAGAAAAGAAAACAAATAGGATTATAGTAATTAAATAGAATTTTACATATTCATTGACGTAGTATTTCTATATCTTCTTATGCTTCACTGTTTTTTCCTTTTCTATCTTTCTTCTTCTTCTTTTGTTTTCTTTGTCGCATAAAGTCTTTTCTTTGTTTATTGTTAAACGAACTTTTGCTTTTTTCACATGGACTTGGGATCCACCTGCCCAAACCTCCATATGCACAAGAAAATACCTGGAAGCTATCCCAAAAAAAAAAAAAAAAAAAAAACGGAAAAAGCTAGGAAAGCACCTGGAAGGTAAGGGAAACTTGCATAAGGAATCTAATACAAAATGCACTCACTCTGAAAGTTCAAAAATGTATTAAAAACACAAGAGTCATTTAGACTCCCAAATAACAAATTACGGTTTGATTGATTTTACTCTAACGTATACTAAATGCGGAATAGAGTAAATATGAGCGGATAAACAATATAACTACTCTAAGCCATATTCAATATAACACAACAAGAATATGAAAACTAAAAGAGTAGGGAAGAAGAATGCAAACACAAGATAACATGCTGATGTGTTATCGAAGAGGAAACCGAAGAACTCGGCGAAAAACCTCTCTGCCACCCTCCAAGTGGTAATCGATCCACTAGACAGTCGGTTGGGATACATGGGTTAGCAAGAGACCCTCCAAGCCTAATCTACCCAATGCGCCTAAGCCTTCCAAGCTCCTACTCCAACAAGGCTTCTCGGAATCGTGTTTTGTCTAACTTTCTGGATCCTACAATACGCTCAATTGCAACCACCAAGCCTCATCGAGTTCTTTTGGCAAATCCCCAAATCTTCCAAAACTCCAAAACACTCTCTACACTCTGAAAATATGTGGGTTGTGTTCTAGTACAAATCTCCTCTCAAAGTATGACAATGGGAGAGGGAAGGAAAAGAAGCTAGAATGATTTCTCTCTAAGGATGAGTAGCTTTCTCTCAAAAAGATGGATATGTGTGTTGTAGAAAACCCATCTAGGGTTTTCTTTCCGAAATTGCCTCTTGACAATTTGTGGGTAATGAGGGTATATATAGCATGGGTGAAGGGTAAGAAAGTCACAATAAAAATCCTCCAGGCAGAATGTTTCGCGACTATCTCGAGTAAAGGCTTTACCCGCAAGACACTCAAAAAATTCTCTAGGTCGGCATGACTCTTGACTTCCAAAGATGTGCTTCTCACGTGGCTCTTTCGCAGTTTAACTTCTAGCGAGACACTCGCGAAATCCACTAATTCTTCAATTCATGCTCGATTCTTTACAAACTTAATACTAAACCCCAAACAATAAAATCCCACAAAATACAAGGAAATAAAATAAAGCAATTACAATATTTTTTGTCATGGAATAAAACCAACATAAAACATAGTTGTAAATCACAACTTTACAATCTCTTCATTTGGCTATTCTGTAACAAAACACCCTATAACAAACTCTAGACATAAACATGAGTTTGGAAATAATGGCAAAACTCACTCACACCTAAATCTAGAAGCTATGATGAACCTAAAACATGTATACCTATAACCTCAAACACTTGCACAAAACACATTAGACCCTCAAGGTAAAGCAAGTAATAAAAGAACAAGTATAATGTAATAAGTAAATTGCGATTAAATAAACCGCGATTAAGTAAACATGATGTGAAACATGTGAACAACTTGGTCATACACCAAAACAAATATATGGAAATGACTACAATGATCATATAGCAAAACAAATGATCATCCGAACATGCAACCAATAAATCACAATATCGTAAGGATCAATGCATATCCAACATATAAACATGATGCGAAGAGAGCAACAAAGCATAGATATTGAAAATAAAAGCAGTGGTTGAAACAACACCAGGTTTTGGTTTTCAAGTTTGAAAGCACCGGAGAGGAGTTAATCGCATGATCTAAAACTTGTAATTGCTCCTCAAAATTGAACCACCCTTGCATCATCCTTCACCGCCTCAGTAGCGTCTCTAATAGCTTCATTGAGGAAGAAACGTATTCCTCATTATCCATAATCCTATCCTCACACCGAGGCACCAAGCTATTCTCATTAGTAGCACGAGAATTAGAATAAGTGATTGTGTTGTCAAAGCCTTGATGCGATCCTGGAAAACCATGAGAAGCCCAAGCATCCGAAGAGACCATCACACCAAAGAACACCACGGATCACATCTTCATATCCTTTAACTTCAACAAAAGACTTTTTTGCCAAATTGAAGAGAAGAGCCCTGATCCACGAACCAAATTGTTGTTCTTCTCTTGACAGAGTATCCTTACTTCGTAGCCAAATAGAACAGTCTTTATCATCATAAGAAATAGACCCACACCAAGAAAAAATATTTGGCAACCTTTCATGCATAAAAGCAACCCAACTTTCATCATCCTTATCCTAATAAATCTTCCTTCCCCTATATAAAGGCTTTGAGACATCAACAACCACTCTCACTCTCATGAAATTCGGCTCCAACATTTCTCCCAAATCTTTTGGTTTAATTACAGGTCCAATAGTCTCTCCAATACCGAAAGCCATCTCAACAATTTGGAGGGGAAAAGGTAAATTATGAATTTGCACCCAAAAGGCTGTTGTTTTAAATCCCAACGTGTGAATAGGAGCATAACCCTCAAATTTTTCAAAGACAAAAAGAGGTTTGTCAAAAGCCCACGGTTCACCTTGAATAACTCTTTCCACATCAACTTCCAATTCAAAAGCAAACAAAGAGAATGTTTTCACCCCCCCCCCACCGTGACATTGAACCCTCCTCTTGTGCACCATAAAAGTCTGAAAGTTTTTGCAACAGACCTCAACATTTAGTGATCTACGGGTGAAAAATTTCCTTGCAAGTATAAAATCCCTCTTCTTACTATCAATCTTCAATGCAATCCGATTTTCTTCAAACTTTGACAATGATAACTTCTTCCAACAAGTTGATAATTCCTCCATTAAAACAAGTAAAGCAGACAAAAGAACAAATACTAACTTACACGACTTGAAACAAAAACAAGTCTACAAAATACAAACCGACACAATTTGAAACAAACAAATCTCCAAGTAGACAAATATACTTGGGAACCCACCTTCCTTCTCAAAAAGAGGGAAACCATATACTACACGGAAGAGAAGCATAACTACCACTAGAGAAGCCAAACAGCTCTTACTTGAGAACTAAAAAAAAAAAAAAAAAAAATCTTTGGAGTCATTGAGTACATAGCAAATCGTAGAACCTTTAAGTTCATGTGTTTCGAGACATTATCTGGTGTCTTGAATCAGAAAATGACCAAGCAATACCATGACGTTAAATGGAAGACCAATTTGTGTACAAATACACAATATAGAATACAACAAAGGGTGAAATTCCACAATTGTCAATCTTCCAAATGACACCTTAAACACTGTACTTAGTTTAAAATCTCTTTATTAAATTAACACATAGGGAAGTACGTGGTTGTTAAGTTGTAATAAGAATGAGCAATCAACCCTCATCTGTTGATTTGCTTCTTTTACTTTACACGGATATGTATGGTGTGTCTTTTTGTAGGTTGATAAGCCCAATGTTGGTCACAGTACTCGGTTAGTTCTTTTAATAATATTTCCTTTTAACCAAAAAAAAAGAGCAGATGGGTCAACAGTTCATTTTCTAGGACCTATCAATTAATTTTTTTATTAGAGTCGTTTTTTTTTTTTGGGATAAAGTGGGGGTGGGTCTTTAGATAGAATATAGAACTGACATTAAATACATACACTCACTTTTACCTTTTAACTATCCACTTTTTCAAATACACTTTATAAGAAATTTTCTATCACATTCTTTATCTCATTTAAATATTATTTCTTAATTCATTCATTCTTTATTCTTTTTTTATCATCATTTATTCTTTTTATATTCATTTCTAACAATTATATTTTTCAATGAAAAGTGTTATATTCACAACATTTTTCGCAATACTTTCACAAGAATCACATCAAAATCTTATGTGGAAAGTTGTTACTAGTTCTAATTTGAACCCACCGTTGAAATTATTTTTTACTCACCAATATTAGTTAATTACTTAAAATTTATTTTGAAAATATTGTGGTAATATTTTTAAATGGTCATTTCTTATTCTTTTCCTTTCTTTCATCCATACGTATCCTTCTCTCTTTTTTTTTTGGGTAAAAATACAAAACTGACCCTCTAACTTTTATCTTTTTTTCATTTCAATCATCTAATTTTCAGTTTTGTCAATTCAGTCCTCTAACTTTCAATTTTTGTCAATATAGGGCTCCGTTACATTTCTCTTAGTGACTACCGTTAGACCCACTACATCGATGTCGTTTTGCATTTTTTTTTAAATTCGAAATTAGAAGAAAATAAGAAAAATCTGAAAAAAAAAAAAAAAAAAAAAAAAAAAAAAACACACATTAAAGGGAACAGCGAATCTGAAGCACTTAAAGTTTATCTTTGGCGGCCGAATTTGAAGCACTTGAGGCCAACCACGAATTTGAAGCACTTGAAATTTGATAGAATTGAGACCAAGAGCCATTAAAGTTTATATTATATAAGGTTATGTTGATTTGAATTGTGATCCGATTTGATCAAATTAAGAGTGCGATTAAGGCAAGACAAAGGAAAACAAACATGGGTTCAACATCAGAGATTGTAGCCAAGTTGAATCTAGCCGCCCACCCAAAAGGTGGGTTTTACTCTGAACTTTCGTGAGATAACTCTATCGTTCTCTCCAAGTCTCGACTTCCCCCTTAGTGTAAGTTACGATAAAAGAACCTATATTCATATGTGATGATGATGATGAATCTTGTTGTTTTCTATATAAATTTTGTGTTCTTATAATGATTTCAGACAAGGTGGAACTCATAGTGAGTTCGTGCATTTACTTTTTGCTACCATTTGGGAATGTGTCTAGCCTCCACTAAATACCATGTGCGAAAACATGGCATTTTTCTGTTTTTGTTTTTGATTCATCAAGTTTTGCTCTACCTTTACTTTTCTTTTTTTCCCGGTGAGTCTAACGGCAGCAATCGACAGTGAAATGTAACTTTCTCAATGAAGCCCTATATTGACAAAAATTGAAAGTTAGAGAACTGAAAGAAAAAAAAAAAAATGTGAAAGTTAAAGAGTCAATTTTGCATTTTTTTTTTTTTTGTCTTGTTTTTTCTCCACCACACACATATACCCATATATCTCCATCCTCTCCTTTTTTTTTTTTTTTTTTTTTTTTTTTTTTTATCTCCACTTGATTCCAGAACCTCCCTCTCTCTTTCTCCTCCTCTTCATCGCACTTCACTCACACACACAGCCGGCAGAGAGATTGGCCATCATCTATCCCCCTTTCTCTTTCTTTTTTTTTTTTTTTTTTTTTCTTGTTTTGATTCACTTTGTTGTTACAATGGAGCTTAGATAGGCTTTCATGTTCTTGATCTGTTGTTTTTGTTTTGATTTTAGATTTGTTGTTCTAATTAAATTTTTATTTTTCTCTGTTCTTGATCTGTTATTTCTGTTCTGATTTTAGATTGTGTTTGTGTTTTGATTGTGTTACCGTTTGAAAGAGAGACAAATGAACAAAGAAGAGAGGAGGAAAGAGAAAGAATATTTTTTTTATTCAGCCGGGTATTTTTTTAAGATAAAATAAGGGTATAGAATTGCTAAAGTGTTCTCTAAAGTAAGAGAACCACTGTAGCAACTTCAAAAATAAATTGAAAAAGTAGTGTGTTTAGAAAACCTGATGGAACGTAAACAGTAAGTTTTTTTGGAGAAAAAGTAGAGATAGAGCATTTATTGGAGATGCTCTCAGCCAAGCAGCTAGAAGCTAAAAGCAAGACTGACTAAGGCATTATAACTTGATGACATAGAAATAGTAGAAAAAGACATTATAAGCATCACAAAACACAGTCCAGTAGAGCACCAGGAGGGACTAGCTAGAGCACCCATTTATTCTCACGCTACTAGATCCTGCATAGGCAAATTAGTCTTCCTTGATCATCTTCACTTCACGTTGCTGCAGTTAGTAGAGGGGCTGATCTTGTAAGGAATGTTAACTCCACATTTGTTAGGAAGTCCAGCTGCAAGACCAAGATTGAAAGCAGTGTATGGAACCCCACTCACAGCTTGCTTTAGACACTTGCAAACGCTTTGGCGGTCTGCTGTGGTATGAGCCAAGCTGTAGAGAGACTTGATCCCACTGCAGCATTCAGCTGGTACAGTGCCACCATTGGCCACATAAGAAATGCATGGGGTTAAGTACCTCACCACTTGACCACATTGTATTGCTGCTTCGGCCTTTGGTGCACTACTTACCACAATGCACGCAAACACAAAGCATGCCAGCTTAAACACAACAGAGCTAGCCATAATACCCAATTGGAACAAAGAACAATATACCTATTATTTTATTAAAGTAGTTTGCCAGGGCATCCCACTATAAGTTGTCACGTCACAATTTAATATTTATAGAGAAAACTTACGCTTCAACCTTGCCTTTTCTCAGCTTCAGCGTGCGCATGGGTCCAACAACAAACATAAACGTAAAACATAAACGCCGAATTCGCCGGATTAAGTGGCTGTTTGGATTCAGCTGCCTTCATCTACGTTTTGTTCACAACGCGTTTCAGCCCAAAAAAGGTAGCTACATTTGATGACTTTTGTCAGTGGTGTATTCATACACTGTTTATTTGCATTGCTGCGTCTGCGTTTTCACACTTTTTTTTTTTTTTTTTTTTACATTTCACGCATTTTGCAGAAAAGGGAGACAAACGGCACTGTAGCAGTACTATTTATGGGACTCACAGCCACTTTATTCATTATAAAAAATATTAAAAATGAGTCCCACGATACTATTTACAAATTTAAAAATTATTTTATTACAATATTTTCAGTTTTCAATTTAAATAACAATAAGTTCAATTCAAACCGGTACAAGTCTTTCTTCTTTATTTTATCATCTGACCAACTTTTGCGTCTTTTATTAGAGTCGGTGGGCACGTGGGCACGGCATCCCACTATAAGTTGTCGCATAAGCGCTTTCTTCTTTATCTAATATTTATTGTCAAAATCAACTTTTTTTTTTTTTTTTTCAGTTTTCACGTGGACGTGGGCTCATCTGCACAAACCTCCGCATGCACAGGAGAATACTTGGAAGCTATTCAAAAACAAAAAAACAAAAGGAAAACGGAAAATGGAAAATGCTAGGAAAAAACATGGAAGGTATGGGCCACTTGCAGACGGAATCTAATACAAAATGCACTCACTCAATATTATAATTTATTAAAATTGAACAATAATGTCACTTTGTAATATGGGGATACTTAATTGAACTATAATATATTTATTTATTAAAAAATATTAAAAGTAATACAAATTTTATTAAAAATTTTATTAATAGATGTGATAATGAATATGATTGGTACTAGTTCAACAAGATAATAAATAAGTATTTGAAATTATTTTTGAGTAATTTGTAAGTAAAACTCGGATTTGTGTTAAAAACACAAGACCTTGTTTAGACCCTCAAATTAAAATTATGACTCAGTTAATTTCACTCTTACTTAATCAAAGTGCGGAACAAAAGTAAATAAAGCGCAATAAACTGATAACTACTCTAGTGCATAAATATGAACAACAAACAATAAAAGTAAAATACAAGAGTAAGGAAAGAAATATGCAACCACAAGATAACACGGTGATGTGTTATCGAAAAGGAAATCGATCGCCGTGTTATCTCCTTTTCCATGAAATGAATGTTGAATTCTTCGTACAATTATTGTTTGTCAAGATTCTAAGGCCCCCACGATTTTTAATTTTCTTGAACGATAGTTTGTTGGAAAAACTAGATGGAGAAAAATGTTAATGAGTGTATTCAATGTGTGGTGTGGAATTCCATCAAAAAGAAAAAGTTCGGTGTAGAATATTAGGTACTATAAGAAAAAATTTTGTTGAAAACATTTTGTGGAATTCCATCAAAAAGAAAAAGTTTGGTGTGGAAAATTAGGTAATTTAAGAAAAAAAAATTCTAAATTGAAAAGTTACGCTTGAAAGATAAAGGAGACTCCAAAGACTTGAGAAAAGAAAAACGAAATCTTCGAACTCTCTTTTAAGACTTTAGAAGTTCCAAGTCTTTGGATTATAAATTTGTATTTTTTAAAACAAAAAAAGGTATATAAATAAACTTATCATTATTTGAACAATGATGAGTTTAGAATTATCATTTTTTATTTTGATTTTGATCACAATGGTGGCAGCATAGCAACCTTATTATGGTTAGGATTTTTGAGGCATTTGATCTAATTTGGGTTTTTGAATAAGGTTTTCAAAGTTTTGGTTATTTTTCTTAGAATTTTGTGAGTCTTTTAAAAAAAATTATTAAAATTTGAGTTTATGGGTATTTGTCAAATATATATATATATATATATATATATATATATATATATATATATATAAGCGATTGAGAAGGTGGGGAGATTTCGGTACCCTAAGTGCTAAGTTTTACAGAAATTTGGCATTGACAACGCTGAATTGGGGGAAAGAGAAGAGAGACTCTGACAACCAATTTGGTACTCCATTTCAAATTACTATAACACCAACCGTCTTTTTTACACACACACACACACACACACACACACATATATATATATATATATAGATACATACGTCCTAAATCATCAATGAACTTGTTCAACAATTAAATAAATAAACCATCAATTAAAGAATGCTCAAAGCCTCAAACTCTTTGTTCAATTATTTTTAAGGATATTTCCCATGAAGCATGGAGATGGAAATATAAAAACAAGTCATCAATCAACTATAAGGTTCCAAATAATGACATTTGGAATAATTTTGAGTAATCATAATAATAATTATAAATTAAATAGGACAAAACTTAAGTACAGCACCTTAGATGTTGTTCTTTAGGTTTCCCTCTTAAGATTCAGCTATATAGTTACTTAACTAAAAAATACATTTTCTTCCCGTGAGAAAAAATTTATATGGCAGAATCTTAAAAGGGAAAATTAAGGAACAACACCTAAATCTTGTACTTAAGTTTTGCCCGATTAAATATATACAAGTCCTAAACCATCTATTAATCCATTAAAAAAATCCATCAGTTAAAGAATGCTCAAATTCTCAAAATCTTTGTCCAAATTTTTTTAAAGACATTTCCAAAAAGCATGGAGATGGAAATATAAAAAAACAAGTCGTCAACCAACTGTAAGCCTCAATTTTTATTTTTATTTCTTCATTGTGCAAATTTAATGAACCCTTCAATTAAATTTTATGAGTACAAACAAACATCAATTAGAAGATATCTAAGACAATCCATAAGTAAGATGTTTTTTTTCTTACATGGTAAACTCATTAATGAGAAGACAAAGGCTACATAACCGTTTAATAAAAAACTTCTAGTATAATATAATGGGCTTATAATAATTTTTTGTAATGGAAGGGAAGCTTTGGTTGACTATTTAATGTGTTTTGGTTTAAGGGTAGGAAAAAAGAGAGATTCAAAGTTCAAACTAATGATTTTGGTTTATGAAGTTTTCTCCTTAATCACTTGTGTTACTAAAAAAGAATACAATTAAAATAAGTCCAAATCCATAGGAAAAAAAAATATGCCACTATCAGGGAATAAATTGTTATTAATAATTCGATAGATGAAAATGTAATGTTAGTGGTACGTAAGATCAAATAAAAATCAATAAAAAAACAAGTCATCAAACAACTGCAAGGTTCCAAATAATGGCATTTGGAATAATTTTGATTAATCATAACAATAATTATAAATGAAATATATGTGAGTCCTAACTCCTAAACCATCCATTAATCCATTCAAAATAAATAAATAAATCATCAATTAAAGAATGCTCAAAACCTCAAACTCTTTGTCCAATTATATTTAAGGACATTTCTCGTAAAGAATTGAGATGGAAATATAGAAAACAAGTCATCGATGACCAACTATTAGCCTCACTTTTTTTCCTAGTTGAGCAAATTTAATGAGCACTTCAATTGAATTTGATGAGTACAATAACAAACATAAATTAGAAGATATCAGCAAAAATCCATAAGTAAGGTGCTGATTTTCTTACATGGAAAACTCATTAATTAGAAGAGAAAAGCTACATAGCAGTTTAGTAAAAGAATTTCCAATATAAAATAATGAGTTTATAATAATTTTTTTTAATGGAAGTAAAGCTTTGGTTTACCATTTACTTGGTTTAAGGAGAGGAAAAATGAGAGGTTCAAACTAATGATTTTGGTTTTATGAAGCGTTGTCCTCAATCACTGGTGTTACTCAAGAAGAATACAATTAAAAATTTAAAATAAGTCTAGAGCCACACACACACACAAAAATTACAACTATCGAGAAGAAAAATTGTTATTAATAATTTGACAGATAAAAATGTGATATTAGTGGTAGGTTTAGATAAAAATTGATAAATAAAAATTTAAAAAAAAAAACTTAACAATTTAATTGTTGTGAAAGTTACCATGTTTATAACATTACTCATGCAATTATTATCTTTAAAAAAGGAAGACTTGCTTTTTATGGTGGAAGACTTTTAAAGTTCAAGCTTTTTGTTATTAATAAACATTTTTTTTTTTTTATTTTTGACAAAAAAAAATCAACAAACATTTTTTTCAACAATAAATAAATAAACACAATTTTTTATAGTGGAAGACTTGGGAGACTAGCTGCTTTTTTTTTTTTTTTTTTTTTTTTTCAGAACAAATACAACTTCATTGACTCGTAAGTCTATACTCTAGTCTCTTCACGACAGGTGTGTGAGAACCGTGAAGGGCACGCAGCACACAAAAGATCGGCCTTACTCTTAGATTGATGTGTTGGGAGAAAATATTTATTGCATGTTATGACTTATGAACTATAATCTACGAACATGGAACAAGATTGCAATATTTGAATGTTTTTCACTTGACAATTTTTATATGCTACAAGACAAGCTTTTATTTGCTAAGAATACAAAAATGGACCAATTGATTATTTGCATAAAAATAAAATATCATTAGAACCATTATCATCTTTATTTCTTTTCAAAAATCTAATTAAAATTCACTCTATTATTATTAATAAGAAACTTAAAATGCTTTTTTAATAGGAATTTAACATGCTATGTTAATATAGGTTTCTCAATGTATTTTCTAATATAAATAAATTAAAATCCATTGCTCCCACCAACAAAAAGTTCACATACTAAATAACCGCCAAAACAACGCCCATAATGGCATTTATCTCATTCTTATGATCCCTGAATTTTTTTGCCTGTATATTATATTCTTTATTTATAAAAGAAAAATGACCCCTAATGACCAATGAAATTTTCCTTTAAAGTGTTATATAAAGGCCTACAAAATGAAGATAATGTGTTGTAGAATCTTAAGCGTAAGACAAAAAGCATTCAGATTTAAGAAACTGATCAAGCACAAAACTCTCCTATAAATTATCATCCAATTAGTATCATTTTCATTAGTAAAACCCTTACTATTTACATAATAATAAGAGAAGTACTACGTCCATAACATTTTTACAATATTTTCTCAACAAATCATAGTTGGTTATTTGTTACTAGTTCAAATTTGAACCTAATACTAAAATGATTTTTTTGCCCCAACAATAACAACTAGTAACAACCTGCCACTTATAATAATCTGATACTAACAAACAAATTTTTTAAATGGGAAAGTTGTGCTTGTGCCAAGTGTATATAAGAGAGACTCTAAAGTCTAAAGTCTCTAGACAAGAAAAAATGAATTTTCCGAAACTCTCTTTTAAGACTTTAGAAGTTCAAAGTCTTTGGATTATGAATTTGTATTTTTTTGGGACAAGAGTTATTAAATTGAATTATCATTGACAAAAAAAGAGGTATTGTAATTTTAAAAAAAAATTCTAAAATGAAAAGTTACGCCCAGCGTATGGATTACTCTCAATCCAAAGACTTTGGACAATAAAAACAAAGTCTCCAAAATTCTCTTTTCAAGACTTTAGAGGTTCAAAGCCTTGAATTATAAATTTATAATTTCCTAAAATAAAAAAGGTATTAAAATGAATTTATCATTATTTGAATAATCAAAAATTCAAAATTATCATTTTGTATTTTGATCTTGGTCACAATGGTGGTAGCGTAGTAGCCCCATCATGGTTAGGAGCCGATCGATTTGCGTTTTCAAATGGACACTCAAAGTTTTGGATATTTTGTTTAATCTCTATTTTATCTTTTCTTTTGCACATAAAAGTAGTCATAATTTTGTAATTACTATAAGACCAATTGTCTCTATTACGTTTTGCAAGTTGGAGGACTCCCTTTCATATCGCTTGGATTTTAAATGATTTTAAATATATACTTGTCCTAAACCATCAAGCTCAACTCTTCGTCAATTCTTTATGAAGAACATTTCCCGAAAGCATTGAGTTGGAAATATAGAAAACATGTCATCAATCAACTATAAAGTTCCAAAAATGGCATTTGAAATAATTCAGATTAATTAGAGCAATATAAAATTTCTAGGCATCTAGAAGGAAGTAAATTGAAAATCCATAGTATATGCTTCATGATAATTATCTATATTATAAATTGAATTCTCAAAAGCATATATAGCATGATCTTATATGGTTAGCCAAAAGTCAAACAACTTCAGTTTTATATATATTATCAATTGTAAATTTCCTTGACATTTACAATTCCTCACTCTAGAGAGGGTCACTTTGTCGTGGCTTCATCATAATATATATATATTGTAGTTGCACAATTTTCCTTGGCCCAACTTCTATTGATCAGGCCTTGGTCCAAAGCACAACCCACAATAAATATTTGTAGAGGATGGGTCAAAGAACTTAGCCTCAGTTAACCTATTCGGTCTGATGCATGGACTGTATTGTTTGCAAAAAGAAATAAAAACACAAGAATGGATCTCTCACGTATGATTTTATTTCTCCAGTTATTGATACAATTCTTCTGTCCTCTTCTTTGAGGGACTCCACTATATTATATAGTTCTCTTCTTTTCATCTCAACCTTACACCTGTTGATCATCTAAGCATCCACTTGAGCACCTGTCCCATCAGACGCCCTCATCGGTCCCTTTGTGAGTTGCGGAGGCCAAGGTGGTACTGTTCAGGGTCTTTTCCTCATTAATGCGGCCAAGAGGGTGGTTGGGGCGCAATTAATGTGGTGGTAGCCTTCCATGAGATATTTTGGATTTAATTCATTTTATATGTTGGGAAGATGAGCTGAAATGGTTGGGGAAAGTTTCTCGTCTGGGTTTCGTGATGTCCGAGGAGGAGTTACTCCTCGGACAGGTTTCCTTAGCGCTATTGGGATTGAGTAACGCTTCATATGAGGCTTCCCTTTGGACAGGATGCTCCTCGGACGGGCCTGAGTTTGGAATAGCCCATCATTTTTGGGCCGGGCCCCACAATAGCCCCTCAAAACTCCGGTTTTTACCTCCCTCCGAGGACAAAAGCGGGGTTTTGATGTTTGTGAGAGGATGGAAATAAGGAGATCGTGGGGCACGCGTGCGGACCGTTACTTTTGGCGCGCTACAATTTACGAGGCGCGGCCATTAACTGGAGGCGTTATGTTCCCTTCATCCAACGGCTTGGCGTGGATCGAACGGCCATCGTTTTTCCCGTATTTTTAGGCGGGGATGATCTTTTCTCCCTCTTCCCGGCTATATAAGACATCGAGGGGGTTCAGTTCCTTCTTTCATCTCGCATTTCACAAACCTCAAAGGACTTGAGAGAACTCCATCGAATCCCGTGAGATATATGAACACTTGCGTCCGTTCTGTACGCCGCCGTAGCCGTTTTTGTGAAGCGTTTCGTCCGGGGAGAGATTTCCAGGCGTCCCATTGAGCGTTTTGTGAAGGTACCAAGACATTTCGTCTTTCTCACCGTTTCAATTCCCTCCTCGGACTCTACTTTTCTTTTCGGTCTTTACTTTCATTTCCCATTTCGATTCGAGATGGGTAGATTCGAGAAATTAGTAAAAACTCCAGCCGCTATGGAAGCCTTTAGGGCGAAATACCACATTCCCCTGGGGGTTGGGCTGCGATCTTGTCCTATTGAAGGAATATTGACAGATAGAGTTGAGGGAGAAGTCTTTATTCCCATAATTGCTTTCATAGAGGGAGGGATGACACTTCCCATGCGTAGGATTACAAGGGAATACCTGTTCAACCATAGGTTGACGCCGTATCGTTGTGCCCCCAATATGTTCAAGATACTAGGGTGTGTAGACGTCTTAGACGAGCGGATGAATCTAGGCCTCACCTGGCACGATGTGGCTTATCTGTGCGAATGTCACCGCCTCGGGGATGATGGGTATTATCTTAAATCCCGGAACGAGGACGTTAGGTTGATCTCTTGTCTCCCAGTATCCAATAAGACCGTGAAGAATAACTTCCTCATTGCTTCTGGGGAGTGGTTCGACGGTATTCATTGTCCAACTCGAGCAGAAAACCCAGGTGCGACGTTTTTAGGATCGATCCTTTTTGGGAAAGGATTTAGTATTAAGGGGTTATTATTTTTCTTACTTTACGTAATTGGAAAATTTCATGGACTAACCCCACTTTTCTTGGTTGTTTGCACAAAGCTCACGTTGCTCCTCGGATAAACTTTGTAAACGTGCGGTACTGAACTATCTTTTGAGGTCGGAGATTTACGCTTCGAGGACGGACGATTGCGTGCGGCCCATTTGGTTACGGGTTATCAACCTCTGAGCGGCGCTTTCCGTGCAATCGGTCACGCTATAAGGGCTGGCAATCCGAGGTCTGGCTAGGATTGACGTGTCCCGGGACGGGTTCCTAGCTCAACACGATCTGCCACCAGTTGTGTTGCCTGGTGTCAGAAATCCCTACTTAGCGGAGCAGCTACCTCCGGTAAACGAGCCTGGCGCCGCTGTTTTGGTTGAAGAAGAAGCTGAATCATCTCGTCTTTCCCTTGAGGAAGAGATAGACAAGTTTTACTTCGAGGAGGAAATTCAAAAAACCCCTTGGTGGAGCTTTCTAATCCTGAAGCAGAGCAGGACCAACATTCCGCAGTTGGTGTTCCCTCAATCGTTATCTCGCTCGGACGATACTTGAGACGAAGAGGCGAGCCCATGGCGAGAAAAAGAAAGTCTCAAAAGGAATTGATGTCCTCCCGAGGGAAAGGTCGATCATCGAAGGGACCAACTCCATCACAGGCCAAAACCCTTCCCCCGGTGATCCCCCAGGGCGTCTCGGACCCTGGCCTTAAGGTTAATCCGGACCTGAAAAAGAAAAGGCCGGTTGACACTCCTGAGGAAGGCGAGGTGGCTGCCCAACCGACCAAGCGGCAAAAAACCACACGGGCGCCAAGGAGCAGAAGGGGTAACTCCTCGGAGAGCCGGGATGAGGGGAACCTTGCTGAAGTGCGCGCTGCCCCTCGTCCATGGGACCCAAAGTTGGAGCTGGATGGGGTTGCCATCCCTTTCAATGCTTCGGTCCGAGAGTATAATCGAGGCCGGGCAGGGTACGTGGCGGAGGCCTTAGAGCAACCCCTACTTCTTCCTCGGGACATGGAGGCCTATAGGCGGTTCTCTCGATCCGAGCTCTTCCTATCCCTTAAAAGGGATCTCGCGTTGGTAAGTAATCCTTTTCTTGTTTTATTAATTTACTTACCCTGTTAGATTTCTTTTTTTTTTTTTTTTTTTTTTTTTTTAATACACTGTTGTTTCATTCGCAGATTACTCGGCAGGTGTTCGTGGCTGAGAGAGTTTTGCCGTGATAGCCGCAATCGGGCCGAGGCCGAGACCCGTGCTCGGACGGAGATGGAGAAAGCCTTGGGGTCCCTCAAGCACGATCACCTTAGGCTCACGGACGAGTTCAAGGAGTCGGAGAACCGGCGCAAAGTGCAGAGGCTGGTTTGAAGAGTGCCGAGACCCGGGGCGGAGGACCAGCGCAAGAGTCAGCTGTACACGACACGCCTTAACCTCGTCATCGAGAGGCAGGCGGTGTAGGATCTTAAGACTGCCCTGCAAAAAGTAGAGGATGAGCTGAGGCGGAGTAAAGGAGGAGGCCCAGCTGATCCGAGAGGCTACAGAGGCCGAGAAGAATGCTACTCGCCAGCTCGGGGCCGAAGAGACGGAGGCTAGGCTATCTGAGGAGATTCCCGAGGTATGCAGGGAGTACTGCGGCATTTCATGGGCTCATGCTCTCGACGCTGCAGGAGTTCCTGCGGATTCGGCGCTAAGACTGCCCGAGAGCATCTTCTATCCTCGGGAGATCCGTGCGAATCCCGATGACGTCTAAGTGGCTTCAGAGCGGGACCTGGCGAAGTGCTCGATGCCGTCCTTGTGCCTGATATGGCGGAGGATCCCGCCGCAGGCTCTACCATCGAGGTTCCTCTTCCTCGGCCCGAGCAAAAAGAAGATCCTCCTGCTAAAGCTTAGCCTTTTAGGCTTTCAATCTTTGTGAATAGTTAATATATATATATATATATTTTTTTTTTTTTTTGAATGAGAGTTATCCTACTTTTCCCTTTTTTGTAAGGACCTCTCTTTCTAATGTACTCGGAATATTAATATAAAATGTTCGTTTTGCTTACTACGGATGTGTGTCAGTAGCGCTCTTCTTTAAACATTTATGATCGATGTGGATACAGGTAATCGGTCAAAATAAAATGGGTTTTTGGGGCTGCGCATTTGACGGTTGCGATGGTGCTAGGCTTCGCGCACGCCTTAAAAATGATTTCCTTTAAGCAATAATCTCCCAATCTATCATAAGTAATAATTTCCCTTAAGTCTATGGTCCGAGGAGCCATGCAAGACTTAGGTTCTGTTTAAAACTTATGAATAGTTGCCTTAAGTATTAATTTCCCCAAAGTCTGTGGTCCGAGGAGCCATGCAGGACTTAGGTTCTGTTTAAAAACTTGTATGAGTTGTCATGAGTAATAATTTCCCCAAAGTCCGTGGTCCGAGGAGCCATGCAGGACTTAGGTTCTGTTTAAAACCATGAATTGTCATGAGTAATAATTTCCCCAAAGTCTGTGGTCCGAGAAGCCATGCAGGACTTAGATTCTGTTTAAAACCATGAATGGTCATGAGTAATAATTTCCCCTAAGTCTGTGGTCCGAGGAGCCATGCAAGACTTAGGTTCTGTTTAAAATTTATAAATAGTTGTCACGTAGACCAGCGAGCGGCGGATAGTCATGAAAGAAAACGTATACTAAGCCATTTTCATTAATAATAATACCTCCCGAGGTTATTTACATTCCATGGTCGAGGTACAGCTTTTTCATCCAAATCTTCTAGGTAGTAGGCGCCTATCCCGGCCACAGATGTGATACAATATGGTCCCTCCCGGTTGGGCCCCAACTTGCCCCAAGAGAGGTTCTTTGCGCTGCCAAGAATCTTCCTCATCACGAGATCACCTGGACCCAGAGGGCGCAATTTGACGTTAGCATCATACCCTTGTCTCGACTTCTAGTGATAGTAGGCCATATGAATCGTGGCCTTTTCCCTTCTTTCCTCGGCTAGGTCTAGACTTCTTCCTAGCAACTCATCGTTATCGCTTGGGGTAAACGAGCTAGACCTCAACGTGGGGAAATTGTTCTCGATCGGAAGCACGGCCTTAGCCCCATAAGTCATTGAGAAGGGGGTTTCACCGGTTGAACGCCGTGGCGTTGTCCGATAGGTCCACAAGACGTGCGGTAGTTCTTCTACCCATCTCCCCTTTGACTCATCCAGCCTTTTCTTCAATCCGTTCACTATGACCTTATTTACGGCCTCGACTTGCCCGTTTCCTTGGGGGTATGCGGGGGTGGAATATCGATTAATGATCCCAAATTCACGGCAATACTCCCTAAAATTCTTGCTGTCAAACTAAAGACCATTGTCGGAAATGAGTGTTCTCGGAGTTCCGAAGCGAGTGATAATGTTCTTCCAAATAAATTTCTGGGCATCCACGTCCCTGATGTTGGCCAAAGGTTCAGCCTCCACCCATTTAGTAAAGTAATCGGTTCCGACTATTATGTATCGCTTGTTCCCCGCAGCCTTGGGGAAAGGCCCGACAATATCAAGACCCCATTGCGCGAACGGCCATGGACTGGAAAGCGGGTTGAGAACCCCTCCGGGTTGGTGGATATTCGGGGCAAATCTTTGGCACTGATCGCACTTCTTAGCGTATGCCTGGGCCTATCTCTGCATGTTCGGCCACCAGTATCCTTGGGTGAGTGCCCTGTGCGCCAGCGATCTTCCTCCGGTGTGACTTCCACATACTCCCTCTTGCAACTCCTCAAGGAGAGACTCGGACTCTTCTGGATGTACGCAGAGTAAGTACGGTCCAGAGTAGGAGCGCCGATAGAGTTTGCGGTCCTCGATAGCCAAAAACGAGGAGCATTTCTACGTATCTTCTCGGCTTTTAGTTTTTCTTCCGGTAGGATATCGTCTTGGAGGAAATTCCTTATGGGGTCCATCCAACCGGGACTCTGTCTAATCTGATGGACTTGGGTCGGGTTTCCGCTGATGGGACTAGCCTTGACTAGATCTTCGACTAGGATCATTCGTGGCAAATTACGTGCCGAGGACGTGGCAAGAATGGCCAGCGAGTCTGCATGAGTGTTTACGCTCCTGGAAATGTGTGTCGATCAAGGATTCAAAACTCGTCAGTAGCCGTTTGACTTGTCCTAGATACTCTTGCATCCTAGTATCTCGAGCTTCTAGCTCTCCCATCACTTGTCCGACCACTAATCTGGAGTCCGAGAATGCTTCTATTACTCTTCCACCCAATTTTTGAACCATTTCCATCCCTTGAAGTAAGGCTTCGTATTCGGCTTCATTGTTCGTAGCCGAGAATCCGAGTCTTAACGATTTTTCAATGATAGCGCCGTCTGGTGATATTAAAACTATCCCAACTCTTGATCCTCTCTGGTTGGCCGCGCCATCCACGTAGACCTTCCAACGCATGGTCCCCCCTGCTGAAACTGCGCCAACCAGTTTTCCACCTAAGTCTTTCTTCTCGGTCATCGTTTCTATAGAGGGCTCGGCAAACTCCGCTACCAGGTCTGCGAGGACCTGCCCTTTGACAGAGGGTCTGGGCATATATTTAATATCAAAGGCCCCCAAAAGAGCACTCCACATGGCGATCCTTCCTGTGTAGTCAGCGCTTCGAAGCACGGTTCGAAGGGGAAGCTGAGTTAGAACGATGACCGTATGCGCCTGAAAGTAATGAGGAAGCTTCCGGGTTGCATGCACTATCGCCAGAATTGCTTTTTCTAAAGGTAGGTATCGCACCTCGGCCTCATGTAGTGATTTGCTCACATAGTACATCGGTCGCTGCACCCCATTATCATCCCGTATTAGCACCAGGCTTACGGCGTGGGGAGTTACGGCGATGTAGGCAAACAACACCTCGTCTGCCTCGGGGATGGACATGATTGGTGGTCGGGACAGGTAGTCCTTAAGCTGCTGGAAAGCCTGAACGCAATCCTCCGACCATTTGAACTCTTTCCACTTGTTTATCGGGAGGTAAAAGGCCGACATCGATCCGCCGATCGTGATATGAACCGGTTTAATGCCGCAATCATGCCAGTGAGCTTCTGCACCTCCTTCGGGTTACGAGGAGTCTGTAGGCTGTTAATGGCTTTGATTTGGTCGGGACTCACTTCTATTCCCCTGTGGGTGACCATGTACCCTAGGAATTTCCCGGACCCGACCCCGAATGAACATTTGGAGGTATTCAGCCGCAACCGGTGCTCCCTTAAGATAGCGAAGACCGTTCCAAGGTCTTTCACGTGCTCAGACACCCTTTTACTCTTCACAACCATATCATCTATATACACCTCAATGATCTTGCCCGATTGTGGCTCGAACATCCGAGTCATCATCCTTTGGTAGGTTGAGCCCGCGTTCTTTAGCCCAAATGGCATCACCTTATAATGATAATTTCCGATGGGCGTCATGAAAGCCGTTTTCTCTTGGTCCTCTAGCGCAAGGGGTATCTGATGATAGCCCTGGAAGGCGTCCAGGAAGCTCATTCGAGGGTGCCCCACTATTGCATCCACCAATCAATCGATTTTTGGTAGAGGGAATGGGTCCTTGGGGCACGCCTTGTTCAGGTCCGTGAAGTCCACGCAGACCCTCCACTTCCCCGTCTTCTTCCTTACCACCACCGTGTTCGCCAACCATTCGGGGTAAAAGACCTCTTTGATAGCCCCTGCTCTTTTCAATTTTGCCACCTCGTCTCTTACGGCACTAGCGTGTTCCTTTGAAGGGCGTCGGGGTGGCTGCTTCCTCGGAGTGGAAGAAGGGTTGATGTTCAGGTGATGACAAATGAGGCTAGGATCAACTCCTGGGGCATCGTAGGCGTCCCAAGCAAATACGTCGATATTTTCTTTGAGAAATCTGACCAGTTCTTCCTTTTCTTGAGAGGGCAATTGAGAGCCGACCTGAAAGAACTTCTCCGGGTCATCGTTGACAGCAATCTTATCTAAACCTTCACACTTTATCTCCTCGGCCAGCCCATCGTCTTGCTTTGCCGAGGAGGCTGGTTGTTATAAGCTCTTTGGGACCGAGGACTCGACCAAGGGCCGATGTAAAATGGCGGCCACCACACACTTCCTGGCCAAGGCCTGATCTCCTCGGATTTCTTCCACTCGTCCTCTGGATGGGTATTTTACTTTTTGGTGAAGTGTGGAGGTCACGGCCTCTAGGGTGTGGATCCATGGCCTTGCAACTATCGCGGTGTAGGGCGAATAAGCGTCGACCACGATAAAATTCACCTCCACCACTTCCGCCCTTGCCCCATCATGCGGGCGGTCGGATTTACCCCTTTGGCGTAACAATCTTCCCCTTGAAGGCTGAAGGGGGAATCATAAGTCATCAAATCTTCTGGCTTCAAGTTCAGCCCCTTGTATAGGTCGGGGTACATTATCTCCACCGTACTTCCCGAGTCTACTAACACCCTTTTCACATCGAAACCTCCAATCCGCAAGGTGACCACCAAGGCATCATCGTGAGGTTGAATAGTTCCTCTCTTATCCTCATCCGAGAATCCTAGTATCAAAGAGCTTCCCTTTTTTGACCTTTTGGGCTCCCTTTGCCTGCCCTCGGAGGGGAAGCGATCCACGGCTAATACCCTGGGGATGGGCGGCCCAGTTCTTCCCGATGCAGTGAGGATGACATGTATTGTCCCAGTGGGGGGTCTTAAAGACACGTCCCTTCGAGGTTCTTGTGTTGCTTGGCCGGGATGGCCGCTCGATAGGTGCAGCAGGTGACGTAGCTTTCCTTCTCGGACCAATTGATCTAGGTGATTCCACATTCTGCAATCCCTCGTTAGTATGCCCGTGGTCCCGATGATAGTGGCAATACAAGTTAAGGTTACGTTTGGCGGGGTCTCCGCCATCTTTCCCGACCACCTGAAATAGGGTTCATCCCTTACTTTCTCCATACCTGTTGTCGGCTCTCTCGAATACGGCATTCACTGTTTTTGCGGGTTGCTCTGCCCACTGTCGCGGAAAATCTCTCCTCGGTGACCAGGATTGTGACGTTCCGTCCCGAAATCATTTGCTTTAAGGGGGATAACCTTCTCCTTTCCCTTCCCTTGCAGGTGATCTTCCTCCACTCTTTTGTACTTGTCGATCCTATCCATTAGCCGTTGGACGTCGAGCAAGAATGGTTTTCCGGTGAGGATTTCCTTAAGCCATGCCCGGTGGGAGACCGCTTTTGAACGTCTTTGATAGCAACATTATCATGGTTGTCATCTAAATCGTTATACACCTCCCAATACCTATCCGAGTACGCTTTCGGGGTTTCTCCTTCGTGCATGGACAAGGACAGTGCGAACCGAGAGGTCGAGGGACTCGGTGTTTGTAATGAAACGGGAGCAAAAAGCTTGAGTGAGTCGCTTGTAAGAGCCTACGGAGTTTGTCTTCAGGCTGTTGAACCACCTCATTGCCATCGATCCCAAGTGGATGGGAAGATTTTGCACATTAGGGCCTCGTTTTGCGAATAAATCGCCATTTTCCGGTTAAACTGACTCACGTGCTCCACCGGGTCTGTTTTGCCGTGATAGATGGCGAACACCGGTTGGTTGAAGCGTCTTGGCAGCTTAGCCCCTTCGATTCTATTCGTGGGTGACCTTGAGACCTGATCCAGCGCCTTCTTCATGGCATCGCTCCCCGAACCTTTGTCGGACGGGCTCTCATACTTCCGTGCAGGGCGTGGTTCCTTTTCGTAAGAAAAGGTTTCGCTTGGGGGGGTCCTTGACCTTCGTCTGTAACTCACGTCTTCCGCGTTAGAAGATTCGCCCGAGTCGAGGGGAGATCGTCTTCACTGCGCACGTCGTAACTTCCTTTTTAGGTCATCTATCTCTCGCCGCATGGCCTGGTGACTATTTCGTCTCTGAGACACGTGACTTCCTATCCGAGTGTGACTGCGGCTCGTCCGGGTGGTATGCACACTTCCCTCATGATTCCCCCTGCCGCCTGGGTCGATTGGGTTATTTTGCCTGCGGGACTCTACGAGTCGTGTCCGTTGGGAGTTAGCTTGGTGAGTCCTCCTGGTGCGGATCTAGTTACGCCATGCTCGACCGTTGCACTAGCCGATGCCTTAGTTCTTCCCACAGACGGCGCCAATTGTAGTTGCACGATTTTCCTTGACCCAACTTCTATTGATCGGGCCTTGGTCCAAAGCACAACCCACAATAAATATTTGTAGAGGATGGGTCAAAGAACTTAGCCTCGCTTAACCTATTCGGTCTGATGCATGGACTGTATTGTTTGCAAAAAGAAATAAAAACACAAGAATGGATCTCTCACGTATGATTTTATTTCTCCGGTTATTGATACAATTCTTCCGTCCTCTTCTTTGAGGGACTCCACTACATTATATAGTTCTCTTCTTTTCATCTCAACCTTACACCTGTTGATCATCTAAGCATCCACTTGAGCACTGTCCCATCGACGCCCCTCATCGGTCCCTTTGTGAGTTGCGGAGGCCAAGGTGGTACTGCTTGTTCAGGGTCTTTTCCTCATTAATGCGGCCAAGAGGGTGGTTGGGGCGCAATTAATGTGGTGGTAGCCTTCCATGAGATATTTTGGATTTAATTCATTTTATATGTTGGGAAGATGAGCTGAAATGGCTAGGGAAAGTTTCTCGTCTGGGCTTCGTGATGTCCGAGGAGGAGTTACTCCTCGGACAGGTTTCCTTGGCGCTATTGGGATTGAGTAACGCTTCATATGAGGCTTCTCTTTGGACAGGACGCTCCTCGGACGGGCCTGAGTTTGGAATAGCCCATCATTTTTGGGCCGAGCCCCACATATATATTTAGACACACACATGCAATTGAATTTCAACCTATAGTATCCATTCTATGATAATTATTATTTTTTATCAATAGGCCAAGATACCCATTGGTTTTTGGTATAGGTGGAATTTAAATCCCAAATCTTTTATTCAATAACAAGAAATTTTATCAATGGAGTTAACTGAAATTCACAATGTATACTATATTTATACTTAAAAATTCATTGATTCAATTTTAATTAAAATAATTAAAGTCTTTTACCCTTATATCAATAATAATAATAATAACATTTATAATAAAGCATTAATGGGAATATATTTGATACGAGTAAGAAACTACATTTCTAAGAAACTTTTGTCTAGGGAAAGATTTCAAAAACATTGGAGATGGAAATTGGTAAGGAATATTTCTATTTTTATGCATCATCAGAAATTAATGTCCCAAAAATTTTAAGATTTAAACACTTGCACATTCATAATTATTCTGTTGGTTTTCTCAATAATAAAATTTTTATTGTGCCCTTTCCATTCGAGCTAAGTTCATTATGCTTGAACTTTGCATAATATAACTATACATTTTGAGAATACACCAATAAGTAATATTTTGCATACAGATACAATATCGTTAAACCTTTTATACTCCCCTTTTTTTTTGCAACACTTTTACAGTAAAATCTAGAGATTTTTGAAAAAATAATATTATTTTATGTGACAAAACTTCAAAGTTTTGTCACATAAGTGCTAAGTTATATGGGGAGATTTCGGTACCCTAAGTGCTAAGTTTTACAGAATTTTGGCATTGACAATGCCGAATTGGGGGAAAGAGAAGAGAAAGACTCTGACAACCAATTTGGTACTCCATTTCAAATTATTATAACACTAACCGTCTTTTTTACACACACACACAACATTGAAACTTCCACCAACAATACTCAAATAAGCAATATTACCATATATAAACTACATGAACAATACAAAACCAGAACCCAAGAGCTTTTGGAATCGAATTAACTGACATTAGGTGGATAAAAAAAAATAGCATTCTTCTTATTTTATCAAGCATACTAGATATATATATTGATAAGAATATTGTAATTTTATTAAGAAGAAGATAAAAGCATTACATCTTGAGTCAAAATTGACTCAATCATAATAGAATTTTACTAGTCTCATCACATGCGCTTTGCATGTGCAATGAAGTTTTTTTTTTTTTTTTTTGTTGGTCTAGTGTCATGATTTTCATTTAAAAAAAAAAAAATTGGATAAGTTTGTTGTGAAATCATGGATTAGTAGGAGAGTATCCTGTTTTGTAGGCATTTTAAGTAATATTTGAGATATATTTTTACCAGATTGAACTTAAGTTTTTTTATCGTTAAACATTTGATTGATGACATATTTATTAAACTTTAATTTTATTGAAAATTTTGCAAGTATGGAAAATATAAAAAGAAAATGTAATCTAATGGTGGATTTGTCAAAATTCATATTAATTCAAAGATATTGAGTGGAATTGTAGTTTTAGGTTATAACTAAGTTTGTTACCAAATTTTGTCCTTCAAATATTGTGAAAATTGTTATATTTATAACAATACTCATGCAATTATTATCTTTTAAAAAAGAAAGACTTTTTTTTTTAGTGGAAGACTTTTAAAGTATAAGCATTTTGATAGTGGAAGACTAAGCAAATGGGTTGATGTGTTGTGACAAAATGACTTATTGTTGTCTCTAATCTAAACCTTAGGAACGTGGATCATGAATTGATTGAAATTTTTGAATGCTTTTATAAGACAAACCTTTTTTTTTTTTTCTTTTTTATAGGGGAAGACAAGCCTTCTGTTTTATTTTATTTTTAGTAAAAAAATAAATAAAAAGGTTTGGCCTTTGGGAGGGAAAATGAGAATTTTTTTTCCCTGAAAATGAGATATTCAGACTAACATCATTTGTATTTTAGCAAGTGTACTCTCCATAAGTTGTGTTAGACAAAACAATAAACTTTTTTTTTTTTTTTTACAAAACAAAATAAAAACTTTTTTTCAACAAAAATAAATAAATAGACAGAACTTTTTATAGTGGAAGACTTGAGAGACTAGCATTTTTTTTCTTTCTTTTTCCTAGAACAAATACAACTTTATTGACTTAAACAACATTTACATCTAAATTTAGAGAACGAGACATCTTCCGGCTAGACCTTTTGGCCATATACTAGTCTAGAGTACTTGGCTAAAAGATCACACACAGCGTAAAAGATCAGCCTTTACTTTGAATATTTTGCTTAATTTTTTTTTTTTAAATGAAATTCTTCTTAAGCAATTTGGTACAAATAATGTAACTTTTGTGTGATTTAAAAAAAAAAAAAAAAATCTAATTAGATCACACACAGCAGTCTTTTTTGAGTATGAACTCTTTGAAGGAGACCCTGACCATCTCGGAATCACAAAGCTACACCAACTTAGACTGATCCATGGATTGATCTTTCCCATTTTGTCATTTGGCCTCGTTTTTGTTATCTAAAAATTTCTTCTTTGTTTGTGTTTGTGGGTTAGCCCTTTTTGTGTTATTTGGTTTAAGGCTCTCTCTTTTTGTTGAAGTATCTGAATTTTAGTTGGTTGAATTGTTATTTGGATTATAATTTGTTTTGTTGGTTGGTATTATTTTGGTTGGTTATATTTAGAGTTTGTGTTTTCTGGATGATTAGATTGAAATTTTATGCAAGTAAATTGCATTGACATGAATGGCATGCTCCTTTGTAGAGAATCAATGTATCAGTTCTTGCTCTCCCTCCATTGGAACTTGTTATAGAAATTGGTGTCAATGTAATTGTTTAATATATATCAATACAACACAAAGATGGTATAACTCTTCATATTCAATACAGCTTTGAATAGCTTTGATTAAAAAAAAAAAAAGTGTCCAACTCGAGACCCGACCCGAGACCCAGAAAACCAACCTGATTATAGACCCGATTTTCCAAATTGACTCGGGTTTAAGGCAACCAAACCCGGTTTCTATCGGGTCGGGTTTTGGGTCACAATAAACCTAACTCAACCCGACCTGACCCAATATCGGTCATCAAGTGGGTACACCCAACCCAACAGACACTGCAATGCAAATATGATTTAATTCATATCTAACTTTCTATCGATGGAATTTTATTTTCAACTTCAGCGTGTCTCACACGCTTTTAGTCAACTTTGCATTAAACCAAAAGCTGATTTTGTGTGGCTTGAGAAGACAAGCTCATAAATGAGCTTGGACCGATCAAGTGGGCTGGACCCACACGGTGTCTTACCATACACCCAACCCAACCAACACCGCACTGTAAATGTGATTTAATTCATATCTAACTTTTCATTGGTGGAATTTTGTTTCAGAAATATGATATACTAAAATGGAGCCATCGTTTTCAATTTTTAGTCTAGTTTTGTAGATTGTTGCCATATGAATATATGATATATGGTTCATTTTGAAATGCAGCATTCATTTTAAAAAGATTTGAGAGCACAATATTATTGAAGGAAACAGTGCAGGCACTATGATGATTTTTTTTTTTTTTTTTTGAAGATTTGTTCAGCATTATGACGTGTTATTTCTTGAACATTTGTATATTATAGTTTTGTCCTATGGTGCACATGTAATAATGCTAAAAGGTTTACTCGATGTAAATAAAATACTATTGAATTGTAGTTAAGCTGGATGCCTAGGAGGTCCGGTCATGCTGCTCATTCTCATCTTGAGAAAGCATTAAACTAAGCATTTCATTTTTCAACCTAGTAAATTAGAGAAATAACGCTCATTTTTTAAATTAACTGCTATTTTTCATTTAAGAGTCTCAAAATTAAGAAAACTTCAACCAAACCCTACAAATTACCTAAGGTTTATTAAAACAAGAAGAGCTCTACCAAATCCATACGTAATTTATAAAAATTCAAAAAAATTAGGAGAACAACAATCAAAATCATTAAATTTAATTAACATTATATAAATCAATATTGACCAAAACAACTAGTTTTAAAGATCAAAGATACCAGTATACTATTCACGACGTCTACTCTTTTTTTAGATAATGAATTAACCATACTACTCTTTGTATAAAGTAATTGATATTGTTAAGAGTCTTATAGTTCAACTGGTTAATACCTCTATATGTTTTCATCATCTCCCCTATTTTATAACCATCGAATTATTTATTAAAAAGTAAATTGCAAATTATAAACCTAAAGTTGTGGTGTGTTTGGATTTTATACCTAAAGTTTCAAAATTTGAATTTAATCCTCTGAAGTTTTTAGATTTTACATCTTGACGTTTCAAAATTTAAATTTTACCCCCTAAATTTTAGGAGTGTTTGGATCTTACTCTTCAAAGTTTGAAAGTGTTTGGATTTTACACCTAGAAATTTAAGAATTTGGGATGTAAAATCTAAATACCTCCAAACTTTGAATGTAAAATTCAAATCATAAAACGTCAGATGTAAAATCTATTCACGTCCAAACTTCAAGGATAAAATTCAAATTCTAAAATTTCAACATGTAAAATCCAAACAACCTTAAAGTTTAAGGGTATAATTTGTAATTTATCATTTGTTAAAAAAAAATAAAAAACTAATTGACTCTCCCACCTTTTTTTTTCTATCTTTCTTTGAATTGGAGACTCAATATCCTTTTTTTTTTGTGAATCAAAAGCGAAGATGGAAACTCATCGATATCTAGACTTTCAGAACCCCACCGAAATTTCACCCATGAGTAAAGAAACCCATACGGTATTAGATTTCAATGCCCCCTATTCCCATTAAATGAATGTTGATTTCTTCTCACAAGCATTGATTCTACAGCCACACCAACACGAGCTTCATCTTTAGCTCAACGTTAGTGTGAAAGAGAAACAATTTTTCTAAGTCAAAAGGAAACAATTTTTCTAAGTCAAAAGTTCTGCCCAGCTTATATAAGAGAGGCAAAAGAATTTTTATAGTGGAAGACTTGAGAGACTAGCATTATTTTTTCCTTTCTTTTTCCCAGAACAAATACAACTTTATTGACTTAAACAACATTTTCTTCTAAATTTAGAGAATGAGACATCTTCCGGCTAGACCTGTTGGCCATGTACTAGTCTAGAGTACTTGGCTAAAAGATCACACACAGCACGTAAAAGATCAGCCTTTACTCTGAATATTTTGCTTAATTTTTTAAATGAAATTCTTCTTAAGCAATTTGATACAAATAATTTAACTTTTGTGTGATTTAAAAAAAAATCTAATTAGATTAAACAAAATGACCATCCCTTTAACCTGACGTGTGTGATGAAAACTTACAATTATTCAAGTTCTTTTCCTAAAAAAAAAACAATTATTCAAGTTCATCATCTTGACATGAAGAAAATGTCAGCAAAAAGAAAGTAAAAGTAATAAAGACAAAGACTTCGGCTGCGGACAATCTTTTGTGTTTTTATCAATTATTCAATTTCTTAAACATTTCCTCACTACAGAGCTAAACACTTTGCCATAATTTCATCATAATGTATACTTTATTTATATTTAGAATTCTCCAATTCATTTTAAATTAAAACAATATTGTCAATCTATTAATTAAAGTCTATGACCCTGGCCCTCGAATGAGAAAGTGTTTTTTCTAGGAAAGACTACAAAGACACTGAAAATTGACCAATGAAAATTGATATGTGGCAGCCAAAAAAAAAAAAAAAAATGATATGTGACCAGATAGAGATAAAGGCCCCACAAAATGGAGGGAGGGTGCTACTTGCAAGACTTCAGTCAAGGCTTAAAGTGTAAAACAAAACAAAATCAAATGGAGAAGTGCTCCTATAAATTACCATCCAATTAGTATTGGTGGTGCTAAAATGTCATATTGCTATTATGGCAATTTAGCACCACTAATACTAAAAAGCATGTTGCAAGCCTGCAATGGTGGAGGGAAAAAAAAAAAAAAAAGCTTTTGAGTTATAGTGTACACCCATCATTGTAGCTAAGATGGTAAAAAACAAACAATATTTCATTAAAAGTTATATTATTTTATTGTGTTGGTGGCAATGGTTGTTGTTTATTGTAATAAATATATTATTTTCTTGTATTGTTTATATTATTTTATTATGTTGAAAGCTAAAATAACACCACCAATGTTAGGTGTTTTGTAAAGTAAGGTGGTAAAATAGATAAAATAGATTTTGTGGTGTTAAATTGCTAAATTTATGGCTCCGCTAATGAGGCTTCTTAATTCTTATATGGCTCTTCAATCATCAATACTAGGAAATTACAAACATAGTACCCTACTTCAAACTAGACATTAATTATTCTATAAAAATAACTTTTTTTTATGGGTTTGATTTTCTAACAAGATATATATATATATATATATATATATATATATATATATTTTGGTCACTCCACCCTAACATATCTTAAGTATATATATTTCTTATTTAATAACATTTTAATTATATGGAATAGAATTTCTATATACCCTTTATATTTATAATTTATTTATTTGTACATATTTTATTATCATTTCTAAAATATTTGTATTTTTTTTTTAAAAAAAAAATAGGTCTCTTATAGTCACCCCTCCTTTGTTAGAATCATCTCATTAAAGATGACAAAATACATTCTCCCGAAGCAGGGACATGGTATCTATGGTTTGACTTGGCTACACCGTGTTGCCATCCTTACAGTATATACTTATTATTTTTGGCTTATCATATCATTGGATGGAGAAAAAATTTGTAATATTATTATGTTTTTTAGGGTTTTGAAATTAGAGTTTTGCTTAAAGCTAAAGTACAATTTGATTAAGATAAGAATAGGTGTTTTTTAGGGAATGTGTTTAAAGTTGCCCCCAAAAAAGCTACACTCTTTTGTTTTGGGGAGCAAGTCTAAAAATTTAAATTAAAATGAGCAATGTACAAGTATTTTTACTTTTTTAGTATGAGAAAAAGGATCAAGTTTTGTTTTTAAAGAGAGAAGCTTTTATATAGGATCTTATATTTTCATGTCTAAATGGGCGCTCCTTTTGATGGCCTAAGTGAGAGTTTTAGTCCAAAAGGTGAATTTCCTCCCAAAAAAGAAAAATCCAAAACGTGGGTGGGGTGTATTTTTAGGGTTTGGCTTATTTCCAATATTTTCTTAAAAAGAATCTCCTTTTGTTTTAATGAGAGACTACCACATCACCCACTGAATAAATAAAATGCGGGGATTAAAACTCACTACCACTTGTCATTGTATATTTAAAACAGAAGGACATGTCTAGTTAAAAAAAATACTGGAGATAAGCCACACTCATATTTTTAATTGTTGTTAATGGACCAATTTGTCCTTAGATCATAGCACAGGTGGTAATTAATGGGTAATCAAAATGAGAAAGTATGGATTATTTCCATAGTACTTGATAAGATTAAAATAATATGGAGCTGTTTTGTAAAAGTTAAAATTCAAATAAACACTTTCATTTTAAAATTCAATTCAAAGCATGAATTTTTATACTATAGGAATTTTAATATATGGAAATTGTAGCAAACACAGATAAGATTACAATGAGTGTTATTCCTATTTTATACTCTAAACAGGAACTAACAAACTCTTTAAACTACTAATAGATAACTGACACGTGCATTTCCACTTTAATAGGTGATCTTAGTGTTCGTCTAGCAATCATGGTAGCTCTATTTGGAGTCTCTTAGTGAGCAGTGATCACTTCGTAAAGTATCAAACAAAAGATGATAAGATTATACTTAATTGTGCAAACTAAATGGCTCTTTGTAACAAAATCCGAGGATATTTGATGAATTACTTGCAACCAATATGTAAGAAAGAAGCCCAGGCTGTAGAAGATCGAGTTGGTTGCTAAAGTTTCTCCATGTGTATGGTGAATATCTTGAGAGTGATTTTCTTAATTTGCACATCGATGAATATCCTCCAGATGCTAATCAGGGTTTTGACATTCCATCAGCTGTAATAATCTTTCCAAATTTCCAGACAAACATGCATTATCTTGAAGATAACTCTTCAAACAAGTCACCCATGTTGTCTAAATTTCAGGTACTATCTACTCCTTGCATGCCATCAGTTCATTAGTTGTATTTATGCTTTAAATTTTGCCTATTCATCTGATCCATTATCTGAGTCTGCGGTGCAGGAAAAGAGCCCAGTTCTGTCTTACACAGAAGTATTACTTGTACCATTGACAACTCCTGATTTTAGTATGCCTTACAATGTCATCACAATTACATGCACGGTGTTTGCATTATATTTTGGATCTTTGCTCAATGTACTTCGAAGACGTGTTGGCGAAGAGGAAAGAATTCTGAAAAACAGAGTTAAGTCTCTCTTGGTTTATTATTAAGGGGTCTATCAGTTTAAATCATTGACTCATTTGTGATCAAACAAGTTTGTAGAATAATTAGTAAGCAACACAGTACTACCCTCACCTAGGGTGCCTCGACAGTAAGGGAGAGTGTAAACTTGGTTCGATTCCTAGTTGAGGCATTTCATGATTTACCCGATGCCTGCTTACTGGGGTGTGTAGGCATCCGGGGTTTGCCCCTCAAGGGTGGTCCTACTGGCCCATACCTTCAGGGGGATTCCTCGTCATCAAAAAAAAAAAAAAAAAAAAAGAGGGAGCAACACAGTACCAATCATAATAACAGCTATCCATGTGTCTTTGATATATATCCTGCAATTTAGCTGGCTTGCTGTTTCCCTGCTTCTAATGTTTGCCTTTTGTTATCCTGCTTGCAGCTTCCAAGAAAGCTGGTCGGCTTCCTCAGCTGCTATCCCGGTTGTCTGCCAAGCTTAGAGGAAAGGAATGGGAACCCCCTCAGTCTCCCTCAACTTCATCATCCTTCATCAGTTCAAAACTTATACTAAAAGTCTTAATAGTGGCTGGTGTGGCTGTTTTTTGGCAATACTACTCTGAATGACATTAGCAAGCCAACTAGATATTTCAATGTACACTATGTGCCAATGAGTATGTACAATATGAGCCTCTAACCCAAAACTAACATCCTAGTTTTATGTGTAGGGTACACCCTTTGCTAAGAATCATCTTAAATGAATTGACTTATTTACTGACTTCTTTAAATATTAATTACCTTCATCCTTCATTTCCTTGTTAATCACTATTCAACAGTTTTGAGTTTGCAACTGGAAACTAGGCGAGGCCAATCAAACTTGCCTATGGTGTACTTTTCTTCTTTCTTGCATTCTTATTTGCACTATCAGATTCAAAATTTATTATACAGAAATTCCCTTTCTTTTTGTCTTTCCCTTATTCTTCCCTCTTTGGACATACCAGTGTTCTTTTTGAAAACAGAAGGCAGTCTCAGCCCTCCACAAACTACAACTAAAATCGGAACCATGCTTTAGATTCCTTTAAGCCCCAGAAAACTTACAAGTCTATTGCGTGAGGTATCAGAAATATCCGGCCAAGTGGTTACTTTGGCTTGAACGTTTTATAAGCTGCACAACTTGGTTCAGTGTGAAATTGATTACCCTACTACTTGATACGCTTCTCCATCCATACTCATTAATGTGTGACTCAACCAAGTTTTGCACTAAAACACAGATTTTGCCTTCACATGTATGTTTATCTTACAATTATCTTATACATCCGACATGAATCCTTACTCTCATAGTTTAGTCCCACGATCATATGTGACTCATGCCATGAAGGGATGATGCATAACTTCCCCTGGTTATTTGTAGTGCTGAGGGAACACAGATTATTTATACACGACAAGTTGTAATGACTCTTCAAGCTGCCTGACTTATTTCAATCAAGTTTGTTCTGAATTGCTAACCAACTTATAAAGCCAAGTTTAGGTATGGTTATTTATTGCCAAATAATTTCATATACAGTACAAATGGTAATCACCAAGATCACGTTGTCCAAACAATTTTTACCTAATTGAACTGATTTCAACATCCCCGGCTGAACTCATGGAGTCTCAAGCAGAAAAGACATTAAAATATGAATATTATTTTCATAAGTAGAGTCATACCAAAGATGTTTCTGTTTGTGTAATGTGCAAAAAGAAAAAAAGAAAATATACTACACAGAGAAACTCAACCCAGTATAGGAATTTATTTATTGCTAGTGACCAAAGGAAATAACCCATAAACTAGAATCCCAAGATGATTTCATGTGTGCAAAGAGAATGAAAATCAAATCATGTTCTAAATTGCTGAAAATCAATTGTTGGTAGATCACAAACATTTATTTGTAACAATGGCCATTAAATTACAAGACCTTTCAAGCAATATATATGTAGCAAAAGCCTTATATTTGTATCAAAGGCAATTAAATTACAAGATTTTACAAACTTACAACGCTTATATCCTCATCTAAAACCATTTACAAGTTGACAATCTATCAGGAGACTAGAAGTAAAGAAAAAGAAACTTATAAGGGGTGAAACCATGGAAGAGAACGAAAGAGAAAGAAACAAAAAGAAGCCTCATGTCATCCTCTTGCAAGAAGAAGCTTCAATTGTCTCATCTCCTTGCATCCGCATCAAATTCTTACTCATATAACTGCATGTAAATTGGGTGTGTACAAAGGTTTTTGGGAGGTCATTTCCTCTTCCTTGAATATCTGCAAAAGGCCCAAATAGTATCATTTACAATTAGTTTGAACGGTAAACAAAACACAAAACAAATCTTTTGTATCTGGGGAAGGGGACAATTGGTTGGACATTTAGAAAGATACTGGTCATTAAATTGTTAGTCAGGTCAGTATTATGAGGATAGGCCATTTAATTAAACCCAAGCTCTATTCAAAAAACAAGAAATTCCAACATGAGCCAAATTAAGCAAAGGTGAGTTCATGTGGGTAGCCATTGAGATACAAGGGAGAGATAATGCTTTCATCTAAGCAGAAATATTCAACCCAAATCCAACAGGGACCACCTGGCTTCCATGTCTTTGGAGGAAAGGAGAAATATTACATATAGTTGATGACTTCAAGCAAGAGTAACAAATGGTATAAAACTAATATATACAGATGAATTTTAAGTCACATGTCTAGTCAATGTACCTGACTCAGTTTCATTTATCTTTAACTTCTTGAGTAGGCTTACATCTTCCAACAACTGCTTTCTCTTGGAGCTCAGGCCATGGAGAGCTTCGCCTCCTGAAAGAGCCAACCACAGGTTTGTTAGTTTCAGAAAGCATATTTTCTAAGCCATAATGTTATGCCAATCTTTCATTATCAAGAACATTCCAAATTGACATATGACTTGAAGACATTTCTTATAATCGTCCTTAATTATCACAACCTGTTAAACAAGCACACAAATTCTTTTTATTGTTTTCTTTAAATATACGTTTCTTCACTACACATGACTAAAATTCCCAAAATTGCAACATCAATTCCAAATATGGTATAGTATGGCTAGAGTTAAAAAATGATCATGGAATGAAAGCAGCTTAGGAAATTATAATTTTCCAAAACATTATCAATTTATCACAATGACATCCAAATGTTTACCTGTGTCCCTTTCCTTCAACCTTTTATTCTTCACCAAGTTGAAATCTTCAGCTTGTGGCCTTGTACTATCACCATCAACTTCATCTGCTGCTACATAGTAACTTCCATTAACAGCATCTTGAGGGTCACACACCCCTGGAAAAACCATAAGCATATCTTAATGAAAGAACCGAGTGATCAAATCACACTAGGGAAAGACTGTGTACAACATTGTATATATTGTATAGCATTGTGCACACCATTGGACAGCATCATTCAATTTTTTGGATAAATTTCTGAAACCATTTGTGATGTGACCCAATCCTTCTTGCAATAGTGCTACAACATTATATTACAAGTTAATATCACAAACAACTCAACCCTTCCCAGATAGTCTCACCATGAAAGTTTGAAGTGACTGCTTTTGCTCCCTAAAAATTTAAAAGGAATTGATTTTAGTCTTCTGACAAACTTTTTAGTCCCCTATGTGTCTAATGGGGCAATGATGGGTCAGTTTTTAGTTTGGTCAAGTCATATAAGGGACTAAAAGAAAACGTTTTAAATTTTAGGACCAACAATATATTTTGGAGAGAAAAAAATCTCAAAATCAAAACAAATAACAGAGGTTTTCCTATCAAAAAATAAATAACAGAGGTTTATTTCACTTTTTCAGATTTTTGAAGAAACCCAACAGAGCATAATGCAACCATTACCTTTATTTCCAATAAAATTTAAATAAACATATAACATTAACTATATATTCCAAGTCCAGCCTACAGGTTAAAAGAAAAGCCAAGCAAAATATAATAAATACCAATTTTTCTTTCATTCTCCCATAAACTCTGAGAAACCCTTTAAAAGTAAAGAGAAAAGAAAAGAACAACTTACTCTTAGAGCCAAGTTTGGTAAGCTTGCCATTAACAATAAGAGCGTCTTGGTGATTTTTCCCAGTGGAGAAGCCTCTGACAGAGAAGAAAGAAATAAGGGAGTTCCAGGTGACTGAGGAGGCTATGAAATCAACCCCTATACTAATGAAGTGACCATTGAGCTTGAGAGTTGATGGGTCGAGCCCAAAGGCCCGAGCTATGGAGCCCAGGTCGAGTCTCTGCTCTTCCCACACCACCAACCACACCGCCTTTGATACTAAGGTACAGAACAGCTTGACGCTTCTCTGTTTATTGCTCATTCCTCTCTCTCTCTCTCTCTCTCTCTCTGTCGAGACTCTGCGGCAGCTGTCTTGTCTGACGATATCGGGTGACAGTGTTTACTGTGCTATGGCTCTAATGGCTTCTGGAATTGTCTCTCTCTACTCTCCTGAACTATCTTATATTATTATTATTATTATTAATTTTTTATTAAAAAAATAAAACAAACAAACAAACAAAAACAAAAACAAAAACGAAATAACTAGGCGGAATCAGAGTTTTATTAGGAAGGTTAAAAGCAAAACTAATTTTAGCATTTTAATTTATATTATTTACAATTTATCATCTAAGATATAATATTTTGTCATATAAGTTTTTAAAACTTCACAATTTTATGCATTATTATTTTAATACATATTTTTAAATTTGATTTTATAGTTAAATTCTTCATTAAATTCTCAAAAAATATAAATAAAAATATTTAGAGCATTTCGCCATTTTAGATGTATAGGGAATGTCGAAATTAAGAAACAAACTAAATGTCTTATTTAATAGAATTTTTGGTATTTCTACATTAAATTTAGTTGTAGCAATTTGGTATTAAACTAGTTAATACTTGTGTCTTGACCTATTGATAAAAAGTAATATTTATAAGCATATGTTATAGATTGAAACTCTCATAGAATAAAAAAAATGTATATTTATTAGGCATACATAATGTATAATTAACACATGACAAATTTAATTTCATGTACAAATGATAGTCTGCCATGTGGCATAGTTTGTCCATACTAATGCCACGTGTCATGTTGTGGATTATCCAAAGTTATCAGATGCATAACCTTGGTAAAAACTTTTATAATTATATTTAGACTAATGATTAATTCATGCAATGCATATGAAAATTTAACCTGAAATAGAAATTAAATGCTTGAAAACCCTTGGTCACGTAGCTCCCTATCACGTGTTGTAATTAATCTAAGGTGAAGCTAAATGCACCCATTGTAGCATATAAATCATATATGTAGAGGAAATTTCTAGGGAGACTACCATAGATTTTACTCATTTTTTTGACGTATGAACCTAGGTGTTACCGCTGAAAGAAAAGTCTTGAATGAAGTTTATTTTTGTTAGCTAAAACTGTCCATTAACTTTTATATTATACATGTTACTTTGTTAGCAACCTAATTCCCTTTTTCTTTTTCTTCATATAGAATGATGGTGACAGAGTTAGGAGGACCTTTCACATTCTTCTGATATATGTTGGAAATATCAAATAAAAAAAAAGGATGTGGGGCCCAATAGTTTATGGGTCCAGCCCGCTCGCTTATGAGGAGTCCACAGGTCCAAACCGAAAGAGGCCAGGGCCCAAACTCGAAACTAGGAAACATAAAGTGGCCCGAAGACACAGCCGAGGACGGTTTCGTCCTCGGCAGGTCCAAATTCTCGTGGATTGAAGTGGAACACGAGTAAGCTGGAAAGATCAGAAAATATCTTGGGAAAGTTGTCTTTAATACCCTTCCTGACATGGCACTTTGCCCCTAACAGAGCCGGATTCTTAGGCTTTATTGATGATCTCCAACAATTTCGGGATTAGACCGATGGGACAAATATCTGTCACCGAAAGGTCGACCCTACACGTGTACGAAGGACAACGAACGTAGGCTAGTATAAAAGAGAACGTTAGGTAACAAAAAGGGGATCCGGATCTCACTTCCTAAAAATAACTCCGGGAATGAGAATGCCCGGATAACATATGCGCTCCACCATGGAAAACCCATCGATGGGTAACCGGAGAAAAACATTAGTGCTCCTCGGACATGATCCGAGGAGCCCTCAAGTTACAAAGCTATTGGGCTTGGATATCCGGGATAAAACCTCTTCTAGTCCTGGTTCACCCAAAGTCCGGTCTGAACTAACGCCCTGCGACCCAATGCTAGCCTTTCAAGCCCACTCTCTACAAATATTATTGTGAGGGACTTTCTATGCGCGAGCCCAACATCGTTGTTGGGCCGCTGAAGATCCGTGTCCCTACAATTGGCGCCGTCTGTGGGAAAGGCTTGCGCGTTGGCTCGAGTGGCGCATAAGTCGCCTCTCTAGCAAGCAGAGATTCATGAGTCTTTCTCATCTCCGGCGACGTGCGGTTGTTGCTCCGCCATAAACTTCTGCTAGGGGCTACGCCTTGCACCGCTAACGGCGCGGACAGCTCCAAGGGCTTCCGGCCTCGGGCCAACTCTCCCCTCCCCGGCCCAGGGGCTAACCTCCGAAAAATAAATAACTATAGAGAAAAGGCTACTTAACAAGAAATCTTACAAGTTTTGGACAGAACCAAGGCATTGCATGGTCTTCGGACTCAAGCCTATAGGGAAACCAAGTACAAAAAGTTTTGGACAGGACCAAGGCGTTGCATGGTCTTCGGACTCAAGCCTATGGGGAAACCAAGTACAAAAAGTTTTGGACAGAACCCAGGTATTGCATGGTCTTCGGACTCAAGCCTATGGGGAAACCAAGTACAAAAAAAGTTTTGAACAGAACCAAGGCCTTGCATGGTCCTCGGACTCAAGCCTATGGGGAAACCAAGTGCAAAAAGTTTTGGACAGAACCAAGGCGTTGCATGGTCTTCGGACTCAAGCCTATAGGGAAACCAAGTACAAAAAGTTTTGGACAGAACCAAGGCCTTGCATGGTCTTCTGAATCAAGCCTATGGGGAAACCAAGTACAAAAAGTTTTGGACAGAACCAAGGTCTTGCATGGTCTTCGGACTCAAGCCTATGGGGAAACTAAGTACAAAAAAGTTTTGGACAGAACCAAGACTCAAGCCTATGGGGAAACCAAGTACAAAAAGTTTTGGACATAACCAAGGCCTTGCATGGTCTTCGGACTCAAGCATATGGGGAAACCAAGTACAAAAAAGTTTTGGACAGAACTAAGGCCTTGCATGGTCTTCGGACTCAAGCCTATGGGGAAACCAAGTACAAAAAGTTTTGGACAGAACCAAGGCCTTGCATGGTCTTCGGACTCAAGCCTATGGGGAAACCAAGTACAAAAAGTTTTGGACAGAACCAAGGCCTTGCATGGTCTTCTGACTCAAGCCTATGGGGAAACTAAGTACAAAAAATTTTGGACAAAACCAAGACTTTGCATGGTCTTCGGACTCAAGCCTATGGGGAAACCAAGTACAAAAAAGTTTTGGACAGAACCAAGGCCTTGCATGGTCTTCGGACTCAAGCCTATGGGGAAACCAAGTACAAAAAGTTTTGGACAGAACCAAGGCGTTGCATGGTCTTCGGACTCAAGCCTATAGGGAAACCAAGTACAAAAAGTTTTGGACAGAACCCAGGCATTGCATGGTCTTCGGACTCAAGCCTATGAGGAAACCAAGTACAAAAAAAGTTTTGGACAGAACCAAGGCCTTGCATGGTCCTCGGACTCAAGCCTATGGGGAAACCAAGTGCAAAAAGTTTTGGACAAAACCAAGGCCTTGCATGGTCTTCGGACTCAAGCCTATGGGGAAACCCAATACACAAAAGAAAATCCAAACACACGAAAGTAGAATCAAGACCACGCTTCCCATTCGACTGCTCGGACGGATTATTAGGAGGTCATCATTCTTGGGCGGTATTCACGTGTTTATCACGAATATTCGATTGCTACCCCTGGTCGATTTCTAAGTTTGATTTATTACGAATTATCGATATAATGCCCGATAATGTTGGTAAATTAGAATGGGTTAGATTATGCTTCAAGGTATCTTGCTCTAAATATTCTCGAAGCAATACATACATGGAGCACACTCATTCACAAAGTAATATTGCCCAAAAATCAGTGCTTAAAACATGTAAATAAATTTCTATTTTTATTGAAACAAAGAAGTAGTACGGCGTACAATGAAAAGCTGGAATCAGCTTACGTAAAAGCTCACTACACAAGCAAAAAAGAAAAATACAAGAAAGCTAGAGAAAGCCGAGGAGGTATGTCGGAGGATAAGTTGGCTACTGCTCCAAGACTTTACCCTCCCTCGGCGCTTTTACATGCCCATGACTCAGGCAGACAAAGAAACCCAACTTGAACCTGACACCGTTGAAGGAAAGGTGCCGGGAGCAGGAAGTTGAGGGGCTTTCTCTAAACATTCGCCCGCCGCAGCGGGCGCTGATGGCGGAGAATCTTTCTTCCGACATACCAAAGTGCTGGCATGAACAGAACCTGCGCTGGATTTTGACTAAAAGAGGGAGAGACGCCCTTCCCCTCGGTCGAGATGGAGTACTCTCCCGAACTTGTGCTTCCCGTGCCCATACCTTCTCGTTATAAGTCTCATAAGGACACGGTGCTTCTGCGGCGGAGAGAGTTCTTTCTTCCCAACCCTCGCCTTCAACATGTTATGCTAAGAAAGGAGAGCTCCGGATATGGGAAGTATGATGTGAGAGAAAACTAAAGTATTGGTGTGTATATAAAGCAACGCTCTATCCCTCCTATTTATTTGAAAAGACAAGATGATGGCGGTCAACTCACGCGGCGTCCCAAGGAGCACTACGGACAAAGTGGTTTTGGCTCAACTTCCAACGTCAATCGCAACCACAAGATTAAAGGAGCCTCGTAAAGGTGCACCTCGATCCTTGGGGCGTCGGGGAATACTGCGTGGCCGAGAGGTTGCGAAATATCTCTTAATTCATGGGCTAATTGAATTCGCGGCCCAGGCCCGCTTTACATGAGGGCCTGGGATACCTGTTTAGCGCCTCGGGAAATGCTTGATGAAAGGGAAAATCAACTCAAAGTCTTGGACAGAGCCTAAGGCTTGCATGGTCCTCGGACTCAAGCTAAAGGGGAAACTAAGTGCGATGCGGACATTGGCCTTGGACAGAACCTAAGACTTGCATGGTCCTCGGACTCAAGCTAAAGGGGAAACCAAGTGCTGATGCAGACGTTGGTCTTGGACAGAACCTAAGACTTGCATGGTCCTCGGACTCAAGTGAAAGGGAAACCAAGTACTAATAAAGACGCAAGTCTTGGACAGAGCCTAAGGCTTGCATGGTCCTCGGACTCAAGCTTAAGGGGAAACCAAGTACAGATAAAGACGCAAGTCTTGGACAGAGCCTAAGGCTTGCATGCTCCTCGGACTCAAGTTAAGGGAAAACCAAGTACATAAGACAAAAAGCATAAGTCCTAAACAAAACCCAGGTTTTGCAAAGTTTTTGGACTCAGGCTTCTTGGGAAATCAACTGCTCGGATGAAGAAGTTTCTTGGCTCAAATCTCGGAAAGGGCTAAGGCTCGCGTGTCATGGAGACGGCGAAACGACCTAATGATCGTCAACCTAAGGAGGCTGTTCATCCGCAGGGTAACATGTCCTCGGATAACTACTTCTTACACCTTATCGAGCATTTAGTCCCCATCGCGGCTGATTCTAAGATAAGTCTTGTCTCTCACTGGTCGAATTGTTATGTCGAATAATAATTTTGTTAAAGTTATTGTGGCCTCTTTTTATTAGCAAGTATTTTTGGCCTTAGTTATCATTGATTCAAATGCTATACTATTATGCCGAGCAACGCTTTCACATTTATTAGAATATATAAACAAGACATACGAAATAGAGTAACAGAAACTTTTATTAATATGAAAAGTTGTTACAACGTACAAGGAAGGGCTTAAACAAGCCTATACAAAAAATGAACTGCTAAAGCAAGAACAACATCCGTAATACAAATAAGTAAACCATCAAGTGTCTTCTGAACTCGCCTTCAAAGTCTCTCTAAAATCTCGCCTCAGTCTTTGCTTATATCGGAGAAGAACCCTTTATAGAAAAGATGAAGGAGAAGGAAGAAGAATTAGAACACATGGAAGCACTTGACAAAACTCTTGTTGCTGAAGAATGCAAGGGAAAAAGAAGATGGAGGACATGAGCAGGAAGGAGGAGAAGAAGAGGGAAGCAATGAAAAGAAAGTAAAAGGAGCAAAAGAGGGAAAAGGGGAGCCATATTAGGTATGCTCATGAGAGAGCGGATGGAGATGACAAGGGAGGTTTTCGACTCGGTCACACCGGAAATGGGATGTGACGAGCTCCTGCTTCGGATTTTGGCTAAAAGAATGGGAAGGCAAATCTTGAGCCTCCTCCATCCTTGCCCCAACCGGGCCATCTCAAGTTTTGTCGGGACGTGGCGTTTACGGGAAAGGAAGGCTTTGTTCATGGCGGATTACTGTGGGAGATGTATTATGGAATATTGAGTAACTGGATGGAGGAAGCGAATTCTGAGAAGAGCCTGAGGGATTCAGATATAAGAGAATCACCTTTTGTCCTCTCTCTTTATATAGGGGAGGAGGACAAGGGTACGTAACACGTTCGATCTCCAAGGAAATCATCGAATAAATGTCGTCCGTTTCGTTCCTCCACGCTATCGATGAACCGCTTGATTTGGGAGGCCTCGTAAAAGGAAGATATTAAAGGCACACTACGGATAACCAAACGGTAAAAACGCATCACGCGCAAATCGAGGGAAAGATCTCGTAGACTGGCGCATTCCTCGGGGAGGTGAAAAGTCGCCAACGTTGATCAAGGGCCGAATTAAATGAGCCGCAATAAAGGCTCGGTATTATCAAAACCCACCTTTCCAACCGAGGAGTTGGACAAAGGGGTTTTGAGGGGCTATTGTGGGGCCCAATAGTTTATGGGCCCGCCCGCTCGCTTATGAGGAGTCCACAGTCCAAATCAAGGAGGCCAGGGCCCAAACTCGAAACTAGGAAACATAAAGTGGCCCGAAGACACAGTAGAGGACGGTTTCGTCCTCGGCAGTCCAAATTCTCGTGAATTGAAGTGGAACACGAGTAAGTAAGAAAAAGATCAGAAAATATCTTGGGGAAGTTGTCTTTAATACCCTTCCCCGACATGGCACTGCCCTTAACAGAGCCGAATTATTAGGCTTTATTGATGATCTCCAACAATTTCGGGATTAGACTGATGGGACAAATATCTGTCCTGGAAAGGTCGACCCTACACGTGTACGAAGGACAACGAACGTAGGCTAGTATAAAAGAGAACGTTAGGTAACAAAAAGGGGATCCGGATCTCACTTCCTAAAAAATAACTCCGGGAATGAGAATGCCCGGATAACATATGCGCTCCACCATGGAAAACCCATCGATGGGTAACCGGAGAAAAACATTAGTGCTCCTCGGACATGATCCGAGGAGCCCAATCCCTCAAGTTACAAAGCTATTGGGCTTGGATATCCGGGATAAAACCTCTTCTAGTCTGGGTTCACCCAAAGTCCGGTCTGAACTAACGCCCTGCGACCCAACGCTAGCCTATCAAGCCCACTCTCTACAAATATTATTGTGAGGGACTTTCTATGCGCGAGCCCAACATCGTTGTTGGGCGGCAAGATCCGTGTCCCTACAAAGGATAAATACCATTTTGATCCTTAAATTTTACAAAAAATTTATTTTTAGTCCCTAAATTTTAAAAAGTTCTTTTTTCATCCCTAAACTTTGTAAAAAAAAATTCAATAGTTTAGAGATGAAAAAAGAACCTTTTATTTTGATCCTTAAATTTTACAAAAAATTTATTTTTAGTCCCTAAATTTTAAAAAGTTCTTTTTTCATCCCTAAACTTTGTAAGAAGTTTTTTTCAATAGTTTAGAGATGAAAAAAAAAAACTTTTTTAATAGTTTAGGGATGAAAAACAAACTTTTGATAAAATTTAAGGACATATATAAAATATTTTCAATAGTTTAAAGATGAAAGATGAACTTTTCAATAGTTTAGGAACAAAAAATGAAATTCTTAAAGTTTATGGATGAAAAACAAACTTTTGATAAAGTTTAGAGATTAAAATTGTATTTTACCCAATAAAAAATATTCAAATGAAAAAATCAAGTTAACTTTTGAGTTCATTTCCTATTTACACGAAAAACCAATTGGTGTACTGATATGATGATAAATAGCAATCATCAAAAGTGGATTTTTTATATATACACATATTTCGTACTATTTAAATACATGTAATCAAAACTAAGTGCCGCAGAACTAAATACATACTATAGGATTCAAATAACAAATTTATAGTGCCAATGGAAAAGAATCAAAGAATTGACAAAAAGATAGTAAAAACTAAATGAAAGATATACAAAAAGAATCTTTAAAATTGCATGCGTAATGGTATGGCAGCATGTACATCAACGGCGATGGTAATAATTGGACTCCTTGGTGATCTTAATCCCAATAATTGCAACCTTCTTTTTGTATTTTGTACTTGGAATCGTAGTTTTACTTTCTTTTTTCCCTTTTGCAACTTCAGCTTTCAACTCTAATGACTTCTCTTATAAAAAATAAAAAACTCCTACGACTTCTCCTTCTCCTTTTGGAACCTTTCTTTTTGAAAGAGTTGAACTTGCATTAGCTGCAGGCATAAATCCCATTTATGATTCTGTAGCAATAAGATAGACTAGTTGATATTGATCACACTATACTCTTGTTGTCTTAACACCGTACATCATTAACATACCACTCTTGCATCAAAATATGTGCAAATATGTACATTTAAAAAAAGTTTATTACACCCGTTACTTAGAGAAGTCATAATTTCAATTGTTTTTTTAATGCTTGTAAAAATATGAATATTAACATATGTACAATAAAGTTTTTGCCTTTTCAAAAATATTCCCTTCTATTAAAATTTGAAAACTACCAAAATAATGAGAAACTTTATGGTAATGGCCCCTTCAAATTTTTATTTATTTTTTTAAGTATAAACACTCATTTTGTATTAGTGTCTAATTTGTTCTTTTATTATTCAATTTTTGCCACATATAACTCATTATGAACATTTAAGAAATAAGTTTATAAAAATATATAACTAAATCTCTTTAGTAAATGTTCCTTTTCTTTTCCAAAACAAACTCATTTTCATTTGCATTTAGAAAGTTTGGGATGCAAGGATTTATTTATTTTTTTCATATTTATATTAGATTGTATATTGTAAGGACACAATTTCTAATGACCCAATATGATATTGGGTTCAAGTAAAAAAAACCCAAACAATATCATTTGTAGAGCGTGGGTTTGAAAGGCTAGGCCTTGGTCACCAGGCGTTGGTTTGTCGTGGTGTTCATATAGAATTAAATCGTGTCCACTCGAGGAGTCTTTCTCCTGGAGGTGGGCCGAGAGGTTCTGGTTTTTTGCCATTTTTCCCAGCCCCTTTCTTGGTGCATTAACCTTCACATTATATAGTCCTTCTTGGTTGATCTTAGCCCTCCACTTATTGGTCGGGCAGGTGCCTACTTGATGCATTCCGTCCCCATCACCGTCCCTCTTTACTTTCTGTTAGTTGCGATGATCGAAGTTACCCTGTCCGGGCGTCTTTTCTCATTAACATGGCTGGGGGCGTTGGCGGGTGCATTTAATGCGAGAGGGACGTATTCACCCCGAACCTGTTTTCACCGCACCCCCACGTGGGTCCCATTCTACTCGTATTTTCTTTAGGGGGCTTTTTGGGGGTAGCCTTCAACGAAACGTTGCTCTTACCCTTGAAGTCTTGGAGTGCTAAGGACAGGGTCATCCTCGGCTGTTCCCCCTGACACTTCGGCCTTTCCCCATTCGTCCTCGACAAATACCCTCCTCGGCACGTGCCCTGGGCCCTAATAGATCGTGGGCCAGATCATAAGTTCTCTGGCCCCACAATAGCCCCTCAAAATCCTGCTATCCGACTCCTCGGACGGATAGGAGGGTTTTGATGACATCGAATATCTGTCAATGCCTGTCAATCCTTGTCACCTATCGATTCCCGAGACTTTTCATTTGCCCGAGACACGTTCCTGGAGCCTTTGGAAGGTGAAACATGGCCTCATTAAATACGAGCGGCTCTGTGTTTCCCACGTTCTACGGCATGATGAAGATCAAACGGTGGTGATTCCTTGGCCTTTATGGGCGGGAAAATTCGTGCGATTACCCTAGGAAGCATAATTGATTTTTGGAATGGATTTGTCTTTTCAGTTTTGCACTTAAGAGTTCTAGCGCATTTACCCTGGTTCATCTGAACTTTCGTCCAAACTCAAGTCTATCTCCAGCACAAAAAGCCTGTCTGCAGCGTCTTTCATCTTTTATGTAAGTTCCCTACCTCCATTAACTCGTGCTTTTTCTTTTCTGGATTTATTTTTCCCTGGTTCCCTGTCTTCTCCTGTTGCTAGTTGAGTTTGTTTAGTAAATCATAGAGATGGCTAAATTGAGATTGAGGAAATTAGTCGATACTAAAGAGGCGATGAAAAAGTTCATCGTCAATTACAGGATTCCTCCCAACGTAAGTCCGAGACATTGTAAGATGGGGGAATGGTACTATAAGAGGGAAACGGGTGAGGTGGTAATTCCCGTCCTCGCCTTTGTAGAGGGAGGTATGAGAATCCCTATGGGGCCGGTAACGAAGGGTTACCTCGGGCACTTCCGATTAGCCCCCACCCAGTTCACCGGCAACATGTTTAGGATTCTGGGTTGTGTGGATGCTTTAAACGAAAAGATGGGGCTAAGACTGACCCACCATGACGTGAATTGGTGCTATAATCTCCAAAATTTGAAGGGGAAATCCTACTACATGAAGACGAGAGACGAGAGGGTTTGACTAATTCAATGCCTCCCTGATTCCAACAAGGGATTAAATAAGGATTTCCTTATCGTCTCCGGTGAATGGCATGATGGCACTCCGTGCCCCATGGTAGAAGGAGAACCAGGTGGGGTATAGGGAACGGAAGGGCGCCGACCCTTTGCACCATTCTAATCTGATATGGTTCGGTAACTAACCATGTGTATTTTTTTTTTGCAGACCCACACGCTTTTCAACGGCATTTTCACTTAGTTAACCGGGTGGACTTGGAGACTGTTCTACAAGCGGCGGTTTTTCGTAAATGACGGAGATGGTCAAGTCCGAGTTGCTCACAAAATATTAGGGTACGCTCCCCTTCAGAAGTCATTTGCCAACCCTAGGCACGTGATCGGCGATAGCCGCCCTTGGCTTCCAAAAATTACCGTGGTTGAGATAGGATTTTTAATCTCCGAAGGATCATCTATCCTAGAGGGCGTCCCACTGGTAGACCTCTCCTCATCTCATCAAGGAGCAGAGAACGAAAGCGAGTTAGATCAATCCGAGGAGGGATTTGGGGTATTTGACCAAGCCGACCAATCTGAGGATCCTTCTGGTGATATAGGTGACCCAGCCCTATCCGAGGCGAAATTGTCATCGGGAGGCACATCTTCCCAAGCCGAGATGGGACTTAAGAGAAAACCCACGACCAGCTTATTCAAACTCCTCGAGGGTCAACCGGGGAAGGGCGTGCAGGGAACGCCGCAATCCAATGCTCCGTCCCCACCACCTCAACCCTAGGCTATCCAGACTAGGTCATCCTCCACAAAGTCACAACCACAATCCCCCCGCCCCAAACTTCCTGCTCCTTCCCAACCAACTCTACCTCCTTGGCCGGAGAGCACCGGTTCAAAGAGAAAGAGGAGTCCCAAGGGCAAGGAAACCATGGATGGGGGAAAATCCCAACCTTCCGAGGAGAGGGAGGAAGCCCAAATGCGAAACAATTGAAGATTGGGCACCAAAGTAAGGGTAAAGAGACTCAAGCCCAATCTTCCCAAGGCAAGGGAAAGGGGATCGAGGCCCAATTCTTGCCAAGCGCCTGGCTTCCCGCCCCAATGCTCCACGGGGGGCCATTTGTTGAAACAGCGTCCATGAGGGACCTTGGAGACGGCGAGGATGGTTATGTGGCGGACGCACTAGGGAGAACCATGCTACTTCCCACCGACGTGGATGGGTTGAAGAAAATGAGGATGCGGGAAGTTTTTCTTAGTACGAAGAGGTACTTGGGCATGGTAAGGCTCTTGAACCCTAAAGCTTTATTAACTCTTACTCTCGGTCTGTCATTCATGAAGTATTTATCTCCCTTAACAGGCTCTCCAGGCCACCTATAGGATGGAGGAGGAAGTGAACAAGCAGAGTAAGGCGGCCGAGAATGAACATTCCAAGCACTTAGAGGCCACGCAGACTCTTAAAGCTTCCGAGGACGACCTCGCCAAGGCCAAGGCTGCCTTAATAGAAGCTATCCGAGATAGGCATAGCGCCTCGGCGGCTTTAGCTAGCACCCAAAAACAGGTCGAGGACCAAACAAAACGTCTATTAAAAGTTGAGGATCGATTGCGAATAGCCAAGGAGCAGATCAGCGATTTAAATAAAAGACTGATCTTGGCAGAGAATGACAAAGGCGTAGCGGAGTATGCCCGGGACGAAGCCATGAGGGCCAAGCAGGAGGCTGAGTTTGCCAGAAACGTGGCCGAGGCCGCCAAGGAAACGGCCGGGGATGAGGGTTACAACGCGGGGGTAGCCGACACCCAAGCCTCCCTCAAAGCCTAAATCCCCGGAGTATGCAGGCTTTACTGCTCCCAGGTTTGGGAAGAGGCCTTGAAGCGAGCCGGGGTGGATGCTTCATCTGATTTGTGGAAAGTGGAGAACATATTCTACCCTACAGTCATCCGTGAGGCCACCTCCACCACTCCGAGGTCAGTAAGCAACCAACATGAGGGAGGGGCCACTCGGTCGAAAGTCAGATAGGTCGGCGCCTCTCCTGGCGAGTCGTTTAAAGGGGGAGAGCTTCAAGATGTGATAGGAGCATCCGAGCGTATAGACCCCGAGGTACCCAAAGAGGTTCTTGAGCTCGTGGTCGGCGCTCCGATGCCTAATGCCGAAGAGCCAGCCATACTTGCCCAGCCCCTACAGTAATTCCTCTTCTGTGGTCCCCACGAGCACCAAGACCGACCCTACTCGGTCTTCCCCGAAGGGGGATCGTCCTCCAGGGCGTCGAAGCTGGTCCGATTCCGCCTTCCCAGGATGTGACCGACACAGATTTGAAGAAGTAGAAACCCCAGCCAGCCTTTATATTTGTTTTCAGTTTAATGACTAACTAGTTTCTTTTTTATTTTGAAAATTTTGTAATCTGTTGGTAGCTTGAACCTGTTGAACACCTAAATGAAATTCTTTTCTTTTTCTTTCCTTTTGGTTACTTGTTAGTTGCCCTCGTCGATACTTACTATTGTTTATGATTTTTGAACTAATAATCTTATCATATACTAACGGTCGAGCATGCAATACACTTAGAATTATGTTTCGGAACATTAGCTTACCCGCCCCTATAGAGCCTTGAAATCATGTCTCAACCTCATTCGGTGGAGATATAGGCATCATCCGAGATGTCACGTGTAATGTTAGGTCCCATTTAGTATCCCGATTTCCTTGAAGTAGTTGGTTTCCCCATAGGTTTGAGTCCAAGGACCATGCAATATCTTGGTTCTGTCCAAAACTCAATTTTTAAGTAGTTGGTTTCCCCCTAGATTTGAGTCCGAGGACCATGCAATACCTTGGTTTTGTCCAAAACTCAGTTTTTAAGTAGTTGGTTTCCTCATAGGTTTGAGTCCGAGGACCATGCAATACCTTGGTTCTATCCAAAACTCAGTTTTTAAGTAGTTGGTTTCCCCATAGGTTTAAGTCCGAGGCCATGCAATACCTTGGTTCTGTCCAAAACTTGATATTTTAGTAGTTGGTTTCCCCATAGGTTTGAGTCCGAGGACCATGCAATACCTTGGTTCTGTCCAAAACTTGATATTTTAGTAGTTGGTTTCCCTATAGGTTTGAGTTCGAGGACCATGCAATACTTTGGTTCTGTCCAAAACTTGATATTTTAGTAGTTGGGGGAATTAACCCCTCGGTTATGGCGTGGGACCTTGGTTTAGGGGATTAGCTCCTCGGCCAAGCCCTTAGAACCATCCGTGCTTGGTCTCCTTGCCGACGCTTCTGGCGAGCCCCTAGTGAAGAAACGTTGCCCCTAGTGGGACTTTACGCTAGAACACTACATCCGGCTGTTGGAATTGATGTGAGGGGTTATCTCAACCCACCACCTGTGCCAAGACACAAGCCTTCCCCACAGACGGCGCCAATTGTAAGGACACAATTTCTAACAACCCAATATGATATTGGGTTCGCACGTAAAAAAGACCCAAACAATATCATTTGTAGAGCGTGGGTTTGAAAGGCTAGGCTTTGGTCACCAGACGGTGGTTTGTCGTGGTGTTCATATAGAATTAAATCGTGTCCGCTCGAGGAGTCTTTCTCCTAGAGGCGGGCTGAAAGGTTCTGAAAGGTTCTCGGTTTTTGGCCATTTTTCCCACCCCCTTTCTTGGTGCATTAACCTTCACATTATATAGTCCTTCTTGGTTGATCTTAGCCCTCCACTTGTTGGTCAAGCGGTGCCTACTTGATGCCCGTCCCCATCACCGTCCCTCCTTGCTTTCTCGTTAGTTGCGATGATCGAGTTACCCTATCCAGGCGTCTTTTCTCATTAACATAGCTCGGACGTTGGCGGGTGCATTTAATGCGAAGGGGACGTATTCACCCTGAACCTGTTTTTTCACCGTACTCCCACATGGGTCCCATTCTACTCGTATTTTCTTGAGGGGGCTTTTTGGGGGTAGCCTTCAACGAGACGTTACTCTTCCCTTTGAAGTCTTGGAGTGCCAAAGACAGGGTCATTCTTGGCTATTCCCCCTGACACTTCGGCCTTTCTCCATTCGTCCTCGGCAAATACCCTCCTCGGCACGTGCCCTGGGCCCTAATAGATCGTGGGCCGGATCATAAGTTCCCCGGCCCCACATATTTGTTAAGGCATTAAAAGATGACATTTATTAGTTTTTTTTGGAGAATCAAACACGCACACAATAGAAAGTGAATGAGGTACATTTATTAATTAATTTGTAGGCATTTTATGCTTTTGAATCTTTTATAGCTAATTTTAAAAAATGAATTGCAACTATAATTTTTGCCACTTTGATCAAATTGAAGCAAATGGAGGAACCCCCAATTAATAATTAACACTTGCATGTATGAAAAGAAAAATAGAAGTCTACCAAAGTTCTCAATGTTTATAAAAACAAATAAGTAAAACTTAAAAAAAAAAAAAAATTCAAGATTTACATGCTCAACGGATGTCAATGTGAAAATCCAAAAAAAAGAATTTAAAAAAAGAAAAACATCAAAGCAAAATCCTACATTAGTCTGGGGAAAAAAAAAGTCACAATTTGAAAAAAAGAAAAAGAAAATCCTTTTACACAATTATTACTTCACATTCCATAATACCCACTTTCTTTAATTAAAACATAAAAATTGCGAAATAATGTTTTTAAAACATAATTTCACAGTTTCAATTGAAATTGAAATTTAGGGCCTGTTTGGGTAAGGATTTTTTATCACTCAATTTCTGTCACTCAATTTCCATTACTAATCACTCATCACTCATCACTCATTTGGCAACATCACTTTTATTTTCATCACTCAATTTTTTCACACTATTCATGGGTCTCACACCTGTCAGTCAAGACAGTTTTTTTTTTTTTTTTTAGTACCCAACTCACCGAAGCTAATATATATAAAATATAAAAAATTAAAAAAAAAACCAAATCGAATGTACCAACCCAGGAAAAGAAAAAGAAAAAGAAAAGAAAAAGAAAAAGAAAGAAAAAAAAGAAAAAGAAAAGAACAACGCCAACCCAAAAAAAAAAAAAAGCCAACGCCAACCTAGAAGAAAAAAAAAAAAAATCAAAAAGTGGTCAAAAGTTGCAATTGTGGGTCCCTCATGTGTGTTTATTTACGGAAATACCATTGAGTTTTCAGTTTTCATAATTCATAACTAAAAAATCAGAGAATTGAGTGATAGAAACAGAGTTATGGAAACAAAGTTATCGTTTGGCCAAACAACCTTTTTATTATGAGTCCCACTATTTTTGAGTTATAAATTATGAAAACAGAAAATTAAGGGAGTGTTTGGTTTGTGTTTTCAAACAACTATTTTTTGTTTTTAAATAACATTTTACGTATTTTTATACACTTTTTTACTCACATGTATTTTCACAAATATTTTCAAACAATAATTTTTAGTTTTTAAACACATATACCAAACGGGCCCTAAATTATCCAAAAAACCCAATCCAACGGCCTCTTAATTTCAAATGCAAGCAAGAAATCATGGGTTCACTTTTTTTTTTTTTTTACTCCAACAAAACCAAAACGGTTTTGGCATAAACCCCATGAAATTTCTCTCTCTCTCTCAATCAGAGAGAAATTCGAACCCTAGATTTCTCTCTCAATTAGAGAGAAATTTCATGGCATAAATAAACCCCATGAAATTTCTCTCTCTCAACAAAACCAAAACGGTTTTGGTACGTTTGGAGGTAAGGGGTTTGGCCTTTTCAATACGACGTCGTTCGCCCCATCCTCGACTGGATCTTCACCTCTCTCTCTCTTTTTCAATTTTCCATTTCAATTAGGGTTTCTTATTTTCTTTTTTTTTTTTTTTAAATCACAGGCGTGAGCAATTTTCCACTGAATTTGAATGTTTTGGGTGATTACAGGGAGAGAGGACTTGGACTTTGCTTTTGATGATAATAGCAATTCTGCCTTTTCTGCTAGACCAGGAAGGAAGCACCTTTTTGGCGTTGAAGAAGGATATTGGGTATTCTTTCTACACGTTGCTTTTACATGTATATGGTTGTCAACTACCATGGACTGAAATTCACTCACCGCTTCCATAACTTACCAATAAAAACATGCTTGTTGTACATTTTTCGCTTTGAATTGACAAATAATGTATGAAATATACGACGCATCAAACATATTTGGGGTTTGGTGGTTGTTGTAGTATGTTTGGGGTTATGGTTTCAATCTTTGTTAAATATGCATATTTATTGCATGCCTTTTTTCATGTTTGAGATAGGGCTTTTAAAGTTTAAACTGTAACTTTTGTATTAGGTTCATCTCCATTTGAAATGGATTTATTTCGTGGTTTTTATTAAATATTACGAATCTAAAGATGTAACGAGTGCCGTTCCATAACTTTTAGCCTTTACCAGTAAGCTTACCAACAAAATGCTTGTGTTCGTGTATAAAAGCTTTCTTCTAGAAATTAAAAACGCTTTACATATTCAAGTACTTCTTAGCTTCACATCAAGAATTTTGGCTTACAGATGAAACAGATGTAAAGTGTGAAATGGATTTGTTGGGTTTGTGGTTTTACTTTGCACATAGTGTTTGATACTTTATTTCTCTGATTTTAATCTGTTGATGGTTTTGAGTCCAAGATTTTGGATGGTGTTTCAATTTGGGAGCAGAAATTTTAGTGAGTTTGAATCATGATGGATGATATTTAACTCTGTCTTAATTTGATGCTGAATCCAATGATTATCTTCTGGGTTGTATTTGGTTTTCACTTTATTATATTATATTAACTAAATATAGTGTTTGGTTCATTACGACATGACACATTTTGTGTGTCCACTTAATGCAAAAGATGCTGAAGGTAAAACCTTATCCAAGCTACCTCTTCTAGGACCTCACTTAGTTGGGAGACAAATACTCTATCTTTTAGCTTCTGATGAAATTTTTGTTGTTGATGTATCTGTGGTCAATTTTTTGGGTTAGTGATAATGAAATTTTAGTATTCTGCTTCCAATGCTGATTTTTTTAATTTAAGAATTCTTAAAAATTGTAATTTATTTCTAGGGTTGCAATTTTGGCATATAAAGCTGAAGCTTTAGAGTTGCAGAAACAACTCAGGCATATTCAGTCTCAATTTGATATGCACACTGGCCAGGCTTTGTCTTTAATCCAAGGGAGATGGGCACGGGTTGCTGCAACATCTACTCTCGATGGACACCTTACAGATCTAGATGATAGTCTTTCAGCGAGAAATTTAGAGGTATGTAAGCTATGATAAATGGAATATATTTTTGAACTTGTTCACTTTTATGATAGTTTTGATTTAAACTATGCAAATTTGATTAGTCCGGTTCTAGAGTTCTTTAAACTTATGAATGAGGTTGAGAATGAGGACCTTGTCTTTATTTTGGAGACTATAGTGGACAACTTTGGGGAGGAGATGGTACCTTAAGCTCTTGGGTTATGCCAGAATTTGGTACTGTTAGCCTCCTTTTTTATTTGATTTTACACGTATATTCAGAAGTCCTTGACAACTTCTTTTTTAATAAATATTCAAACAGCTGCATTTTGGAGGTGCATGAACACAGCTGAAGCTGAAGATGAAGCTGATGATCCTGGTGCTTTGGCTGCAGTTGGCTGTTTGTGTGCCATTAGCACAATTCTTGAATCAGTGAGCAGGCTTCCTCAACTTTTTGTCCAAGTTGAACCAACGTTGGTCCCTATAATGTGTAGAATGTTAACAAGTGATGGCCAAGGTATGTGTTCTAATACCTCAATTTGGCTTATTTTTTACATTGTTTCTATTCTTTTCTGAATCTTTTTATTTCCTGATAAGGTTTTGCTGCCAAAGAGGATTGGTGGGCCTTTTATATGTTGTTATCAATAACTCTCAAGGGTATTTAATTTGATTGTGTATTATGTTTTCTGTATATATTGGATTCTTTATTTTCTTGAGTGTTTGCGGTTGACAGTTGTTTAAAGGATTGGTATTTCCGCTATTTCATATGGGTACGTAAAGGGTTTTTGTATCCTGTCCTTGTGCCTTCACATGTAAATATACACAAGCACTTCTGCACAAAGGATAATTCTACTTTGTAACCACTGTTCATTTTTTTGTTGAATTTTCTTGTGGCTTGCCAAGTAAAAAATTTAATTTTTTTCTTATGCCCTGTCTTTGAGTTTTGATAATACTTGGCCCATTGAAAATTATAAAAATAATGAGAAACTTTAAGGTAATGGCCCCTTCTATTTTTTCTTCTTTTTGTTTTGTTTTGTTTTGTTTTGTTTGTTTGTTTGTTTGTTTATGTTTGTTTTTTTTTTTTTTTTTAATAAAACACTCATTTTGTATTAGTTTCTCATTTGTTCTTTTATTATTTAATTTCTACCACATAGTTCACAATGCTATTTTTTTTTTTTTAATAAAACACTCATTTTGTATTAGTTTCTCATTTGTTCTTTTATTATTTAATTTCTATCACATAGTTCACAATGCTACTGAAGGAAACAGAGTTGGCACTGTGACGAGTATTTCTTGCACATTTGTATCATAAAGTATTGTACTACAATGCGCATGTAACTTGCTAAAAGCTTACTCTGTGGGAATACAATTGATAATTGCAGGACCTTGTGTATGCTTCCGAAAAGGCAGCTTAGGTTCATGTGCACTGTAGTGGTATGATTTCTGCCTATGATCTGTACGAACTATTTATGTACGGATTGGTATGTCTATTCACTTTGCACTAAAAAGAATAGAACACTAGGTTAGTTGTTTATATCTTTCCAGTTTTAAGCAAGTCTGTAAACAACTAGATTTATTAATCTATCCCTTAATATGGGCTGCTTATTTTTTCCTTTTATATCCAGTCAATGAATGTATGGATCCTTGGTACTTAGTTCTTTCCATTAAAACACATATTTGGTGCTTTTCCAATTGGCCTGTACTCTACTTTAAAACCCACACAAATTTGGGGTTCTGAAGTTTGAATTATGTGCTAGCAAACATGACTTTGAAAAACAGCCTAAAAGGTGCTAATCATGACAGGTGAATTCATTGTATGACATTATTCTACAGGTTTAGTTTGAGTCCATACAATACTAAAGAATAAAAATGACAAGGGATAGAAATGCTCATAGAATATTATTGTTAGGAAGAGCTAAACATCGAAAGGGTGAAATGACAAAGTGCTTGCCCTTTTACAATGTCAAGGCTCATTTTACTAGGATCTGTTGCTCTCAACTTGACTTGAGTGTCATCCAGATCTAGGTCCCTCTTGAATCTATCTTTGGAGGTGTGGCATAGACCATCTTACTTCTCACTTTTGATGTATCAAGTTGACCTGAAAAACAAAAGAGTCAACTTTCATAGGCAACATTGCATACCAAATTGTTTATTATTTTGGCCTTCAATATAATCGCATGCCTCCAAAGAGGAGAAGCGTTCAGCCTGTAAGCCAAATCTAGTTTGGCATCCAATTTCTAGTTCTATTGTGTCATTAACATTTTGAGAGTAGTTACATTACTTGGGAAGCAAAATTTGCTATGATTTTTTCGTCAGAATTTATGTGCACAGTTTTCCAAAGGAGAAACATTAGTCTTTAAGCCTGCATGTTGACTTACTTGAGGAAAAGTAGAATTACCATTCAATGAAAAAAATCTTGCTTTCTGGAAATTCTCATCAGTGATGAAATACAAATCATGGGCAGCACCCATTGGCAGGCAGAGACTCTACAAAGTCCTCAGGTTTCATCTGGGCTTCCAAGTTTCTCCGCCACCTCTTCTTGATTCTCCAATTTTGAAACTAATGAACCAGTGATTCCTCTTTACCTTTAGCTCCAAGAATTTGAGTTTACATTCATCACACAGCCATTCCAAATGCCGCATTTGCCTAATAGATATCATTATGGATTTACAATAAACACGATAGGATTTATTTGTTAGGATAGGAAAACAATATCAAGAAATGCATATCAGCATTTATTTTAGCATACTATGTGTCATAGTTATTGGACAAAGCATATTATCATCACCAGATTGCATCACAACTAAGTGGACTTGCAAGCTTACACAAAGAGATGATGAAAATACTACCTGCTGTTTGTTTATTTTGTTAAAATGTTCTCGTGGAACAGAAATGATTTTGGGACAAGTGGCACAATCCTAGGACTATTTTCTAGATCTGCTTTACCTAATTTCTAAAAGAAATCATTTACTTTGATGACAGGTAGAATATATATGAATACAATGTTTCTTCCTATACATGTCCAAGGCAATCCAATTTGATAGTATAAAATCAATTTTCAGCTCATACAAGCACTCATAAAAGTGGTAATCTATATGACTATATCTTGCCAAAGGCAATCCAATTTGATTTCTCTCTCTATAGCCCATAATGTTAAAGAGATTCATGTCTGTGTGAAAATTTTCTTTACAATTCTTGTGTTTGAAAATTTTCTATACAATTCTAATCTTAATTCAAATAAGAACTTTCAAACTTAACTATCAAATGGGTAATTCATATTCAGGGCAAGTGTTTTGAGGCAAACATCAATCACAATGCAGCAGAAAATGTCAATTTAGAACTACAAAATCAGGAAAATCTGAATGTGGGGGACAACATGAAATGCTATTAGACTTACTACACCAAAAGTTTAGCAGTTCAAGCTTACCAGGTATTCTAACTAATAGGCTTTGTTCCATTCCTAGAAGACCTGATACTTGGGATGCATAGTTAGCTTGGGCAATAGGAGTTCTAAAAGGCAGAAAAGCTTTGTTGTTATCATTTTTGAAGTTTCTGGGATTGCTCTTATATATCCAACTTGGATGGAGAAAACTCTCAATGTCATGAGAACAACTTAAAGATGAAAAAACTACGTTCAATATTATTGTTGTAAAGGTTTGATGGACTGGCATCAAGCTGGCATATTGTGAATTCTGTCAGAAACAAAGGTTGTGTTCTTTTTGAATATCCCTATGACTGTATTTGATTCTAATTCTTAACCTTTGTATTTTTCTATCTTCTGTTTGCTTTTGATGATATGTTGTCCTGTAATCTATAGTGTTTTGTCCTTATTGTGGATTGGGCTCTTTGTATTGTTTTGGTTCTTTTTTGGTAGTCTGCTAGTCTTGTTTGCAATGTATTTGTTTCTAATGAATAAATCTCATTCAACTTAAAAAAGAAAAAGAAAAAAGAAAAAGGGATAGTTAGGAAACAAAGGTCATACTTAGCTAATCAATATCGCTTTATTTTTTTTTTTTTATGATGAATATGTTCTCATTCGGCTAAAAAGATGATGTTTAGGGAATCAAAGGTTGTGCTTAATTAATAAAGAGAGTGATGGTGAGCCCATCACCTGGTTAGGCAATGTTGCTTCCTTCATTATTTTTGCAAAAGCTACTGCACCTGGGTCTAAATGAAATTTGATATCATGTTCCTATACATTTATTTGCTACTGGTATGCAGTTTCTTAATTCCGAATTCAGAACAAGCATCTTAAAAGAAGGGAGACATGACCAAGAAGCACTCAGCTGAAAGCTAGTAAGATTTGTTTGGGCTGAAGGCCTATGTAATATGAAAGCTTGTCTTTTTACACTCTATTTTGGACCAATTTTGCCGACCTACCATTATGCACCGGATCTTTTCTTATTTTCAACTTCAGCGTGTCTCACACGCTTCTAGTCAGCTTTGCATTAAACCAAAGCTGATTTTGTGTGGCTTGAGAAGACATGCTCATAAATGAGCTTGGACCAATCAAGTGGGGTACACCCAACCCAACAGACACTGTACTGCAAATATGATTTAATTCATATTTTTTTGTTTCTCCAAAAAAAAAAAAAAAAAGTTAGTATAGTTTTGTAGATTGTTGCCATATGAATATATGATATATGGTTCATTTTGAAATGTAGAATTCATTTTAAAAAGATTTGAGAGCACAATGTTACTTAAGGAAACAGTGCAGGCACTATGATGAATTTTTGTTTTTTTGAAGGTTTGTTTGGTACTATGATGTGTTATTTCTTGAACATTTGTATCGTATAGTTTTGTACTACGGTGCACATGTAATAATGCAAAAAGGTTTACTCGATTTCAATAAAATACCATTGAATTGTAGTTAAGCTGGATGCTTAGGAGGTCTGATCATGCTGCTCATTCTCATCTTCAGAAAGCATTAAATTAAGCATTTCATTTTCAACCCACTAAATTAGAGAAATAACGCCCATTTCTTAAATTAACTGCTATTTTTCTTTTAAGAGTCTCAAAATTAAGAAAACTTCGACCAGACCCTACAAATTACCTAAGGTTTCTTAAAACAAGAAGAGCTCTACTAAATCCATATGCAATTTATAAAAATTCTAAAAAAATTAGGAGAATCACAATCAAAATTATTAAATTTAATTAACAGTATATAAATTAATATGGACCAAAACAACTAGTGTAAAAGATCAAAGATACCAGTATGCTACTCAAGACGTTTACTCTTTTTTATTTTATTTTTTATTTTTTTAGATAGCGAATTAACCACACTACTCTTTGTATAAAGTAATTGACATTGTTAACAGTCTTGTAGTTCAACTAGTTAATACCTCTGTATGTTTTCATCATCTCCCCTATTTTGTAACCATTGAATTATTTATTAAAGAGTAAATTGCAAATTATAAACCTAAAATTTGGGTGAGTTTGGATTTTATACCTAAAATTTCAGAATTTGAATTTAATTCTCTGAAGTTTGGGGTATTTGGATTTTACATCTTGGCATTTCAAAATTTTGAATTTTATCTCCTAAATTTTAGGGGTGTTTGGATTTTACTCTTCAAAGTTTGGGGGTATTTGGATTTTACACCCAGAAATTTCAGAATTTGGGGGTGTAAAATCTAAATACTTCCAAACTTTGAACATAAAATTCAAATTCACATCAGGTGTAAAATCTAATCACGTTCAAACTTCAGGGGTAAAATTCAAATTCTAAAATTTTAGCATGTAAAATCCAAACAACCTTAAACTTTAAGGGTGTAATTTGTAATTTATCCTTTGTTAAAAAAAAAAAAAACACTAATTGACTCTTGCACCTTTTTTTTTTCTTTGAATTGGAGACAGCTTCGTTTGGATTCTCCTGCGTTTGCGATTTTGTTTTGTTTTTTTTTTTTTTTTATTGTTTTTTTTTTTATTGTTTTGTTTTTTGTTTTTGTTTTTGTTTTTTTTAGCTCGGCGCCTCTTGCACTATTCACGTGAACAGTGCAAATAGGCATGTGAACAGTAATTTTAAAAGTGAATAGATAACTGGAAAATGATTTTTTATTGTTTTCAATTTTCAGTTTTCAAAAAAAATAAGTGGTATCTAAACGCACATTCAATATCCTTTTTTTAAGAATCAAAAGCGAAGATGGAGACTATCTAGACTTTTAGAACCCCACCAAAATTTCATCCCATGAGCAAAGAAAACCCAATACATACGTTATTAGATTTCAATGTCCCCTATTCCCATTAAATGAATGTTGATTTCTTCTCACAAGCATTGATTCTACAACCACACCGACACGAGCTTCATCTTTAGCTCAACGTTAGTGTGAAAGGGAAACAATTTTTCTAAGTCAAAAAGTTCTGCCCAGCTTAGAGGTGTGCAACTAACCCGTCAAAACCGACCCGACCCAATTGGGTTAGTTTTTAGGGCTTGGTGGGTTGGGTTGGGTTGGGTTACAAAATTTTTTTTATAGTGGGTTGGGTTGGGTTTGGGTCATAAATTTCAAACCCGCCAAACCCAACCCGACTCACCCATATATTTAAAATATATTATATAATTAATAAAATTTTTAAAATAACTAGCTTTTTCTATCCCATATAAAAGCCAATTAGTTTACACAAACCCTAGTAAATTACTATTGTTGTTTAGTCATTAATGTTGTTTGCCTTTAAGGAGTTACATTGATACTAATTTTTGAGATTTTTTAAATATATTTATATTTATATTTTTTTCTACTCAATTTAATAATAATAATAATAAAATTTTTGTCCAACCCATGGGTTCAACCCGACCCAACCCAACCCATGTGGGTCAGATTGGGTTGGGTTGGACTAATGTGATGGGTTGGGTTAGGTTGAATTTTTTTTTGACCTACCATAGTGGGTTGGGTCAAAAAATCTCTTTAACCCGACCCAACCCGACCCATACACACCCCTAGCTTAGCTTATATAAGAGAGACTAAAGAATTTTTATAGTGGAAGACTTGAGAGACTAGCATTTTTTTTTTCTTTATTTTTCCCAGAACAAATACAACTTTATTGACTTAAACAACATTTTCATCAAAATTTTTAGAGAATGAGACATCTTCTGGCTAGACCGCCATATACTAGTCTAGAGTACTTGGCTAAAAGATCAACACAACATGTAAAAGATCAGCCTTTATTTTGAATATTTTGCTTCTTCTTTTTTAAGTGAAATTTTTCTTAAGCAATTTGATACAAATAATGTAACTTTTGTGTGATTTAAAAAAAAAAAAATCTAATTAGATTAAAAAAATGATCATCCCCTTAACCTTACGTGTGTAATAAAAACTTACAATTATTCAAGTTCTTTTCCTAAAAAAAAAAAATAGTTATTTAAGTTCATCATCTTGACATGAAGAAAGTGTCAGCAAAAAGAAAGCAAAAGTAATAAAGACTTCGGCTGCCGACAATCTTTTGTGCTTCCATCAATTATTCAATTTCCTAAACATTTCCTCACTCAAGAGCCAAACACTTTGCCATGATTTCATCATAATGTATACTTTATTTATATTTAGAATTCCCCAATTCATTTTAAATTAAAACAATATTGTCAATCTATTAATTAAAGTATATGGCCTGGCCCTAGAATGAGAAAGTGTTTTTTCTAGGAAACACTACAAAGACACTGGAAATTGACCAATTAAAATTGAAACGTGGCAGCTGAAAAAAAAGAAAAAGAAAAAAGAGAAAAGATATGTAGCCAGATCAAGATAAAGGCCCCACAAAATGGAGGGAGGGTCCTAATTTGTGCAAATGTTAAATATTTTGATCATGTTAAATATTGTAAGTAAATGCTGTCTTGATCATGTTAATATTTTGATGATTTCCAAATAATCTTTTTGCTGGTTAATACTTATATTATTAGTTAATTCACTCTATTAGCATATCTGAATATGGTGTTTCTTCCTATGAACATCAATGGCAATCCAATTTGTAGTGTCATGTAATCCCTGAAGATTAGTATTGTAAAATCAAATTTTAGTTCATAAAAGTAACTGATTTGTTAAAAGTAGTAATGAAGTATACCATACCTTGTAATGATGCCCTATTACTGTTTTTGTTACTAAAGTTGATATATTCATCTGGCTATCCTAGCAAATCTATTTAGAATCTCCTAGCAATCACTTTCTAATGTCTAAAGTCTCAACATGATTGTGTATAACTGGACAAACTAAACATTTAGTTTATAACAAATTCCAAGGCTATCATTTGGATACATCCCAACCAGTTTCTAAGAAGGAAGCCCAGTTTACAAAATTGTGGCTCTCAAAAGTCTACTTCTCCTCCCCTGCCAAATAGGAGAAAATTTTCTTACAATTTTAAAGAAATAAATAAAAACAATAGGAGACTTTTTTATTTATTTTTGTTTTACTTAGGGGCTCACATATCTAGACTTTCAATACCTCCCAAAATTTCATGCTGTCAACAAAGAAAACTCAATTTACACAGTACTAGATTTCGATGTCTCCTATTGTTTGTTGTCAAGATTCCAAGGCCTCGTAATCAAGCTTTAATTTACTTGAAAGACACTTTCTTGAAAAATCTAGACAAACAAAAATGCTATTAAGTGTATTCGTTGTTAGTGTGGAAAATCAGGTACTAAAGAAACAATTTTCTAAATTAAAAAATTTTGACTAGCATATGGATTACTCTGAATCCAAAGACTCTAAACAATAAAAACAAAGTCTCCAGAACTCTCTTTTCAAGACTTTAGAGGTTCAACGTCTTGAATTATAAATTTCTAATTTCCTAAAATAAAAAAAGTATTAAAATGAATTTATCATTATTTGAATAATCACAAATTCAAAATTATCGATTTGTATTTTGATCTTGGTCACAATGGTGGCAGCGCAGTAGCCCCATCATTGTTAGGAGCCAGTCTAATTTGGGTTTTCAAATGGAGACTCAAAGTTTTGGATATTTTGTTTAACCTCTATTTTATCTTTTCTTTTGCAAATAAAAAATAGTCATAATTTTGTAATTACTATAAGATCAATTGTCTCTATTACGTATTGCAAGTTGGAGGATTCCTTTCATATCGCTTGGATTTTAAATATATACGAGTCCTAAACCATCAAACTCAACTCTTCGCCCAATTCTTTGTGAAGAACATTTCCCGGAAAGCATTGAGTTGGAAATATAGAAAACATGTCATCAATTAACTATAAAGTTCCAAAAAATGGCATTTGAAACAATTCAGATTGATTAGAACAATATAAAATTTCTAGGCATCTAGAAGGAAGTAAATTGAAAATCTATAGTATATGCTTCATGATAATTATCTATTTTAGAAATTGAAGTCTCAAAAGCTTATATAGCATGATCTTATGTGGTTAGTCAAAAGTCAAACAACTTCAGTTATATATATAAATATATTATGATGAAGCCATGACAAAGTGATCCGCCCTTCGCCCATGCAAACTCAATCCTCATAATTCAGAAGCATTTCATCATAGTAAATTAGAGAAAGAACACTCTTTTTTAAAACTAACGACTGTTTCTCTTCAAGTGTCTCAAAAACAAGAAAAGTTCAAATCATACGCAAGATTTCTTAAGACAAGAAGAGCTCCACTTCAGACCAAATCCATTTGCAATTTAATAAAAAAATTAGGAGATTTACAATCAAAATCATTAAATTTAATTAATGGTATATAAATCGATTTACACCTAAACAACTTAAGTAAAAAAGTCAAAGATACTCCATTCATAAACTAATTGATAATTTGACACTGAACCATTTTAACTAGACTTTTTTTATTTATTTTTGTTTTACTTAGGGACTCACATATCTAGACTTTCAATACCTTCCAAAATTTCATGCTATCAACAAAGAAAACCCGGTTTACACGGTATTAGATTTCGATGTCTCCTATTGTTTGTTGTCAAGATTCTAAGGCCTCGCAATCAAGCTTTAATTTACTTGAAAGACACTTTCTTGAAAATTCTAGAGAAACAAAAATGCTATTATGTGTATTCGTTGTTAGTGTGGAAAATTAGGTACTAAAGAAACAATTTTCTAAATTGAAAAGTTCTACCCAGTAGTATGGATTACTTTGAATCCAAAGAATCTGGAAAATAAAAACAAAGTCTCCAAAACTCTCTTTTCAAGACTTTAGAGGTTCAAAGTCTAGAATTATAAGTTTATAATTTCCTAAAAAAAAAAATAAAGTATTAAAATGAATTTATCATTATTTGAATAATCACAAATTCAAAATTATCGTTTTGTATTTTGATCTTGGTCACAATGGTGGCAGCGTAGTAGCCCCATCGTTGTTAGGAGCCAGTCTAATTTGGGTTTTCAAATGGAGACTCAAAGTTTTGGATATTTTTTTTAACCTCTATTTTATCTTTTCTTTTGCAAATAAAAAATAGTCATAATTTTGTAATTACTATAAGATTAATTGTCTTTATTACGTTTTGCAAGTTGGAGGACTCCTTTCATATCACTTGGATTTTAAATATATACGAGTCCTAAACCATCAGGCTTAACTCTTCGCCCAATTCTTTATGAAGAACATTTATCGGAAAGCATTGAGTTGGAAATATAGAAAACATGTCATCAATCAACTATAAAGTTCCAAAAAATGGCATTTGAAACAATTCAGATTGATTAGAACAATATAAAATTTCTAGCCATCTTGAAGGAAGTAAATTGAAAATCTATAGTATATGCTTGATGATAATTATCTATATTAGAAATTGAAGTCTCAAAAGCTTATATAGCATGATCTTATGTGGTTAGTCAAAAGTCAAACAACTTCAGTTTTATATATATTATCAATTGTAGATTTCCTTGACATTTACATTTCCTCACTCTAGAGAGGATCACTTTGTCATGGATTCATCATAATATATATATATATATATATATAGACACACACACGCAATTGAATTTCAACCTATAATATCTGTTCTATGATAAGTATTCTTTATCAATAAGTCAAGATACCCATTGGTTTTTGGTATAGGTGGGGTTTAAATCCCAAATCTTTTATTCAATAATAAGAAATTTTATTAATGGAGCTAACTGAAATTCATAATGTGTACCATATTTATACTTAAAAATTCATCGATTCAATTTTAATTAAAATAATTAAAGTCTTTTACTCTTATATCAATTGTAGGGACACGAATCTTTGAGGGCCCAACAACGGAGTTGGGCTCGCGCGCGAAAGATCCCTCACAATAACATTTGTAGAGAGTGGGTTTGAAAGGCCAGCGTTGGGTCACGTAACATCATTTCGAGTCGAACTGCTGAGAGCCGGGGCGGGGAGGAGCTTTGGGCTGAACGTTCGTGCCCTTTGACCCTGTGCCTCGATGAATCTGGTTCCTCGGATCATGTCCGAGGAGCAATGGGGCTGTCCCCGTGGGCCCGCAGGTGGGGTTTTTTGTGGTGGCCGGCGTATATCATCCGGAAATTCTCTCTCCTCAATTCTTTCTCCAGGAGCCAGATGTGTCCCCCCTCGTGTTCGCATAACATTCTCATTTATACTAGCCTACGTTCGTTGTCCTTCGTACACGTGTAGGGTCGATCTTCCCAGGACGGATATCTGTCCCATCGTCCTAATCCCACAATGGTCAAGATAATCCATAAAGCCTAAGATCCCGGCTCTGCTGGGGCGTGTGTCATGTCGGGAAGGGTATTAGAGACAAACTCTCCTAGATATTTTCTCGATATTTCAAGTTGACTCATATTCCACTTCAACCCGTAAGGGTCCAGGCTCACCGAGGACGAAAACCGTCCTCGGCGTGTCTTCGGGCCATTTCTTGTGTTTCCTAGTTTCGAGTTTGGGCCTTGGCCTTCTTGAGTTTGGGACCGGTGGATTTACCATAAGCGTGTGGGCCGGACCCATAAATTATTGGACCCCACATTAGCCCCTCAAAATCCTGCTGTCCAACATCTTGGTAGGACAGGTGGATTTTGATGACGTCAAGCTTTTATTGCCGTTCATTTTCTTGGTCTTGATCAACACCGGCGACTCTTCCCCTCCCCAAGGAGCGTCTGGTCTGCGAGGCGTTTTCCTGGATTTGCGCACATCGCCGTTATGCCGCGTGGTTATCTGTAGCGAGTCTTTAATATCTTCCCATTTACGAGACCTCCCGGACGTAACGGTTGATGATGGCGTGGGAGAACGAAGCGGCGCGTTATACTCTGAATTTCCCCGAGGACCTGAGTGCGTTACGTGCCCTATTCTTCGTCTCCTATATAAAGAGAGAAGACAGAGGGTGTCTTTTTCATATCTGAGCCCTCACGTTCTTCCCAGAATCCACTCCCTCCATCCGGTTAATCCCTCTTCAATAATACCTGTCTCACAATAATCCACCATGAACAAATCCTTCCTTTCCCGTAAACACACGTACCCTACCAAAACTTGAGATGGCTCGGTCGGGGCAAGGGTGGTGGAGACTCAAGGTTTGTCTCCCCATTCTTTTGGCCAAAATCCGAAGCGGGGGCTCGTCACATCCTATCTCCTGGTGTGAGTCGAGTCGAAAACCTCCTTGTCATCTCCATCTCTGCTCTCTCATGAGCATACCTAATACGGCTCCCCTTTTCCCTCTTTTGCTCCTTTTACTTTCTTTTCATTGCTTCTCTCTTCTTCTCTCCTCCTTCCCGCTCATATCCTCCATCTTCTTTTTCCTTGCACTCTTCAAATGACAAGAGTTTGCTTTGAAGTGCTTCCATGTGTTCCAATTCTTCTTCCTTCTCCTTCATTATTTTTGTATAAGGATCTTCTCTTGAGATGAGCAAAGACCGAGGTAGAGATTTCGAGAGACTTTGAAGACTAGTTCAAGACACCCGATGATTTACTTATTTGTATTACGAATCTTTGTTAGTGCTTTAGCAATTCATTTTTTGTATAGGCTTGTTTAAGCCCTTTCTTGTACGTTGTAACCATTTTTCATATTAATAAAAATTATTGTTTCTCTATTTCGTGTGTCTTACTTACATATTCTAATAAATGCGAAAGCGCTGCCCAAGCAATAGTACATTGTTTGAATCAATAATGACTAAGGCCAAAGTAATCGTTGATAAAAAGATGCCACGATAATTTTAACATAATTATTATTTTAACATAACAATCCGACCAGTAAGGAATACGACTTATCTCAAATTTAGCCGCGATGGGTGCTAAGTACTCGATAAGATGTAAGAAGCGATTGTCCGAGGACATGTTACCCATCGGATGAATGGCCTCCTTAGGTTAATGATCATCGTGTTATTTTGTCCTTTTCCACGGCGTGCTAGCCTTGACCTTTTCTAGTATTTAAGCCGAGAAATCTCTTCGTTCGAGCAATTGATTTCCCAAGAAACCTGAGTCCGAGGACCTTGCAAAACCTGGGTTTTGTTTAGAACTTATGCGTTTTATCTTATGTACTTGATTTTTCCCTTGGGCTTGAGTCCGAGACTTGTGTCTTTATTGGTGCCAGTTGAATCCGAGGACCATGCAAGCCTTATGTTCTGTCCAAGTGTACTTGGTTCCCCCTTTAACTTGAGTCCGAGGACCAGGCAAGCCTTAAGTTCTGTCCAAGAGTACTTGGCTTCCCCTTTAACTTGAGTCCGAGGACCAGGCAAGCCTTAGGTTCTGTCCAAGAGTACTTGGTTTCCCCTTTAACTTGAGTCCGAGGACCATGCAAGCCTTAGGTTCTATCCAAGAGTACTTGGTTTCCCCTTTAACTTGAGTCCGAGGACCAGGCAAGCCTTAGGTTCTGTCCAAGAGTACTTGGTTTCCCCTTGAGCCTGAGTCCGAGGACCATGCAAGCCTTTCCCGAAGCGCCTAAACAGGGTATCCTTGGGCCTTCACGCAAAGTGGGCTTGGGCCGCAAGTTCAATTAATCCGCGGATAAGGAGGTATTTCTGCAACCTCTGGGCATGTAGTATTTATCCGACGCCCCAAGGATCGAGGCGCGCCTTTACGAGACTCCTTGAGACTCGTGGCTACGATTGACGTTGGAAGTTGAGCCAAGACCACTTTGTCTGTAGTGCTCCTTGGGACGCCGCGTGAGTTGACTGCCATCATCTTGTCTTTTTTTCGGATAAACAGAAGGAGAGGGTTGCTTTATATATACACCCATCTTTTTAGTTTTTTCCCACATCATACTCCTCATATCCGGAGCTCTCTTTTCTTGGTGTAAAAATGTTGAAAGCGAGGGTTAGGAAGGAAGAGCTGCCTCCACCGCAGACGCCCTATCCTCATGTGGCTTACAACAGAAGGTATGGGCACAGAAGCACAAGTTCAGAGAGTACTCCATCTCGTTCGAGGGGGAACGGCGTCTCTCCCTCTTTTAGTCAAAATCCGGCGGGTTACTCGCTCACGCCAGAATTTTGGTGTGTCGAAGGAAGGTTCTCCGCCATCATCGCCTCTACTATGTAGCAAAGGCGAATATTTAGAGAAAGCCCCTCGGTCTCCCACTCCCTACACCTTTTCTTCAACGGTGTTAGGTTCAAGTTGGGCCTCTTTGGCTGCCTGGGTTATGGGCATGTAGGAGCGCGGAGGAAAAATGAGATCTCGGAATCGTAGCCAACCTCTCCTCCGACATACCTCCTCGGCTTTCTACAGCTTTCTTGTATTTTTCTTTTTCTTGCTCATGTAGTACTCATGTAGTAAGCTTTGTCGCAGGCTGATTCCAACTTTTCATTGTACACTGTACTCTTTCTTCGTTGTAATAATAAAAAAAGAAGTTTATATATCTTTTTTGGGTATTGTTCTTTTAGCGCACCACCTCTTGAATGAGTGTACTCCCTGTATGTGCTTTCTCTCATCGATATTTAGGACAGGAGCCCCTTCAAACACAATTCAATTCGTTCTAACTCCTTCTAACTCACCTATATTACCGGACATAATAATAATTGATAGTAAGTTGAATTTAGGAAACTAACCTGGGTAGCAGTTGAACGTTTCGTAGTAAGCACGAGAATATTGCATGAAGACGACAAATTTTTAAATAATTCATCCAAGGGATTGCCCGAGCGTTGCATGACTTCGGTTGTGCTTTTGGGAACGCATTTCTCCATCCCATACTAGCCCCTTTAGTGTTGAGGATCCGGGGGCAAAACAAGAGAATCCATGTAATCCAGTTTCTCCTTTTAAGCGCTTGGTTTCCCCAGAGGCTTGGGTCCGAGGACCATGCAAGGCCTTGGTTCTGTCCAGAGCTTGTATTGTTTTCTTTTTGTACTTGGTTTCCCCATAGGCTTGAGTCCGAAGACCATGCAAGGCCTTGGTTCTGTCCAAAACTTTTGAGAATTTCTTTTTGTACTTGGTTTCCCCACAGGCTTGAGTCCGAAGACCATGCAAGGCCTTGGTTCTGTCCAAAACTTTTGAGAATTTCTTTTTGTACTTGGTTTCCCCACAGGCTTGAGTCCGAAGACCATGCAAGGCCTTGGTTCTGTCCAAAACTTTTGAGAATTTCTTTTTGTACTTGGTTTCCCCACGTGGCTTGAGTCCGAAGACCATGCAAGGCCTTGGTTCTGTCCAAAACTTTTGAGAATTTCTTTTTGTACTTGGTTTCCCCACAGGCTTGAGTCCGAAGACCATGCAAGGCCTTGGTTCTGTCCAAAACTTTTAAGAATTTCTTTTTGTACTTGGTTTCCCCACAGGCTTGAGTCCGAAGACCATGCAAGGTCTTGGTTCTGTCCAAAACTTTTAAGAATTTCTTTTTGTACTTGGTTTCCCCACAGGCTTGAGTCCGAAGACCATGCAAGGCCTTGGTTCTGTCCAAAACTTTTGAGAATTTCTTTTTGTACTTGGTTTCCCCACAGGCTTGAGTCCGAAGACCATGCAAGGCCTTGGTTCTGTCCAAAACTTTTGAGAATTTCTTTTTGTACTTGGTTTCCCCACAGGCTTGAGTCCGAAGACCATGCAAGGCCTTGGTTTTGTCCAAAACTTTTAAGAATTTCTTTTTGTACTTGGTTTCCCCACAGTGCTTGAGTCCGAAGACCATGCAAGGCCTTGGTTCTGTCCAAAACTTTTAAGAATTTCTTTTTGTACTTGGTTTCCCCACGTGCTTGAGTCCGAAGACCATGCAAGGCCTTGGTTCTGTCCAAAACTTTTAAGATCAGCCCCTAGACCATGGCGGGGGAATTTGGCCTGAAGCCGGAAGCCCCTAGAGCTGCCCACGCTGTTGGCACCGCAGGCGAGCCCCTAGCAAAAGTTTGGGTCGGAGCGACGATTGCATGTCGCCGGAGATGGAGGAAATCCCACAAACCTCGGTTGGCTAGAGAGTTGACTCAAACGCCTCCTGCGCCAACGCGCAAACCTTCCTGAGGACGGCGCCAATTGTAGGGACACGAATCTTTGAGGGCCCAACAACGGAGTTGGGCTCGCGCGCGAAAGATCCCTCACAATAACATTTGTAGAGAGTGGGTTTGAAAGGCCAGCGTTGGGTCACAGAACATCATTTCGAGTCGAACTGCCGAGAGCCGGGGCGGGGAGGAGCTTTGGGCTGAACGTTCGTGCCCTTTGACCCCGTGCCTCGATGAATCTGGTTCCTCGGATCATGTCCGAGGAACAATGGGGCTGTCCCCGGTGGCCCGCAGGTGGGGTTTTTTGTGGTGGCCGGCGTATATCATCCGGAAATTCTCTCTCCTCAATTCTTTCTCCAGGAGCCAGATGTGTCCCCCCCTCGTGTTCGCATAACATTCTCATTTATACTAGCCTACGTTCGTTGTCCTTCGTACACGTGTAGGGTCGATCTTCCTGGAGACGATATCCGTCCCCATCAGTCTAATCCCACAATGGCTGAAGATAATCCATAAAGCCTAAGATCCCGGCTCTGCTGGGGGCAGTGTCATGTCGTGGAAGGGTATTAGAGACAAACTCTCCTAGATATTTTCTGATATTTCAAGTTGACTCATATTCCACTTCAACCCGTAAGGGTCCTGGCTCGCCGAGGACGAAACCGTCCTCTACTGTGTCTTCGGGCCATTTCTTGTGTTTCCTAGTTTCGAGTTTGGGCCTTGGCCTTCTTGAGTTTGGGACCGGTGGATTTACCCTAAGCGTGTGGGCCGGACCCATAAATTATTGGACCCCACATCAATAATAATAATAACATTTATAATAAAGCATTAATGGGAATATATTTGGTACGAGTAAAAAACTACATTTCTAAGAAACTTTTGTCTAGGGAAAAATTTCAAAGACATTGGAGATGGAAATTGGTACGGAATATTTCTATTTTTTATGCATCATCAGAAATTAATGTCCCTTTAAAAAAAAAAAACAATTATTCAAGTTCATCATCTTGACATTAAGAAAATGTCAGTAAAAAGAAAGCAAAAATAATAAAGACTTTGGCTGCCAACAATCTTTTGTGCTTCAATCAATTATTCAATTTCCTAAACATTTCAGGGTCGTTTGGTAACATTGTTCTAGTAACGTTGTTTGTATTTTATGAAAATATGTGTGGGTGAAAAAGTGTGTAAAAATACGTGTAATATTGTTTAAAAACTAAAAACATATGTTTAAATACATGTACCAAACAGACCCTTCCTCACTCTAGAGCTAAACACTTTGCCATGATTTCATCATAATGTATACTTTATTTATATTTGGAATTCCCCAATTCATTTTAAATTAAAACAATATTGTCAATCTATTAATTAAAGTCTATTGCCCTGGCCCTTGAATGAGAAAGTGTTTTTTCTAGGAAACACTAAAAGACACTGGAAATTGACCAATGAAAATTGATACGTGTCAAGTAAAAAAAGAACAGAAAAAAGATATGTGGCCAGATCAAGATAAAGGCCCCACAAAATGGAGGGACGGTCCTAATTGCAAGACTTCAGTCAATGCTTGAAGCATAGACCACGGAATGCGGAAGATTGTAGAATTTGAAGTGTAAAACAAAACAAAACAAAATCAAACGAGGGTGCTCCTATAAATTACCATCCAATTAGTATCCTTTTTCACAATTAACCCTTACTTCTCATAATCTGATAATGGAGGGTTCCTTTGGATTCCTTTTCCTCACTTTTAATTATTCCTCTTCCTCATTACTTCATTTTCTGCATCGGACACATTGACTTTGAGGTTCGTTGCATCGATAGCGAGCAACATGCCCTTCTCAAGTTCAAGCAAGACCTTATTGATCCTTCAAACCGGCTCTCCTCTTGGACTATTGATGGGGATTGTTGTCACTGGGTTGGTGTTGTCCGCCACAACCTCACCGCTCACGTCCAACAACTCTGTCTCAGAACCTTTCATCCTTCAGGTGGTTTTGAATCTGAAGAACAATATGAAGCCTATGAGTGGTCAATGTTTGGTGGTAAGCTAAATCCTTCTCTGCTTGATTTGAAGCATTTGAATTACTTTGACCTCGGCTTCAATAATTTCTCTGCTTCTCCTATTCCCGAATTTCTTGGTTCAATAAAGAGTTTAACATCTCTTAATCTCTCTAATGCGGGATTTGTGGGAGTAATACCTCATCAACTTGGAAATCTCTCCAATTTGCTCTATCTCAATCTCAAAGTTCTATTTTTCCTAGTTTATATGTGAATAACCTTCAATGGTCATTGGGTCTTCCTTTGCTACAACATCTCGATATGAGTGGTGTAGATCTTAGCAAAGCCTCTCGGCTACAACTCACAAACACACTCCCTTCCTTGTTTGACTTGCGCTTGTCATATTCCCAACTTCCTTTTCCACCAACACTCATTGTTAACTTTTCATCTCTCCTCACCCTCGATCTTTCAGAGAACCAATTTGGAAACACTTTGATCCCATCATGGATCTTTGGTCTTCGTAATCTTGTTTCTCTTGATCTATCTGAAAATTACTTTCAAGGTCTAATTCCTATTGATCTCCAAAACATGACTTCTCTTAGGCACCTCGATCTATCTTTAAACAATTTCAACTCTTCAATTCCTAATTGGTTGTATAGTTTTAGTCATCTTGAGTTTCTCAACCTTCGCTACAATAATTTGCAGGGCATAATCTCCAATGCCATTGGAAACCTAACATCCGCCATTAGTATTGACTTGTCGAAAAATGAACTTGGAGGAAAGTTGCCAAGATCATTGGGTAATCTCTGTAACTTAAGGGAAATCAAATTGTCATCCAACAATGGGAGTCAAGAGATATCTGAAATCTTAGAAAGTTTATTAGTGTGTCTTTCGGATAGACTAGAGATCTTACGCTTATTTAATTCTCAACTTTATGGTCATTTGATAGATGAACTTGGTCTATTAAAAAATCTAGCTGTTCTTGATCTTGCGAATAATTCAATCTCGGTCCACTCCCATTGTCTTTAGGTAGTCTTTCTTCTCTAGGATACCTGGATCTTTCAAATAATCTATTCAACGGGACAGTTCCTCAAAATTTTGGGCAACTTTCCAAACTACACACTTTACATATTGAATCAAATATGTTGGAACACTACATCAAAATAAGTCTATTACATCAAGTGTTAATACAACAAAATTAGAATAGTGGTATTAGACATAATATCACATTTAAAAATTAAAAGTCGTTACAATAGTAACTTAAAAATAGTAAATTATTACATTAATAATAATTAGTTGTAATAATTTATAATTTTCAGTTGCAATAGAGATTTTAATACTAAATTGAATTTAGAAAATTTTTTGCAATAACTTAAATTGAAGAAATCAAAATTTTTTTTAATAACTTAAATTGAAGAAACCATTGTAATAACTTGATACCAATTATATATTTTGCGATATATTATAATAGATCGAAATTTCAAAGAGATGGCTTATTGCAACAAATTTAACATTGCAATAACTAAAATATCAATTATTTTACAATCTATTGCAATGACAAACATGAAACTGCAATGAATATATTATTACAATGATCTAATTCCAATTATTTTACAATTTATTGTAAGAAAAAATATGAAAAATTTAACTATTACAATAAATATATCGTTGCAATAATTTGAACCCAAATTATTTTTGTCAATTCTTTACAATCTATTGTAATAAAATTCATGAAATAATAGCCTATTGCTACAAGATATTTGAAGTAATAAATTGTTTATTGCAATAGCAAATATATTATTACATCAAAATTTTCATTAAAATATTTAAGGTTTATTGCAACAAATTTTTTTTGTAGCACAAACTTATTACCTCAAATTTTATTGCAACACTTTGCATAAACTATTGCAATGACTTCGATGTTATTGCAATGATTTTTTTGTTGTAATAAACATTTTTTGTTGTAGTGAATTTCTACACTAATGGTAATCATGTCAATCTATAATTCAGAGGAAAAATCTCCAAAGCACCCAATGAACAGTCTAAAAAACAATAGGTTTCACAATTTTAGAGAGATCAAGACCAATTCTATCAAGCCTTGCGTGATACAATAGAATTATGTTCCATTAACAATTTAACATAAGAATATATTCTTATTGAAAATTAGAACTGCAATTTACTAAAAATATATATGTGTGGGAGAGAGTGGAGCTTACTGTGTTATTGGGAGCTCCCTCCGAGACCTTCAGTGATGGCCTAGAAAATCAGAGAGAGAGAGAGAGAGAGAGTGTGTGTGTGTGTATTTTATGAGATAGAAGAAGCTTCTTCTTCAGAGAGAGAGAGAAGTGTGGCTGTGGGTGTGGTGAAGTCGCTCAAGATGGAAGACACTCAAATGGAAGAAGCTTGAGTCCTTCCTCTCTCTCTCTTCTCTTCTCTTTCTTTTTCTTTTTCTTTTTTTTTCTTTTCCTTTTTCCTTTACTTTTTCCTTTTTCCAATTGTAGTATCAAGTATGAAAGCCTTTTCTCTTACTTTTTCCATTTGCAGTACTTAACACTACAAAAATAAGTCTATTACATCAAGTGTTAATACAACAAAATTAGAATAGTGGTATTAGACATAATATCACATTTAAAAATTAAAAGTCGTTGCAATAGTAACTTAAAAATAGTAAATTATTACATTAATAATAATTAGTTGTAATAATTTATAATTTTCAGTTGCAATAGAGATTTTAATACTAAATTGAATTTAGAAAATTTTTTGCAATAACTTAAATTGAAGAAATCAATTTTTTTTTAATAACTTAAATTGAAGAAACCATTGTAATAACTTAATACCAATTATATATTTTGCGATATATTATAATAGATCGAAATTTCAAAGAGATGGCTTATTGCAACAAATTTAACATTGCAATAACTAAAATATCAATTATTTTACAATCTATTGCAATGACAAACACGAAACTGCAATGAATATATTATTACAATTATCTAATTCCAATTAGTTTACAATTTATTGTAAGAAAAAAATGAAAAATTTAACTATTACAATAAATATACCGTTGCAATAATTTGAACCCAAATTATTTTTGTCAATTCTTTACAATCTATTGTAATAAAATTCATGAAATAATAACCTATTGCTACAAGATATTCAAGTAATAAATTGTTTATTGCAATAGCAAATATATTATTACATCAAAATTTTCATTAAAATATTTAAGGTTTATTGCAACAAAATTTTTTTTGTAGCACAAACTTATTACCTCAAATTTTATTAATTGCAACACTTCGCATAAACTATTGCAATGACTTCGATGTTATTGCAATGATTTTTTTGTTGTAATAAACTTTTTTTGTTGTAGTGGTTTCTGCACTAATGGTAATCATGTCAATCTATAATTCAGAGGAAAAATCTCCAAAGCACCCAATGAACAGTCTAAAAAACAATAGGTTTCACAATTTTAGATAGATCAAGACCAATTCTATCAAGCCTTGCGTGATACAATAGAATTATGTTCCATTAACAATTTAACATAAGAATATATTCTTATTGAAAATTAAAACTGCAATTTACTAAGAATATATATGTGTGGGAGAGAGTGGAGCTTATCGTGTTATTGGGAGCTCCCTCCGAGATCTTCAAAGATGGCCTAGAAAATCAGAGAGAGAGAGAGAGAGAGAGTGTGTGTGTATTTTATGAGATAGAAGAAGCTTCTTCTTCAGAGAGAGAGAGAGTGTGGGCTGTGGGTGTGATGAAGTCGCTCAAGACGGAAGACACTCAAATGGAAGAAGCTTGAGTCCTTCCTCTCTCTCTCTCTCTCTTCTCTTTTTCTTTTTTTTTTCTTTTTCTTTCTTTTCCTTTTTCCTTTACTTTTTCCTTTTTCCAATTGTAGTATCAAGTATGAAAGCCTTTTCTCTTACTTTTTCCATTTGCAGTAAGTTAACACTACACCAAAATAAGTCTATTACATCAAGTGTTAATACAACAAAATTAGAATAGTGGTATTAGACATAATATCACATTTAAAAATTAAAAGTCGTTGCAATAGTAACTTAAAAATAGTAAATTATTACATTAATAATAATTAGTTGTAATAATTTATAATTTTCAGTTGCAATAGAGATTTTAATACTAAATTGAATTTAGAAAATTTTTTGCAATAACTTAAATTGAAGAAATCAATTTTTTTTTAATAACTTAAATTGAAGAAACCATTGTAATAACTTGATACCAATTATATATTTTGCGATATATTATAATAGATCGAAATTTCAAAGAGATGGCTTATTGCAACAAATTTAACATTGCAATAACTAAAATATCAATTATTTTACAATCTATTGCAATGACAAACATGAAACTGCAATGAATATATTATTACAATGATCTAATTCCAATTATTTTACAATTTATTGTAAGAAAAATATGAAAAATTTAACTATTACAATAAATATACCGTTGCAATAATTTGAACCCAAATTATTTTTGTCAATTCTTTACAATCTATTGTAATAAAATTCATGAAATAATAGCCTATTGCTACAAGATATTCAAGTAATAAATTGTTTATTGCAATAGCAAATATATTATTACATCAAAATTTTCATTAAAATATTTAAGGTTTATTGCAACAAAATTTTTTTTGTAGCACAAACTTATTACCTCAAATTTTATTAATTGCAACACTTCGCATAAACTATTGCAATGACTTCGATGTTATTGCAATGGTTTTTTTTGTTGTAATAAACATTTTTTGTTGTAGTGTAAAATGGTGTCTGATCACCGATAGGTTGAAGAGGTGGATGTGTTTTAGTTGAAAAGTTGAGTCCCCACTCCATAGAGTGTGAGTGAGATACTAAGATTTCAGTTGCATGCAACTATATATGGTTCAGCGCAAAAAAAAAAAAAAATCGATTTTTCCATGCAACTGCTGTTTTTGTATTTTTTTTTTTTTTTTTACTGACTTTGACTATCATTCACATAATTTAGACACAAATATTTTCATAACTTTATTATAACTTAATTACATTATAACTTATAATTATTATAAATAAAATAATAGATCCACATTTATGATTTATCTACTCCTCACAAATACAAAAGATGAAATTATAAAAAAAATTTGTAATACTAGACATACTCATATATAAAAAATCCAACTTATTACGTTTTCTTTCATTGTACGGCCTAAAGTTGAGACTGGCACAGCTACAAATGCAAGTCTAAGCGTAAGTGGGGATTCCAAGGATTCATATCCCATGCAATAGCTAGGGTATTGCACGGGGTGCAATAGTTCTAATATCAACCATTGATCTAATCCAATGGTCGTAAAGGATTGCCACGTCATCGATCCGTGTCTCATTATTTTTTTTCTCCACTTTCTCCCACTTCACTTCTCTTTCTCTTTCTCTTTCACTTCCTCTTTCAGATTCACCAAATTTCAAAAAATTTCCCTCTTCCGCCAAACCTTGCCATACGTGGGACACCGGCATCGAATCTCCATGATCATGGCTACAAATGGAAGCTTCTTAGGCCCACACGACCACCACCAACGGTGCTTGCCGGCCTGACCTTCTCCTCTCCCAACGTCTCCCTGTTTTCTCATTTTCTCAAGTCCAAATGTGTGGCCAAGCTTCCGTTGCCCCTTCTCCGGCAGTGCTTCTCGGGGGCATCACCAACGTTGGTGGCCGTTGGGTCCTCATTTTCTCCTTAATTTATTTTCTCTTTATTTTATTTTCTCTTTATGTTTGCTTTTAAACATGACTGAAACCCATGTTTTTTTTTTTTTTTTTTTGATTAGTTTGATATTGGGTATGGCGGAATGTTCAATTGGCAATAACCCCATGTTCTATTTTATTTTAATGTTGATCTTGGAAATGTATAGAAGATTTTGTGAAAATGTCTATTAGAAACTTTGAAGTAATGTTTCTTGGCTTGACCCATTTCCCTTTCCTTGGCTGAAGCTTGACCCACTTATCTCAAATTTCTTAGTTTCTTTCATTGAAACATTACTATGCTTCTTAGCTTAATAATAATTTCTGAAATTGGAATTTATCACGGTGTATCAGTTTTTTCTCATTGTCTTAGTTTGTTATATTTTATAGTTTTCTCTCATTATCTTAGTTTGTTACTATCATGTTTATTTTATTTTAAAGTTGATTTGGAAATGCACGGAAGATGTTTGTCAAAAAATCTATTTGAAACTTTGAAGTTAAGCTAATTTATATGCATATTGTGCGAGTCTTGAGGAGGTCATCGATTGTGAAATGCACCAGGATGCTCCCCAATAGGTTGATTCTTTTCATTTCATAGCTAACAAGAGAGGGATCTAGGCTCTAGCTAAGGTGATGAACAGAGTTAAAGGTTGATTCGTTTCACTTCCTACACCAAGAAGACTATCAAGTTCTTGTTTTTTCAATTTCAATTGGCCAATTCCATTTCCAATCTTGACTATGGGGAATCCAAGAATCAACTAATGGCTTTGTCAACAATAATGTATCTTGTATTTATCAGCATGTATCTTCTGCAAACGGGAAAAAAAAAAATAGAATGAAAGGGACTTGTTCTGGCCAGGGTGTTGTGTTTTTGCATCCTATTGTTGCTACGAAATTGAATAGCTGAACAAGTTTTTGCATCTTCATATTATAGCTGATTTTGTGCTGCTAAGCTGATTTTGTGTTGACAAATATATGTAATGTATACAATTTTATTTGTGTTATAAGCTTTCTTAATGCATTTCGAATTTTTATCTAGACTAAATGGAGTCGTTTTTATGTATTTTGCTTGGATCTTAATGCATTTCTATCTAGACTAAATGGAGTCGTTTTTTATGTATGAATTTGCTTGGAGCAAGTACTTAATGCATTTCGAATTTTTATCTAGACTAAATGGAGTTGTTTTTGTGTATGAATTTGCTTGGAGCAAGTACTAATATTGACGATGACTCAAAAACACAAATTATATTGAAGTGTTTACTTGACTCTTTATTCTTTTGAAAACAAGGAATACATATCAAGAGTCTTCAAAGAATGCTTGGCCAATTTTACAATCAAAATTCAATTCAAGAGAGTTGACAAGAAATGAATTTGATCTAAAAATGAACAGAACTTTATTAGAATGTAGCTTTGACCACAAGGCCATATAACAACAGTTTTGTTGAAATATACACTTTGTTAACAAGAAACAAATCTTCCCATCATCATAAATTCATAATACAAAATTCCCACAAAAGAAAAAAAGAAGAAGGTCTTTGACAACCGTAAGCGGCATGACCTGCTCATTAAGTTCCAGCTAGTGTGCCTCCCGCCCGCTCATAAAGTTCCAGCTAGTGTGCCTCCAGATTCTTGACTGTACAATACGAATGTAATTATAAGTTTATAACTAAGCCACACATCACATGCATAGACATAAGCAAAGTAAACCTTTTAAATTTAAAGAAGCCTACATAACCTCAGTGGCTTTCAATGTTCCAATCTAAAAGCATTATTTATTTATTTTTAACTTTTACATATATTTAACAAATCTTGGAATTACAACTTCCCCCACCCCTCCATAGGTTTTGCTAGTATAAATATTTCCAGTTAAAGAGATTTGTTGTTCTACTATTGACAAAGAGCCCCTTTTACTTCCACCCATGTATTCAAAATGGAATTTCAACAAGCATGTTGTTCATTTGTATATACAAGAATTTAGGGAAATAAAAATCACAATGTGACCAACAACTTTATTTTAACCATTGGAAAATCCTTTTAACACAAAAACCAAAATTTTGATTTCCATCTCTTTGTGGGTGCATTTCGCAAAAATTATCTAGAAACTCTTTGACCTATACTACATGTTCAAGAGAAAAAAAAAAAAAAAAAAAAAAAAAGGCCATATATGTAGCAAGAAGCTAACTGAAAAGAAGTTTTTATTTCATTTCCTAGGCTATACAGTCATGAAAAGTCTAAAATCCAAAGAAAACAAAGGAAACAAGAACAAGACAGAGATATTAGTGAAATGTTCTTGTTGTTCTCACTGTTGCACAATACAGAAAAAATTGACAAAATTTCAAACACCTGAACATTGAAATAATTTTTATGAGCTATTGAATCATTGAGTGGTAGAAAAGTGTCTAACATTTGACCGTGCATAAGGTGCTAGTTATCTTTAACTTTTCTCTGCAACTAAAGGAAACCCAAATGCAAGAATGTAAAGACAATATTTGTGCACATTACTAACCAAAAAAAAAAAAAATACTAGCTAATAACAAGGGAATTCAGATGAAAAGACCAATAGAAGATAATAGAACTCTATAAAAGAAAATAAACAAGTATGCACATATCCAACAGAAATATTAATATCCAATAAACAAATGAAGTAATATCTAATAAACAAATGAAGTCACATTATTAGAAGAGTAAATCTCATCCCTTTTACCCCAAAATCAGTAAGCAAACAAGAGGAAAAAAAAAACCTACATACCAAAACAACAAAAATTGACAAAAACCCCCAATTATTTTTATCATCAATGAGCTTAACATTACTTCAAAGTTTCTAATAGACATTTTCACAAACATCTTCTACGTATTTCCTAGATCAACGTTAAATAAAATAGAACATGGGGTATTGCCAATTGAACATTTTGTCATACCCAAAAAATCCAACCCAAGAAAAATCACCAGACTTTACATGCATCAAGAAAACCCAATATCAAACTAATCAAAAAAAAAAAAAAAAACATGGGTTTCAGTCATGTTTAAAAGCAAACATAAAGAGAAAATAAAATAGAAGAGAAAATAAATTAAGGAGAAAATGAGGACCCGACGGCCACCAACGTTGGTGATGCCGCCGAGAAGCACTGCCCGAGAAGGGGCAACCAGAAGCTTGGCCACAGTTGGACTTGAGAAAACGAGAAAACAGGGAGACGTTGGGAGAGGAGAAGGTCAGGCCGGCAAGCACCGCTGGTGGTGGTCGTGTGGGCCTCATAAGCTTCCATTTGTAGCCATGATCATGGAGATTCGACGCCGGTGTCCCACGTGCGGCAAGGTTTGGCGGAAGAGAGAAATTTTTTGAAATTTGGTGAATCTGAAAGAGGAAGTGAAAGAGCAAGAGAAAGAGAAGTGAAGTGGGAGAAAGTGGAGAAAAAAAATAATGAGACACGGATCGATGATGTGGCAATCCTTTACGACCATTGGACTAGATCAATGGTTGATATTAGAACTATTGCACCCCGTGCAATACCCTAGCTATTGCATGGGATGTGAATCCGGATTCCAAAGTTGAAGTGCAAAAAGGCTACTCAAGGTTCGTGCCACAGCCTTAGATTTTTTTTTTTTTTTTTTTTTTGGAAAGCTGGCCACAGCCTTAGATTAGATTATTATTATTATTATTATTATTATTTATTTTTTTTTTATAAAAAGTCCAACCTCAACTATTTTGTCCTTTGCATGCATCATCAAAACAATAAAATACTCCATGTGTGTCCACGTGTTCCCTAGCTAAGAGGTGAAGCTAAATATATCAATAATTTTTAAACCTATAAAATAACACACACATAAATAAATATGTATAAATATATATATATATATATATTATTCATTCATATATTAGAACATTTCATGAATTTAGCTTTATATAATTCTTTTTTTAGACTAATATTTTTTTTCATTAATTCAAGACAAAAATATATGCTTTATGTATCCCTAGCTCTCTAAATAGTAAATACCCTTTTTAAAAAACAATTTTAAATACAAAATAAAAGAAAAATAATTTTTATTAAATGTATTTATATATTTATGAAAAAAATATATAAGTACATTTATATATATAATCTTATTTTTTCATGAAAATAAATATCATTTTTATACATAATTTTTATGGGTAAAGAAAGTATTATTGAGAGCTTCTCATCCCACAGATGGTGTAAATTTATTATACCGAAAATTACGAAGATGGCTTGTATCATTTTAAGAGAGTGACTTAGTCTGAGCCTCAACTCTGCCACCTAAAAAAATTATTGGAATTGACGATAATTTTGTTTATCATGTTATGAGATGATTTAGAAGCACTAATGTGGTAACATCTCTTAGCTTGTTTTCTAATTTTGTGGTAAATTTTAATTTATGTGAAGTATTATTATTTATATGATAATTTGAAGATTTTGAAATTCAATTTATTTATTTACGTTCTTAGGAACAACACTAAGTATTAAGCATTTTTATTTCTCTAGAAGGTTGAAAATAGCTATCTGATTAAGCTCAACATATGGCAAGGAGCATGATTACTATAGGTGCTTATATATTTATTCTTTTGATAAAAAAAAAAAAAAAAAATCCAATCTCAACTATTTTGTCTTTTGCATGCATAATCAAAACAATAATACTCCATGCATGTCCATGCGTGCCTTACTCCCACAAGTAGAAATTCAAACCCATATATATATCTTGCTTGCTGATACTCTGCCTGGCCACTTCCCTTCCACTTTGAACATATATCACTGATTAGCTGGGCCGAATTACATTGAAGCATTCAATTGATTAATAAATGGCACACGTTTTATGTTTACTCATCCTAAATAAATAAATAAAAATAAAATGGTATGAAATTATCTAATAAAGGCTTAACCCGGTCCAACCGGTCTCAGCCACCATGGCCGAAGCCTCATCACCGCCACCACTGGCGGTAGCTCCGTTTCTCTCTGGCTTTGCTTAAACCTTTAAGCTCTCTCTCTCTCTCTCTCTCTCTCTCTCCTTAAATTTTCAAACCCTAAAAATGTAATATATAAATTCATCCAAAAAAGTACCTTGTAAATACAGGAAAAAAAAAAAAAAAAAAAAAAAAAGCGCGCTTAAGGATATAAACGAAATGATAAGCCAAAATCCAAGTAGATCTATACCTCACACATAACACAAAGCCAAAGAAATAAGAGAAAGAAGAAAGAAGCTCAAAATACCTAGCTAGCTGGCTGAACTTGATGGCGTTTTGTTAGCCGGCGGGGCCAGAGGGCGGCAATCTACGGTGGTGATACCTCCTCTACTGAGGGTGTACAAATTCAATGTAAAGCGGGAATGGGAGAGGACAGGGAGAAGAAGTCATTGACCTTACCCAAAGTCACCCACTTTGATACCAATCAACCTTTCATTAAGAGCAGCTAATCTACTTGCATGCTGCTTGAAAGCTGTTACCTGGAAACACAAAAAAGAGACTACGCTAGCACATCCTTCTCCAAATGAAGTATTAATTTAACTACTTAATGACTTCTTTCAGCCACCACTAAATGGGTCATGACCTTGTTCTGTTCACCTAAGTGGGAACCTGAGAGTGGTAGCTTGAATACTTAATCAAATAAATAATAATAATATATGTACGTAGAAGCTATTACTATTATTATGAAAAAGAGAAATTCCCATGCACTTGAAATGCAGATAAATCAGACGCATAATCTTAGGAAAAAGATATGGAAAAGCGACTATTCCCATCATAATGATAGATTCCCACTTAATTGAAATTTAAAATAAATCCCAAGTGTAATTCTTTGGTACCTTGTTATGACAATGAAGAGAAGCTTCAAACTTTTCTCTAGTGTGATCATTGGAAAATTCAATTTGCCAAACTATTTAATTTGTATATCTGATTAATCCAATTTATTTCAGTCTTTTAAGTTTGTTCCACCTAAGTAAGATGCTTGTGCTTGTCATGTGCAGTAGTATTCCGTTAAACATAACAACAAAAGTAACACCGGGGTGCAAAGTGTGATAGTTTAAGGTGTAAAGTGTAACTTAGTACATAGTTTAGGATGGTAAAATATAATTTACCACATATATATATATATATATATATGAGATGGATTCAAGTTACACTTGGTGTAACTCTTGTAAAGTTACATCTTTTTTACACTGTAGATTTCTAAAAGATCTAACGGTTAAAAAAGACACCATTAAATGCTATTACTTTCCACCTTATTATCTAATTAATACTAACATTCTCTCTCTCCTTATTTATTGTTTTCCACTAAATTATATTTTCTTCAACACAATCTAACAAATATATATATATGCTTTCCACCAAATAATATATGTAACAATATATGCTACTTTAAAATTTTTTTTACTCTCTCTTTCAAATCTCTTGAAATGTATTAAAAATTGTTCCAAATGACAAAGCATCCTAACTTTTATTTTTACCTGCAATATATTAAAATAATATATATTACAGAATAAAATAATATATAAAAAATCTCTCTCTCTCTTCTCTCTTCATCTCTGTTCTTCATCTCTATGTTTCTCTCTCTTGCTCATCCACCCACCACCAACCCAAACCCATGAACATCACCCGTGACCAAAACACAACTCAATCACACCTATGAATATCACCCATGGCCACCAAAAATCACCACCACCACCACCACATCAGTCACAAACCCACCACCACCAGAAAAAAACACAGTCAAAACACAACTTAACCACACATGTGAACATCACCCACGGCCACCAAAAATCACCACCACCATGGCAACCCTCACCACCACCACCACATCACTCACAAATCCACCACCACCAGGGGGAAAAAAAAGAAAAAAAAATCCATGGTCATACCCATACCCATGGCCAAAACCCATACCCACAGCCAAAACCCATCATTGAGAGAGCCACCAACCTCTCTTTCTCCCTTAACCTCTAGCACCGGCCAAAACCCATACCCATCGAACAAACCCACAGCCAAAACCCACACCGATCACCGATCCACCTCAACCGCCACCAACCCACAAAAACCATAACCACCGAACCAAGGAATGATGAAACACAGCCACCCACACCACCAAAAATGAAACCCATCCATTGATCCATGAAACCCATACCACCAAAAATGAAACCCAGCCACCGAAAATGAAACCCACACCACGAAAGATGAAACCCAGCCACCGATCCATGAGTCCCACGCCACATCTCCACCATGGAGGCTTGATTCAAGGGAAGATAGAGAGGAAAAAAAGAAGAAAAAAAAAGGGTTACAATTGTGATTCCGATTTGGAAGACGAAGAGGGAGACGAAGTGGGAAGAGGGAGTCTAAAGTGGAGAGGAGATGAGACAATAAAGAGAGAAAGATGCAGATATTTATTCAGTAGGGAATAAAAAAAGATTATTTCGGTATACAATTGTGCTACAAGATCTTGTCTTACATTTAGGACGGTCTCTTGAGCGCAATTGCAAAATTGTTTACAATTGCACCTTTTTGCAAGACCGGATGGAGGAGGTTTTTAGAGACAAATGCTAAATAAAGGCAACATATGGCATTTAGCATTCCCAATGAATGCTAAATGCTCTAAGCTTATGCTTGCTTGATCTATGGCTACTATAGGGTAAGAATTCGAGATGAAATCTTAGCCCACCTAGGAGGCTAGGGCACTATATGGATCTAGACCAGAATTTCATGGACCCCAAGCCCATTCAAGTAATCATATATCCAAGTCCAATCCATTCCCTATTTCTCCGTACTAAAATTTATCTCCATGGATACCTTCACATCCTACAAGTCTAAAGTTTTTACTACATTGGACTGGTTTGTCTTCGACTCAATGGTAGACAGCTACCAATTTATGAAGACGTTTTTAATTTAACTACAATGGGTTATGGAGGGGTGATTATAGACACCGACACCGCGGTGACTAGGTTTCCAAAGTTGGCTTATGATTTATGAAGCATTACGTGATGCTTTTATTGCTCAACACGCAATCCTTCATTAGGCCTTGGAGTAGCCATTTTTAACTTATGGTACGATTTATCTAAGTTTGGAACGATTAAGATTAGTGATGGAGTTGAGATTTCAGTTCAATCCCTAGTTAGGATTAAGAGTTGTCACAAACTATTTCATTCTAGCTGTGATTGGTCATCTAATGTCTAATTTATTTTAATTACCTAAATAACTAAGAGCTCCTAAGCTAATAAGGTAGAAAAAAGTTTTGAACCAAAGTTTTGAATACGAGTGAGAAATGTGTTTGTCCATTGAAACAGAATATTTTAATATCAATTTATTTTAGAGTACCCTTTTAAGGTAATGCTATTTTATTTTATTTATATAAATATACTTCTTTATATATTGTTGGTCAAAATCCATATAATTTATTAAAGGTCCAAAAATTATAAGTTTATATTTAAACCAAAATATTAATATAATATATTATATGTAAATATCAACTCGATAATTATAATAATAAGTTAAAAGGAGTAGGAGGAGAAAAGTCAAAATCAAATAATAAAAGGAGCATCTTCGTAAGAAAAAAAATGATAATAATAATAATAATAAAAGGAGCAAAGACAAAACGGAGAAGAAGAGGGGCGACCTCTCCGTTGTCTGTGATGGGCTGGGTTTGTTTTTCTGGTGACGGTGCAACATGGCAACCAACTATACTGGGTTCTTTAGTTGTTCTTCAAGTCTTCAGCTTGAAAAAAGGTAAAATGTTGTGTTTATGACATTACCAACCGAAATTCACCAAAACATGCCGAAATGGCCTAAATGAATGGGAATTTAGGCCAAAATGGAACATGAGGGGTGATTACTAGTCAAGTGACTGGTACAAAAATTTATGGCTGTTCCGACAGGAACAAAATGGAATTCATAACATTAAGGCAACCCATATTGCCTATCCCAAAGAATTCTACCTTATTTTGAAATTTATTCCCAAGGTTGAACATTAAAAAAAAAAAAAAAAAAAAAAAAAAAAAAAAAAAAAAAAAACTAAAGAATTTAAGCTAAAATATGTATGATCTATATTAGGTGGTGATTTGTGACATGCATGGACATGTGGGAGCGCATGTGAGCACATAAATATATCCTAAAAAGAGGCGATATGTGAAATGCATGTGTATGTGAACATATTCAATTTATCCTAAGAAATGGCATGTGAGATACATGGACATGCAGAAGTGAAAATATATGCAAAATGCATGGACATGTGAGCAATTTATTTTAGAAACAAAATTAGAGAGTATGGTTAAACATGTGAATGCATGGGATCGGCTACAAAAGTAAATTGCATGGCAAACTTAATAAGGGTTACCTCATTCCATAGCATGGCATACCGAGCCCAATTTGCAACTTGTCGTCGTCTCCAAGCATTCCAAGAATTTTGTTCATGCAAAAAGACACCCAAAAAAGACAGCAAAGATCGCAACAGATAAAAAAATGTACCTTGGAAAAGATTTTAGTTCAAAAATATAATTTGAAAATTTTTTGTTGTTCTAGTGTAAAACTGGAAAGGAAGGCTGGTTTGTGGGTTTTTTAATTTGATTTGGGTTGGTGTGAATCGGATTGGGCTTTGGTTTGGAGTTGGGAATTTTGTTAAAGTGAGTGAAAGTTTAATTTCATGTTGGGCTCAATTACATTTTGGGACCTGGGCTTTAAGTGAGGTTTGAGGCCTATTGTTAGGAGTTAATTTCAAGTTGGCTTTTGAGTGGAGTTGTGGTGTTCATTTGGATTAGAATCCATTTCCCTCTCTCTTGTATATGTATGTGTGTGTGTGTTTGTTTCTCAAAAAAAAAATTTCAGGTTGAGCTAGGTTTGAGTTTAAGTGTTTGGGCTAGATTAGTGGGTAATTGATCGGGTCACATGGGTTGGGTTGGGTCGATCTCGTCCTACTCTATCTTTGTGGAATCCTCTCTTATCCAGAGGAAACCCCTAACAGCCAATAAGAAATTTACATCTCAACTCCTATTATCTTTCTTTTTTTGGGTTTTTTTTTATTATTAATAACTTAAATTTTACTTATAACCTAAAATTTGACAATTTTACATATAACCTAAATCCAGACAAATAAAAAATAAATGCGATTTTGCTTTCTCTCTCTTGAAGTATTTTATTTTATGCAAAAGACAAAAATATAACAAGAAAGTGGTAAATTCCTATAAAGTCTAATAAAAATTTCATTTGATAAATTTATTACTTTTAAAAGAAATAATTTATTTTGGCACCAAATGGTAAATTCCAAGAAAATGCTTTTTTTTTTTAATAAAAATTTATGTGACCTAGAGGGTCTTTGTGAAATTAATGAAGTTTAAAGGGTGCATTTTTTAATTTGGGAAATTTCTGGAGTTGAAGTGTAATTTTAGAAAGTTTTGATGTGAAAAATAAAATTTGGAAAAGATTTGTGGTTGAAATGAAATTTGACAAAAGTCAAAGGGTTTGAGCATAGCTTCAGAGTTCAGACAAGTCTTGTGGCTGATGGGCTTTATTTTAAATGTGAGTTTGAGCCATTGGGTCACACCGGTTGGGCTTGAAAGTGTTTGAGTGGTTTTTTATTGGGCTTTTTATTATTATTTAAGTGTGGGTTGAGGGGTTAAAAAGGACTGGTGTTGATTTGAAATTAGTGTGGGCTTAACAGAATCTCATGTCTGGGTTCACGTGTTGGACCAGGCTTGACCTGGTCCACTCTTATCCTAATAAAATCACTTCCCATTGGGACTTAGGACACCTCTAGCACATCAATAAAATTTTGACACCTCACCACCTTATCCCATCTCCTTATTTTCTTTTAATTCCTTTTTCTTTTTGTAATTAAGATAATGAGGAGCTTTAAAAAAAAAAAAAATTTCAAAATTTTATTTAAAGAATAAAGAATGTCAAGAAAGATGATATGCAAACTCATTAACAATTGGTACCTATATATATACATATCTATAAAGCCATATTGTCATACTATAAACTTCATGATCTGCTATTCTAATTAATAAACCAGAACAACAAAATTGAAGCCATAATATATATAAATAAATAAATATATACATATATATATATATATATATATACTGTATAGCTCTAAAATGACACCAAATCAACTGTACAGGCCAATATTCATGGTGCCTTGCCTTGTTTGGCCAAGTCATAAAACCTTAAGAGTCTGTTTGGGAGTTTATAAGGGAATAGAATGAAATGGAATGATTATTAAAGGAATTGAATGGATTTAGTAGAGAAATGAATGGAATCGAATGGAATTTAAAAATCTTGTTTGGATGTTATAAAATAAAGAAATGAAAATGAATGAAATAGAATATAATGTAAATAACATTGTTTGAAAGTGACATTAAAAGGAAAGGAATAAAATTATTTTATAATAACATTACTATTATACCCCTCATTTGAAAAAACATAAAAAATAATCAATGAGAACTTATAATTGCTTTGAAATGTGTAGTATTTAGTGGATGATTTGAAACCAATTAGCTACAATTGGATCTGTGTTAGATTATTAAATTACAATATGGTTTTGTCAAGGTGAATAGATTACATCATGCTAATCAATAATTTAAAAGATGAAGATAATGGCATGACAAATTGACAATAGCACAAGTTCTTTATTTCAATTTGCAAATTTTTTTAGAGGCTGCTAGTTTTAGATTGGATCTTTTTTTACCGATGAGCTTTACAATGGATTTGATAAATTAATATATCTCCATCTCCTAATTTCTTATACTGAGCAACATCCCTCTAAGACCAAAGGTGATAGAACTATTAACATATCAATTTCTTGATATAAAACCAAAATAATTCTAGTTTATGGAAAAAGAAAATTTTATTGTAGCTAAAAAACAAGTTATGTATATTTCTATGTTGTAAAGCAATTCATGCATCACATATTTATTTTCAACAAAATAAATATTGTCTAAAAATGCAAACAAATATCTTTAAAAAAAAAAAAAAAAAAAAACTCTCATGTAATGAGTCTTGCCAAAACAAAACAAAATAGCATAATCCATTCCAAAACTAAAGTTGGCCAAGAAATCCCACACTTTTTTAATTTTTAGGCCTAGACATTACTGTTAATAGGACGAATTTGCGCTCATGATTTGGGCAACCAAAGAACATCTCCTTATATGTGGGATTTCCTATCAAAAATATGTAGGCCTTAGTCTTTGATATTGGATCCAAGTCCAATTAGCCCAAAGCTGCATGAACTTCTACTCCATATGACTTTGAAAAACACTTTGCCAAAACCTTAATCGTCCTATCAATTGTCATTGATACATTATCAAATGACTAGGAAATTATATTCTCAAGTTCATCATCTTCTCGCGGTCGTCTTTTCTTGCTTTTAGAAGACATTGCATCTTGTGATGACACTTGAAAGCATGCAACATTAATTTCTGGGGACCTCTGATCATCTTACACTTCAAAGTTCTCCAAAGAAACTTCATTTTGAGATATCAAATTATGAATCTCATAAATAGTGGTTGATGCAGCATACTTAGCACGTTTCTCCCTTGCGCTTTTAACATGATCACCTTTTGCTCTATCTTTAGCACAAAGTTGTGCGATCTTAGAGTAGTTGAGCATAGATGTTGTCATCCACTTCTTGGCCTCAAGTTTAGACTGTTACAAACCAAGAAAAATGGTTATACAACAAATATAATTATGTAATACAAAATTAAACTCACAAAAAATGGTAAATTACCGTTGTGAATGGCTCCCAAACTTCTAGTTCAGCTGTCCATATTTTAAAAATCATTCCATCCAAAACCACTCAATCCATCTTTAAATATGTCATAGCATTCATGAAAATTCTTCTTCAGTGTCTTTTGTCAATTTTTCACCTTATCCTTGTTAATCTCCATGTGAAATTTTTCAACCAACTCTTTCACTATGTCATCATATGCCTTAGAGGTAAAAGTTCTATTAACTCTACCACCTATGATCACCTAATGTAAAAAAGCATCCACTAAAGCATCATTCATAACACTACTCCATTGTTCTTCTTTGCTTGGATCTCCACCATTCTTCTTTGAAATCTTACCCATGCTATAATTAATAGGACAAAAACACATATAAAATATTTTGTAAATATTAATATTAATTATCAAAAGATAGAGAGCAACATCAAAATAAAAAGAGAAATTTGCATAACATTTCGATCTAAGTAATTGAAACATAACATAGTCTTAAACGACATGACAACAATAAACCCAAAAGCTATCACATTTTGACATAATTTTGCCACATGACTAATGCTAGAATCTCTTATAATATCTCCTTGTCACTACAAGAAATCAGTACTATTGCAGCGGGTGCAAAAACTGCCGCTATATGTCACCTATTCCGGCGTTTTTTTGGGACCACCGTTGTACATAGGATCTATTACTGCATTTTTTGGGACTATCGCTATAAGTATAGTCTTTTGTGGCGTCCTATAGCGGCAGGACATAAAACCACCATAATATATATGTTTTAGCGACAGTAACTTAGATATAGCAGCACTCTAGAAACCCACCGCAATAAATACATCATTTTGCGCAAATACTATAGCGACGGTAGAGAAAAATGTCGCAATATGCGAGCTATAGTGGCATTTGTATGACCGCCGCAATAGGGACTCCTTTTTTGTGGCAGTTTTTCTTAGTTATAGCGGCGGGTTGGATCGCCACTATAGACCTTCTAACTCCCCACCTCTCCCCAAATCTTCCCTCTGTTTTTTTTTTTTTTTTTTTTTTTTGGGCTATTCATTTTAGCGCCTTTTCATTTTTGCCAAAAACATTGAATCTCACTATCTCATTCACTGTATCTCTCTCTAAGTCTTCAGAGACCCAAAATCCCAGCTCTCTCTCTCTCTCTCTCTCTCTCTCTAGCTCTCACTCTCCCTCGTAGACCCAAAATCTCACCCAAACACTATATATCTTTTAAACTCTATCTCTCTCTCTTTCTCTCACTCTCCCTCGCAGACCCAAAATCCCACCACCACCGCCGCCTTCACAACAACCCCACCACCACCACCACCAAACCATGTCGTTAGCGCCACCTAGCAACCCCAATCCACCTCGTCGCCGCCACCTCATTTCAATCCACCTTGTGAGTTTTTTTTTTCTTATTTTTTATTTATCCGATGTGTTATGTTCAATGTGTTATCTGTTTTTTTTTTTGTAATATATTAGGATGTTTTCTAGTCAAAAAACAAATTATTCCTCTAAATTCTTTGATTCTTTAATTTTTGAAATGGGTTATTGATGTTGGGCTTGTTCATCGGGTTGATTGTGTGAAGAAAAGGAAATGCAATTTGAGCCAAAGCTATTTAATTTCTCTCTCTCTCTGGGGAAATTGTGAGATTATCATAATGTTTAGACTGTATTGAATTAGTCACGTAATTTGAGACGAATGGGGAGTGAATGTGCTTATAATCAATGTTATGAATACCGTTTCGGAGCCCGTTTCGATTTGTCTACTAGAATGAAATATTTCGGTACCGGCTTATTTTGGTGTACCGTTTTGAAGTGTTTCAGGTTGTCTATTTTATATATATACATACACTTTTTTATATAAAAAAATCTCAAATAAAGTAAGCAGATGATTTTCCCTATAAAATAAAGTAAGTAGATTATTCTAATTGTTATTAAAATATAATTAGTAATGGTCTTTTTGTAAATAAAAGAAACAAGTTGGGCAATTAGAAGGAACTTCCAAGAAGTTTCCTTCCACTAACTTTTCCCATTTCCCAACCCACTCACATGGCCTACACTATTTACTTGTCTCACCTAACCACTCTTTCTTCTTCTTCTCATTTCCAAAGTTCCCACTTCCCACGTCTCTTCAATCTTCAATGGCTCGTGTGCTCTCTAGTCTCTTTTCTCCTCTTTTTCCTCTTCTTCTTCTTTTGTATTTTCTTTGTCACACCGGCTCTGCTTCATGCCTTCATCTCGTTCTCTTTTTTCTTTGTTTTTTTTTTTTCTTTTCTTTTTCATCTCCTCTATAGAAGATCCAGTGGCAGTGATTTTTCTTTTTATTTTTATGAGGGAAAGAAGCCCAAAATGCATGCCGGCCGAATCTTTGATTTCAGCCAAAATTACCGAAATCAACCGAAACACCCAAAACACACCGGAATAGGCCGAAATTTTCTCCGAGGTGGAACAAGAGGGTATCTCATTCCGGTTTGTAGACCGGTATGATATTTTCCGTCCGTTCCGGCCGGAATGGAATAGAATTAATAACAATGCTCATAATCTTCTCAAACTGATATGCCATTCAAAAGGTGGAAGCACTCTCTCAACAACTTAGAGCATTATAGCACATTTATCATCAAATTATAGGGGTTTCTTTAGCTGCAAATTCTATTATAGGTCACTTGTTACTTGCTTTATAGTATTCTACAATCTCTCTTAGGCATTGTGTTTTAAATTTATTGTAGAGATTTATGCCATTTATCATCCTGTGTCTATTTTCATAGAGATGGCTATGCAATTAGCGAAAAACATGGTCCCTAAATATTTAAGCTATTCCTAAAAGGAAAACAAATTGATTCATTGATTGTAGCAAACATTAATAACAATGGTCCTAGCAATCTATTGGTGTAAGCATGTTTAAACCATTTTCTCAAATATAGAAGCAACGTAAGAAGTAGATTGAAGTTGAAAGTATTTTTGGGTTTGCTTTTAAACAAATCTTTGGAGGACAGAATTTGCAATTTTTTAAAGCAAGAAAAGTTCTTTAAATAAAGTTGTTAACAGGATAGTACCCTATGTTAAGTGGTGTGAGTTGTAAGGAATTCAAATTGTTTTCAAAAAGGATAATGGTTCTTCTGTCTCCTTTTTTGAAAGATTTGAGTGCTTGGATTGGGGTGTATATCTTTTTGGAAAAGAATTTTTTCAGTAAAATCATCACTTATTGGAAAAAGGATTTTTTCAACTCTGCACTTCTAACTATCCATCCATTTTATAATATTCTCTTGGAGATATCATGTTCACTGTTGGCAATTCTTAAGCATCTTCATAATATATTTTTTATCAGTGATACTTTATTTCTATTAATCTGTCTATATCACCAAAATTTTCACCCTCATTTCTTTGCATTTCCTTTTCTTCACTTTCTTGAGCTTTAACCAGGTAGCCAATTCCTCACAGTTGCTTGACTTACCCCCACCATTGCCATGAAGTGATTTTGTAGGGTACTTCCCATTTAGAACCGAGGTTTCCTTGGGTGGGATCTCTAGTGGTGCCCGTCACCTTCCTCAAGATGAGGTCTCCAACCTTGAAGTCTCTATGTCTGACTTTGGAGTTGTAGTGCTTGGCCATGAGGTCCCGGTATCGTGAGAGTCTTTGTTTAGCTGTTGCCCCGACTTTGCCCATTAGATCGAGCGGTAGACGCATGGCCTCGTCATTCCTCCTTTCATCATGATTGTCCACCCCGTAGCTTGTGAGTCCGACCTCAGCTGGGATAATTGTCTCACTCCTGTATGCTAGTCGAAACGGTGTCTCCCCCGTAGATGTTCTAGCCGTCGTTCTATATACCCATAGTATGCTTGGCGACTCTTCTAATCATATACCATTTGCCCCCTTAAGCCAAGTCTTGATGATTTTAAGCAAGGATTGGTTTGTGACCTCAACCTATCCATTGGCTTGAAGGTGGGCGGGAAAGGAGTAGTGGTTCTTGATTCCCAACTGTGAGCAAAAATACTTGAAGGAGTCGTTGTCAAATTGTTTCCCGTTATTTGAGACTAAGACTCTAGGAATCCCATACCTGCAGACAATGTTCCTCTAGGCGAAGCTTCTCACGTTCTTCTCTCGTGATGATGGCAGCCAAGGCTTCAATTTCTACCCATTTGGTGAAATAGTCTATGCCGACTATATGAAACTTCGACTATATGAAACCCATGATGTCCAATCCCCATTGAGCGAATGGCCACGAGTCATCATTGGGGTGAGTTCTTCCGTCGCTATCCGATGACGTTGCTGAACTTTTGACATTTGTCGCAGGCTTTGACATAAGCCTAGGCATCCTTCCGCATAGTAGACCAAGAGTATCCAGCTCGAATTAGTTTGTGTACCAACGACTACGATCCCGAGTAGTTCCCGCAGATCCCTTCATGGACTTCTCTCATGATGTAGTCCGCTTCTTTGGGGCTTAAGCACCTTAGGTACTGGTGGGAGAAGCCTCTCTTATACAAGACGCCCTTTATCAGAACGAATCATGCTACTTGGACCTTCAACTTCCTTGCGATTTCCTTACCGTCTAGTAATGTGTCGTTTCTTAAGTAAGAGACTAATAGTGTGGTCTAGTTGCTTCTAGAACCTATCTCCCGTACATCGATGGGATCTATTAATGGTGAAAACTCAACAAAAGAAAGATGGTCGGCTTGCTCGTTCTCTCCCCTGGGGATTTGAATAATCTTGGCCTGTAGGTCATCCACCCTTCTCTTTACTTGCTCTAGGTACTTCTTTATCCTCTCGCCCTTACATTCGTACTCATCGTTCACTTGGTTTGTGACGACTTGGGAGTCGCAATGAATAACCACACTTGTGGCCCCCGCCGCTTTAGCGAGATCTAGTCCTGCTACTAGAGCTTAGTACTCCGCCTCATTGTTGGTCATAGGGAAGTCTAAACGAACCATGCATTTAATCTCGTCCCCTTCTAGAGAACGAAGTACAATACTCACTCCACCAGCTTATTTGTTGGACGATCCGTCTGTATGTACACTCCACCGAGGATACTCTTCGACCCCTGGCCTTCCATGTTAGTGAACTCCGCAATGAAGTCAATGACCACCTGCCCCTTAATGGCACTACGCGGGTGGTACTGTATGTTGAACTCGCTCAACTCTATTGCCCATAGTGCCATTCGTCCGACGGCTTCAAGATTGCTCATTGCTCGTTGTAAGGGCTTGTCGGTCAGGATGATCACCGTGTGGGCCTGGAAGTATGGCTTAAGCTTGTGGGCCGCTGTATCCAAAGCGAAGGCGAGCTTCTCCATCGGCGGGTACCTCTCCTCTGCACCATGGAGTGCCTGGCTGGTGTAGTACACAGGCTTTTACACTTTGTCTTCTTCTCTAACCAAGGCCGCACCGATCGCACTGGGGATACGACCAGGTAGAGGAACAGTTCTTCCCCTGGTTTGGAAGGACTTAGCAACTGTGAGGAAGAAAGGTAGGCCTCCGGATCCTCGAATACTTGTTGACACTCGGTCATCCACTCAAAAGACTTCTTTAGCGTGCAAAAGAAAGGTAGGCACTTGTCCATCACCCTTGACTCGAACCTATTAAGTGCAACTACCTTGCCGTTGAGGCTTTGGCTTCTTTCACATTCCTTGGCGATGCCATCTCTATTATGGCCTGGATCTTATCTAAGTTGACTTCAATACCTCTCTAAGACACCATGAACCCTAAGAACTTTCCAGCCATCACCTTGAACACGCACTTGCTCGGATTAAGCTTCATGTTGTAAGATTGGAGGGTGTCAAAGGTTTCCCCGAGATCTTCTTGTTAGTTTTTAGACCCCTTAAAACCCAATTGATTAAACCTAGGTAATTAGCCAAGTTGTTACTTAGTCCAATTAAACAAGTCTAGGTTATCACAATAATAAAGATCAAATCATGCAAAGCAACGGAAAATAAATAACACAAGATATGATCACCCAGAAAACCAAACCGGTAAAAAAACATGGGGAGGATTTGACCTAGCTATCCTCAAGGTAAATTTGAATCCACTATCTTGAAAGAATCGAAGTTCATACAATAAGACTTACAAGCCCCCACGCTCGACTTCTTATTGCTACCAACCAAGAGAACTTACTAACACGACCACGTGCAAGCTCCGAATCCATGAACTCCTTCTTTCTTGGATTCACCACCAGATACAAGCACACCCGCTTATATTTTCTTTAAACTTCAATGGCAAAGAATCGAATTGATCATCAAGGTGTAGAAAATATCTCCTCCTTGAAAACCCTAAGTTTGTGTAAAGGAAAACTCCTCTAGATCTCACAAGAGATTTACACAAACCGCAAATATGAGCAACACTAAAACGTGGCTAGGGTTTGCCTTTTATACTTAGGACAAATAAGAAACCCTAAAAACGTTTTAAAACAAATAGGGCTGAGTTGGATGAATCTGCAGAAAAGCAATCCGCCCAAGCTTCAATCGGTCGAGCCTAAACTTTGATCGATTGAGCCAGGTCGAAAGCCACAGTGCTTCCCGCTTTAAACTCGATTCCAACTTTACATTGACATACAACTTTGAGCTACCTTTAAACACTTCTAAACACATTATTTTGATCATGGTTTGTCAACATTACACATTAGAGTTCTAAATACATAAAATCCTAATCTTTAGAACCTAACACTTCCAAATGGTCATCCTCCCTTCGGCTTTTCATTAGCATGTCATTGACGTAGACCTAGACATTTCTTCTGATTTAATGTGCAAACATCTTATTCATGAGCCTTTGGTATGTTGCACCCACGTTCTTGAGTCCAAATGACATTACTTTGTAGCAAAAGAGGCCTTAATCGGTGACGAACGAAGTCTTCTCTTAGTCGATTTCGTCCAGTTTTATCTGGTTGTAACTAGAAAAAGCATCCATGAAACTTAGCAACTGTGTGTCAGGGCAGTAAAGTCTACTAAGTTGTCAAACCGTGGGAGAGGGTAGCTATCCTTGGGGCATGCCTTTGTTCAGTCTCAGAAGTCTACGCACATTCTCCACTTCCCGCTGGCTTTCTTAACCATCACCACGTTTGCCGCCCGATCGAGGTAGTAAACTTCTCTAATGAAGTCTACCTCTTGCAACTTGCGGTCTTCTTCCACTATAGCTCGGTCTCGTTCTTAGGCGAACACTTGCTTCTTCCGACGATAGGTGGAAAAGTAGGTGACACATTTAACCTATGGACCATGACTGAAGGATCTATCACGGGCATGTCTTCATGGCTCCAAGCGAAGATGTCCCGGTTCTCTTTGAGAAAAGTTGTGAGTGCCTGGCAGATCATCGGCGAACCAAATGAGGGTGCCGATCCTAGTCATTTGATCTGGTCCGGAGGTGTCGAGAGGTATCTCTTCAAGTCCTTCAATGAGCTCTACCATCATTCGCTGTTCTTTTATGTTTATGGTCTATAAGTGATTGTCCATTTCCAACATTGATATGTAGCATCTGCAGGTAGCCACTTGGTCTCCACATACTTCTCCTACTCCATACTCGGTGGAGAATTTGATCATTAGGTGATAGATCGAAGTTATGGCCTTTCATGAGTTGAGGGTAGGTCGTCCGAGGATAGCATTGTAGGAGGACGAGCAAGAGACAACAAGGAATGTTACATCCTTAGTGATTTGCTGAGGATAATCACCAACCGTTACGAACAACGTGATCGTGCCAAGTGGGTATACTTTTGTCCCTCCAAACCCAACGAGTGAGGCATTGGTCGGGACTATCCGTTCTCTATCAATCCTCATTTGCTAAAATGTCGGGTAGTAGAGGATGTCGTGAGCTTCCATTGTCAACCAGGACCCGGTGTGTGTTGTAGTCTCCTATCCATATGCTAACAACGAGTGCATCGTCATGTGGGTGGTGGAGACGTCAAGCATTTTTCTCTGAGAATTCAATGATGAGGTTGTCGATCCGCGCCATCTTTAAGATGAGGCCCGTCGCTTGGACATTCTGAACCATCTTGAGGTAAGTTTTACAGGCCTTTTGGACGAGCCAGAAGTCGTAGTACCTCCCACAATCATTCTTATATCTCCTATGGGCGGCCTAGAACGCTTGTTCTCCGTCTTGGAACCTGCTCTTGTAGTGGGTCCGCTTTTTCCTTGCCGACAAACCTTTGTAACTTTCCTTATTTGATAAGAGCTTCTATTTGTTGCTTCAAGTCGTAGCGATCGGATGTATCATGACCGTGGTCACAATGGAAGCGGCAGATTTGTCTTTAGGTCTCTTATTGGGATCTCCCTTCAGCTTGCCGGGAAATGTCAGGGCTCCTTCATCTTTGATCTCGCATCGGGGACTTGGTCGATCGGGGCGGTCGGGGGGTGAAGTTTGTGAACCTCCCCGTGGGGGCCTTGGAGTGCCTTTCCTCCCACCGTTCTCCGGTCCTAGCCATCTTCCACCCCTTATCCTACCGCACGTCCTCTTGTTTTTCCCTCTTTTTGGGCTTCTCTTCTCGGGGCAACAGTGCGTCTTCCGCGTTCATGTACTTAGTAGCCCCGTAAAGCACATCCGACATGACTTTTGGGTCATTCTTATATAAAGAAAATAGGAACTTACCCTTCCGTAGCCTATTTGTGAATGCAGACACAAGTATCTTATCGTTAGCTTCATCGATTTGAAAGGGCCTCTTTGTTAAACCGAGTTAAGTAAAACCTTAGTGTCTCATCCTCCCATTGCTTAATGTTCATTAGGCATGCAATGGAGTTCTTATACTTGTGTCCCCCAATAAAGTGTGAGGCAAACTAGGCGCTTAACTCCTTAAAGGTACAAATGGAGTTGGGCGTCAACCTGTTGAACCAAATCCTTGCAAGGCCCTTCAACATAATGGGGAAGGCCTTGCACATGATTTTGTCTCGCCACTCCTTACAGGTGCATCAAGGTCTTGAAAGACTCCGGGTGATCTAGGGGATCTTTAGATCCGTCGTAGGTCTCCACCTATGACATACGGAACTTCGATGGAAGGGGGAACGAAGTGACGGATGCGATGAATGGTGAATCAGTTTGATGGACCAAGTTATCGAGGTGGCTAGACACTCTTTTTGATGGACATCAAGTCCATCCGTTCCTTCATCATCTGCATCTCTGCGACTATGTAAGGTGGAGTCGTATCTACGGTGGATGGACAACTCGTGTCCTGTCGCTCTCCTGTTTGTTTGGGGCGTTGCATCCTTCCGGCCCCTTTTGGTCCTTTCTCTCAATGCTGGTGCCTTCTTGGACCTCCTCCCGAGTGTTAAGCCCCGCATTCTTTTGGCGCAACCGCTCCTCTAGATCATGGTTTTGCTTGGTGAAGCGTTCTACGGTAGCAGCGAGAGTTTGAACATATCTTTCGAGGGTGGTGGTGTGTGGTTCGTCTCCTTGAACATTGTTGGTGGTTGTCATCGAGCAAGTAAGCACCATGTAACTCTTTGTCCGGGAAGCGATAGTATGGCTTACAAGTCGTGTCTTTCCCACAAACAGCGCCAACCGATGATGCCAAAAATCGTCGAGAAGTCACACCGTCTTCATGTGCTCGAGACAACACCTACGTAAATACGTAAAAATGAAGACCTTAAAAGAGTGTCGATGTGGTACCGGTCAAATACCTTCCGAAGGTCAAGTTAGAGAATTTTCAGAACTCTAGTGTGCCAGAGCTAAGGAAGTTATCCGTACCTTGATTAGAGAGGGTTTTAGGGTTTTTATAGTAGCATAGGGTTGACATCCGTTTCTTGGCATAAAGGGCCTTTCCTTGTAAGGAAGATCTTCATTAATATGTGTATCTCATGGGATCCTTTCCTTGTAGGAATCCCTTTGATATGGGGTTAATCTTGGAACACAAAATGTTTCCTTATATGCTCATGCGTGGAGGCCAAGCAAGGCCATGTCAGACTAGTCAAAGGTTTACTTATCCCCTTGACTTCTTCTCGTCGCCTTCCTATCCCGTCTATGCATCCTGGTCGTCTTATGGAGGTGTTGTTGGTTCCAAGGCGCGGCCGTCAGCCTTGAGGTAGATCCGTCGTTTATGTTTATGAATGCACAAGTAATGCCGACGAGTTCATCAAGACCGTTAGTTTTGCCTTATGTGAATGATTTTACCAAACTTTTTGAATTACCCTTATCAATATGTGAAGGGGTTCGAGAGTTAGGTAGCAAGAACAAGTTAGGAATTTCCATTTTCACCTATATGCTTATAAAATACTAGTATATACACTACAAAATTATTATAGTAGTTTAGTCATTATGAAGTGCATGATTTTTTAAAATTTTAATTTGGAATCATGAGTGTTCACTTTCATTTATAAAACCAAGTTAAACACATCATAAATTTCTTTCTCAATCTTTCTATCCCTTTGACAATTGTGTTTGGATTGATAGGCTTGAGAATGTTCTCATGAAGAGGAAGAATGTTCTTAAGTCAAAGTTTCACCATTTTAAGAAACATACTTTTAGATCTTGATTTTTATCTTTATGTTATTTTATTTTTTTTTTTTGTTTGTAACGGTGAAAATACAAAGGTGGGTTACGGAAGCCTAACAAAGCGAACCTTAGGTAAGTAAAGTGCCAACTTTTAAACCACAAGTAGACAACTTAAATTTCGGCTAAACCACATGTGGGTAAATTGTAATTTACCCTTAATTATATATATATATATATATGGGGGGTGAGTGCAGGGGAAAATGTTAACCCCCCATCCTCGCCCCATTTGTTATGTGAGTGGGTAAAATCCGTCTATTAAAGACGAGGTAAGGCGGGTACTCATCCCGAAGGCTTTTAGGCAGGTTGAATGGAAGCTCGAGTTGGGTTTAGGCCAAATGTTTGAGTCTCGAGTCGAACCCGACCCACCCGATTAAGAAAAAAATAAGGAAAAGAAGAAGAAGAAGAAGAAGAAGAGAAAAGAAAAAAACCAACCTAGCATGGATATGTTAAGCAAATTTAAGAGCTTGAATACTAACTAATAAGTGTTTGGGTTAGAGTTAACTGAGAGAGAGAGAGAGAGAGAGAGAGAGAGAGAGAGAGAGAGAGAGAGAGAGAGAGAGAGTTGTTAAGGAAAAAAAGCACAAAGTGGAACGAAAAGAGTCCTTGTTGTTCTTCTCCTTCTTCCTTCTCCAATTCCTATGTTTTGCTTTGCTTTCTCGTGAAAGTTTGATTGAGTAAAACAAATGGATCTTAAAAATGAGTGGGAGATGAAGAGGTAGAATCTTGGTATGTAAATGTCATGCAATAAATTTAATTATGACTATAAAACTCTAAAAATTCCTAAATGAACAAAAAAAAGAGAGTAATTTGATATAGGAATGAGTGAAATTTAAAAAGTCATTAATTTTTAAATGCTCATAATTATTGGATTTAGTTTCTCTCATTAATGTCAATCACTAAATTAGTAAAATAGCCACACAAAAAAAATTGTTTAATCCCATTCAATCATTAACTTGATAAAGAAAAAAGACATTAATATTTGTTACCATAAAGGGTGGAGATCCTTCCAAACTATGGAAATTTGAAAATAATGACATCTATTAAAGGGGAAGTTTGAAAACAGAGACCTGAATATATATATATATATATATATATATAGAGAGAGAGAGAGAGAGAGAGAGAGAGAGAGAGAGAGAGAGAGAGAGAGACTAGGTACAAGATTTAGGTGCTATTACTTAGGTTCCCCTTTTAAAATTCTGCCATGTGGATTTTTTCTCATAGGATGGAAGTATATTTTTAAGTTAAATAATCACATAGCTGAATCTTAAGAGAAAAACCTAAGGAACAAGATCTAAGATACTATAACTAAGTTTTGCATATATATATACACACACACACACACTTTAAAAAAGATTCTTTCATATTCTATTCTCTATTTCAAAGCCCCAAACAAGTTGTAAAAGGCATCATTACTTTTTTTGATACAAGATAGAAATTCTTCTCTAGTTTAATCTAAATGTATATGTGTGTAAAACTCCCTTTTGGAGACTTGAACTCTGGCCCTTACCCCCCACATCCCGCAAGCATTACTATTATAACTCTTCACAATCTTTCATATAATCTAGATCAAGTAATGCTACAGTCACGAATTATTTTATAATATTTTTACAAACTGTTGATGTGTCCAACTTTTTATTAGATTTCATCTAGGCTCACCATTAGCATCACTTTTTCATTTACTAATAACCACTCACCACATCAGCAATTTGTAAAAAAAATTTGTAAAAAAGTTTGTATCTCTAGCATTACTTAATCTAGATTGTCTTTATATAGGCTTGATATAGACTTACAACTCATGCATAGGCATCTACATAACTTAAATCCACACAAAAATTCATTTAATCTGGGGTATTACTTACAAAACTAAGGGTCTATTTGGGATCCACTTATTTTGTTGAAACTGAAAACTTTTTACTAAAAGTACTATAGATAAAAGTAAAAGTTAGCTGAAATAGTACAATGGGACCCATAAATAGTACTAAAAGTAGAGTAAGACTCATAAATAGTAGCAAAAATAAGCTGAATAGTAAAATAAGCCGGCAAAAAATAAGCTATCCAAACGTACACCGAACGTGTGAAGATATTATTAAGAGAAATGTGTTTGTTAATTGGTATTAAAATGACATGGTACACTTAAACCTTAAATACCGTAAGAAAAAGAAATTCAAATTTGCTCTAATATGCGGAGAGATTCATGAGGATAGTCAAAGGTCAATGCATTAGCTGGGCAGAACTAAAGCCTAGCTTTTATCCTTGAGACTAGTTTACGGCCATATATGATCACACCAACATAATTGTGCCCAGTCATCCAATTTGGCTCCCCTAAGTACGGTAGCAGCCACTTCCTTTATTGAACTAAACCTGGTTAATACATTGGCAAGAAGAACCTATAAAAGAAAAAAAGAAACTGATTGCAAGTAACAATTTAATTTGAATTAGACTTTCATTATGTACTTAGTCCCAGTTAAATTATGGTTAGTCATTTTCGTGAGTTGTCTTTTGATTACCTTATGGTCCGTTTGGATTGAAGGGAGAGGGAGGGGGAGTAGAATAATTTTGACTCAAAATTAGCCTATTTTCAGCAAACTCTACTCCATTCCCCCTCTTTCCTCCCTCAATCCAAACGAGCTCCTAGAGTCTTAAACTATCCTATTAAAGGACTTAAAGTGTTAACTATGTTTATCTTGCTATTAATCTTTGATTATCTTGAAATTAGGCAAGCATAGAGAATAAATATTTTAAAATTCGCATCCATTTAAAAATAAGAAAAATTATACTTTAATACCCTAAACTAATTAATATGCAAAGAGTACTTATATATAATGCCATGCATTATAGATGTATTCAGTAGGCGTGGGTTAGTGGTTTTGGTCGGGCCTTGATCAATGTGGCCATTCTATTTCAATTCCGGAAAAAAAGACTCCTTTAGTATTGAGGCCCAAATTGAAACCCGAAATAGGCCTTGATAAGGAAAATCATGATTGGGCTTTTAAGGGCCTTATTTTCCTTTTCCGAAGATTTGCCTTTTTTTTTCGGAAACACTAAAAATATTTTCATGATTTTTTTTTTTTTTTTTTTTAAAAAAACCCGAAATAGGCCTTGATAAGGAAAATCATGTCCTTGCTTAGGTTTATTCCTCACATTGGATGTCCCAAAAGGGGCAGCTGACTTTATTACAAATGAAGGCCGATGATCCTTTATGAAGCCATCACACTCTTCCTTCAAAGTGCATAATTATTGATCCAATAACTCCTAGCCCATATTATTATTATTTTTCATGAAAGGCATGAGAGATGTAGATTGCCTTGAAAGAGAGGATCAGGAATCAGGATGGCCCTGTTTGAGTTGACCATTTTTAATTACAAACCAAAGCACTCCTCCCACCAATCTCTAATGTTCACTAGCAAAGTCAAGTAGAACATTATCTTTTTTTCTTTAGCATGATTTTGAACCTAAAACTTATCCCAACACCATCTCATTTCTTGTCACTTTTGCCAATAATAAATCTCATCTTAAGCCTTGATTCATTGTAATGTTTAATGTTCAAATAAACTCATCTAAATTAAAATTATGGATAACTCGTTTTTCAATTAAATCATTTTATTAATAATTGACTACATAGTCAAGAAAGATTATTGCCTATCACCTTCACAATGAAGTGGAAATATCCAGCACTAAACCCACAAAAACATTTACCCCTACTACAATTCTAGAATTTGCATCCTTGACGACAATTGTGGAGTCTTTTGGGGTTGGCTCACATTCGTATTGGCCTTCAACTCTACAAACGCCATAATCACCGGGGTTACAATTTGTACAGTCTCCATTAGAATTTACATGAAATAGTTTGCTCCTTTGACAAAGACAGACCTGCATTCAAAATCATTTCATAATTTTCATTAGCTACTTCCATGTGGCATAAAAAAATTCTCCCTTTGTATCCATGAGAGGGAAAGGAGGTAACAAGAAGCAATGACCAATAGGATCAAGATAGCCATCTTTGAAGATGCACGCTCCATTTCTTCTATGACTTCTCTTGGGTTTGCTTTGCTCTATACTCTATAGTCTAGGAGCCCCCATTGGCAATATTTATTTGGGAGGGCACATCTCATTTAGGAACAAAGATCCTCTATACTTGGAGAAATTGGTAGTTTTAGGTAATTTGAAAAATAGTTTAAATAATTTACACCATCAGAGGCAGATAAATTTAAGGACAGTTTTAGGTAATTTGAAAAATAGTTTAAATAATTTACACCATCAGAGGCAGATAAATTTAAGGACACTGATTTCTTTCCAAGGATAGAGGATCTTTGTTCCTAAATGAGATGTGCCCTCCCAAATAAATATTGCCAATGGGGCTCCTAGACTATTGCAGCAGTTGTTGTAAACATGTTTGGAGGAAATCCGTGTCCTTATTTCTATTTCTATTTCTATTAACTATATAAAAAGAGTGAATGAGCTTCTCTACTGTAATTTTTTGGTTTAGTCAAGTTTTGTTTTCTTGTGAAGCTAAAACGGTGTGTTTGAAGAGAACAACAATTCAATCAAAATTTAAAGATAAACTCAAACAACAGTGACTCACCGTTTACTGCCTCTTATCTTCTTCTTCTTCTTGTTCTTCTCTCTACACAAATTTTTTTCTTCTTTCTTTTCCTCCCAAACCACCAATCTGTATTGTGATTCAACTCCTTCACAACCTAGCCTCAGCACCGATCTCTTTCTACTAATCCGGATCAACAAAAAAATTTGAAACCCGATGATGCTGAAAAAATCACCAATGAGCCATACGGTTCCAACACGCTCGATATCAAACCTGCCCAACACAGAAAAAGACCTTACAGAGAGTACCGGTGTGGTACCGGCCAAAGACCCATCCGAAGGTTAAGTCAGAAGAGAGCTTCAACAATGTTAGAGAGTATGAGCTTTAGAGAAATTGTGCGTACTTTTTTCTTGAGGGTCTTTGGGTTTTTATAGTCACGTAGGGCCGGACTCTTTTGCTTGCGGAACAAGTCTTTTCCTTATGGGAAGATACTCATTAATGCGTGTATATTCTAGAATTCTATTCATGTTGGGATTCTACAAACCAGGGCTAATCGTGTGTCGCAAGTATTTTCCATTTAAGGTTCCTTGGAGACCACATAATAATGGGCGGGATGCCACGTGGCCGTTCGGTCTGTACATGCCACGCCCATCTGCATGCCACCTCCGTCCAGATAGCTTCGTCATGCATAATTTTTCCTCTTTAGTTGCCCCCTCCACCCTATGGGTCCATGATCTCGGAGTGGAAGGACCTGTGGGGTGACGGTTCGATTTGGATCCCGACAGACTTGTCGGTCTTTGATAGGCTGGCCTAAAATTATTTATGGCACAGGGACTTAAATTTTGACCAAGACCCTTTTGGGTGACATGGCTCGTCTGTCCTCCTATGGGTAGGAAGACTTCGAATTTTCACCAAGGCACTCGTGGGCGACTTGGTTGGTCCTTCCACCCGTAGGTAGTAGGACTTAAAATTTTTACCAAGGCACTCGTGAGTGACTTGGTTCATCCTTCCACCCGTAGGTAGAAGGACTTAAATTTCGACCAAGACATTGTAAGTGACTTGATTCGTCCTTCCACCCGTAGGTAAAAGGACTTAAATTTTGTATCAAGGCACTTGCTGGTGGTTTGGTTAATCCTTCCACCCGTAGGTAGTAGGACTTTAAACTTCGACCAAGGCACCCGTAGGTGACTCGGTTCATCCTTCCACCCGTAGATAGAAGGACTTAAATTTCGACCAAGACACTTGTGAGTGACTTGGTTAGTCCTTCGACCAATAGATAGAAGGACTTAAATTTCGTACCAAGGCACTTGCTGGTGGCTTGGTTCGTCCTTCCACTCGAAGGTAGGAAGACTTAAATTTTGACCAAGGCACTCGTGAGTGACTTAGTTCGTCATTCCACCCGTAAGTAGAAGGACTTAAATTTCAACCAAGACACTCGTGAGTGACTTGGTTAGTCCTTCCACCAGTAGGTAGAAGGACTTAAATTTTGTACCAAGGCACTTGCTGGTGGTTTGGTTAGTCCTTCCACCCGTAGGTACTAGGACTTTAAACTTCGACCAAGGCTCCCATAGGTGACTCGGTTCGTCCTTCCACCCATAGATAGAAGGACTGAAATTTCGACCAAGACACTTGTGAGTGACTTGGTTAGATCCCTTCGACCTGTAGGTAGAAGGACTTAAATTTCGTGCCAAGGCACTTACTGGTGGCTTGGTTCGTTCTTCCACTCGAAGGTAGAAAGACTTAAATTTTGACCAAGGCACTCGTGAGTGACTTGATTTTCATTCCACCCGTAAGTAGAAGGACTTAAATTTCAACCAAGACACTCGTGAGTGACTTGGTTAGATCCCTTCCACCTGTAGGTAGAAGGACTTAAATTTCGACCAAGACACTCGTGAGTAACTTGGTTCGTTCTTCCACCCAAAGGTAGAAGCACTTAAATTTTGTACCGAGGCACTTGCTGGTAGCTTGGTTAGTCCTTCCACTCGTAGGTAGTAGGACTTTAAATTTCGACCAAGGCACCCGTAAGTGACTTGGTTCGTCCTTCCACCCATAGGTAGGACTTAAATTTCGACCAAGACACTCGTAAGTAACTTGGTTCGTCCTTCCACCTGTAGGTAGAAGGACTTAAATTTTGTACCAAGGCACTTGCTGGTGGCTTAGTTCGTCCTTCCACCCAAAGGTAGGAAGACTTAAATTTTGACCAAGGCACTTGTGAGTGACTTGGTTCGTCCTTCCACCCGTAGGTAGAAAGACTTAAATTTTAAATGAGAATCGGTCTGCCGTTGGCATCCTTGGTTGTCGGTACCCTTGGTTGTCGATCCATCACATTAGGATGAGGATTAGGTGTCCGTCGGCTTCCTTTTGTAGTGTTTAGCCCTGAGGTCATATTGCAACGTTGGCATTTGTCGTATGCTTATACGTAGGATTGGGCATCCTTTTGCGTAGGGTAGGCCATTGATACACTACCCCGGGGACGTGTGATGCCCGAACTTTCAACCTTCGGGATGCGTTGTAGTCCTCTATTAGCGTCCCATTCTTAAGATATTTTGTCCGTCTACTTTGGGTCGTGGACTTGCCGACGTGATTGAGTGTTACCTTGTCATCATTTTTCTTTTTTTTTTTTTGTCCACCTTTTTTTCATGGACATGCATCCATCCATTTCTTTTCTTTTCTTTTCTTTTTTTGTCCGTCCACCTTTTTTCATGGACATGCATCCGTCCACCTTTTTTTTTTTTTTTTCATGGACATGCATGTCCACTTTTTTGGACATGCATCCGTCTACCTTTTTTTTTTTTTTTTTTTTTGTCTATCCACTTTTTTTTTTCACAGACATGCATCCGTCCATTTTTTTTCATGGACATGCATGCGTCCACTTCTCTTTTTTTTTTTTTTTTTTTTTGTCCGTCCACCTTTTTTTTCATGGACATACATCCGTCCACTTTTTTTTATTTTTTTTTTTTTCATGGACATGCATGTCCACTTTTTTTTCGTGGACATGCATCCGTCCCCTTTTTTTTTTTGGTCTCTATCCACTTTTTGGGATGTCATTTTTTGGTCACGGATTTGTTGAGGTGACTAAGTGTTACCTCGTCACCTTGTTGGTCGTTTGCTTGAGGTCGTGGACTTGTTGAGGTGACTAAGTGTTACCTCGTTACCTTGTTTGTTGTCCGCCTTGGGTCGGCAACTAAGTGTTACTTCGTCACCTTGTTAGTCATCCACTTGGGGTCATAGACTTGTTGAGGTGACTAAGTGTTACCTCGTCAACTTGTTAGTCGTCCACCATGGGTCATGGATTTGTTGAGGTGATTAAGTGTTACCTCATCACCTTTTTGGTCGTCCACTTGGGGTTGTGGACTTATTGAGGTGACTAAGTGTTACCTCGTCATCTTGTTGGACGTCCACCTTGGGTCGTGGACTTGTTGAGGTGACTAAGTGTTACCTCGTCACCTTATTAGTCATCCACCTTAGGTCGTGGATTTGTTGAGGTGATTGTTACCTCGTTACCTTTTTGGTCGTCCATTTGGGGTCGTGGACTTATTGAGGTGACTAAGTATTACCTCGTCACCTTGTTGGACGTCCACCTTGGGTCGTGGACTTGTTTAGGTGACTAAGTGTTACCTCGTCACCTTGTTAGTCGTCCACCTTGGGTTACGGATTTGTTGAGGTGACTAAGTGTTACCTCGTCACCTTGTTGGTCGTTCGCTTGGGGTTTTGGACTTGTTGAGGTGACTAAATGTTATCTAGTCATCTTGTTTGTCGTCCACCTTGGGTTGGCGACTAAGTGTTACCTCGTCACCTTGTTAGTCATCCACTTGGGGTCATGGACTTGTTGAGGTGACTAAGTGTTACCTCGTCAACTTGTTAGTCATCCACCATGGGTCGTGGATTTGTTGAGGTGATTAAGTGTTACCTCATCACCTTTTTGGTCGTCCACTTGGGGTCGTATACTTATTGAGTTGACTAAGTGTTATCTCGTCACCTTGTTGGACGTCCACCTTGGGTCGTGGACTTGTTGAGGTGACTAAGTGTTACCTCGTCACCTTGTTAGTCATCCACCTTGGGTCGTGGATTTGTTGAGGTGATTGTTACCTCGTCACCTTTTTGGTCGTACACTTGGGGTCATGGACTTATTGAGGTGACTAAGTGTTACCTTGTCACCTTGTTGGACGTCCACCTTGGGTCGTGGACTTGTTTAGGTGACTAAGTGTTACCTCGTCACCTTGTTAGTCGTCCACCTTGGGTCATAGATTTGTTAAGGTGATTAAGTGTTATCTCATCACCTTTTTGGTCGTCCACTTGGGGTCGTGGATTATTGAGGTGACTAAGTGTTATCTCATCACCTTGTTGGACGTCCACCTTAGGTCGTGGACTTGTTGAGGTGACTAAGTGTTACCTTGTCACCTTGTTGGACGTCCACCTTGGGCCGTGGACTTGTTTAAGTGACTAAGTGTTACCTCGTCACCTTGTTAGTCGTCCACCTTGAGTCGTGGATTTGTTGAGGTGATTGTTACCTCATCACCTTTTTAGTCATCTACTTGGGGTCGTGGACTTATTGAGGTGACTAAGTATTACCTTGTCACCTTGTTGGATGTCCATCTTGGGTCGTGGACTTGTTGAGGTGACTAAGTGTTACCTCATCACCTTGTTAGTCGTCCACATTGGGTCGTGGATTTGTTGAGGTGATTGTTACCTCATCACCTTGTTGGTCGTTCTTGGGGTCGTGGACTTATTGAGGTGACTAAGTGTTACCTCGTCACCTTGTTGGACGTCCACCTTGGGCCGTGGACTTGTTAAGGAGACTAAGTGTGGCGACCGTCCACCCATAGTCGACTTTGGTCTTGCATCTACCTGTAGGTGACTTAGCGTAATGACTGTCCATCCATAGGCAACTTTGGCTACGCGTCTACCCATAGGTAACTTAGTATAGTGATCGTTCACCGTAGGCGACTTTGGCCATGCGTCTACCCATAGGTAACTTAGTGTAGTGGCCGTCCACTCGTAGGTGACTATGGCCATGCGTCTACCCATAGGTAACTTAGTATAGTGACCGTCCACCCAATGCATTGTACAAATATTCCTCGTCTATTGCCCCCCCTTCCATGTTTGCCTTCGCTATTTGAGTTGATCATCTCTCGGATTGTTCGTCACCTTGGTGACTTTGATGATCAGTACTACCTCGGAGATATTTTAGAAGGGTAGGCGGTATTGGTTGTTCGCTTTTTTTTAATCGCAAGTAGAGTAAATATTCTTCGGGCATTCGGTATTCTAAGGGTGAGGTAGCTTTTGCACATCAAGTCTTTCTTGTTGGGTGGTTGTTGTCCAAAAAGCGCCTCTTTCATGGGGAATTGGTCTTCCATCTTGCTGGGTTGCTCCAATTCGCTGCAACTTCCCTTGGCCTACAAGGATCTCTATTTGTTGTTTCAAATCATAAAACTCTTTTTTGTCATGTCCATGTTCATGGTGGTAATGTCAATATTTGGTGCTTTGATCGCTTGCTTGGATCCCCATTCATCCTCCTCGGCCATTCCAACATGGGGTCATCTTTGATAAGTGTAAGTATATGATCGATAGGAGCGTTTAGTGGGGTGGAGCGAACGGGTCGGCTGTTAGAGTGTCTAGGCCTCTTGCCTTCTCTTTGGCCAATCATTCGTCGTCCTACAGTATTGTAGTGATGTCTTCTCTTCTATTTGTTGTTCCTTTCTATAATATTTTGAAGGGGTGGATAGTGATTATGACCACTTCTACGTTGATTATGCGATAAGACTTGATGTTCTTACGGATGCCTAATTTGCACTTCCAACACTTGGTTTTGTAGCATAAGAACTTTATTTTGTTAAGTAAGTCGCTCGATCGCAGCCGAGAGTGTCTGCAATTGCCATTCTACAACAATTGGGGGATTTCCGGTTTCTTGGTTGGTTGATGCCATCGATCGAGTTTGGATCGTGCGACCTTTTGTCTCGGGGATGAAGCAATGACTGATTACTCGTATTTCCCACAGACGGTGCCAACGATGATGCCGAAAAAATCACCAGTGAGCCATACGGTTCCAACACGCTCGATACTAGACCTGCCCAACACAGAAAAAGACCTTACAGAGAGTACCGGTGTGGTACCGGCCAAAGACCCTCCGAAGGTTAAGTCGAAGAGAGCTTCAACAATGTTAGAGAGTATGAGCTTTAGAGAAATTGTGCTAACTTTTTTCTTGAGGGTCTTTGGGTTTTTATAGTCGCATTGGGCCGGACTCTTTTGCTTGCGGAACAAGTCTTTTCCTTATGGGGAAGATACTCATTAATATGTGTATATTCTAGAATTCTATTCATGTTGGGATTCTACAAACCAGGGCTAATCGTGTGTCGCAAGTATTTTCCATTCAAGGTTCCTTGGAGACCACATAATAATGGGCTAGATGCCACGTGGCCGTTCGGTTTGTACATGCCACGCCTGTCTGTGCCACCTCCATCTAGATAGCTTCGTCATGAATAATTTTTCCTCTTCAAAACCCAAGAACATTTGCGGCCGATCTGCATGAGAGAAGAACTAGAAAAAAAAAATGGAGAGGGCTTTTCAACTATTATACGAATCAAAGGTCTGGTTTGTGGCTTTGGTTTTTCTCTCAACTCATACCACAAGTGTTTACATTCTCTAAATTTATCTTCTTTATGATTTCCTTGATTTCTTCTTTTCATTTGCTAATATGGATATTTTGGGTTTCTTTTCTTCTAAACTTTTAGCTGTTGGGTTTGGAGTTTTGTGTGTGTGGGTTTCTCCTTTCTAAGGTGAGAATATATTGAAAGAGGAAGAGAGAAACATATCATAAAGAAAGGGGATTTGGTTCCATTTTTGGTATTTTCGGCTAGCACACTATAGGTAAGTGCTCTCTCTCTCTAATATTTCCACTTTGAAGTTTCACTAATCATAATTTGGTTCCATTTTTGCCTAATCCCATTTCATTCTCTCTACTTTTTAACAACGGGAAAAACTGGACTAATGATACAAACCTATACACTAGAGACAAAACCAAGTTTGCCAAAAAGAAAAGCTACCTACTCCATTCGATTGTAAAGTTACTGTTTTTCCATCAATTTCATAGCAAAATTTTTGCTTTATGTTTCTCTCTATACACATAAATGAATGATCCTACCAATAGAAAGAATAAAAAGAACCATACAAATTATAATGTTCTAGAAGAATATATCAATTGTTGTTGTTTTTGTTTCGATAATGGTGGTGGTGATGTGGTTGGTCATGGGGTTTGTAATCTTCCTCTTTTTTATTTTTTTGGTTTAAAGAAATTTTTTTGAAGTGCTAATTTGTTATATTCAATTTGCAGCCACCAAACTGAGCTATTTGATTCAAAAGTAGGGACTAATCTCACAAAGGTAAGGTATGCTTTGTGTTTTTGGTAAAAATGTTAGGTCTTTGAATATATATATATATATATATATATATATATATTATATAGATAAATTTGTAAATATTTGATATATTGATTCTAGGCATAACATGATCGGTGATCTGGAATCAAATTAATTGTCACTCAAATTAATCTCTTTTCTTCTTGTTTAATTCATTTTCATCATAGGTTTTGGATTTCATCTCATCTTTTTTCTTTCTAAAAATGCGTTTCTATCACTCTCTCTTATTTAACTCTCTATTTCTATTATTCTGGAACGTTAGTTTCATAGTTCTTGGAGTTTTGGGAGAATGATCAATTTTGTTCTTTTATTACTTATTTTAAGTTTATTTTGGCTGTTGATCCAATCTTTATATATATATATATATATATATATATATATATATATTATATTTCAATTTTAAATAGGAAATCTTACACTATGTGATCTGAACTTCTCAAGCATATTTGATATTTGTATATTAAATCGGTGTGTATGACTAAATTTTTTACCTCATCTATGAATATAAATTTTGAACAACATCATTAGAATTCTGTTAAGATGTTTCATCCCTAATTTCTTTGCCTTTTCGTTTGTGAGATTTTTGAGTTGCTAATCCCAATTCCTATCCTAGGTCTTTTTTACAAATTTGGCTTGGAAAATTATTTGCATTAAATCAAGTTAGCATAACTAAAAAGAGCTTGACCAAACCAAAGTGCCAATTTATACAAATTATCAAGGATCGGATTCTATTAATCTAGGCAAACCCTAACCATGGCAGAATAGGTTTAATCATATCTCATCTCTTTCCCCCTAATGTATATTCTGATTCCAAGGCTATTTTTTGTGGTTATGCTTCTAAAATCACCTTTTATGTACATTGCAAATGGAGAAGGTCCGAAGGTGTTCTTGATTCTGCCCAAAGTTTTCCTCATGTAAGATTTCACATTTTCGTTCGAATATAGCTATATCCATGCTTCTTTTCTTTGCTTTGAAAATGTTGCATGTGTATCTTTTGAGATGAGAATGGTTAAGAGCAAGATTTGGATTTGTTTTCTTTTAATATTTTGGCATTGTCTAATTTAGCCAATTAAATTTTGTGTAATCAATTGGAAGGTCATTGGTTCACTCAAACTGGATAAGAAGAAAAGTATAGAGATCTAAATTTCAAAATTCTTAGATCTTTTGGGTTGTGTGTGTGTGTGTGTGTGTCTGTTCGGATATGGGGATGGTGAAGGGTGAGTATTAAAATTTAAATTTGATTTCTTTTGTTTTCTGACATTTTCTTATGTAAGCAAATGAAGTTTGTAAAATGAATTGGAAGTCTATTTGGTAACTCGAAAAGGATAAGAAGAAAAGTATTAGTGATTTGAATTTTACAATTCTTAGATATTTTGGGTTATAAGAATTCTTAGATATTTTGGGTTATAAGGTTTTTTTGGAGTTCAAATATTATCTTTCCCCTTTTTTGTTTCTATTTGCCTTATCATTTTTCACTTATTTATTTATTTATTTTTATACTTTTTGTAATTTGTAATTAAATTTTTGTTTAATGTAAGAATATCACATAAATATGTTTTTGTTAATAGTTGTGCAAATGTGTGGTTTTTCCTCATTCGTTACATTTTATAGGAAACTACATAATACTTGCTTGTGGTTTAAGCCTATTTTGGCTTTGGAATATTGCAATTTCATGGTTCACAATTGTCATTAAGACAAATGATATGGTAGATGTTTAAATGAGATTTCTCTTTGCAATTTAAACTCGGTTTGACCATAATTTTGACTCTCTTTTTCTTTCTTGCCACCTAGATAAATAGAGAAACGAAATTTAACTTACATGGTTTGTTGAAATTATGCCTTCTTTGTTAAAGCAAGAAATTATGTGAATGTGACTTCTTTAGAAAAATGTGCTTCTTGGAGTTAAAGCTCCTTTCTTGCTTGTCAACCCACAAGAATTGTAAACAGTAACTAGGAAGCCAAAGGAATGGACAATTTTGATTTATGGCACATCACATAATGATATATAAGGTTGCATTTGTTTCCTTTGGCCAAATATCATTTTTTTCTAATATTTGTTTCATGGTGTTTTATATATCACATCTATATGTGTGTGTGTTTTACTGTAATTTTCGCTTTTTAGAAAATAAAAAATAGAAAAGAAAGTGAGCTTTTTACTTGTCATGTTGAAGCTATTAGCTTGTGTAAGAATTAAATTATAATAAATCTAGAAGGTGACAAAAGTATAAATTAATAAAGTGGTACAAGTTTTGTTATTTAAGGATGCCTTTTGGTAAGAGAAAAATGGAAAAGAAAGTGAGCTTATTACTTCTCTTGTTGAAGCTATAAGCTTAGTTGAGCTGATGTGAGTTCAATTATGAGAAACTTAAGAGGGGTGAAAAAAGAAAAGAAAAAAATGATAGTCCAGATTGTGTCATTTTGGATTTTGGGTCTTTTAGTAAGAGAAAAAACGGAAAAGAAGTTGACTTATTACTTGTCTTGTCAAAGCTATGAATTTAGGAAGTCGAGGTCAAAGTTAAAATATGAAAATCCCAATAGAAGAAAAAAGAATGAATTGCTCAAAATTTTGCTTTCTTTCCTATTCTTAAGTAAACAAATGGAGAGCTTAAAAATTTTGCCTCTCTTAGGAGAGGTTGTTTGAATTTTAAGCAATAAAATTAAGTGAATGCTTTTTTTTTTTTTTTTTTTATAAATTCGTCAATAAGAATCAAACTTGGTGCATAATTAGGCAATGAGGTTATTAGAACTTGTGAATAAGTAGCTTACACTCTTGCCTCTTAGCTTGAGCTTTTAGAGAAATTGGTAAATTCTTTTGGAAATCATAAGTTGTATTTGAATTGAACCCAAAGTATTATATTGTTTATGTTAAATCTCTCAATGCTGAAATTCAGACAGTTTTCAGCCTCATTTAAATTAAGAAGCTCTAAGAAGATTGAAACAAATGCACTTGGAGAAATTAGCCCTATCACTTGGTGATACTTTTAAACTCTATAATGGAATTTAACTTTGAGAATTAAAAAAAATTAAATTGATATCTTCGTTCTCTCTCTAGAGAGAGAGAGAGAGAGAGAGAGAGAGAGTTTTGTGAATCAATGAGCTCCATTCCTTTTTGGATGTTTTGATTTTGTCTCTTACATGTTGTTCAGTTTAGTTTAGTTTAGTTTAATATTACAAATGGTTATAGAATTATGAAATTGAAACTGGTTGATTGAATATAACCTTTTAAATATATATATATATATATATATATATATATATTCGATAGTTGTGGGAGAGGCAATTTGAAGTTTGAACCCTTAATGTCTCGGATGAAAACACTAGGAGGGGCCAACCAATTGAGTTATAGGGCTCTTGGCTAATTAAATATAGTTTTAGTTTAGTTTGGTTATACCATTACAATGCATATTAGGCATCCTTTCCAAATATGTGAGGAGAAATGTTTTTAATATATTTATCGGTTTTGTTTTGTTTGTATACACATATTAGGCATTCTTTTCAAATATGTAAGGAGAAATGTTTTAATATATTTTTTGATTCTATTTTGTTTGTATTGTATGTAGGGTGTAGTAAACAACATTCATTCCTTTAACAAGTGGTCACCTAATGTGCTACAATGGAGGTGCCAATTCATGAAGGTTTTATGGCTTAACACTACAGATACTTAAGAGCCTAAACCTTTGACAAAGTAGAAAGTGTGGATCAACAAATGAGATTAAGAGTATAAAAAGTCGAGAGAAAGATCACTGTTTATAAATTCTTTATGATGTTTTGAATTTTGATGATGTTCAATGTTTTGATGGCATCAAAAAGTACATTGTTTCATTACATAGAATATATGTGTCTTCTTTAATTAGGATTTGATTGTAGAAGTGTGTTTGATCTAAATTGAAATTTAAATTATAGAGACAAGCTAATAATAGGTTCTATATTTGACTTTATGTGACTATTAAGTATACCGACAAGCACGTGCAAGGCACGTGCTGCCCAAACTAGTGTTCTTCAAAATCGTCAATTTGTTTTGGTCATGAACCATATCCATCGAATGATTGAATCAATTCGACAGAAGATTTTGTTATTGTTTCTTTAATTTATCATTTTATTTTGTTAATCTTACATTTTCTTTAATTAACTAACTAATAGGGGCTACTAGCCTATATCTGTACTTGGGGAAAGGATCACTACTTGACCACAAAGGCCTATAGTGGAACTATATATCACTAATCTAATATTAATGCCCTAATACAAGGCACCAAACTACTAAGGAAAATGTCCATTTCTATAAGGGTCTTATTAATAAGTACCCAAGGACACAAGTTAAAAAGTAAGGATTGGGATTGTGTCCGGTTGCACTAGATATATTAGGATATGGACATGTGTCCTATTTTGGACACACGTCCAATGGACATAAGCCATATCCAAAAACTTTTTCTTTTTTACAAGATAGAATTTCTACTCTAGCCTAATCTAAGTGTATATATATGTGAAGCTCCCTCCTAGAGACTTAAACCTCGGCCCTTGCCCCCCACACCCCACAAGCACACTTATACTTGTGGAGTGACCACCACACCAAAGATGCGTGGTGATCATATCCAAAACCTAAAGAGTGCACATTTTTCAAAGAAGAAAATACATTTATTAAATTAATAAACACTAACTTATAAGTGCACATTTAATGATTTATAGGGATGCAAGCAAAAAATTATTGTAGTAATGTGTGCTACGCTCTTTCTACTAGTAGTAGTACTCTCTCTCTCTCTCCAAATTCCAAAACCCATTACAACATTACTTTCTCTATTGCCTCCAACCTTTCTCTTTGTCCAAACACTTTCAAATTTCCCGCCACATTTTCCTCTTCCCAAACACCAAACTGCAACAAAGGGAAAAGAGAACAAGAACGAAGAGGAATTAATTAAAAGTAAGGGATAAAACCCTTTTTCGTCCCTACATTTTCACGCGATTCCCATTTTGGTCCCTAACTTTTTTTTTCACCGCTTTTAGTCCCTATCCTGAAAAACATGTCTCGTTTTTGTCCCCGCCATTACATCAGAGAAAGAAATTGCACAAGTGGCAAACGGCAAAGTTAAGATCATTAAAATAATAATAAAATTTTTTATTTTAACATTAAAAAATGCCACCTCAGCATTTAAATAAAAAAATTAATTTATTAATTTTAACTAAATAAAAAAAATTAAAAACAGAAATAAAAACAAAAAATTACATTAATTGAGATCCGAGGGTGGCTTGGACAAGAACAATAAGAACATAAACCCAGATCTAAGAACACAAAATTAAAATCTAAAAATCACAAACCCAGAAACACAAACACAAAAACAAAAACAAAAGATCTTCCTTGTCAACCAAACACAAAAGCAACAAACAAAAAACACAAAACCCAAAGAATGATTTTTCTTGTCAACCAAACACAAAAACAACAAACACAAACCCAAAAATCACTAAGAATACAAACACAAACCCAACAATCCCGCCGATTCATCTTTACCCTAGAAGATAAATTGGTCTCAACACCTACATCCCCATATTCTTCAAACAAGCTTTCTAGGATAAGGGCCAAGCTCTGAGGCACTAAGTAATCCCTCACATCGGTGAGATCTTTCATGAAATCGGGGAGCTAAATCGGCGGTGAAGTCGGTAGGGGCTTGGGCTCATCGTCGGCCCATCGCGACTTCCTCTTCTCGCGACCCATTGCCGATTCGCCATCATCTGCGGTTTGCCATTCTGTTCTTTGCTATCGGCGTCGTAGACAACGATGCTATTATTGTTGTTAGAATTGATCGCGACGGCGACTATGTCGGCTGGTGGTTTCCTTTTAGCCATCGAAACAATCTTTGTCAATGGTACCCGTGCTGCTGTGGGTGTTGGTGGTGGTTTCAATTTGCGCTTAGTTGATGTTTGCTACTGCTACTTCGATGATTTGTGTTTGAGCTAGCCAAGCAGATTAACGAGCGGCCTCGGGTGGTTTAGGAGTGTTTTGTGTTTGTGTTTTGTGCCGAACCAGGATGGGTTTGTGTTTTGTGTTTGTTGCTTTTGTGTTTGGTTTAATAGGAAGATCTGTTGTTTTTGTTTTTGTTTTTGTGTTTGTGTTTTTGGGTTTGTGATTTTTGGATTTTAATTTTGTGTTCTTAAATCTGGGTTTATGTTCTTATTGTTCTTGTTCAAGCCACCCTCAAATCTTAATTAATGTAATTTTTTGTTTTTATTTCTGTTTTTAATTTTTTTATTTAGTTAAAATTAATAAATTAATTTTTTTAAATGCTGAGGTGGCATTTTTTAATGTTAAAATAAAAAAAATTATTATTATTTTAATGATCTTAACTTTGCCGTTTACCATCTATGCAATTTCTGTCTCTAATGTAACAGCAAGGATAAAAACGAGACGCAGATTTCAGGTTAGGGACTAAAAGCGGTGAAAAAAAAAGTTAGGGACCAAAATGGGAATCGCGTGAAAATGTAGGGACGAAAAAGGGTTTTATCCCAAGTAATATATCTATCTCAAGCGAGTTATTAACTAAAAGTGATATTATTATCCTTTGTCCACAATTTGAGATCTTGAATGGTTATCTTGGAAGTTTTCGATGGTAATTTGTTGATTTAGGTCTCAAGTTGGGCTCTTGCTACTCTATCCACATAAAATGCAATGGGAGTATGAGTTCATGCATAGAAGATGACCAAACAAAAAACGAATAAAAAGAGAGAGAAAGAGGTTGCGGACTTGCAAATGTAATTCGTTTTATGTATTGATGTGAACTTGGCCAATGGTTTGCTAACTTTCTGCCAACAACAATGTAGCTCAACTAGTTGATACATTTTAACGTTTTCAACAGAAACATCTAAGATCTAAATCTCTCATCTCCCATTGTAACTATTGAATTTAAAAACTAAATAAATTGACAACTTTCAAGGCTTATACCCAAAAACAGAGTTGAACTAAAAAAAATCCTTATTCAATTTCCACGCCTTATTCTAAAGCATAGCTTTTGAATTATATCTTGTAATTGTTATGGACTTGTACTGGAGATTTTAGCATAGCTTTTGAATTATATCTTGTAATTGTTATGGACTTGTACTACAGATTTTGGCATCTTCCCTAATTATGAAACTGAATATAATCAATTCACTAAATCCCGAATATTAAAATATTAATAATTCCAGTCACATATCATTTGGAATCAGTTGTTAGCGTGTGTTTAATATACAAGATTCTCTATCCGATCCTATCGCTTGTTAGCGTGACTCTCTCGAGTGGGTGTGATTCCTGCGCCGTCGTGACTCCCGAGAATGGGAACGGTTCCTACACCGATGTGATTCTTGGGAAAGTGAACGATCCCGGCTTGGACGGGAGCCGAACTGGTTGGATCCTTCCCTCCGTTGATTTCTTACATTGCCATCCTCCTTTATCGGTCATCCCGATCCCTTTTGCAGCGCCTATCTCTTGCCTCCAACTCCAAATCTCTCACTAGTCTGCGCAGCCACTCCAGCTCCTAATCTTGCTCGTCCGATTGCTCATGTTCGGAGCGATTGACATTGTTCAGTCGCGCTGATACAACCCTTCTCCGAGACTAGATTGTTCCTCTTCTCACTCAAGCTCCCTATCCCCACGTCTTTTCTGTCTTCTCTTTTTTCAAGTGGATCCCCAAGAGGACCCCACGGACCCGCTTTCAGCATGGCCTCCCGAACGCCCTTCAACTATTTTCCCGTGCATGAGTTTCAGCCGAACAACGACTTGTAGGAGATCCTTACATACGGCACCAATTGTGCGCTCCTAGAACGAGCTTAACGGGCTACTCTCACTTTTGGGCTCACAAAATACTTGTAATGTAGGCTTTGGATTTCCTACTGCAGGTGATTTTGGCTTAAAGACCCAACAACGTTTCTATAAGCACTAGATTGCTTACCTCTCACTCATTAATCTCTCTTTCAGGCTCTCCTTTCGGACCTTCAACAACCCTTTCTTTTCCTTGGCCTCCACTATTTATAGTTCAAAATCAGTGGAAAATCATGATTACCTTTAAGGCTAGTGGAAATGGAGGTCCAATATTGTTATCGCTAAGTGGATGTTTAGTTGGAAGTGAGATGTAAGTGACATTGGAATTGGTTCCCACTCTCAAGAGGGGATGATATTCGGTGGCGAGATTCGCCAAGGAGTCGTCGAGCATATAGTGTATGGCCTTCTCAAGCACTCATGTGCATAGGAGATGGATGCGCCAGGCAACTTCCCAGCAACGGAATGATAAGTACTTATTTCAAAGACGGGTCCAACGGGCTTTGGGCCTGAAATGACACTGCAAGATTTGCTCCCGCGGCCCAGGTTCATCTTAAACCCGGTTTCTCTGACATAAGCATCAAGAATTATGGGATATATTACTCATCTTGGACCTAAGGCCCAAATGGCTCTGGGGGCTCGGTGCCATACAAAACTCATATATTATCTCTTTCCTTTTCTATGTGGGATTCAAGATTTTTACCACTTTTAATAACATCTTCAAGTGAACATAGAAAACATCAATTTCTTATTCACTCTATGCTATTTTTCCAACAATCCCCCATATGAATAGAAACTGATAAACACAATGCAAATGATGATGCGGACACAAAGAGAGTAGAAGAAAAGTTCTTTGTATCGGGAGATGTAGCTTTTGGCTTTGAACCTTCCTTTGTGAAAGACTATCAAATATACTAGCTAATCAAGAAACACGATGTTTTTGAACTATCAACCGTTTGTGTATATTAAGACAATAGAATTCACACAGCTCATTTTCGAACATATTTCATTCTTATATTTGTGTTCATTTCGCCTCTGAACATATCCTAGTAAATTCATGAAGTGCTTTAGAGAATTCAGCCTTGAAAGTCTCATGGAAGCAGCCCACTTCACACTCATATAGGTGACTCTTATTAAGAGTATCCTGCTATACCCCACTTGGAATTCCAAGATATAAGAATCATGAAAACCAAAGCTTACCTTGAATATCGCTTACAGGCATCACTATTTCATCATAGGAATTGGTGGGCGATTTTATCTCCATAGTGATAAAAATTAGTCTTCACAATTCGATTGTCCCTTTGAACCTAGATCTTGGGATCTCTAATTAGCTAGGTTGGGTTGCCATCCCGGAGACTTTTAGGTTATAGGATTTAACCCAATTCCCCTCGGTGAGCAGTTTACTTGCTCTCTACTCAAACAACTAATTATGAATCTGTTTTATAATTTGGAATCACTTCCATTTGGGAGCAACTACCTCATGGTATTATGTCTCCAACAAATATGTTGAGATCTACCATAACTCTGTGCCATACCAATATACACAAATAGAAGGCACAAGTATCCAACAATGCATGTTTGTTTAGATTTATAAAGACTTCCAATAAAATACATATGCTCTTAATATAAGGTGTTCTCACTAGACTATCTTCACATCTCTCATGTGATGAAGATAAGAAAAGTCCATCAGATGTATTAGAAAATTTAATTACTTGAATCACATCTACAACACTTACATGCACATATCCGATATATTTCACATTACACACTAGCCGCATTAAATCTATACTCATTTGACATCATCTCATTGTCAAATTTTTCATGTCATTGCATTGAAACTTGCTTCAATCCATACAAAGATTTAACAAGCCTACACACTTTGTTTCCTTATAGAAGAACCATAAACCCCTTTGGTTTATTGTGTATCAAGAAAATTAATATCTTCCTTATCTTTATAGCCTTCTACAACAAGTCTTTCCTTGTAATAGTCAATAATTTCATCAACTCTCAAACTCTTAATTGGTAGATCCACCGATTACTATGCATAGACTTCAAAGATGGATTTATTGCACTATTGACAATCTCTTTTCCAAGAAGGCACTTTAGGATTTTGCTTCTTTGAAACTTTAAGTTCATCTTCTAATATATAAATTAGAAATTTTGGACCAAACAACCATGACGTTTGTCCTTTTACTACGCTTAGGCTCAACTTCTCTTCAATCAACTCTTGATCATGAGAGATACTAAACGTAGACTCAAAATTTCTTTAAGAAAGTTTAACACTTGAAATATATTCTAATTAATTGTCATGCACATAAATATAATAGATTCATAAATTAGAAAGCACTATGCACTACTATTATGACCATAACCAATGAAAACACAATCAATGGTTCTTTATCCTTTAGGAATAGGAACCACCACCTTCATCAAACACCCCCACATTTGAAGAATTTATAGAAAGGCGATCACTCTTTCCATAATTCACAAGGTATCTTAGTGGTTTTCTTTTAAGGAATTTCAATGAAAAAATAAATTGGAAATTATAGCTTCCCCCCACAAGTTCTATGGTAATCAAGAACTTATTGCATTCATTGAATTATTTCTCAACTTCATTCTTATAATGAATGGACATCTCTAATGTCTCATCCTTACTTAATAAACACTCATAACAGATTCTTGTGCATTTCAAATTTTTGACAATTCAAGTATGTCAACTAAGGCATGTAAATTTAAATTGATTAGTCTATGTAAAGTATGATAATTAACATGACCCAATCTACCATGCCATACATTAGATAACTCAAGCATGTAAACAGAAGATGTACCCTTATTATTATCAATAGTAGGAAAAATAGTCATTACATCCATCTTAAACAAGCCATTGCTTAAATATCCTTTACCCACATACATTCCACTCTTAAAGAGTGAAAAATTATCAGATTCAAATACCAACTTAAAACTATTCTTGCTCAACAATGAGCTAGATACAAGGTTCTTTTGAATTTCTGGCACATGGAGTACATCTTTCAAAGTAAGAAACCCGCTTGTAGTCATTTTGAGCACAACATTTCCAATTCCTTCAATCTAGAGGTTGAGGAATTTCCCATGAAAATTTTTCCTCCATTACCCACAGGATTATATGTAGAAAACATTTTCTTTTCTGAACATACATAGCAAGTAGCCCCAGTCTCCATCCACCATTCCTTGGTATTTCCGCCTACCAAGTTCACTTGAAAATCACCGAAAAGGTTCATGTTGGTTTGAGCCACAATAGGTTTCACAACAATTTTGTTTGACATCCGTGTTCAACAAAATTTAAACAAATTGAACCCTCAAAACTAGCCAAGTTTAAGAAATAATTATAAATATATACTTTCAAACGTTCTTGTGCAAATAAAAAGTCAAGCTAACTACAAAAATAGAGTAGGCACAATGCGAACACACTAAACAACAGAATCTAAATAATGCCCAGCCAAGCAAATAAGACAAAAAGGCTTAATATCAAAGAGACTCATAGTAACGATAAACACAAAATACCTTTCACAATAAATGATAAACTCAAACTAGTTTTTTCAAGCTTTACCCAGGGAAATAAAAATTGCCGATAATGATTTTCAAAAAACCCGAAATTCCCTTCACTGTAAATCACAAAAATAAATTAAAATACATAAATCTGCTTTAAGACTGTTGGATATATTTCAACAATTTATTTTTGTGATAAAGCAAAAGAAACAACATACAAATCTAAATATAAGCAATAACACAAATAAATGTGATAGACAAACACAATATATAGATACTTTATATATAAAAAGAAATCTGCAAATAATTATAAACTCACGGACCAAATGCGTGAAGGATGAATGGTTCGGATCAAGTCTTGTGTTTGACACAATCTTCTTAAAGCAGATTTCGCCCCTCACAAAATCACTATGGTGCTTTGAGACTCACAGACGTCTATCTCCTAGGATAAAATAATCTATAGCACGAAAATGAAGCACACAAAGTCATGCTCTTGCGAACTACTCAATGTTTCTTTCTCTCTCTTTGACACAAAATGAAATGCACAAAAATATTCTTATTGGGAGAGTTTTCTAAAAAGTTGTTTTTATGAATGAGGGACTATGGAAAATAATACGTTACTGAATAGGCACTCTGTTTCTAACTCAAAAATTAAAATAATAAAATATTATTATTTAGACAAATTGGTCTAGTCCACATATGCCAAAAGCCCAACCCAATGTCCAACTCATGAACATATAAATTCATATATTATCTCTTTCCTTTTCTATATGGGACTCGGGTTTTACCATTTTTAATAACATCTTCAAGTGAACATAGCAAACATCAATTTCTTATTCACTCTATGCTATTTTTCCAACATTTTGTTCACTTGGTAGGTTGCATTAAATAGGTCATATATCCTTCTAAAAAAAAGGGTCATATACATTATACATGATAAAAATAAATATTATCTTTTTATTAATAGTTGGAGCTCAAAGTTAAAAACATGTTTGAAACCAAATTTTATCTTAGAATAATGACACACTCTACAAGGTATACAAGTCTTTCACATATAGAGAGTTGGCCTTATATTAGATAGGCTTTAAAATTTGAAACACTTGTGATTTTTTTACAATTCTACTTCAATAGTTCCACCACATTTTTTTTATACGATTCTTCTTTTCCTTTTGACAAAATTGTATAATTGTATCCAATCTATTGTTAAGCCAATCAAAGGCAAAGGGTATGCCCGCCATGTTAGGAATTTCTTTATTTTGGGGGTTGAGTGGTCTTGAACTCTCAGTTGTTTATAAGAGTAGCAATTTGTATTTGTGTGTTTGGTTTGTGTTGTGTCAATCTATGACTATTTGACTACATAGGTTGACACAAACACAACAATTTTATTAAACAGGTCATGATTTCTTAACCCTAATATGAATTGTTTATTAAATGAGCCAGTTGTGTCAATCCATTTATCAGATGTTACTAAAGTGAAATATTTTTTTTCCCCAAATTTTAGTATTAACCCAATTAATATGAACTATGAAAAATCAAACATATAGTTTTTTTTAATATAAAATCTAGAAACAGAATAAATGTATCACAAATAATCATTCACAACTAACGCATATCTCAATATCACAATTAATCAATCACAATATGTTAAACAAAATAAACCATAACAGCTAATGTCAGATCCCAACAATCAATTTAAGGAAAATAGATAAAGGTGAAGGTAAAGGACGACAAAGATGAAGCGATGGTAGAGTTTAGAGATAAAAGTAAAGGATGATGATGACTAGGATTTTGAGTGATAGAGAGAAATGAATGACAAGAGGGACGATGACTAGAGATGACAATTTTGCCCCGCCCTTCCCCACTTCGCCCTAAGTAGGTTTTCCTCGTCCCACGATCTATGTGGGACGGAGATGGGTTTAGACATTTTAGCCTCTCCCCACCCCATCCTTGTCCCGCCCCACATTGATAAGGGCTATAATTGTAATTTTTCATATCCTAGATCCCTACTATTTAAACAAACAAGTCAATATTAGCTTATTTAAATGCATGGATATTAAGATTTTTGTTTTGTGTGATATTGTCTTGTTAAATACTACAATAATATTATTCAGTTCTTACTAAAAATTAGTTTGATTTGATGGAATATATTTAGTTATAATTTCAAGTATATTTATATTAATAAAACATCTTTTATTAAAAAAATTATAATAGATGTGGAACAAATTAACACAAGGTATAATTTTATGAGTGGGACCCCAAGGGGCAAGGATGGAGCAAGAAAGTTTTTCCCGTCACATGGGGCGGGGCGGGGCGGGGGTGAAGATTCCATCCTTCAATCATGCCCCTCCCCATTGTCATTCCTAACGTCGACTTGCCATCATAGTGACGAAAGGGTAACAATGGCAAAGAAAATAAGGTAAGGTGAGGTAAGATTGAGGTATGAGAGTGAGAGGTGGCCATAAGGCATGGGAGATTGCAACTAGGAAAGAAAATAAATTTATATACCTAGGGTTTTGAAGGGTTTATTGATAAAATAACATTTAGTTAAACAGGTCAAACATATTCCGTGAGTTGAACATGAATACAACACGTTTATTAAATGGGTCAGTCATTTCAAGCCATAGATGACATGAACTCATTAAACCTCAACCTAGAACCAACTAAATTTGTGTCATGTCCATGAGTCGTGTTATATTTTGCCACCCCTACTAGTGTGGATTGTGTAATATGTACGTCTACTTTTTACTAGTTGCGTTCAATGAGTTTATGGGTACAAAAGTTTTTTACAATTACTAACATGATATACTATGATTAGTACAAATTGAAAGAAGCGTTAGTGATCTCATGTGAAATGATATTGTTCTAATTACAACGTACTATCTTAAAAAGTTATTGCCAAGATCCTACTTCAAGTAGCATCTTCTTATATTTTCAATGGAGACCTATAAGTTCAAATATTCCTTCCATTGTAACTTTGAATAAATTTATATATATTGGACCTTAGAAAAATACAATTTTAAAAAAGAAAATTGTCCCTAACGTTTTCTTTTAGGTGGGAGGCGGTGTTGTTGTTGGACACCAACCTAATTGTCCCCAACCCTAATATGGGCTAGAATTAGATTAATTCAGTGGTCCAAAAACCCTTTCAAGTGTTTGGGTTATTTCTTTCATGAAGGAACCACTTTGTTGTACTGTCTTTAAATGATTAGTTAATTTGCCTTGGTCAACTCTTGCCTAGCCCACTCTTGGCCCCCGTATGAGAGTGGAAAATAATTTGAACCCAAGTCTTATTAGACTCACTCATTCTAGATGATAAAAATAAGCTTTTATAAACCTTGGGCTGAAAGGTCATTTCTCAATTTAGCGTTGCCGCCTAGGCATCCATTTAAATTTGTTGTTGGCACATCACATGGTCCATGATTATTTGTTCTTCAAAATCGTGAATCTGTTTTGGTCATGAACCATATCCATCGAATGATTGAATCAATTTGACTGAAGAGTTTGTTATTGTTTCTTTAATTTATCATTTTATTTTGTTAATATTACATTTTCTTTAATTAATCGACTAATAGGGGCTGCTAGCCCATATCTGTACTTGGGAAAAGGATCACTACTTGACCACAAAGGCCTGTAGTGGAACTATATGTCACTAATCTGATACTAATGCCCTAATACAAGGCACAAAACCACTAAGTTAAATGACCATTTCTATAAGGGTCTTATTAATAAGTACCTAAGGACACAAATTAAAAAGTAAGGATTGGGATTGTGTCCGGTTGCACTAGATAAATTAGGATATGGACATGTGTCCTATTTTGGACACATGTCCAGTGGACATAAGCCATATCCAAAAACTTTTTTTTTTAATATAAGATATAATTTCTACTCTAACCTAATCTAAATGTATATATATGTGAATCTCCCTCCTGGAGACTTGAACCTCGCCTCTTGCCCCCACACCCCACAAGTGGAGTGACCACCATACCAAGGATGCGTGGTAATCATATCCAAAAACTAAAAAGTGCACATTTTTCAAAGAAGAAAATACATTTATTAAATTTATAAATACTAACTTATGAGTGCACATTTAATGATTTATAGGGTTGCAAGCAAAAATTTATTGTAGTGATGTGTGCTACGCTCTTTCTACTAGTAGTAGTAGTACTCCCTCTCTCTCTCCAAATTCCAAAACCCATTACAACATTACTTTCTCTATTGCCTCTAACCTTTCTCTTTGTCCAAACACTTTCAAATTTCCCGCCACATTTTCCTCTTCCCAAACACCAAACTTGCAACAAAGGAAAAAGAGAACAAGAACGAAGAGGAATTAATTAAAAGTAATATATCTATCTAGGCGAGTTATTAACTAAAAGTGATATTATTATCCTTTGTCCACAATTTGAGATCTTGAATGGTTATCTTGGAAGTTTTCGGTGGTAATTTGTTGATTTAGGTCTCAAGTTCGGCTCTTACTACTCTATCCACATAAAATGCAATGGAAGATGAGTTCATGCATAGAAGATGACCAAAAAAACGAATAAAAAGAGAGAGAAAGAGGCTGCAGACTTGCAAATGTAATTCGTTTTATGTATTGATGTGAACTTGGCCAATGGTTTGCTAACTTTCTGCCAACAACGGTGTAGCTCAACTAGTTGATACATTTTAACGTTTTCAACGAAAACATCTAAGATCTAAATCTCTCATCTCCCATTGTAACTATTGAATTTAAAAACTAAATAAATTGACAACTTTCAAGGCTTATACCCAAAAACAGAGTTGAGCTAAAAAAAATCCTTATTCAATTTCCACACCTTATTCTAAGGCATAGCTTTTAAAATATCTTGTAATTGTTATGGATCTGTCCTGCAGATTTTGGCATCTTCCCTAATTATGAAACTGAATATAATCAATTCACTAAATCCTGAATATTAAAATATTAATAATTCCAGTCACATATCATTTGGAATCAATTGTTAGAGCACTTACAAAGATTGTGCTAAATAGCTATATTGCTATTTATAGCATCTCTAATGACAAAAATAGAGCTACGATGAGTGGAGCTATAGCTAAATTTTTTGCTTCTCGACTACAAAGTGCACATTTATCTTTAGATGTGCATTGTAGCTCAAAAAATATATATATTTTATTTGTGTTCACACATGGTTAGAATTTTTTTTTTCTTTCTCCTCCTTCCCCATTTCTACTTGTTCCTCCTCCCTCCCCTCGATCAGGTCCTCACCCTCTTCATTTCTTCCCGTTGCAAGCTTCAATTCCTTCACTCGCCGCCGACCCAAGCCCCCGCCGGCGCCGATCTTCCTCTCCATCGTTTTCTCTCTCTAGGTCGAATCCAAGCTCAAATGATCTAATGATTTTCGATTTTAGTTGATCTAGTGGGTTTGGTTGTGACAACATGTGACGGCGGGGGGTTAGCCATGGTGGGTTAACCCTCTCTTTCTCTCTCTCTCTCTCTCTCTCTCTCTCTCTCTAGATGATTTTCGGTTTTTGCTAGGTTTTGGTTGATATGGTGGGTTTAGGTTGTGATTTGTGATTGGGTTTTGATTTGGGTTGAGGTTATGGGTGGTGATGGCAATGGCGGTGGGTGTGGGCGGTGGTGGCTGGTGGTAGTGAGTGTGGCAATGGTGGTGGGTTTCGTTTTTGCGGTGGTTTTTTGATGGTGGGTTTCTAATTGTGGGTGGTGGCTTGAGTTTGTGATTGGTGATTTTTGATTTTGTTTGTGATTGGTGATTTTGCTTGGTTTGGGTTGAGAAAAAAGATTAAGGATTTGGATTAGTGGTTTTTTCTTTCCTGCTGTGGACTGGTGGTGGTGGATGTTTGTGTTGTGCTGGTGTTTTTTTTTTTTTTTTTTTTTTTGGTGTGGATGTTTTATTTTAATGAGTTATTTGTATTATTTTAATCAAATAGCTAAATATATAGCTCCATTCTTTGTGGGTTGTGAGGAGGTAAAATAGATAAAGTGACTTTTGTAAGTACCAAATAGCTATATTTTTTGCTCCACTACTGTGGATACTCTTAGCGTGTGTTTCATACGATCCTATCAAAAAAAAAAAAAAAAAAATTCTCTATCAGATAGAATTTGGACTTGAAGAAATCTCCTTTCGCTGAAAGAAAATAGTCTTTCAAGGCCTTCAGGTGACCATTCAAGTCAGTGCGTACAATCACAAGCTGTAGAACAAGAGATAGAATACTTTTTATGTAGATGGTTTAAAAGATAAAAACAACCAAAATTTTCACATTCAGATCTGCCCCAAAGATGACTGGTGGCAATAGCCCAAATAGAGTCAACAACAGACTCAAATGATCTTTTGTGAAAGTTAGATGATTTCTGCACATAAATATCAACCGGTTATTTACCATTAAAATTTTGGCGTTTCAACGGAGATAGAATACCGTCCATTACAAAGTATATATAAAGTCTTCCAAGTCAGTGTATGGAAAACAATTAAGACTGGCTATTATTTTTTGCAGTAAACAAATACAATCCACCCTCTCCAGATGTATATATCCATCAAAAGTGGGGTTGCACACAATAAATATGTTACAGGGGGTACTGTGGTGCAAACAACCTTTAGATCTAGAAGCATAGCTTCAATTTTATCTGCCTCAGATTGTGAAAGTAATTCTTCTCCCATCAGTTTAGCATCCATGAGAGGCTCTTTTTGAAAAGGAAAACGACCCTTTAATCCCTGAAGTTTCTATTATATTGCTGTCAGTCACATTATGGGGTCCCATTTCCATTGACTCAAAGAATTTCATGTCATGTCTAGCATAGCCATAGTCACACTAACATATAGAGTACCTAAAACTATTATAAAAAAATAAAAAATTTGACAGCATGTAGACTATATATAAACATCCTTAACACGACTCAGACAACATTCATTGCCAAAGAAAGTACTTTGCTTGTAAAGTATCATAGCCTATTGATAAAATCAGATACTTGGTGACAAATAACAAATACAAATAGTCTACAAAATAAAAATTATGCAAAATGATTGCTCATTTTGTAACCCAATGCCAAAACTATACAACTCTACTAAGCAAACTCGTTGCAACATACAAAAATATTAAACAGAGAAAGTGGAAAATCTAGCCAACTTCTCAGGTATGTTAGCAAGAGATGACATTATCTACATCTGTATCCTCCTGCCTCCAAATTAAGAAAATTATATATCCAATTTCAGGTTAATAAATCTATATATAATGGATGCATATATTAATCATAGGATATCATAACATTTAAATAAAATGTGCAAAAAACTACAGTTTAGCTCAATAAATATTTCTCCACACCCTCAAGTATATATTCAACTATTCCACTCGTCCCAAATCAACCAGTCAAGACACATAGGGTCATATTCCATGTGATACTATTCCTAAATCTCCTGTATAGTACCTTCCAGCAACAATAAATATATATATATATATACACTAATCACTTTTTGGGGCATCACCCTGCATTCCAAAAGCCGAAATAACAAACAACCATAATTATTGTGAGGAACTGCAGAGTGTAGCAAAAGATGACCCACTGATTCATTGCTTGCCTTACACACCCACAACACCAAGTGATCAATGGTATACTCCCCTTAACAAGATTGCCTATGGTCAAATTTTTGTTAGCACTGCTGCCATACAAAGAACCTGGCTCAACGCCTTCCTTCACCTAGGACAAAGGTTAAAGAGATAGCAGAGCACCACCAGCACTTTGTAGTCAAGAGGCCTAAGTGTAAGTGGCATCCAATGGACCAAGCACACAATACACAAAACTATAAATTCCTAGTGCAATATAAATCCAAGTTCAACAATACCACGTTACAAATAAAGGGCGCATGTATAATTAAATCAAAATTCAAGTATTTAGCAATCCAAACCCAAATCCCTAAGTCCAAAATCATACCATATATGTGCTGAAAATCAAACAAACTCAGGTATAATATCAGTATATCACAAACCTAAATAAAATCAAAGCAAATAAATGCACAAACCCTGCAAAAAGATCCACAACTTGCTAATCAACATACAGAGATCTTCCTTCATAGCCGAAACAACCCTTAAACTTGTTCATGAACAATATTTAGTTATTTACAATCAAGCTCCAATCCCTTAAAGTTGTTCAACGACAATCGGATAATTGTATGCATGAAATGAAGAAGCCTAATTGAGCTAGCTGGCTTACACAGTATTTCACACATTGCCCTTTGCGGTTGGTTCATGACCAACACGATCCCTTTCTGTTTCTTTGAACTTTGAAACTAGAACCTCTCGAGCATTGCCAAGATGGATCAAGTGACAAAAAAGCAGCACTTCATTTTACATTTTTCATTTGTACCAAGAAAAATTCTACGAAATTTTTTATTTCTACTTTAAATGATGAATAAAAAATTTGACTCATCGATTATAACTATTACATTGCACAATTTTGTAATATCAGTTTAATGAAACTCAAATAATGGGAAGCACTTGAAATGAAAGCAAAGCCAACATAAATATATTTATAAATGCCTTAATAACAACATAGTTCACATAATGCCTTAATAACAACATAGTTCACATATTGTCTTTCACTTGATTCTTTGAAAAAAAAAAAATGAAAAAAAAAAAAAAAAAAAAACCCTGTCCCTTACATGCAAAGGTCGGGACCAAATCCCAAAGTTCTACCAACTGTATCATATGAAATCTTGATCTGCTCTTGCTGGATATTCCCGATGATGGAAAATGAGGCGGGTGATGGAGCGAAAGCAAAACAATATGTTCCCATATTGTCTACAACAACAAGAAAGTTTCTTGGTGGAATCACGAGTGATACCTCACCAATATCACTCCAGAAATGGAAAGACACCGATGGCACATCTATTGTGTTGGGTAGGCTAAAACAAGTATCAAACAAATCCACTCCGGGTGCTCAAGGGATGTCCATGGTTTGTGCAATAAAAGCATCATGGAATGCTTCATAAGCTACTTTTGAAAATCTACTCACGGTGGTCCCCGAGTCTATGATCACTCCTCCATCACCTAATTCAGTTAGATGAAAAATATCTTCGAAAATAGGTAGCCGAATGCCTCTGACTCCAAGCCCTATCATCCGAACATAGTAAAAACTTGGGTTCTTTATGCTGGAAAGCAAAGAAACCCATACAGAACCTGTTGAGATAGCTTCTTTTCCTATCACAAGTGATCCGGACACCTGGCTATCTCTCTGCTGGGTAAACAATAGCTGAAAAATCCACCAATTGGAATCTCATACACAAGGGATAAGGGTCCAGCTCCCAATCCCATAATCCCAAACTGATGACCAAATGTGCCCTTGTTCGTATAACCACACCCTATAGCCATGTTTAGGATTTTGACGTCCCCAAACACTATAGTTTCAAACACGGGGTTCCCTTGGACTCGGACACATCGGCATATGATGCCCGGTATGAGCAACTACGCTCGTGATCACAATCCTGCTTTCCATTAAGTCTATCACAAGCTCAAGAATCACATGGTATTTCTGTGTAACTAGAAGATCGTGCTTGGGATCAAAAATAGGGTCAAATTGGCTGTGGCATTGCTTGCACTTTTGGCATTGTACCCAGATTAGGTCACTCCCGGTGTCCATGATTACATGTTGGGCTATTGGTGGGGAACCTATCTCTATCGAATGATGTACTCACCAACTCCTTCATTCACACTAGAAACAACTTCTCCCACAAAATCGACTTGCTCCATGTGATTCATAAGGTACGCAACCCTTTTGGCATCACGTTTCATTCTTTGTTGAAACCAATGGCTATAGTTGCCATTTCTTTCTCAATGTAGCAGCTCTAGCTTGGTGGAACCAATGTGGTGATCCCATAAATTAAAATGATCACAATGAATGTCATTTCTCCCTCAATTAGTGGATACTAAGGTTGCATTTAAGATTAAAATTTTAAGTCAACTTATTTTACTATTTAGTTTATTTTTACTACTATTCAACTTATTTTCGGTACTATTTATGGGTCCCATTGTACTATTTTAGTTAACTTTTACCTTTATTTACAATACTTTTAATAAAAAAATATTTTAGTTTCAACTAAATAAGCTGTGATACCCCAATTTGATTGATTGTGTAATGTGTGTGGGTGTGTGATGAGTCCCACATTGGGTATTTATTGGGTTGAACCGGGCTTTATTAACAACTACAAGAAGCCTCAATTGTGACTAGTCCTTTTGAAATACAAATGGGCTAGCTAGCGCTTTTTCTTGGGTTGTTACATATGGTATCACTACCCCGTGTGGGCTCGGAGACACTACCCCACAAAGTGGGCCCTAACGAGGACGTTAGGGATTTAAGTAGGGGAGATTGTGATGTCCCAAGAAAAAGCGCTAGCCACATCTCAAGCTATACCTCAAAAGGACTAGTCACAATTGAGACTCCTTGTAGTTGTTAATAAAGCCCAGTTCAACCCAGTAAATACCCGATGTGGGACTTATCACACACCCACACACATCACACAATCAATCAAATTGGGACATCACAATCTCCCCCACTTAAATCCCTAACGTCCTCGTTAGGACCCACTTTGTGGGGTAGTGTCTCCGAGCCTACACAGGGTTACTAGGCGGCTCGATACCATATATAACGACCCAAGAAAAAGCGCTAGCCACCTCTGCGTTGTACCTCAAAAGGACTAGTCACAATTGAGGCTTCTTGTAGTTGTTAATAAAGCCCAGTTCAACCTAGTAAATACCCAATGTGGGACTCATCACACACCCACACACATCACACAATCGATCAAATTGGGGTATCACAGCTTATTTAGTTGAAACTAAAATATTTTTTATTAAAAATACTGTAAATAAAGGTAAAAGTTAACTAAAATAGTACAATGGGACCCATAAATAGTACCGAAAATAAGTTGAATAGTAGCAAAAATAAACTAAATAGTAAAATAAATTGACTTAAAACTTTAATCTTAAATGCAACCTTAGTATCCACTAATTGAGGGTTTCTAATACAGGTACACTATGGCATTCATTGTGATCATTTTAATTCTAGCCGGGATCACCACATTCGCTTCCACCACCACCACAACCAACTCCACCAAGCTAGAGCTGCTATATAGAGAAAGAAATGGCAACTATAGCCATTGGTTTCAATAAAGAATGAAACGTGATGCCAAAAGGGTTGTGTACCTTATGAATCACATGGAGCAAGTCGATTTTGTGGGAGAAGTTGTTTCTAGTGTGAATGAAGGAGTTGGTGAGTACATCATTCCGATAGAGATAGGTTCCCCACCAATAGCCCAACATGTAATCATGGACACCGGGAGTGACCTAATCTGGGTACAATGCCAAAAGTGCCAGCAATGCCATAGCCAATTTAACCCTATTTTTGATCCGGCACGATCTTCTAGTTACACAGAAATACCATGTGATTCTTGAGCTTGTGATAGACTCAATGGAAAGCGGGATTGTGATCACGAGCGTAGTTGCTCATACCGGGCATCATATGCTGATGTGTCTAAGTCTAAGGGAACTCCTATGTTTGAAACTATAGTGTTTGGGGACGTCAGAATCCTAAACATGGCTATAGGGTGTGGTTATACGAACAAGGGCACATTTGGTCATCAGGCTGGGATTATGGGATTGGGAGCTGGACCCTTATCCCTTGTGTATGAGATTCCAATTGGTGGATTTTTCAGCTATTGTTTACCCAGCAGAGATAGCCAGGTGTCTGGATCACTTGTGATAGGAAAAGAAGCTATCTCAACAGGTTACGTATGGGTTTCTTTGCTTTCCAGCATAAAGAACCCAAGTTTTTACTATGTTCGGATGATAGGGCTTGGAGTCGAGGCATTGGCTGCCTATTTCCGAAGATATTTTTCATCTAATAGAATTAGGTGATGGAGGAGTGATCATAGACTCGGGGACCACCGTGAGTAGATTTCCAAAAGTAGCTTATGAAGCATTCCGTGATGCTTTTATTGCACAAACCATGGACATCCCTCAAGCACCCGGAGTGGATTTGTTTGATACTTGTTTTAGCCTACCCAACACAATAGATGTGCCATCAGTGTCTTTCCATTTCTGGAGTGATATTGGTGAGGTATCACTCGTGATTCCACCAAGAAACTTTCTTCTTGTTGTAGACAATATGGGAACATATTGTTTTGCTTTCGCTCCATCACCCGCCTCATTTTCCATCATCGGGAATATCCAGCAAGAGCAGATCAAGATTTCATATGATACAGTTGGTAGAACTTTGGGATTTGGTCCTGACCTTTGCATGTAAGGGATAGGGTTTTTTTTTTCATTTTTTTTTTTTCAAAGAATCAAGTGAAAGACAATATGTGAACTATGTTGTTATTAAGGCATTATTTATAAATATATTTTTATAAATTGGCTTATGTTGGCTTTCATTTTCAAGTGCTTCCCATTATTTAAGTTTCATTAAACTGATATTACAAAATTGTGCAATGTAATAGTTATAACTTATGGGTCAAATTTTTAATTCATCATTTAAAGTAGAAATAAAAAATTCCGTAGAAGTTTTCTTGGTACAAATGAAAAATCTAAAATGAAGTGTTGCTTTTTTGTCACTTGATCCATCTTGGCAATGCTCGAGAGGACTAGTTTCAAAGTTCAAAGAAACAGAAAGGGATCGTGTTGGTCATGAACCAACCGCAAAGGGCAATGGGTGAAATCTTGTGTAAGCCAGCTAGCTCAATTAGGCTTCTTCATTTCATGCATACAATTATCCGATTGTCGTTGAACAACTTTAAGGGATTGGAGCTTGATTGTAAATAACTAAATATTGTTCATGAACAAGTTTAAGGGTTGTTTCGGCTATGAAGGAAGATCTCTGTATGTTGATTAGCAAGTTGTGGATCTTTTTGCGGGGTTTGTGCATTTATTTGCTTTGATTTTATTTAGGTTTGTGATATACTGATATTATACCTAAGTTTGTTTGATTTTCAGCACATGTAATGACCAGGCCGGCTCTGATACCATATATAACGACCCAAGAAAAAGTGCTAGCCACCTCTGCGCTATACCTCAAAAGGACTAGTCACAATTGAGGCTTCTTGTAGTTGTTAATAAAGACCAGTTCAACCCAATAAATACCCAATGTGGGACTCATCACACACCCACACACATCACACACCCACATCAATCAATCAAATTGGGGTATCACATAAGCTATTCCCAAATAGACCATAAATTTCCTATGCGTAAATGTAAAATACAAGAGAGAGAGAGAGAGAGAGAACAATAATAAATGAACCGAGCTAGAAAAAATTGAGTGAATCAACATCAAGATTTTGGTCTATTTTTTTTAGGATTTAAAATGAACTTCAGATTTATTTTTAGGAGGGATAAAAGTCATGGGGTCACTATATTTGCTTCAGCTTTATCATTTTAAACTAGACAAATAAATCTTATAAATATTTCATATGCATGATAATTATAAAAAGATCGTATAAAGTCGCGTGTATATATGTTGTGGGTGGATGATATTTGGTCCGGACCAATTTTGGGCCGCCGATGTCCTTGGATGCAATGAGCCGAGCTCTACGGCAGATTTCACATTCTCCTTTTTCCGAGAAGATAGGGAGGACGAGGGTCCCGCGCCACTTTGTCAAGCCTACGTTCATGATCTACTATGGTAGGACCGATTTTGTAGAGCATGTAAGTTATTTCAATCAAAGTATGGCTTTATATTCTAGAAACGAATAGTTAATGTGCAAGATCTTTCCTTTGAGCCTAGGGTTGACAGCTATGAGATGGTTTGATAGACTGGAGAATGGTTCTATCCATGGTTTTGAGGAGCTCTCATAGGCTTTTGGGGCCAGATTCGTGACCTGCAACTGAGTTCCACAGCCCATCGATTCTCTCTTATCAATTCAATGTGCAAGGGGGAAACCCTTTGTGCTTACTATGATCGATTTTGGGAGTTGTATAACAATATAGGCAGAAGAAATGACGAAGTAGCAGTGAGCACATTTAAGTTGTGGCTCCCCGTAAATTCCTATTTGAGGAATTCACTAACACAACCCCCTTCATGCACCCTTGAAGACATGCAACACTCATGGAGCGGATAGAAAAATATAAGAGGCTCAATGACAACCAGCTCCAAGTAAGGGGGAAGGGTTGTGTCATTTGTGCTTCACAGAAGGGAGACTAGGACAGAAAATTTTCCTCCAAGGCGGAGATAAGATCCCAGATTTTAGAATCCCAATCCTTGGGGGGAGGTTGTGAACTTAGCTTTCAAGGAGCCGGTGCATAAAATCTTGGAGACGATAAAGCACAAGACTTTCCTTCATTGGCCTAATAAGATGAGCAAGAACCCTTCAAGAAGAAATCAAAATCTTTATTGCAATTACCATAAAGAGAAGAGCCATATCATCGAGCAATGCTGAATTTTCTGAGATCACTTAGAGCAGTTGGCCAAAGCAAGGCTCTTGAAGTAATTCATGATGACTAAAGGGGTTGGACCCTCGAAATCCAATTTGGGTAGTCAAGAAAGGCCTGTGCCACCTTTCCCGGGAATCATTGAGGTCATTCATATTGTGCTGATGAGTGGCAACCATGGTAATGGGTGATAAGGGATCTTGACCAATACCCCTCAATAAGATTAGGACATTAGAGCTTGGCGGGAAAAGAGACGAAGGTCGAAGGAGGAAATGGCCAGGTTCAATGATAAAAACCTGAGGGGAGACTCAAAGGTAACCTAAACTCTCCCTTTAAAATTGCTATTAACAGGATGAACACAATTTTTGGTCTCGTCCTAAGTGATATGTCACTCTCGTGATGGTATTCTATGCCTACATCGTTAGGATCCCCATATTTAGTCCTAAAGGCACTAAGACTTTTAGGATTATTGAGCAAATGGGCAAATCCACCCATAACTAAACTAGAAAGTAAGGAAGTAAATAATGGGAAGAAGATACTTACGGTGAGAGTGAACAAATAGTTTCGGGAGGCAACTATTTATATAAGGGAAAGAAATTGAGGAAAATGGGGCTTAGAGCCTCCAAAAAGCATTTATGAAGATAGAATGAGCGGGAATATTCGCCGCCTCCTCTACCCTTTAAAATTTGCATTCCTTAGGAACCAAAAGAAATTCAATCATAATTGTCGATCTTGGACAAGTGTCAAGAGGTGAGCAAAAACTAAAAGGTCGAATCCGATGCAATTAATTCCTAACAACTAACATCATTAAGGATTGACAACAATGACAACACGATCCAATGTGCCAAGGATTAAACCACGATCCACCATCAGACACAACGAAAGTGGAATCATAAGGGACTATTGTGGGTGGATGATAATTGGCCCAGATTGAATTTAGGCCAATGTCCCAAAGGCTAAGGGCCCAACATGTGACGTATAAAAGGTCCCGAAAAAATCCATAACACAAAAAATCATGTTAAAGGCCCACCAACCTCACTATCCCTACTAAGGAGGGATAATAAGGGTAACTAGTTAGTGGAGCTCGAACGAAGAGATATGACGCATTGGATGAGTCCGCCATCGAAGCACAAGTTTCAATGCATGGCACAAGTTACAAGGAAATTGCTACAATGGTGGTATTAGGAGGGCCCACCTTCTAATTACAAATTAGATATGTTGGACCACTAGACCACCCAGTTGCCACCCAGATTCTAAAAAATGGTAGGAACAATGCAAAGGTAGAAGATTCCCATTATTACCAACCACTAACTCAAGAGTATAAAAGAGGGGAAATTCAAAGGGGGGAGGATGAAACATTTTTGGGGAGAGAAATAGAGGAGAAACAGGGTTTTTTGGGACAGATGGAAACACAAAACCTATTCTAGTCCATGCACGCATCTCCAATAATCAAAGAACCACCTCGTGGGGCCTGCTAAATAGGTCTTAATAGTCTTAGGAACTGATCCATCCATCGATCCATCATTTTAACCCTTTCTAGGGTTTCCCGTTGCTCTACACCGTCAATTTCACCTACAACTTAGTCGTGGTACCTGTCTAGAGAAAGTATTACGGATTTGGTCCTCCAATCACACATATATAGGGCTTAGGTTCATACATTTCTCTTATATAATATCTAATTCTAATGATTTATCCGAGAATGCATACGTCCTCTTTTGTAAATTTTTTTATTTTGTTTTTAATGCATGCACAAAGATTCGAGACATTGTGAGATACTAAGATTCAGTTTTAAAATATAACAAAAAGTTGTGTCCCACTAAAAAGGGTTCCCTTTTTCTATACTGCCATTTTAGTTTGGTGTTAAAGCAATTAATATTATATCATCAAAATACCAAATAAAATAGAATTTGCACTTGTACATATTGAAAGAGTAAAAATTTCTTGTCCAAATAATGACACCTAGAGTAATGACAAAATAAATTAAACATATATATTATGTCTATCTCTTACGTATATCCTCTTATGGCAAAAATTATACTAGTAGAAGAGTTGAATTTAAATATTGAATAAATAAAACAAATTACAAATCACAAATATTGAGATTCCAATTGCTTGCAACTATATATGGTTCAGCACAAAAAAAATCGATTTTCCTATACAGACTGCTGTTTTTGTACTTTCTGACTGACTTTGACCATCATTGACACAATTTAATTAATTAATTACATAGAAAGACAAGAAAAGAAGATATACCATGCATAAAACGTCCAACCTATTACATATTAGCATATAACCCACACTATGTGCAGGGCTTGTATATATATTTTTTTTTATAAACAGACTAGAACTTTCATTAAATCAAAGCACAAGATACACCATGGAGAAAAACTTGTTCAAAAAAAAAAAAGATTCTCTTCAATCCAAGCTAAATAGTCATAAATGCCTAAAACATATTTTGCTAAAAGATGAACAGGTCTATTGCCTTGCCAATGAACATGAGAGAAACGAACATTGCAAAACTCAACACTTGCGGCTAATATTCCATACACCACAGGTGCCACTGAAGATGGAGCCGAAACATTCTCACACAAAGATTGAGCAATATAAAAGAGTCACCCTCCAAAACAAAGTCCTAAATACCAACTTTCTTTGCAAACAGCAAACCCAATTCAAATGCTTTAGCCTTAACTTCAATGGCTCCGAACATTGCCTGAATTTTTTTACATAAACTAACAATGAACTTATCTTCATGATCTTGGATAATAACCCCTACCCTAGCAACTTTTTGAGAAGAAAAAATAGCCCCATCCACATTGACCACGGACCCACACCATCCAATCTCTATCTGATTTCGTGTCCATGAGGAAGAAAATTTTGAGCTTCTCTATCCTAACTACCTTTTTCAAGACATTAACTGTACGAGAGTTCCCAAACATCCGATAATTCCAACTTAAAAAACTCATTGTTCCTGGTGGGGTTGCTTAGCAACCTCCGCCGATTCCAAATGTGTAACTAAAAGAACACTAAGCTTTTAGTTTCCTCAACAAACTTCACCTTCTTATCCGTAGATGAAGAGGACACACTCCCAATGAGTTTTCTATTTGAACTCACTTGAACTCTGGAATTCTAGTCCAAGTCCGAAGTTTACCAATACAAGTTTTCCTAACCTTATCCTGCTTCTCACAGCCCATATTAAAATAAACTCCACTATTAGCCAACTCATTCAACTCATGCAAAGGAATGTGCTTATTTAAATGACTCTCCAAATCTTGTATAACCACCATATTCTCGATACTCTCTTTATCCACCTTTTCTGGCATGCTAATAGATGATAAACTACCAACAACTTCCACTTCTGACTCACCAACATTGAAATTTGAATTTAGGCCCCAAGACCTTTGGATAATTCATTATCAATCTCGCTCAGAGTATTCTCAAAATATGTTAATTCATTAGTAGGCTACTAATTGCCATTTTTTTGGGGTGAATTAGTAGGCATTAAGCCACCCTACTACAGATTAACTAAAGTACAGTCAAACTGTATTGCTCAGGGGTAAAATAAAAGAAGCTATAGTCCAAGGTCTAGAGACTCTAGACCACTTCTTTTGTTTAGGTTTATTGTTCTATACTTCCACTACGATTGTACTAGCTTTTACTACATATGGTATTGTATTTATATGCTATTAGACCTAGATTTTTTTTATAGCAAAATTAGGCCTAGAACTTTTGGGCTTATGTATAGGCTCCTATATGTATAGTTTATACGCACAGTACCATTACTATAGAATGTCTTGTTTTTTAATTGAGAGACAGCACTAGGAAATAGTGTTTATCTTAATCCTGAAACAAAAATGAAAGGCAGGGTTGAAAAAAAAAAAAAAAAAAGTAGGTTGGAAGTTGTGCATATTCAACTTGTCAAATCCCATGGCAATGGCAGCTATGTATCTGCTTCAATTTTTGTTGATCTTGCTGTTGTTTAAGGTTTGTTTGTGTGAGAGAGATAGGCAGATGGGCTTTGTGGGTTTGGGTTCAAATTTTCAAATTTAGGTGATTTAGGGCATATTTGGTCACTTTACTCAAACTCACATTTTCACATTTTAAACACGTACTTTTTCACCCACACATATTTCAAAAAATACAAGTCAAATCCCATAGCAATGGCAGCTATGTATCTACTTCAATTTTTGTTGTTTATGTGAGAGAGATAGGCAAATGGGGTTTGTGGGTTTGGGTTCAAGTTTTCAGATTTAGGGGATTTAGGGCCTATTTGGTCACTCTACTCAAACTCACATTTTCACATTTTAAACACATTTTTTCACCCACACATATTTCAAAAAATATAAAAATCTCATATCAAACTAATTTGAAACTTTGAAATTAAGAGATTGCAATTGTGCGTGCCAGGCCAATAAAAATTGGGTTTCTTTTTTTGTGTTTTTGTTGATGGGATGGGAGTGACAACAAAGATTGCTGCAAGAGGAGGATGAGATGGAGAAAATGATAAATGAGATTAGATTATGTGATTCTGTATCCTAACACTATTCCAGTCTTTTCCCGGATATTTTAGAGAGAGAGAGAGAGAGAAGGAAGGTTTTTTTTTTTTTTTTTTTTGAGAATGAGAGAGAAGGAAGGTTGGGGTGTCGTTTCTCAAAAGAGGAGTTGCCGTGTTGGATAAATTATTGATTGATGGGGTCATAGGTCATGAAGTTGAAGTAGGTGGTACCGTGGAGGCGTGGAAGGTCCAGCATATTCAACTTCTTTCTAGTCGCTATTTTAAGAAACCAAAAATTGGTAACACAAACTCATAAATAAAACCCTAATCAATTATACACTAATCAAGTCTAGGGTTCATGGAAAAATTGAATGCTATTGCAAACAAAATTAGTGTTTTTACAACAACCTAGTCTAAGTATAAGAGAGAGATCAGAAATGCGGAGGACTGCGGTTTAAGAGAGAAAGAGATATTTTGATTTACCTGCAGATTGGAACAACTGAAAGCTTTGATCGTTCACTGTTTCTTTCTGGGTGAAAGCTTGTTGAGTAGCTTCACGCTCTTTTTCTCTGTCTCTCTCTCAGTCTTCTCTGCTCAAATAAATCTTCTTTCTTTTCTCTCTCAATCTGCCTATAATAAGAGAACTGATAGCTGCTTCTTTCTCAAGAAATCTGCACATAATCTTCTTCCGATAGCTAAAACGGTGTCTGATCACTGATGGGTTGAAGAGGTGGATGTGTTTTAGTTGAAAAGTTGAGTCCCCACTCCAGTGGCGACGCCACTCAGAGGTCAGGGTGTTCCTGAAAAAAAAAAAAATTATATATAATAATTTAAATTTTTTTATTTGTTTACCCTTAAAAAAAAATAGGAACATCCTCAGACAATATCAGGAACACCCTCAAAATTTTTATGCCAAACAAATTTTGAACTAAAATCTATAAAAAATAAAAAAAAAAAAAAAAAAAAAGGCCAAAATCATCAGTTTTTGTCGTCACAGCCACTCACCACCACTTCGCTGGTCACTTCCATGTCTCCGGCCACTTCCATTTGGTCAACCGCAGTCTCCCCACCTGCTTCAGCTTCTTCTTCCTCGCCTTTTCTTCTCCGTTCTCTGTTTTTCTTCTACTTTTCCACTTCTCTTTTCTTTGGTATTTCTAGTTTTGAACGCCAATGGCCGTATGTTGTTTTGTACACCAGAGTGAGTAGAGTCCCACTCCCCACGTGAATACTGAAGTCATCAAATGAGTCAACAGTTTTCAAAATTTTCAAGTTTATCCCCAACCACCCACGTGCCTAGCTTTAACTTTTGCACAATAATTTTTATTTCTTTTGTCTTTTCATTACTGCATTTAGTTGCACAATAATTTTTATTTCTTTTGTCTTTTCATTTCTGCATTTAGTAAGTACATGTACTTGATACTATTATTTAACTACATCTCTTCTAAATAAAAACTTTATACTACAACCATAATTATTACTAATATTTAAAGAAATTATTATGTCAAACTTTAAAATTATTTTATATTTTTAGGAGAATATATAAAATTTTTAAGAGAATATATATATTTAGCGGTAAATATAAAATGGTACACTAATATTCACTAGTATCGAAATATTTCGTTTTTTTAACTAAACCAAAATGGCCTCTGGTACGGTATCGAAGAGGCAAGGGTGTGTGCACACATGAGGTGTGTGCTAATGTGTGCACAATGGGATGTGTGCTAGACTGCTAGTAGTTAGTAAAATAAATTAACGAAGCAATTAAATATCAATAATTAATAATTTAATTAACTAATACATTATAAAAGACAAACAAATTAAATTATATTAGGCTAAATAACAATTAATAATTTAATGATTAATGAAACAATAATACAACAAATTATAGTTTATAAAAGAAAAACAAATTTATGAAACAACTAAACAACAATAATTAATAATTTTATTAATATTTCACATGAACTTATAGTTTATTGTACAGGTACCTTTGTTCATTTATTTTCTTTTCGTTTTTTTTTTTTTCCTTCCTTTTGAGATTTTTCAATTAATACGAGAATGCAAATTTGTTTTGGTTTTAAGAACATTTTTTTTTTAAGTACAAACTTCATGTCGGTCAAATCTCAAATTTCGGTTGGTATTTACTTTAAAACATCCCAAAATAGATTGAAATTATCCAAAATTTTTTCAAAGTGGAATAGGAATACCCTAGACAAAATTCCTGGAGTCGCCACTGCACTCCACAGAGTGCGAGTGAGATACTAAGGCCTTGTTTGGTTTAAAAAAATGGTCACTCATCACTCGGTTTTCATCACCCATCACTCATCACTTAGTTTTCATCACTCAGTTTTCATCACTTATTACTTATCACTCATCACTTAAAACACCCCACCCTGTTTGGCACCATCACTCACTTGTCATCACTCAATATTTTTCAATTATTTGTGGGTCCCATACTTGTACCTTGTGTAGCTTTTACTTTTTTTTTTTTTTTTTTTCCTTCAACCCCCAGTAGCTAAATTCACCGAACCCAGTGAGAAAAAAAAATAATTAAAAAAAAAAAAACAAACTCATTGAACCCAAAAAAAAAAAAAAAAAAAAATGAAAAAAAAGACCGAACAGAAAAAAAAAAAAAAAAAGAGAGAAAGAGACGAAGAACTCAAGAAAGACTCAATGAAGAGAAAAAAAAAAAAAAAAAAAAAAACGGAAGACCAACCAGTGAAAAAAAAAAAAAAAAAAAAAAAAAAAAAAAAAAAAAAAAAAGTCAAAGGTCAAAAGTTGCGGCTGTGGGTCCCTCCATGTGTGTATAATTACAAAAATGCCATTGAGTTATGAGTTATGAGAATTGAAAATAGTTAAAATGTGTTTTCGGTTTCCATAACTCATAGTTTAAAAATCAGAGAATTGAGTGATGGAAACTGAGTCACAGATCATGAGTGATGGTGTCTAAACAAAAAATTTTACATGGATCCTCACAAATTTTGGATGATGAGTGATAAAAACAAAATCATATCACTCAAAACTCACTCATCCAAACAACACCTAAGATTCCAGTTGCATGCAACTAGGTATGTTTCAGTCCAAAAAACAAAACAAAAAATCGATTTTTCCATGCAGCTGCTGTTTTTGTACTTTTTAATTGACTTTGACTATCATTTACATCATTTAGACACAAATATTTTTATAACTTTATCATAATTTTGCTATATTATGACTTATTATTATTATAAATAAAATAATAGATTTGTGTGTGTTTATAATTTTCTCACTCACGTATTTGTTACGGATAAAATTGTAGAAAAAATAACACTAGACTTGTCATGCATAAAAAGTCCAACCTATTACGTATTCTTTCATTGCACGGCCTAAAGTTGAGACTGGCGCGGCTACAAATGTAAGTCTAAGTGGGGATTCCAAAGTTGAAGTGCAGAAGGCTACTCAAGGTTCGTGAGAGAAAGTTATACTATTTTATTCAGGGAAAGAGAAAATCCAGAAGGGAGTGGGCCATTAAAGGAAGAGAGACAAAAAGTATATTATGATCTTGAGAAAATGTCTACATGATCTGATACAAAATATTCGAACAGGCTGGCGTTTTTGTACTTTTTGACTCTAAGAATTATTATAACACTCGAAAAGCACACATTTCCCATCTCAAGAAAAAGAGAAAAGCTTACATACATTTCCATCTCAGGTAAATAGGGAACACCGTCCCACATGTGGCCACAGCCTTAGACAAAGGTGGGGTTAGGATTTTTTTGCTGGGAGGGCCAAATTTTGGTTCTAATATCGGAGTCACCATTTAAGATAAATCATTACATACATGCGTATATACATATATATATATATATATATAAATAATTATATTTTGATACTAAAGTTAGTCATAGTTTATAAAATATATTGTGTTTGTAAAATTAACAACTTTTGTATATATATTTTCGCAAGGTAATTTTTAAAGGAACTTATCATCTTTTAAGTTCTAATGAGAATACAAAAATTGTCTAGTTTGAAATTAAAAATGTAAACAAACGAATTTAAGAAAACAAAAACTACTTGTTTCTATAATTACTAGATCAATTGATAAATTCTATTAATTTTTATGGGAATCATTGGACTAACTCAAACATTTGGGAAGACCAAATTCTATTCTTGTAGCTAAATATTTAAAGTTTTTAGTACATACACATAATATAAAAGTATTTTTTAAAATGGAAAGTCCAACCTCAGCTATTTTGACCTTTGCATGCATAATCAAAACAATAAAATACTCCATGCATGTCCCGTGTTCCTTAGTCTAAGAGGTCAAGCTAAATATATCAATAATTTTTAAATCTATAAAATAACACACACACACATATATATATATATATATATATATATATATTATTCTTATTCTCTCATATATCAGAACATTTCATGAATTTAGCTTTATATAATTCTTTTTTAAGTAGAGTTTTATATAATTCTAAACTTTTTTTTTTTCATTAATTCAAGACAAAAATATATGCTTTATGTATCCCCAGCTCTCTAAATAGTAAATACCCTTTTTTTTAAACAATTCTAAATACAAAATGAAAGAAAAATATTTTTTATTAAATGTACTTATATATTTATGGAAATATATGATTTAATTGCTATTAAAGTGATATATGTGTGGTTTCTCCAAAAAAAAAAAGTGATATATGTGTGTGAGGGGGTAAATATTTTTAATATAAGCAAGACTTAAATACAAAGATCTTAGGTCTGTTTCGTGGGTTCCCCTTTTAAGATTCTATCATGTGGTTTTTTTCTAATAGAATGGAAGTATATTTTTAAATTAAGTAGTCACACGGCTGAATTTTAAGAGGGGAACCTAAGGAACAGTACCTAAGGTATCAGATCTAAATTTTTTCCTTTTAATATTGAATAAAAAAGAGACATTAATAATGAGGTTTCCTAATTTTGTAGACCTTTTTTAAAAAAATAAAAAAAATATATATATATATATATATATATATTCATAGGAGACCATAATGGGAGAAGGGAAAGAATTTGAAAATCAAGGGACCCTAGCTGCCTGCCCTTCCTCCGCCGATGACCATCACCGTTTGAATTATAGTTGTCGTTGCAACATATGTCGTCACACCACCACTGTCACCACCATTACTTAATTCTCTTGAGTCTTGACCTCATCCCATATATAAAATTGGAATTGAATTCTGCCCTTATCTGGATTAGAAGGCCTAGAAGGACACCTTCTACAGTTATATATTGCGTTACTCTAAAATTCAATGGACATACTAAACAAAAGAACAAACTATTAGTTTTAGGCAGTGACTTTGTCCCATTTGGTGAAAGGTATCAATTTTTGGCACCTAATCTTATAATTAATTAATTGTCAAGACAGTCACATATATAGTGGAACGATAAAAGGCCTGAAATGAATTACGTACTGGTATTCAGCAAAAGAAAAAAAAGAATCAAAGATAAGGTTGTAAAGAAGGCAGAGAGTTTTATTATTTCAACATATCAGGTTTTTCATTTTCTTTTTTCAACTGGTATTTTATTTTTATATAGCACAACCCAACTTTCTTCTCCTCTCCTCCATTAGAAAACAAATTTGAAGTGCATTGGTTGTGTCAACTCTCAAAACTCTTGCACTAAATGGTAATGATGTAAATAGAATTAAAGTCCACCCTACCGTGCAAAAGGTTGAAATTTTTTGTTGTAACTTGTGAGTGTAAGCCATTGGTCTCTGGGGTGGAGCTAGAATTTTTGTTTGGGGGCCACATTTTGGTATTAATATATTAGTTTCCAGTCAAGATAAATCACACATGCATAAACATACATATACAAATATAAACATTAATATTTTGATATAGAGTATGTCATAATTTATAAATATATTCTTTCAAATATAATATATATATATTCGCAAGATAATTTTTTAGGGGAACTTATCATCTTTTAAATTCCAATAAGTAAATAAAAGTTGTCTAGTTTGATATTAAATATGTACAAAAAATGAATTAGAGAAAACAAAAACTACTTTGTCTCTATAACTACTAGACCAATTGACAAATTCTATTGGTTTTTAAGAACATTATTGGACTAACTCAAACATTTGTAAGGGCCAACTTCTATTTTTGTAGCTAAATATTTAAAGTTTTAATACTTATACATAATATTAATTTTTTTTTAAAAAAAAAAAAATTGGGGGCTATGTCCCCCCCAAGCCATGCTATAGCTCCGCCCCTGATTGGTCCCGTGACCAAACTAGGTTGTAATGTCCTTTCATTAGTCTATACCTTTTTTTTGAGAAGCATTAAAAAAAAAAATACCACAAATCATTAAATTAAACAATTAAAAATAATTTCTACACTTTGAATTTTGTGGCTCAACCTTCATAATTGCTACACTTCGAATTTTAAATATTATTATATAGATAATGTAAGGACGTAGTTTGAGTCCTAAGCCTAAAAAGTAAGTGGATCTAGGCCCAACGAGCTCAATACAAAGACGTAGTTTGAGTCCTAAGCCCAAAAAGTAAGTGGATCTAGGCTCAAAACCCAATACAATGAATTTATAAAGAGTGGATTGAAAAACTAGGTTATAGTGAGTTGGGTAACAATAATAATGGATTTGGAAGACAATAAAATAAAGGTAGACTAGATTTATCTAAGAAAATTCATCATCAACCCAATCTGAGGAGATCGGTTCTTGTATGTATTACTTGAAATTGGTTACAGATACGGTTTTGATTGCTCTTGTGTTTCTTTCTTTGTTCTTTGCTCCCCTTCTCTTAGGGTACCTCCTCCATTTTATACTATCTTCTCCTTTCATCTCCACCCTCCATGTGCAAATCGGATTGTTGGTATTGATCTTTGTCCCATCAGCACCTTCCTGAAGTCTTTGAGTAGTTCTTTGTAAGGTGAAAAACTACTATTCGGGTATCAATTTCTCATTAATGTGGTCAGAGAGTTCGCTGCAGAGCATTCAATGCGGTGGTAGCATCTTTTCCTTAGATATTTCATAACTTTTCTCTATCCTGTCCCTTCCCGATACTTATCTCCATCCTTGGAGTGGTCTCAAATGTTGTTCTTAGTTGTAGACCACATCTTCTGACCTCAACTTTGCTCAACCAAGGTGACATTCCTCCTCAGATCGCTCCTAAGCGATCATGATCAGACATTACCTCTTTACCTACTATCACGGACCCTTATGACGGTGTTCACTCGTCCTCAGATTACTTAATGTTCTCGAAATTGGCCCTCGACCCAATATCTTTTACAGATATGTACTCCTGGGCCTATCACCCCTATAGATAAGATTTCAAGCTTAGCAATGACACATGTATGATATGTTGTTGTAGAAATATTTGTTCTTCCAATATAATAATTTTTTTAAGATTTGTGGATAGCCTAATTTTCAATTAAATCATTTTAGACTAATTGAAAATCTACTCAAGAAAGATTATTTGATACCACTTCACAATGAAGTGAGAATATCCACCACCATTTAACGAGCACAAAAACTCTTACGACAAAAATCCCAAACTCTTTTTGGTTGCCCCACAAATGCATTAACTTCACCACATTTTTTACCCTTTTTGGGTAATGTTATTAACATTATTTATATGTTATGAAAATATCAGTAAGTAAAAAAATATTGTAAAAATAAATATTTTAAAAATATGTATTGTGTTATTTAAATGTTGAAAATTATTGTTTCTAGCCTTAACTTTTGCTCTCACATGGAATTTCCTCTACAACCCTTGCTTTAGCTTTTATTACCTTTGACAAATGACAATGACATTGACAGACCTGCACTCATATATAATTTTCATTATAAGTTTACATCAACGGACCTTAGCTTTTGCTTTCACCTGGAATTTCCTCTACAACCCTTGCTTTAGCTTTTATTACCTTTGGCAAATGACAATGACAGATCTCCATTCATAATTTTCATTTTATGTTTACGTCAACGGATCATAGGTTTTTTGTTTGGTGCACCTTAAGGTTTGTGAAATCTCTGGCACATTTAACCAAAAAAAAAAAAAAAAAAATCTCTGGCATTCAAAATTTCAAAGTGTTGGGAGTATTTTTAACAAAAAAATATTTTTTTATTCTAAATATTGAATATATATCATTCATTGCCTATTTGCTGATGCTATATTGCTATCCATATTTTCAATAAGGATTTTAATAATTAATAGGTGTTCTAAGGACACACAATAATAAATTAATTTTGAAAAAATTTATTAAAAATTGAAAAAGTTTTAACAATTTTTTCAATTTCAGATAAAACTTTTATAAAAATGGATTTGTATAAACCAGCCTTTGAATAATGCCATATTCTAATACCCACATTAATAAGAAAGTATATAGTGTTTCAAGAACTCCAACTCAACATACATGTGGTGTTTCTAAGACCAATAAGAAATTGACACCTAGCCTAAAAAAAGACACATCAATGTATTAAGCTATTTAAACTTGAATGACTAAATTGGCCCTGAAAAAATTTAAAACACCTGCCATTTACTTTCTCATGAAAAGATGACTACACACACACACACACACACACAAATATTTATATAACATGAAGACAAAAATCCAAAACTGACCCTTTAACTTTCAACATTTTTCATTTCAGTCCTCTAACTTTCGGTTTTGTCAATTCAGTTCTCTTACTTTCAATTATTGTCAATTCAGTACTCTATTAACCAGTTGTTAAGTGTCTCTGTTAAATGAGCAAAACAACGCCGTTTTGACTCATTTAAAAAAAAAATTCGTAATTAAAAGAAATTAAGAAAATTGCTTTTTTTTTTTAAATAGAAAACATTTAGGGGAATGACATCATTCCCCTTGCCTGAAATCAAAACAAAAATCGTGTTATTTTGCTCACATCCCTAAACTACGAATTTTGGGGAAGAAGGGAGAGTTTTTCTAGGTTGGCGACAACGAGTGAGTGAGAGAGAGAGAGAGAGAGAGAGAGAGAGAGAGAGAGAGAGAGAGAGAGAGAGAGAGAGAGAGAGAGAGAGAAACCAGAGAGAGAGAGAGAGAGAGAGAGAAACCGAGATATTTGAGAGAAACAATCCGATATTGAGATTCCAATATTAAGAGAAACCAAGAGAGAGAGAGAGAGACCGAGATAAGGTCCACTCTGGCTTGCTAGGGTGCACTCAGTTAGCCCCAGCTCCGGCTCCAACCAAATATAATTTTGGGTAAGTGATGATATAACTCTCTCTCATACTTAGTCTCTTTCTCAAACCCTCCCTCTCTCTCTCTCTCTCTCTCTCTCTCAATTCGACTCGGTCTCTCTCTCTCTCAACCGACCGACTTTCATTAGGGTTTGGGTGTCATATTCTTTGGTTTTGACGTCATTCCCTTAAGTTTTTTTTTTTTAATAACATCTTTTTTCTTTTAATTCCAAAATTTATTATTAAAAAAAAAAGCCAAAATGACGTCGTTTCGGCTCACTTACTAGCAAGAGATAATCGAGGTCTAACGGAGTACCGAATTGACAATAATCGAAAGTTAGAGGACTGAAATGATAAAACTGAAAATTAGAGGACTAAAATAAAAAAGGTTGAAAGTTAGAGGATCAGTTTTGGATTTTTGCCTAACATAAATCACCATAAAGTCATAAAAAAGAATTGCTGCCAACCACCCGCGAGTCCTCCGCAATAAACACATACACACTCATGTAGGTTTATACCAATTATCGAAATATCATAATTTTCCATAATAAATCAACCAAAGACTTAAACAAAGAAAATGACAAAAAGATAGATTGAATACCTCATAGGAGACTATTAAGAAGAAACTATTTATAAAAATCAATTCCTTCAAAAAAAAACAACGAAATAAAAGCATCACATCCATCCTTGCACCATGAAAAAAAATTATTACAAGGAACGAAACAAATTGTGAAAATTCCAAGTAAGCCAACACATATTGCAAACTTAAATACATTTAAAAGAAACCATCTTTAACATGAATAGCTGAAAAAGAAAAAAAAAATCTAACAAATAAATAATACCTGAAAATCAAGCACAACTATCAAATACATTAAATCAACTAAACAAAGAAAGAAACTTTATTTCTCTACTTATAAAACTACATCATACTAACCACTGTTAATTTAATCCAAAATAACAAATTTTTGAAAAAAAAAAAAAAAACCCTTTTACTGTATTATTATTATTATTATTATTATTATTATTTTATTTATTTATTTATTTATTTGCATGGTTAGGTGAGTAGAGGGCCGAGACATACATATGAACTTTCTTGAACCCCCACACTCCAACAGATATTTTTGCTGTTTCATAAAAAAAAAAAAAATATATTTTTGCTTGCTCCGTCATAATCTATTTTTGTTAGAATATATATATATATATATATATATATATTATTTATTTTATATAATCTTATTTTTTCATGAAAAAATATCATCTTTTATGCATAAATTTTTTGGGTAGAAAGTGCTATTTCTCATTCCACAAATGGTGTAAATAAATTATACCAAAAATTTCGAAAATGGTAGCTTCAAGAGAACGATTTAGTCTGAGCCTCAACTCCGTCACCTAAAAAATTATTGGAATTGACAATAATTTTGTTTAGGCAAAAACTACATTTTCGTTTCTACATTTTTACGCGTTTCCACTTTGGTTTTGTCTCTACCGTTACATCAAAGATGAAAAATACATATGTGACAAATAGAGTGCACTGTTAACACACTAAAAATTGACATGGTGATTAAAATAATAATAAAAAATATTATTTAGTATTAAAAATATTACGTCAGCATCAAAATTTAAAAAATTAATTTATTAATTTTAACTAAATAAAAAAATCAAAACATAAATAAAAATCAAAATTCACAATAATTAAGATCTAAAAGTATCTTGAACAAGAATACCAAGAACACCAACCCAAATTTTAAAACACAAAATTAAAATCCAAAAATCACAAACTCATAACACAAACACAAACCCAGCAACAGATCAACCAAACCAAACATAAAAGCAACAAACACAAACCCAGCAACTAATTTTTCTTGTCAACCAAACACAAAAACAACAAACACAAACCCAAACCCAAACATCGGTAAGAATGCAAACACAAACCCAGAAATCTATCTTGAAAAACCCGCAATCCATCCTCGAAAAACCCAAATCCGACCCTCGTCCTTCTCGCGCAGAGCCTCGTCCCTCTACCTCCCCCACTTGCAGCAAATTCATTATTCTTAGAGAAATGGTCAATGGACAACTTTGGGTGATGGTAAAAACACATATATTCCTCTCTTGCTACTGCATTTTGATCCAACTTTCTCTTCTTCTTTTTTATCTCTCTAAATCATCAAAGACCCAAAACGTTCAATGATGACGAAATCAGTCACCGACCTTAAGGACAGCACCGCCTCCTCCTTCTCGCAATGGCCTCCATCATGCCTCCACCGGGTTTCAATTTAGATGGCAAAATGGGTGGTCTTGTGTGTTTTTGGGTTTTAGATGTGCTAAATGGGTGTTCATGGTTTCAAATCTGGTCCAATCAAAGCATAGGAGGATTGATATTGATTGTTTGTGGTTTTCTTTTGTGGGTTTCGATTCAGAAGGGTTTTGATTTGGAGTTTAATTTTGATTTGGATTCAGATGGGTATTCGTTGGTGAGTTTCCTTGGGTTTTCCTTCATTTTCTTTAAAAAAAGAACGAAGAGATTGTTTGCTGAGATTTTTATTTTTATTTTTTAACAACTAACAAGGCAATCAAACATGTTCTTTGTGAAAGAAGGTAAAAATACTGAAAATAAAAAAATTTAAATTAAATATAATTGTTTTATTTAATTTGTGAATGTGGTAGTGGCGGTGTTTTTGTGCAATATTGGTTTTTGGTTTTCAATTTTGAGATCTTAAGTCTAGATTGGTGTTCTTGTTCAAGATACTTTTAGATCTTAATTCATGTGAAACCATTGAGGATCGACCTTCCGGATGCGGCGGGCGACATAGTTGGAGCTACTTCCATGAAAACCAGCTAGGGACTATGTTTTTAGAGGAAGGGGCTTCGTTTGAGCAAAACTAGTGCTCGTCGGGCATTTCAAGAATGAACTTTGTGAGCCAAACAGAACGCCCGAGAAGTCCGGAGGCGGAGTGCCAACTTCTGCACCATCGCTTGATTGATACTACGAGCGGGGCTGGCTCAAGGCCTAGGCAATAGGCCTAAGCCTAAGGCCCCACTAAAAAAAAATTTTCTTGGGAAAAAATGTCCCATTTTTTATAGTTAAAGGTCCAAATTTTTATAAAATTATATATATTTTCTAAAGATTATATTTTTTTTTATTAGTGATGTACAAATTTTACTATTAACTTACAAATTGTCATGCTATTAATCACAAAAAATGTGATATAAACATTTATTAGTTAAATTGATAAAATTCATCAATGAGAAACAATATCACATTATATTTTGAACATTTTATAATACTTTTAATTAGCGCATTTTTCTTTTTCATTTCTATTAAGACTCTCAAAGTACAAAACAATCTTAACTCAATTGAAACTCCTAAAATATTTCAAAAAGATATTGCAAATGTGTTAAATTATCAATTATAGATTAATCTCTTCTAATAGTTTGAGACTTTGATTTTTATAAACTAATATCCTACAAAACCATACACCAAATAATATCTCTCTCTCTCTCTCTCTTAAAATCAAAATATAAAATTAAAAATTAGATTACAACCTTATTTAATTATGCATCATCTTATATCCAAAATAAAGTATCTTTTCCAATTGCAATATATTTTTATTTTTTTATTAATATTTATAATTCATCTATGATATTCAATTCTCTATATGAAATTAACATTAGTCTAATTGTTTCTCAAAAAAAAAAAAAACATTAGTCTAATAAAATTAACCTTAATTTGATTAGTATTAAATAATTTTATTTAATTAATATTTATCTATTAAAGACTTCGTATAAATTTTTCGCTTTAAACTCCAAATTATGTTAGGCAGCCCCTGACAACGAGGACTTCTTCACAACACATTGCTGCATTGGAGAGTGAGAATCTGTGCCTTCGTATGGAATTAGCACGTGCCAAGCAATTTGCTCCACGGCTATACATGGATCTTCCCCGTCCACACTTCTCATCCGAGAGTGCTTCTTCTTCATCATCAGCCTCTACTCAACCTACAATAGCAGCCATTACTCCCGTGGCTTTGATGAGAACAAACAATCTTGGTTTGGATTATACTAATTTCCTTGCCAGACCAGTACTTCTTGGCTTCCAAAGCGTCAATTACCCATCAGGATCTACTCCACCCAATGGAGGCTCCCACCTCCCACAATAGACACGATTTCTCATCTTTTGGCAAGCTGAGGGTCTCTGTCTCTCTATGACCATGAGTAAGATGAGGGTGTTTGTAACTGAGTCAGAGAATGGAATTGGTGGCTATAAATCCGTGGAAGCCATAATAATAGAACACTCCAGAAGCCGCGGCGGATTGACTCTTTTCAATTATTCTTCTACTCTCTTTTTTTTTTTTTTAATTATTTATTTATATATATGTATTTTAATGGTATCTATTATCAATTATGAGTTTTTTTTTTTTTTAAGAAATTATGAGTTATGACGTATGAATGAATGATGGGTGGTGTAGATTTCGTTTCGCTAATGAATTGTATTAAGCAAATAAAAAAAAAAAAAAAAAAAAAGTAGGATAATGATTTCTAGCTGGATGCCAACTCTTGAAAATTTGCAATTGGATTTTTGTCCAACATACCATTGGATGAAACTGGGTCGATCTGCCTAACCGGCAGATTAAGCCCAATTTTGTTCTGCCAAATCAGCAGATCAAGCCCATATATTATTATCTGTGTGCTAGCTCAGTTTGAAAGGGTTTTTAGACTTTCCGAAACCTTTATAAATATAAGAGGGAACACCCCTCCAATCTCTTACAAAAGCTTGAAGTTGCATTTTTAGTACGGTCTACGAAGATGCTTAGTGCAATGAAGCAATCATTCTAGTTTATCTCTAAGATATTAGAATCAGTTTCTTTAAGGTTTTAGAGGAAGTAACTAGGGCCAAAATAGAATCAGTTTCTTTAAGGTTTTAGAGGAAGTAACAAGGGCCAAAATAGCACAATAGTACTGTTTATCGAAATATATATCAATCCATTACTATTTTGGAAATATGTAGGAATTTACCACTTTTTGGATACTCAAATTTTCTATAATACTCGAGTTTCATAAACTCAAGTTTTACAGAAAAATTTTGAAAATTTTTTATGGTACTAAAGTTCCATAAAAAAAATTTCCACAAATTTGAAGACTATTTTTTGAAAGTACTCAAATTTATGAAACTCAAGTTCTCTAAACTCGAGTACCCAAAAAGTGGTAAATCCTTATATATTTCCGAAACATTGGTAAATTGATATATATTTCAATAAACAATGGTATTTAGTCATTTTGGCCAATAACAAAGTGTTCAAATTCACATAGTCATAAACATACCTTCTTGCATCATTCATCTACATCTTTAAAGAAATTTTACCATTGTTTATGATATTATATGCTGGTAATTATTCTTATTTTGTTTGAGTTTGTATATATATGTGATCCTTGCTTATTGATAATGTTCTTGTAGATATGAAATTTTATGATTAATACCATGCTTGTGTAAACTAGTCTAGTTACAATCTTATTATGATACTTTGGAGTTTAGATGATATCACTTCTATTTTGTTTGTTCTTAGAATTTTATGCATGTCTATAATAGGTTTTAGACCTTTTGGGTATGCTAGATCCATAAGAATGGTTAAAATTGTAGAAAAATCTTCTTTCTTTTCTTTTCTTTTTTTTTTTTTTTTTTTTTTTTTTTCATGAGAATATTAATTTGTTGTTTAAGATTGATTCTTAGATATGTTTTCAAATAAATCAATTTTCAAAACCAATTCGGTGTTTTAAAATCCATTTCTTGTTTTATGTTCAAGATAGAAATAGTCTTTTGCATCACGCCAAAGTTCTTGATTTCCTGCACTGTTTCCAAAAACACAGTTTTGCACTGTTTTAAAATATAGTTTCTGCACTGTTTAAAAATGAGCTTCTTCACTATTTTAAAATAAAATTCCCACATTGTTTTTCTTAAAATAAGCTTCCTACACTTTTTTAGAAAGAAAATTACTGCTCTATTTTTAAACCTTTTGCTTTCTACACATGTTTTATCAAAATAAATCTAGGTTTCAAATATAATATTTTGACTTAACAAATTTCAAATCTTTTTCAAGAATCAGAATTTGTTTTCAAGATCAAAATGAAGGCTCTTTTCTAAAATCCAAAGTTATTTGCAAAAGGTTAAATTTGATTTCAGATCTAATAATTACACTTAATCTCAAAAATAGTTTTAGATCTTTTTAATTTGGTAACATAAATTCTAATTTTCAATATTGATTTTGATCTTAACAAGTGTTATGATCATAAATTTGAATCCAAACTAAGTCATTCGTACTTTTATCATATCTCACGACTAAACACTACTATGCAGAAATAATTTCCATTAAGTTTGGGTACAACTCAATGACTAGGACAACCTTGTGGCTCCCATAGGCCATAGAACGTTATTAAATAGGACTCCTCACTCTAGATGGTGCAGGGACCAGCAAAATTTTCTCATTTGGAGATTTTAAAAAACAAATGCAATCAGGAAAACAATTACCTTTTGTATAAGCATGGTACAATTACTTAAAGCCAATGAGGTTATAAGTTTTTAACATAAAGATTGTTGGTGGTCAACCAAAATGACAAATTCAGCTCTTGGAATTGCAGTTCAAGAGCTAACCGCGTATCAATCAGGTTAATCCGCAAACAAAATAAAGGTAGCTTTCTTTTAAGGAGAGGATGTAGCTAGCCTTAGCAACTAAATGGTAACAAGCTTTTGAGAACATGAATTCTAATCAATACAAATTTCACTCAACATGCTTATATGATATGATCAACCCCACCCACCTCTCCCGTGAAAACAAAAATACTTATAAAGACAAACAGCTCCACGGAGTTAACTACACTATAGTTGCAATAAAATTAGTTAAAAATCTAACAAAAAATTGACTTTATTAACATAAAGTTGTTTTTTAACGGGCACCTTGTGATGCCATTAATACTACCCTTTGAATAATTAAGGAAATGTGATGATCAATTAATTACACCCAAGAGAATCTACTCTGCAAAAACTTCAATATAAAATTTTGCGCAGCAGCATGAACATCTCTAATAAAAGTATTAGCACAAAGCTACATGGGAACTCATCATCACAAAGCATGAACATTATCTAAATAAATTATCTATGTTCATGCCCGTATAAAGCACCGCAGAGCAGCAGGCGAAACCCTTTAAGCCCAAAGAAGGCGATGTCTACATAGTCTTTACATAATCAGATGAAACACAAAGATAAAGCAAGAACAGCCACAGCTTCTTTACATATGACCATATACATCATTAAATATCTCCTCCTTATTTTGTGACTACTTGTGAGCACATTCACGCAAAGTTGTTGGCTATATGGCCAACTCAAGAAGAAAAGAAAATGAATAACACTGTAAACTAATGTTTTGATGTAAGATGTTTGTTTTACAATAAAATAATTGGTCAAATGTAAAATATTTTCAGTCAAAGGAAAAATTAAAGACAAAAACTGTATTTTACACTAAAAAAATCGGTAAAACATTTTACACTTTCTTCTTCCCCTCACTCCCCGACACTTATTCTCAATTTCTACCCCTCTCTCACTTTCTTCTCGCACAACCCATCTCACCCAAGGAAGCCTCTCTCTCTCACAGTCATAGTGGCTCACTAGTTCCTCTCTCACACTTCCTTCAACGAAGCCTAAGGTTGCCTACACCGCCACCAAGCCACCATGAACTACCACCTGGGGTGGCTCTCACTTTCAAGTTTCTCTCTCTACCTCAGTTTCTCCCCCTCCTTACTCATGTTTGCTGAGGCTGAAACCCAGGAGACCCATACCACCATTGATGGCGACAGAGCACAACGATGGCCGCCGCTCTCTCTCCCTGTGTTCTTATTTCAGATTCTATGTGGGTTTGGAGATTGGGTTTCCTTTTGGGTTGTTAGGATCTGAATTTTTCAGCTTGGGTTTGAAATCAGGAGTTTGGGCATGGTAGTTTGTAGATCTGTGGGTTTGAGTGTGTTCTTTGTTGAAAGTTACTTTTTGATTTTTGGTTTTTCAAGGATGGTTTATTGAATGAGCAAAGGTTTTGTGTTTTTAGATGGTTTATTAGTGATGGTGGACTGGTGGTCAGTGAAGTGGTGGGAGGATTTGTGCTTTGATGATGGTTGTTTGATTTGATAGCATTTTTTTTATTTACATTTGAAAATATTTTCCATTGAAACGTACTGCGCATAACAAGTTGACTCAAATTTGTGCCAGACATGCTGATGATTAACCAGAACCCTAGCAATCTCAGCTCATGAACGTGAGTGCCCACTAGCAATTTCAACTGTCATACCATGATTATGTTATTTCTACACACATTCATCATCCAACTATTCAATCATGTATTTCAACACACATTCATCATCTAACTATTCTCGTAAACTCCTACACAAAAAATCTTGTTCAAGTTACCATGTCAATTCAATTCACTTTTATGGAAAATGTAAAATGTAAAAATACATCAAAATAATTTTTTTTTTTTTTTTCGTATAAAAAATTTTTAAAAAGTATATCTTAAACCAATACTCTTGAGACCTTCGATAATTTTTCCCATTATTAAAATCTAATTGCCTGTGGAAAAAATGCAAGAGAAAAAATAAAAACTTGAAAAACATAAACCAATTGCACAAAGCTACATAGGAATTCTCATTTCTAAATCAGAGACAAATAGAAGGTTTAGAAGCCAAGATTATGAATATGCCCTCCAAGCAAACATTCAAATCAGTTTGTTTTCAAACGACATAAAACACATGATGATGACTCCAACAACCATAAACTCACATCCCCATATCTACTGGCCCTACAATTAACATCTCTCATCTTTTTAATCCACCACCACCGGCATTGTTCCCTCCTGCAGATTGTGCCGCCTTCCTTGCTGCCTTTTCTTGTAGTGCCTTAGCATCCCTAAAAGAAATAAATTAATTATTATTAAAAATAAAACCCTTTTCTCACTGAACCAAAACACCAATCTATTTTTGCATAGACTTTATTCAAACTCAAATCCCTTATTAGAGACAAGGATAAGAGACTTAAGCAATTAAGCTAACAAACGACACAACCAATCTTTTCCATTCCTTCATTAATATAAGTAAAACACTTAGATTAAAACTGTTGAAATAATTTTTTTTTAATAATAGTGTGTACCCTCTAAATGAATATAGATCCAGACACATAGACACGATGATATTGCATTTACATTTTCTATACCAAGGGGGGCAAATTTCAAAAATCAAAATTTTTCTAAAATTTCTGCCATGGAGTTGATAAAATTTTAATTGAATTTTGCCTAGTCATCAACATCTAATAAGTATCTAACAATTTGGCAGAGCTTGAATGCAATTTTTAGATGCTCTACATTCATTCAAAAACATTATAGCATTAACCAATAAAGCCCAAATTGCAGCTATGTTTTTTAATTTAATTGGGAACTTCTTTAAGACCATTTAGTGCCAATATGACAAATCTAAGCTTGTCATTTACCTTTCACTTAAAAAGTAATAATCTATTTTATAATATAAATAACGGGTTTCCCGATTTGGTTTTCAACTTTTTTATGTACTAAAATACTCCACACAAATTCTTAACCTCACTAAAATATCTATATCATTTAGTTAAATAATTTTAATTAAAAATCACAAACCAGTTAAAAGAGTAATTTATTTTTCTTAAATTTTAGGTTGCCTCTTCTATCTTATTTTTAAAGATTATTCCACGTTAACTTATCTCACTGGATCGGCTTAGCTTAGATCTCCTCAGATAGAGGAGAGAACTAGCCAGATCTGCACTACTCTCCGGAAGTATTCTATAATTTTATTTTATTTTTTAAAACAAATTCTTCTTAATAAAAAGTCGTTTATTTATCAAAACCAAAACATTTGTTCTTTTAAGTAATTTTCAGGAAATAAAAGACAAAGAAAAAAAAAAAAGCTTTGAGCAAAAATTACATCGAAACACACAGAGAATAAAGAATGATCAAAGTGAGAGAGAGAGAGAGAGAGAGAGTACCTTTCGCGGCGTTGTTCGGGGGTGAGGCCATCGCCTTTTGGCTGCTTAGTTTTGCCGCCGGCGCGAGCCTGAGCCCGTTCACGGTCTCGCTCTCTTTGGTTGCCGCGTTCGCTTCAGTTAAGGCCAAACAACAAACAACCAAAGCAATAATATCACAAAACGAAAAAAACAAAACCGTTCCTCTTCTTTTTTTTTTTTTTTTTTTTTTTTTACCCAAATTCCACGTGCATAAATTATAACCCGTTTGGTTTCCGAGAAAACGTCTAACAATCAAGAAAATAATTTTTTTATAAAAAAATTAATTTTTTGAATGAATTGTTTTGATACTGATTTTCTCGGAAGCCAAACAGGAGGATAGAAACAACAAACCGTAGGGGGAAAAGGCTGATCTAGGGAAGGATATGAGTCATTATATTATTTATTATTGAGATTTGATAGATTCTTTATTTATGAACAGATGAACAAGATCGGAGAGACCAAGAGAAAAAAAGCCCACTGATCCTGAAACTTCACAACAATCCAAGAAAAAAAAAAAAAGTCATCAACATTCTATAACTAAAAAAAAAAAAAATCTAAACTTTGAAAATTAGAGGGAGAGAGAGAGAGAGAGAGTTACCTTATCGTGAGAGATCTGAGCAGAAAAGGCTGCAGAGAGAGAGAGAGAGAGTGTAGTGAGTGAAGGGATGGAATTGGTGGCTATAAATCCGTGGAAGCTAAAATAATAGAACACTCCAGAAGCCGTGGCGGCTTGATTCTTTTCAATTATTCTTTTACTCTCTTTTTTTTTTTTTAATTATTATTTATTTATATATATATATATATTTTAATGGTTATCTATTTATCAATTATGAGCTATGAATGAATGAGTGGTGTAGATTACGTTTCGCAATTTTTTTTTTTTTTAAAAAAAGGTAAGATAATGATTTCCAGCTGGATGCCAACTCTTGAAAATTTGCAATTGGATTTTTCATCCAACATGCCATTGGATGAAACTTTTCTGTTCTTAAGCTGTTCTGCTAAATCAGCAGATCAAGCCCATATATATTTCTATCCAGTGCAATACCATTCACCATTTTCACTCAAAATTTTTTTCACTTTTCATCTCTTTTAATTTTTACTTTTTACTTTTTTAAATTTTTTTCTAACTTTTTTGAATCAATGGTTGAAATTTGAAAATTGATTTTTGCAAATCTCAACCATTCAAAGTAATTGCACCATGAGCAATATTACACATGATCTTAATCCTCTTCATGCTAGCTCAGTTTGAAAGAGTTTTAGACTTTTCAAAACCTTTATAAATATAAGAGGGAACATCCCCTCCAATCTCTTAGAAGTTGCTTTTGTACTTGGGTCTACCAAGATGCTTAGTGCAATGAAGCAATCATTCTAGTTTATCTCTATGATATTAGAATCAGTTTCTTTCAGGTTTTAAAGGAAGTAACAAGGTGTTCAAATTCATAGTCCTGAACATACCTTCTTGCATTTTTACCATTGTTTGTGGTATTATATGCAGGTAGTTATTCTTATTTTGTTTTAGTTTGTATATATATGCGATCCTTGCTTGTTAATAGTGCTCTTGTAGATATGAAATTTTATGATTAATACCATGCTTGTGTAAACTAGTCTAGTTACAATCTTATTATGATAATTTAGATTTTAAGTAGGAAAGAATGGATGCTTCTTCAATGAAAATCTTATGCTAGATCTTTTGGGTATGCTAGATCCATAAGAATTTTTTGTTCTAAGAATTCTAAGAATGGATGCTAGATCTTAGTTCTTATAATTTTTTGCATGTCTATAGTAGGTTTTAGACCTTTTGGGTATGCTAGATCCATAAGAACGGCTAAAATTGTAGAAAAATCTGTTTTTTTTTTTTTTTTTTCATGAAAATATAAATTTGTTGATTAAGATTGATTCTTAGATATGTTTTCAAATAAATCAATTTTCAAAAACAATTCGGTGTTTTAAAATCCATTTCTTGTTTTATGTTCAAGATAGAAATAGTCTTTTGCATCAAGCCAAAGTTCTTGATTTCTTGCACTGTTTTAAAATATAGTTTCTGCATTGTTTAAAAATAAAACTCCCTCATTGTTTTTCTTAAAATAAGTTTCCTACAATTTTTCTCAAAAAAAAAAGTTTCCTACACTTTTGTAAAAAGAAAATTACTGCTTTATTTTTAAACCTTTTGCTTTCTACACATGTTCCATCAAAATAAATCTAGGTTTCAAATATAATATTTTGACTTAACAAATTTCAAATCTTTTTCAAGAATCAAAATTTGTTTTCAAGACCAAAATGAAGGCTCTTTTCTAAAAGCCAAAGTTATTTGTAAAAGGTTAAATTTGATTTCAGATCTAATAATTACACTTAATCTCAAAAAATAATTTTAGATCTTTTTAATTTGGTAACATAAATTCTAAAATTCAAAAAAAAAAAATCAATATTGATTTTGTAAATATTCATGATGTTGTAAATTAAGTCAAGGACAATATATGATGCAAAACTCAAAGTATACTTTCCATTTCGAATTTCCATGTTCAAATTCAATTCAAATGTCAATTATAATGTAATGCAATATAATTATATGTTTTATTTATATGCTTTATGACATGGTTTATGAGATGTGTAATTGGTCACCATAGTCTGAAAAACTGGTTTTACTGGATAAAGTGAATGCCTAACATTTTCCTACTTTGTAGCTATGACTTGAGATTTGACGTAAGATACCCGTAATTGAAGTAGAAGGAAACATTGTGTTGTTAGAGCATTCACATCCCATATCTTCAAATTATTCTATTTTATCATCACAAAAGTTACTTTACCTATTATACCAAACAATTTTAAAATATACGTAACTTTTATTTTACAATACAAAACATTAAAATAATATAAATTATAAAATAAAATAATAAAAATTTATCTCTCTCTCTCTCTCATTTCTGTCCTTCCTCTGTGTCAATCCTCATCTCAAGCTTCTCCATAACATGAGTGAACTCGCATAATGGTACCAACGCATTTGAAGGTGAAAATTGATCATCTTATTTAGATGCAAAATTACGTGAACTAATTAGCATGAACTCAATCCTCAAAAATCTTGACAAAATTTTCCATAACTTGTTGATGTGGTAGATTGAACTCGTATAATGGTACCAACGAAAAGCTAAAAAAGATTGCTAATTAAACTCTTATTATTATGTAGAACTCATCTCAAATATTTTTATAACAAATCCATTTTAACGTTTTTGTTTTTTATTTGAAAATATCACTATAATTAATTTTTTGCCATCAACAATAGCAACTTGAAGCCAGTTGTAAAAGATCCAAAAATATTGTGAACTCGCGTTTTCTCTATTTTTTTATTTGTTTTTCATCTAATAAAAAAATTATTTTATTTATTGATTATAAATAATCCATAAAAATTTAAGTGTCTTTTTTTACTTGGGGCCTTAGGCGGAACATTTTTGCTCCACCTAATGGTACCAACGCAGAAGCCAAAGATTCAATACATGAACTCGCGCAAAGTGTTTTTAAGGTTACCAAGTGAGAGTGGTGGTGATAGAGATCTGGTACTGTGCATTGTTGAGAAGATAGAGAGAGATGTGAAAGAGAGGGGCTTGGAATGTTCTGGAGAGGAGAATAGTTATTCATTTATAAACTTGTGAAATGGCTTCTCATTTGCAGGGTGAGCTCAGTTGGGCTTTTTCAAGATGCTTTTTGATAAAAATGGAGTTTTAAAAAAATGAATAAAGAAAAAGTTTTTATTCAAAAAGTTGTGTATTTAGTAAAAACTGTTAAAAAATGCTTTTTGAAAAAACTAATTGTTTGGTTAACATTTATAAAAGTGGCAATTTGATGAATAAATTATCAAAAATGACAATGTATATATAAATGAGTTTATTTTATATTTAAATAAATATTGTGAAATTATTTTTTTCTCACCAATATTAGCTAATAATAACCTATCATTTAAGATTTATTGTGAAAGTATTGTAATAATTTATACTGATTTTAATTTAAACGTACTATTACAATTATTTTTTTTTCTCTTTCTAAAAAAATTATTTTTTTCTCACTAATATTAGCTAATAATAACCTACCACTTAAGATTTATTATAAAAGTATTGTAAAAATATTGTGATAGCATTTTTCAATTTTAATTTCTTTATTCTTTTTTTCTTTTTTTTTTTTTTTTTTTCATCCATATTTCCTTTTTTTTTTTTCCCCTCTTTTTTTCTCCTCCACACACATACCCTTATGGCACGTTTGGTATACTATAATGATTATTACATGGGAATAAGAATAAGTATTACAATGAATACATTAAGTAGAAATGTAATAAGTATTATTATTCATTAGTTTGATACTATTTAGGAATAAAATCTTGAATATACATCCATAATTTAGTAGAATATAAAAAAAATGTGTAATTAAATTATTTTTAAGTCAAATTTTCTAAATACACTTTTTTAGGGTGTTCAAAATAGAGCTAATAATTAACAATAAAGAAAATTTATTTTCTTTCTTTTCGAAGATGTGGCAACTAATGGCTTTTTAGGAAAAAATTTAAAAAAATTATTACATAAGATGAAGGAATAAATATTTAGTACTTTTGATAAGGAATAGTTATTCCTCATTTTGAAGAATAGCTATTTATAAGGAATAACTATTCATTGTAATAAAAACATAATCAAACAACCAAATAATTATATCATAGGAATATCTATTACATTATAGTGTCTATTACAATCTACCAAAAGTGCCCTTACTTTTTTTCTTTTTTTCCTTCTTTCCTCTTTTTTTCCTACCACTTCCTCCACGCTCCAAAACATTCCACACAAAGCCTCTTTTTTCCTTCCTCTTTTCTCCTTTTCTCTTGCCACATAAAGCCTCCTTACCACTTCCTTCACATATTATTGGTGGTACCCACACATCAAGTACCCAGTACCCACACTTTAACTCTGCCTTTTGAAACACAGTGAGCAATTTGGGAAGAAGACGAAGAAGAAAGAAGAAGAAGATTGGTTTGGATCGGTCAAGAGGAAGCCGTGACTTTCTAGCTACAGACCAAAATGCACCTCGGAGAAATCCCTCTCTGTTGAAGCTTGCATGGTTGAATCTCTCTCATCCGATTTCAAGTGTTCTGCTACCATTGAGTTTGTATTTTGATTTTGATTTTGATTTTGGGTTTAGGTTATGAGTTTTCAGTTGATGGTTTAATTTTAAGTTATTTTTTGTGGATTTTGGGTAGATCATGTTTGATTTTCGTTGTATTTTGGGTTTCCGTTATTTTAACGGGTTTTGGTGGGGGTGGTTTTAACGAGTGATGGTGGTGGTGGTGATGGTGGATGGTGGGTGGATAGTGGGATCTGCATTTTGGTGGTGGTGCTCTTGCAAGTTCTATGCATCTATATGGGTGAGTTTGTGTTTGTGTGTATCAAAGGAAGAAGATGAGGACATCTTCTGATTTATTGAAGGGTAATTTGGTAATTACCCACAGAGTCCAACGGATAGTTGATAAACGTGCATGGATTTTTTCCAAAATGCAGCTTAGTGCTCCTTTTCCATCCTGCGTGTTCTCTTCATAAACCCAAAATGCAACTTTTTCCAAAAAGTTGCGTTTTGGTCTTAGCCAAACGGCTTTGGACATTGGCTTTTTTCAAAACGGGCTTTCTTGGGCTAGGAAAGTGGAAACAATCGGGCACATAATACACCCCTGTCGAATGGATTTTGTAATGAAAAAATTTAACAGCTTTTGGGCAATATCACTTAAGATGTCTATACTTCAAATGTTCTAACTTCTTATATTGGATTTCCATAATGTCCAATGAATTGTGGCCTTTGTCTTTAGCAATTTTCATCTCTTTATGAATACAATTGACACTAATATATTTATGTAAGGATGTAAATTTGACCATATTAAAACATTGAAAATGATAGTGAAAATAAAAACATGAATTGAAAAATGATATTAAAACTAGAATGTAGTTATAACTAAAATTTTTTTGTTCATATATCCTGTTTTGGCAACCAATAAGTATCAATATTCAAGATAATGTTAAATAAATTTTTGAGAATGATTTGTTATAACCAGAACTTGAGAACTTTGATTGCTAAACCTTTTGAATAGTTCTCAAGTCCATTACAAATAGTCAAATACTATTTGAAAAACTGCTACAATCAAATTACACATGAAGGAAAAGAAAGTGACAAATAAAACCATAAAAACTGTAGTGAAAAAAATATTCATTCTCACATATATGATAAGTGTATAACTATCAACTATAAATTGGAATAGTTTCATAAGTCCGCTACAAATATTGTCCAAAAAAGCCATTACAAATTGTGCATAATGCTATATAAATAAAGCGGTTAGAAGCTGTGCATAAAGCTATCCAAAAAGCGGCTACAAGCAGTGCATAAAGCCATCCAAAAAGTTATTTGTCTTATGTCATAAAAGCTATCCAAGATTCTTCAAAGTCTTGTGTCATCCTTTGATGTGTTAGAGCTCTATATAAAAAATATCATAATTAAAAAAATAATAAATAAAAGAATATGATGAACTTCAATTATAGAAAGTACCTAATTCAATTGTGGCAAAAAGAAGCTTTCTTGAAACATTCTTGTAGAACTAACCATAGGGTAATCACAACACATCTCGTGTGGAAAAATCAAGGCTGTAGATTCTTCTAGACAAAGAGGAATATAAAACAAAATTAAAATTAATTGATAAAACTAAGGAAAACAATATTTGAATTAATAAAATTGAAATTACCATGCATCATAGAACCAGTTTGTGGAACTTGAGAAATGGTTGCACTTTTAACATTTTTATTCTTTCCCTTTTCCGACAAACCTTTTATTCTTTTGTTGGTTACCCCCTTCGTTCTCACATGTGGTGGATCAAGAATTGGTTTATCACCAACTAAGCAAATTTGTAAATCATCATCATTTGTAAAATCTTCTTGATGACTTTTTTTACCAACATTTTCTACCTTATTCATAGGCATAATCATCTGCTAAGCCTCTCATGTCACTTCACTCAACTTCTTTTTGACAAATTTGGTCACCTCATTATAGGAAGCAACTTTATCAAAAAGACTATACCCGCATATGACTTAACTCGCTCATTTGTAATGCATGAGTAGATTTCTTATTTAATTGACATGAATTAGCATAAGTCAACTCTTCTTTGCATCTCTTATCCATCTAGTTGATATATATTTATCCGGTATCATGTTCACATTATTCACAAGAAATACCTTTAAAGTATGGCAACATAACAAGCCCAAAGTTTCAAATAACTTGCAATCACGACAAATAGTCAAATTAAATCAATTAAAATGAACAATATGCATCCTATTACTTTCACCACCAACTAGTGAAAAAGTAAATTCATCATCATGATGGTTAGTTTCAACACAACTCAATCCTATACCCAAAGAAAACTCATCTTCAAACATTTTAAACAAAACAAAAGTATAAACATTAGTAGCATGCTTCAACCTACCTCCATACCTATTAACTTTTGCAGGTACACCATTCTTGAACGGAAATCTTCATTTGTTTCTTCTTGATGAATTTATACCACTTTTTCCTCATAAAATTCAATAACTTGAATAAGTGGCAAGGAAGTTTTCATGATTTTATGAAAAAAACTATTTGTGCTCTCATTTCATTAGGTGGACTTCATCTTTGTTGAAAAGAAGTCTACATTAAAATATGGACACCACTTTTCTCATTTTTATTTTGTTGCTTATGCTTCTCAATCATCGCACTCCAAGTTGCCTCAAACTCCATTACATTCATATTTCCATATAAGTATTTATTGAAACTTTCTTGGAAATCATGATTGCTATAAAGTCCAGCAAGTTTTTTTTTTTTTTTTTTTTGGCATTTTGACTAATATGCCACAACAAAGTCAATGTCGGGACTTAGTGAAAACCTCTTTAATTGCATTTGCCATTACTTGGTCTTGATCTGTAAAAATGGATGTTGGTTGTTTACCTCCTATTGTAATAAAAAAGTCTTAAACAAACAAATAAATTACTCAATAGTCTTATTTACTAGAAATGTACAACCAAATAAAATATTGTTCCAATGATGGTTAATCTTCACAAATGGTGCACAAATTAAGTTGTACTTATTGGTTCGATAAGTAGTATAAAAAATAACAATATCAAAAGAAACGGATGAATTTTGACCTACTATCTCTCCAAAAGAAATTTGCCATCCTATTATCTTGATCTACTTTCATTGAATAGAAGAACATTGGATCTTCACTTTACCTTTTTTTGAAATGATGAATGATACTTTTCCCATCTCCAACTTCAATTATTTGTTTTCTTACAAACCGCAAGAAATTATGACAATCTCGCCATTAAAACCTAAGATTAAAAATGCACCACCAACTTCCTTTGCTAAAAAAAAAAATTAATTTATTAATTTTAACTAAATAAAAATATTAAAATATATTCCCATGTCTAATGTACTAAAAAATTACATATTTCTTCAACTTGAAATTCATAAGTAGGTATATCTTGAAATAAGAACACCAAGAACACAAACTCATTATTCAAGAACATCAAACCGAAATTTAAAACAATAAAATTAAAAATTAAAAATTAAAAATGATTGTGTTTTTTCAAATCAGAAGGGTCTTCAAACTCTTTAAAACCTTGTTTAGAACACATAAATTCTCTTTGCCTAACAACACAATTTACTGTTCGTCTAGTTGCTTTTCGAATGCTAAACCCCTTCTTTAAAGCTTTCATTATATTGGATTATATGAGACTTCTTCTTCGGAACTCACTTGCATTCCTATTTTGATTTCACCACTTTCAACAAAAGTTACATTCTCAATATTCTCTCATTCATCATTGCCTCCATCAACATCAATGACATTCTCATTTTTTTTTCTCCATCATTGTTCTCAGCCACATCAATAACATTTCTTTGAAACTACATTGCATTAGTCTAACGCAAATAACCCAAAGAAAAAAAAAAAAAAAAAAATAAAGAAAGAGTATTGCATAGAAACAATTAGAAAAGACAATGGTGAGCGTTTAAAAAGAGGGAGGGGAGTTAAAAGGAAAAAAAAAAAAAACTTACAATGCCACAAAATCCAAAAAAGAATAAAAATAAAAATGCTAAAAATCTAAAAAAACACAACACACTCAAACCCGGGTATCTTGGATTGTTTCAAAATATTATAATTTCCACCTAAATCAAATACTTGGATTTTATTGTATTTCCTCAAATACCTTTTTTTTTTCATCAAAACTTATATCTCAAATGAGAATGAATTTTAAAAATTTTTAATTCATACGTTTTTATCAAAATTTAATTAAAATTAATAAATTAAGGTCCTTCATAGCAACAATATAAAAATTAAAAAACAACCAATGAAATTTTCCAAAATGAATATAAAGTGGAATAGCCACTTAACAAACTTACTATTGGTTCAATAAGGCCCTAATTAGAAATGAAGGAACTAGATTCCTTTTAGGAGGGCATTTGATGAATTGAAAAAAAAAAAAAACTTAGGGACAAAATGAAATGGATGAACTTTGGGGAAAAAAATGATTTTCGCAATAAAAAAAAAAAAAAACAAAAATGTGACTTCAAAATATCCTCACCATATCTAATCACATTTTATTTTTTTGGGTGGATTTTGAAATAGAGGTGAGGTGGGTGGTTGAAACAGTTGGTCCACCGCCGTTCAATTGCAAAAACCTCTACTCCGGTGTTTCACAGTGTTGCTATCAAGTCGGAGCAGTTGTCGGAACTTTTCTGGGTGGAGTGAGATTACCGGAACGGCAGATGTGATTTTCAGTCAACTAGAAGTGATAGAGAGTGTATTTCTTGTTTTTGAGAGAGTTGTGTTTCTGAATATTGAAAAAAAGAAAAGCATTTGGTTTGTTTCATGACAAAAAAGTGGGAAAAATGGACGGGTTATTGAAAATTTTAAGGGTATTACGGTATTTTTATTTTGCTACACATGTCCAATTTTTAGTGGGTAGTCTCACCAAACAAGTTGTTGACATGGAGAGAGTGTCCCATAGGATATTTTCTCTCTAGAGAGAGGGAGGAGATGAGAGTGACTATGTGAGACACTCAAGAGAGAGAAAAGATCAGATATTTTGAAATAACAAATATTATATATGATTTGGGATTGTGCTACAATATCATCATATATTTAATATTTGGGATAGTACTGAAGCACAATTATAAATTTTTTTGGGTATACAAGTCCGGGTAATGGGGGCGTTTGGGGGTTTGATTGTAAAATAGACTAACATATGCCATATGCCAGTCTGGATGCAAATGCTTAGAAGAGTAAAGTAAGAGTCATAAGGCTAAATTGATAGTGGAGCTCTTTTAGGGCCTGAAACGAAAAATACCCGGCCCGAACCCGATTTTTTTGAAAGCAAAACGGGTTGAAGAGAGATTGAGTCATTTTGTGCGGGTCACACCTGAGAGTCAAGGTAGGAATCATTTTTTAAAACTTTTTTGGGTAAAAAAATAGTAAAATTAAGACAATATTAGTTTAATTGTTTATTGTGAGCTTTAAGGAAACAATTGATTTTATAAACTACATGCAAATTAATTGAAAATAAATGGTTGAGACCATCTTGAGTAAAATCTTTATGTTATCAAATAGGACAACTCATATTAGATAATGCAGAGAAAGAAAAGTGGGTGTAAAATTGTAGGCCTGTGTGAGGGGTCTTGAAGGAGGGAAAATAGTAAAGCGCATAAATTATGAATGCTTAGGAAATAGGGAATCAAAATAAATTATGATATTTCCTAGAGTGTATTTCTTAAAATTAAACTAATGAGATTTTGACATGCAATTTATTATAATTAATTAAAATAAGAACTAATTGATAATAGATTATAAAATTAATCATAAAATCACATAGTTGATGCCATTATTCTTTATCAAATGCATGTCAATAAGTCATTTGTATCTTTTGATTAGATGGTTCAATCAAAACAATTTGTTTTACTTGTCATTTGTTTTTTTGTTTTATGAATTTAATTGTATATTGAAATTAAGTTTGTGTTTATTAAATGGTTTAAATGATGTTCTTTCTCCTATAGAGCTTGAAAATTACAATCACCATTCGCAAACTCAAATGGCAAATACATATTGTTTTCTTTATAAAAAAATCCCAAAGTTTCGGAAGAGGAAAAGAAGATGTTTATGTTTACCCCTAAGTGACCCGTGACCTGTTTGACTAGTGACCCGATTGAAATTGAACCCGTGTTGAGCACTCCATGTCTATAAATTGAGTGGAGCTCTTTTAGGGCCTGAAACGCAAAATTAAAGCCAAGAGACATTGAGTCATTTGGAGAGTCAAGGTAAACACCAAAAACTATCTCTCATCAAGATTTACAAATTGCAACAAATCTCAAAAGACCATTTGAGACATCTTTCTGTTATCATAGGACAACTCATCAAACAAGAAGAGTGGGTGGAAGGTTGTAGGCCTGTAGGGGTCTTGAAGGAGGGATGCCAAAACACTATTTGGCTTATTTAATTTGTTTTTGACATGCAATTTATTATAATTAATCCAATTAATAATTAATCATAATCACATAGTTGATTTTAATAATATTATTTTTGATTAGATGGTTCAATAAATGTTATTTTAATTGTTTTAATTATAATATAATTGAATATTGAAATTAAGTTTGTGTTTATTAAATGGTCCAAATGATGTTCTTTCTCCTATAGATGAAAATACAAAATGATTCGCAACCCACTCGTTTTTTAGTGTGTCAAAATGACATTTTTATGAAAGAGCTCATGAGAATGCTCTTTACAAACATAAATAGAACATTCTGCATTCATTAAAACATTTTTGTTTGGTCACCATTCTCCACTTGCTACCCATAAGTCCATAACACCCTGCGGTGTCTCCTAACTTCGGGAAAGGGGTTTGCCCATTATCCATTCCATTTTGCGAACACAACAACAGTTTTTCCTCCTTTTGTCAATTCCACCACTCCCACTTCCTTCCATTTTGAATGACAATACATTGTATTTGTATCCACATTTAAGTTCATCAGATCATCACCCTTTCATATAATATTTCATATTTGCATGCCTTCTACAAAATTTCCCATACGGTCTTCACCCAAATAACTACATTACAAATAAATAAATAAAAAAATAAAACCACAACATTACAATTTATGTCCTTTACTACAAATTTTACCAACCTTTATCCATCAAATTGAAGCACTCCTTCTCTCCAAGTCATTACCATTACTTGTCTAAAAATATTTTACTAGATTTTCAAAAACGCAATGAAAAGAACCTTCAACATCCAATGCACACTATATGGAAATAGTCCAAACTCCAGCATTTGTTTTAACCCGTGTCAAAGTCTTAAAACTTTTGAATTTGGACAATTTAACCTGTGTTTTCAATTTGAATTTTTTTTTTTTATAACCCATGTTTTCAATTTGAAGAATGAAACTTATGAAGGATAAAAATACTAATCTTCTCTAAAGGTCACGTGATATACACGTGTCAAAGTTAACAACTAATTTAAGAATGGGTCCCAAAGTGTTACTATTCATTTGTTTAAAAATAAAATATTTTCAAATCTAAAATATTTTTAAGTTTTGGTTTGACAAGTAAAATTTTGAATTCAATCACAAAATCAATGGCTTACCCTATTGGGTAAGGAAATAGTCCAAACTCCACCCACAAACATTAAAACATCTCTTAACTCATCTCAAAGTCTTAAAACTTTTGAATTTGGACAATTTAACCTGTGTTTTCAATTTGAATTTTAGGTTCCCAACTCAATTTAACCCAAACAAACCGACAGCCAACAATTTAAAAAAAGAATGAAACTTATGAAGGATAGTTTCATAAAAAAAAAACTAATCTTCTCTAAAGGTCAAAAAAAAAAAACCTGCTATACACGTCTCAAAAAAAAAAACAACTAATTTAAGAATGGAAAAAAAAAAAAAGTAAAGTGTTAATTTTCGTTCCATTTGTTTTTAAATAAAATATTTTCAAATCTAAAATATTTTTAGGTGGTTGGTATGACAAGTAAAATTTTCAATTAAATCACCAAAATTATGAGTTATGGAAACGAGAATTGAGTTGTGGAAATTGGTTAACCAAATGACCTCTTACCCATTGGAACCACTAGTGATGAAGGTCACTAGATTGCTTGGCTACCATTGCCAAAGTGGTGTCTTCAATGACTAGACTACTAGCATTGGTGGTCGGAACAATGGCTTTGGTCATTTGTAATTTCGTATGATGTCTTTGGTGATTGGACTACCGTCTTTGGTGATCGGACTACCCGCACCGGTCCCCAAAGTAGCTACTTAAGCCCCCAAACATATGGCACTAGATCTTTGACATCAATTTGTCGTTGGAATAAACACTCTAACTACCCAACCTACTAGACTAGTGGCCTAGCCACCAAATGGGGTGAAGGAAGGCACTATGTGTTTTTTAAAATGTTTTACTAAAATTTTAAAGATAAAACCTTTTACAACTTTTTATAAAGGATTTTATGGTTAATGAAAATTATTTTACAAGTTTAATCACAGTTTACCTTCAAATAAATACCTAAATATTTGAGAAAATATTTACTAAAAATATTTTCCTTCAAAACAAATTAAACATGGGTACAAATTAGGGTGTTAATTGCAAATTATTATAGCTTGGTTACAAAGTGCATGCACCCCAATAGTTTTGATAGATTTGTACAATTAACCCTGAATGTTATCCAACAGTTAGAAAAAAAGGCCAAAAATTTCTCTGATTTTCTCATCTCCCTACTTCTCCTCACCACCACTCTCCTGAGCCGCTCCCTACACATGGTTTCTCTCTCCATTCAACTGTGATTGTAGTGCAAGGCTACAAACTAGACGACCATGGCCTCACTCTCACTCTCACTGTCCTCCACCCCCACCCACCCATTCTCACCTTCCTTCAATCGCCGACTCACCACAAAACCACCACCCTCTTCTTCTCTCACTTCTTCTAATGCTGCTGCCGCTGCTGCTAACCCAGATGATAAGCCAAATGCTTTAACAGTCCCAGAGAGAAGCCAAACCCAAAGAAAAATGATGATAGACATTGAGAAGCTAAAGAAGCGAGAAGCCAAGGAGAGAAAAGAGGAAGTGAACAGTAAGATAGCTTCGAGGAAAGCAATCTCAATTATACTCAGGAGAGAGGCTACCAAAGCACTCATTGAGAAAAAGAGGGGTCCCACCAATTCTAAAAAGCTGCTTCCTAGGACTGTTCTTGAAGCCCTTCACGAGAGAATCAAGGCTTTGCGTCCTGACTCTGCTCTCAAGGTCCTCTATTTCACTTTCAAACTCTATATATATTTTGGAAAATAGGTTTCTTTACTTTTGGACTTTGGAGTTCAATTTGATTTCATTCTATTCAAAATATTTAGCTAACTTTTTGTTGATTTCGATTTGGGTAACTGGGTTTTGTTTGTTTGCTAAGAAAATGAATTCTAAATATGTCCACTTTGGATTTGGGTAACTTGGTTCTGTTTTTGTAGAGGATATTTTTCCATTAACAGGATAGAGAAAATTGAAGAATGAATGTTACTGGAAAATGAAAAATACAAGTGCGCCTGTAGAAAATATTTGAATTCTAAGTATGTTTGGATGCACTTTAATATTGCTGAAATTACTTTACAAATAAAGGAACCCATTAAAATAAGCTTGAAAAGCTAGAAGATACTATTTTGGGGTTTGCCATGTGTTGAGTGGTTTCTTATTTTGGATGGTATTTTGCACAACAATCTAAATGGGTTGTGCACAAAACTCTCCCTTTTGCAGAGCCTATAAGAGGTGATTTGTTAGTCAGCCTTATGCCCTTTTTTTTTTCTTTTTTGGGAGAGGCCGATTCCCAGACTTGAACCTGTGACATGGGAAGTTATCCTATCCATGCTGTATTCATACATGTTCAAAGCCACTTTTTGCACAACAATTTGAATTCTACAAATTAGAAGACAAGTAGTCTAATAGTCTTACCAGGGTTTCCTCTCATGATTATGGTATCTTTTCTTATCTCCAGGTGTTTGAACTACTACGTGAGCAGCTGTGGTACAGGCCCAATTCTGGAGTGTACATTAAGTTAATTGTGATGCTGGGAAAATGTAAGCAACCTCAAAAAGCTGATGAACTTTTTCAAGCCATGATTGATGAAGGTTGTGTTGTGAACCATGAAGCATACACTGCTCTCTTATCTGCCTATGGTAGGAGTGGTCTCTTTGACAAAGCATTTTCCCTCCTCGAGCAGATGAAGAATACTCCTGATTGTCAGCCTGATGTGCAGACTTACTCAATTCTCATAAAATCATGTTTAGAGTATTATGCCTTTGACAAAGTGCAAGCTCTGCTTTCTGACATGACAACTCAGGGAATCAGACCAAACACTGTCACATACAATACCCTAATTGATGCCTATGGGAAGGCCAGAAAGTATGTTGGCAATTTCTCCTCACCCTTTTTATAAATTTTGTATGTGCCATCTGGTTGCCAAGAAACTAAGGGAACCAAGTTAATATAAATTTAAGTATATCAACCATCATCTGAGCATCAAGAAAGAGAGCAAGAAGGACTAAGCAGTAAATTAAAATGGTCTCTTTTTACTTTTCAATTTTTTCTATTTCTTTAAATGGGCAGAGAAAAGGTGGATGGATAGCAGCCATCGCTTCCACTACTCGTATAAATTGCCCACTAAACCAAATTTGAGAATAGATGTTGGATTTGTTTCAGTTCACTTTGTTTCCATCTTATATTCTTTGCAACCAGATGGAGCTTGATATTATGCTTCACTCTCAGAGCAGTAATTTATTCTTTCTACTTCCTGAAAAGGTTTTCAGAGATGGAATCAACCCTTGTGGAAATGCTCCGTGAGAAGAACTGTGAACCTGATGTTTGGACCATGAACTCCACACTCAGAGCCTTTGGTAGCAGCAGGCAAACAGAAACAATGGAGAAGTGCTATGAGAAATTTCAGAGTGCTGGGGTCCAACCAAACATTCGGACCTTCAATATTCTACTAGATTCCTATGGAAAAGCAGGAGAGTATGAGAAAATGAGTGCTGTGATGGAATACATGCAGAAATACCATTACTCTTGGACAATCGTTACGTACAATGTGGTGATAGATGCATTTGGGAAGGCTGGAGATTTAAAACAAATGGAATATTTGTTTAGGCTAATGCGGTCAGAGAGGATTAAGCCAAGCTGTGTTACACTTTGCTCGCTTGTAAGGGCTTATGGGCAAGCTGGTAAACCTGAAAAGATTGGTGGTGTTTTGCGTTTTATTGAGAATTCAGATGTTGTACTGGATACTGTGTTTTTCAATTGCCTGGTGGATGCTTATGGTAGGATGGGATGCTTTGCAGAGATGAAGGGAGTTCTTGACATGATGGAGCAGAAAGGATGTAAGCCTGATAAGATTACATATAGAACCATGATTAAAGCTTATTCAATCAATGGGATGACTAGCCATGTTAAGGAGCTCCAAAATCTGATTGGATATGCTGAAGGGACTCAATCATATATGGGAAAGCCCGACTTTCGATGAGGGAAGTTTTACAGGTCATTCCTCCCCGTGATGTATATACAAATTCTTTGTTTAGTAGTGAATCTTATTTTTTACATCACATATTCTTTGTTTAGTAGTGAATCTTACTTTTGAATGTGTATATTTTTAAAATTCAAAAAAAAAAAAAAAAAAAATCAATATCTTGTGATAATTTTGGTTTTTCAACTTATCTTGCATCTGATATTTTGCCTTAGAAAGCATGAACCTATCTTCCATTTCTCTTTTCATCCGTAACTTGTAGCAATCTTAACATTCATAACACTTAAGAACTAGGTTAATTGTGGAAAACCACTTTAAACTATTGGGGTTACTTGCCCTTGTACCCAGGCTTAAAACATGCAATCAACTCCCTAATTAAAGTAATTGTGCGATATGCACGCTGCAATTTAAATAAGAAAATAAGTATGATGTTTGATATGGACCTAAAAATATTGTTTGGAAAAAGTAGATCTATGGATATGTTAACGAAGAAGATTAAGTGTGTGATGCCTTAGGCCTTGGCTCAGTTGCTAAAAGAACAGAGCGGGTTTGAAAAGGTCTCAGGTTCAAATAAAAATTGGGTAAAGACGATGAAATAAGTGAAAAGCTTTTCCTGTGAAAATTTGTGGGAGTTTTTGGTCCTTTCGAGCTGTAGATGTTAGAATTTCTTTTCAAGTGTTTCTCTAGTATACTTCCAGCACTAGGGTTTTTTTTGGGGGATAATTTTTTTTTTAATGAATGCTCATAAAAATTTATGGCCCTTTTTATATTTAATGAATTGCTCATAAAAATTTAAATTTAAAAAAAAAAAAAAAAAAAAAAATGAGTTCATTTAAAAAGGACTGTGCAACTTTGTGAATCAAGAGATTTAAAAGAAAGGCAATGAGCTAGATTTATCTGAAGAATTGCAAGTTGACCAGGAGGCCTTTTTGGAAGTGGTGTTGATACTTATACAATAGCATAAGTGAAATAAGGGGAATAGAAAAGCCTAATGGAGCTTGGAAATAAGTGCACAGATCTTCATTATAAAAGAGTAATATGTTTGATACATATGAATTTGGTTCACCTGCTTAATTAGCAATAAGAAAACTTTTGCTGAAAAAATAAAGTAGTAAATATAAAATATAATTGAATAAAAAAAAGTGGGTTCCGTTGTTTCTATGGTTATTGTTTTTGTTTAGAGAAGGGGGCAGGATTTGAAATGGAAAATCTTGATCCTGGACTGGTGTTGATGTTGCTGTTCTACATTAGTTGTCGTGCCTATAAGAACAATGGAGAATCGGTTGATGATCTTCTTTTTCATTGTTTAGTCACTAGGGATACTGGGTGTTTCGTGTTTGCCTTATTAGGAGCCTCTTCAATTATGCCAAAGACAGTGACAAGGAGAACTCCAGTGTCAGAAGTGCTAATATGGAAGGTGATTCCATGTGTGTTATGTGGGCAATCTGGCGTGACCATAATCCTAGAATGTTTGAAGGGCTTGAGCATCCTAATCATGTCATCAAAAAATCTGTGTTGAGATGTTTGCACGGATGGATAACTGCCCCTGGCTGTATTCCTTGTCATTTTCTAGAATTTATCGACTCTTTGAACTTAAGTTTGCAATCCTTCAGGTATTTATCAAAAAAAAATTTGTAATCCCTCAGGTGTAGTTTGGTACACATTTTGTGCATTCAAACCACTACTTTTTTTATTAATAAATTTATTTTATTATATATATTTTTAATATAAAGAGTAGGATTTTTCATATATTCTTCTATTGTATGGGAGTATGACACATTTCTGACAGGAAAAAATTCTAATCACAGTGGATTAATATACTGGCATCTCAATTTCCAAAATCTATTGAATTTACATCAGGTGATTGAAAGTTCTGTCGAAGTATGGTAATTCATTACTTAAGTACTCATTCAAAATATCAATATATCTGCAATCACTTCAGATCAGCTTTACATATCAAAGAATAAATTGTTATGTTCTTTTCCTTTTTTTTCCCCCTTTTTTCCTCCTCTTTTAAAAATAATATGCTCTATTTTGGATGTCCAAATTGCATCATCATTACTAGGTCTCACACCCTCTTTTTTTGTTCTGTCACTCATTCCATGAGAAGGGCTAAAACCTCTTCTGATTTCGCTTCATTTTCTTCCATGTCCTGTCCCTGGAGTTGAGACTTTATCCAAATCTTAGTCTGCAGTTTTCTCTCCTTCCAAATCGCCTTTTTCAGAAATTCCTTTTCTACCATGTGTTGCCCCTGTTAATAACTCCATGTTCAAACTTTTGTCTACGTCTTTTTCACCTTCTGGTTTAGCCTTTTCACCAGATCCCACATTGCAATGTATCTCAGCTTTTGCCTTTTGCATTAGGATTTCTGTCATGGATATATTTCTGTCAGATCTCCGTTTGTCTTCCACAGCTTTTTGGTTATCAACCTGTCACTTACAAAGTACCCCATCAAGGCTTGGAAAATTAATATATTGCTATGTGAGAAGACAAAAATCAAGAGTTTTGTAACATTGTTGATGAAAAGAGCATGTGGTACCAGACTGCCAATATATTTTTTTTTTTTTTTTTTTGAGAACATGCCATAATTCAACAGAATGTCCGCTTGTTTTTATTAACAAGAATGAAAATTTTTCCAAAGAATTTGTATATTGTGTTCACTTCCCAGTATAGTTATTTGTACTAGGAAATGCAGTCTAGCAGAAAGGATAATTTCTGAAAAGCAATAATTTGCCATTTACTATGTTGTATATCTTACGGATTTTTCAGCCTCTTTTAGACTCCCTGATTCTTCAGCTTTCATCTGTATGTCGCCTGGTCTGTCACTACTAACCCACTGTTCTTTTACAGAGATATTGTATTCAGATGGTGCACTTGGTTGAAGTTCTGCTGCTTCTGGCTTCAGTTTCTTCTTCTCTGCATTAGCCAGATCATCTGTAGGCAATGAATCACTAACTTTCCTCTGACTTGTAGGAGCAACTTGACCTACTGCTAATGTGAGCCTTGGTTTAATTTCAAGTCGAGCTTCTATTGGTCTTGCAGTCGAATTCAACTCTGGAGCTACAAAATATTTGGATTTATAACTTTTCTTGTCATCTTGAGTCAATGATTGCTACAAAAAAGAGTTTTGCAAACAGAATAACTTGGGTAGAGTACCAACCTTCTGCTTTAAAGTATGGGATTGGCTCCGTTCCTGTATAGGAACCCAGCAAAGGAGCTAGAAAATTATATTGTGTTAGAGCTTTGGAGACAGCTTCAACATACAAATAAAAAGAACAAGCTGTTCATACTTAGAATTGGAGGGAGTGTGAGGACACATGCCTTGATCAGGTTGAGTCAGATCTGGGTTTTTAACTGCATCCAGCTGAGAATCCAAGGACATGTTCCAGTCCCTCTCTGGCATAGAAGCAGGTTCAGCTTGTGTCAAGAGGAGCTCTGTTCCAACCTCCCCTTGTGTTGGGAATGTTCTTGCAGTTGAACTCATTGTAGGGGCTAGATAAAAGCAAATTTGGGAGTAATAGCTTCAGAGATAGCTCTACAAAAAAAAATAAGTAGACAAGTTTTGCTAACTGACCAAGTTCTTTTACGTCAAAGTATAGGGTTGGGTCCATTCCTGTATAAGAACCCAGCCAAGGAGATAGAAAAGTATTGAGTTAGAGCTTTGGAGAAAGATTCAACATACACATAAAAGAACAAGTCGTTCATACTGAGAATTGGAGGGAGAGTGAGGACACATGCCTTGATAATCTTCACCCAGATCTGAGCTTGCAACTGCATCCAGCTGAGGATCCAAGGATTTGTCCCAGTACCACTCTGGTATAGATTCTGTAAGGAGGCGGAGCCCTTCCGCAACCTCTTCTTCTGTTGGAATTGAACTTGAGCATGGAGCTGAGAGGATATTTTGCTGCTGTTGTTGACTGATCTTGGCTTGAGTATTTATTGGAAACCAGCTGTCCGCCATTGCCCAAAGTGAACTTGAATGATTTGGTAGCATTGTTGGTGGAGCTGCAAGAGGGATTCCTATCAACTTTAGAGACAGCAACACAGCAGATAATAGAAAATAGAAGCTCCATACACCTATCATTAGAGGGAGAGTTCATACTTAACACTTCGATATCTGGTACTTGGTTTAACATTGCAGGTGAAGTCAATGGCAGATCTGGATAAAAATTGCTTTCTCTCTTTTCGGTAGCAATACACGGGCCTTGTGCTGCAGGTAGCCTTTGTCTGAACCTCTGATGTGCTTCAGCTGGTGTTGTAGTTGAACTTTGTTCAGAGGCTAAAAATATATGGAATCATTAGCTTACAGGCAGGTTATTTATTTAACACATTAGCAGGATGGGAGTTCTGTACACCAACCAGCATTATTTTGGGCAATGAAATCTTCACAGTAATGAAGCAGGTACTCATCATAAAGATCAAGCAGGTCAGAAACTGCCATATTTGGGTAAATAACATCACGGACCTCTTCCCACAATCCTTCCTTCTCAATCTGCATGATTGTTCACAGGCACACAGTGTCAATAAAGATGGCTTTACAAGGTCACTTTTCTAGCCAGAGTAAAAGGATTTTGTGGAAGTAATTTTAGGCTGCATTGAGTTAATTTCTGGAGGAGATGGATTTTGATACTTGGACATACACTTTTGATTGGATAATTCCATTTTAATATCCAACAATGTGCAATTCTTATCTTACTCTTTGGAGGCAGGTATTGGATTTCTTGGACTTGAACTTTGTCTTAACAGCAGCATAGCAGTTTAATTTAGAAATATTCGGTGAAGAGCATTTTTTATTCCTCACCATATTAGTTTTGACTCCATATTGCATGCTGTTGATCATCATAGATCTAACTCTAAATTGGCTACTATTAACTTGAATTAAAATCTATTTTCTTAGCTCTCTTTCAGTTTCTATACCGTGCATTTTCATGGTTGCAGTAGTTTCTTCAATGCCACTGTCTTGATCTTCCAAAGTGAAGTGCATTTTTTAGAAGTTTGGAGGCCATAATTACTATGGAAGTGGGTGGAAGTAGATTTAACTTTTGAATGATCTTTGCTAGTCTCGTATGTCATTGCATCAGAATTTTCTTTAGTAAGAGTACAGATATATATATATATATATATATATATATAATAATAAGTAAAATAAGCCTTTTGAATATTACATTTAACTAATCTGGGATTGGAAAGGTTTTAACTTCTAACATTTGTTCTTCCCTTGGTCTCCTTCACATTGCTTACCAACTCTCATATGAATGCATGTTTAGGCACATGGCAGAACCATGGCTCTGCATACCATATATAGAGGCTAGGCAATAAACATCTAAAGAACATATACAAAAGAAGTACTAGTGGTAATTGCTTCATCTCACCTTTCGCTTCCCACCTCGAGAAATCACCTCTAGGAAAAGCCTATGCAAGTCCAGCTCCTCAGGGAGAGTGGGAAGCCTGCAATATAACATTAGAATTTTTATTTATTTATTTATTTTTAAAGGTGGTAGAAAAAGAATATGAAAGAAAGATTTAATGAGTTCATTTTTCTTTTGGCTATTATTACTTCATTATTAGCATATCAAAATGATAACCTTTCATGAACCTTTGTGCAGGTATAAGGCCATATTATCAAAGCATTAAACAGTTGACCATAGATTGATAGAATGGATGAAAAGTATGGCTTACTTGGGCTCTTTTGTAACAATATCCTGCATCTGTCTGACTGTGTCAAAGAAGATCTCTCTATCTGTTATATCAGTGGTACCAGGGCAAGCAACTTTTTCGATAGCTAGTCGGACAAAGTGAGCATTGTAAGTGCTCCACCCCAATGGAGAAGACTCTGAAGAGGTTGTCGCCAACTCCTTCCCTTTTGTTCTATCTGCCTCTCTCTGATGGTCAGTCATTTCCTATGTAAAGACTTGATTCAATAATACGTTGATCACTGCCCAATAAGGAAAATGAGTTCATTTGAATCAAATGTGTTATCCAAGAAAGTGCCTGAGTTTTCAATGGCAGTAGTGGAAGCTATAGAAAAATTAGAGAACATACTCAAATGGGCAAGAAAGAAGAATCTTGAAATGAAAAGAACATGATGAAATCTGAATGGAATTGGCATACCCTTTATATGTAAAATGCACAAGAAGAACTAAGAAACACGTACCAAGAATGAGAATGGGAGTTGCAGTTTGTTGTTTGTGAATAAAGGATTCAAGAATGTCAATGGAGGAGTTATAAAGCTTGGATTTGGATTTGGAGTTTTGAGGAAACTATAGATTGTGGTTGATGCAACTGGGATGAGTACCTCTCTCTTAATATATTCTGAACAGAGAACCAAAGAGTGTAACTGAATTAACTGACCAAGTAACTGCCCAACACACCACTTTAATAGCAAAGGGAGTATCTATGGCTATGTATTCATTTATGGAAGAAAGTTTTTCTTCAAATTGGTTTAGACAAATTTGGAGTAGGATTCTCTCACTTCTTCTTGGGATAAAAATTGTTTAAATGTTGATCTATGGATGGGGATATGATTGTAAAAAGCTTATAATGATTTTAATCCAAATTTATTTAAGTACTTAACAATTTAGTTAAATATCAAATTCCTCTTGATAAAAATTTAAATTAATATAGTGTTTACGCTAAAAAATTAAAATTATCACGAGGAGCCTTTTTATTGGCTGATCATATAAAAAAAAAAAAAAAAAAAAAATTCTTTAAAAAAAATATAAAAGAAAATTGACACGTGAAAAGAAAAGAATACAATAAATAGAGGAGCACAGAATGGTATTTGACGGTTATGAATAGTTGAATGGTAGTGTTTCTTACTGACATTCGTATTATTATGTGCGGCTCTTTTGGGATAAGATCATAAGACGTTATAATTACTCCAAAACTTTGGGAACAATATACTGCGAATAACCACTCCACAGTCCACTCCGAACAATAAATAAATAAAAACATGTAACTTTAAAAGGTAGTATGAATTCCTCAACAACGTATTATTAGATCTTGATCAAAATTACTATCAGAAACTTTAAAATAAAAAAACTTGGAACTGAAATTGGGATTTCTTCTATAATCACTTATATTCGATTAATGTAAGTTATTATTTTATTTATTTTTGCTTGCATTTGCTTGTTTCTAATTCATGATCTGTGAATATTGCTACGTTCGTCAAATTAATAACTCTCTTGGGTGTTGCCTGTTGTGGATCAATCCTAATATTTAAATTCGGAAATAAGTTGACTAATCAAGAGCTTGATGTATTTGGGGCCTAAGGCGAAAATTGATTATATTATTTTAGATGCAAAATTACTACTAATTAACATAAACCACGTATAATTTTTTTTTTTTTTTTATGTTTATAGAGATAAAAAATTTACAAAATTTTTTCACACTTGTTGATGTGGCACATTGATAATGATAAGTAAAAGAATGATGTTAATGGTGAATCTATATGAGAATCTATAAAAGTTTGCTAATTCAATTATTGTGAAAAATGTTGTGAATTTTTTTTTTTTTTTTTTTTTTTGTATTGCTCTCTTTTTTCTTTTTTAGAAGTGCAAAATTCACAATATATTTCATAACAAATCCTAAGTGTTAAGTTGCTTCTTGTTTTTGTTTGAACCCACTACTATAATTATTTTTTTTGCCATCAATAACACGTAGTAACAACTTGCTACTTAGCATTTGTTGTAAAAGTGTTATGGACGTAGCATTTCTCTCTCTTTTTTGTTTGTTTTTCGTTTGATAAAAAAATATCATTTTATTTATTGGTTATAAATAACTCTATTGGTTAAAATTTGGGGGTCTTTTTTTTTACTTGGGGCTTTAAGCGACCACATTAATTGCTTATAACATTCAATCGACGCTGTGACTAATATGCTAGAGTGCCAATTGGCACTTTCTCTTTATAGTTTAAAATGCCAATCGGCACATTGTTGCAACACTTATTGTTTTGGTAGTTTTTGTCATTTTATAGTTTTTATGGGTATTTTAGTCATTTTTGTGGTATTGAGGGTACTTTGGTCATTTGCGAAGCATTTGGGGTATTTTGTCATTTTAATTAATGACAATTTTGTAATTACAAGTAATTAGCATGAGCACATTTGTCATTCAAATAAATTAACACATTCAGATGAGGTAATCGCACTACAATAATCTATCTATATATATATTAATAGGTAAAACTACGAAGAAAGTTCAATTAGAATTTGAAATTAGAATCCAATTTTGCGTCATGTGTCTAAATTTATGTGAAGACCACACCATAATTATCTACTTAAATTTTTTTAATTTTTGTGCCAAATGAATTAATAAGTGCAAAATACTAAGAATATAATATTAATAAACTATAAAATTTATAAATAATAAAAAAAAAATTACATATGCTCAATAAAAATTACCACACAACAAAGATCACCACATGTACTATTTTATTAAAAACTAGAAAAAAAAATGATCATAAGTGGTATTAAATTTAGGAAAGAATTTTATTTTTATGATAAAAATTATGTTTAATTTTAAATGTATCTATACGTATGCATGTGTTACATGCTTCTTCTTTTTTTTTTTAATAATTTGACTAATTATTTATATTTTTATAATAAAAATTTTGTTTTTATATATGGGTTGGGTTCAAGTTACACCTGATGTAAAATGATGTTACACTACCCAATAACTTGTTAATAAATTCATATTTTGAAAATCCAACTTTTGAATTAAATGTTCTATATGATCTTAACACATATATCAATTTTCCTGCCAATCATATGTAATTTGTCATTTGATTCATAAATTCATCTTTTATGAATTATTTTAAACTAGGCAGTAATCCATGCAAACGAATGGATGTATTCAAAACTAAACACAATTTTTATTATGAAAATATAAATAATTAGTCAGATTATTTTTAAAAAAAGTAGCATATAACACATGCATACATATGAATACATTTAAATTTAAACACAATTTAATCATAGAAATATAAATTATTAGTTAAATTATTTTTTATAAAAGGTAAACGTAATTAGTCATATATTAAAATTCTAACTCAAATTTTATACTACTTGATATCGCTCCGAATCGATGGGGTGGATAGTCCGGCTTCGGTGAGCTATCGAAACGGTTGAAGGCTTACAAGAAATAAAACACAATCAAAGAGGAGACCGGAGAAGACCGGTCGAACCCCCTCCGATGGAGAAGTTAGCCTCGCAGAGAAGGAAGTTCCAAGTGTTTGGGAAAATTGTCTCAAAAAAATCTTACCGCTTTGTCGGGTTCGGACCGGTCCTTTATATAGGGAGCCTGGGGCGGTTATTTGTCCAATAACCTCCCGTGGATTTGTGGAAGCCAACAAGTCCGGAGTTAACTTCCTCAACGGCTACAAAAAAGCAGAACCGCTAACGGAAGTTAACTTATTTGAAGGATTTGTTGAGATAGTTGCGGGTTTAGTCGAAAAGTTCTAAGTGTTGCGCTTTCGTCCGTTTGGTGTAGGACGGTTTGGTCATCCAAGGATATCCGATGATTGTTCATGGACGACCCTCATGGACGAGCATGTCATCCATGGGAGACTTAAATAGTAGTGCTATTGTCAATGAATGTTTTTCCTTCTTCTAGGTTGACTCTTGGATCAACCTGCACTATAGGTTCGGGACGATCCATTTGGACGAGATGGAGATGGATTATTTTCTGCTTCTCTATCACTACTAACGATCTTTTTTTTTTTAATAATAATATAGAATATGAGGTGATCTTTGTTGTGTGATGATTTTTATTGATTATATGTGATTAGTTTTTTTATTTTATTGAGTATATGTGATTTTTTAGTATTTTGCAATCATTAACTTACTTGACACAAAAATTAAAAAACTTAAGTACATAATTATGGTGTGGCCCCACATAAATTTAGACACATTGCGCAAAATTGGATTCTAATTTCAAATTCTAATTGAACTTTTTCTGAGTTTTACCTATTAATATATATATATATATATATATATATATATATATATATATATATATATATATATGTGGGCCCCGGCCCAAAACAATGGGCCACCTAAACACAGGCCCGTCCGAAAAAGCATCACGTCCGAGGAGGAGTCATAGCCAAAACGTGATTCAAGACCGATTCTGATAAAGGAAACCCGTCCGAGGAGTAACATCTCCTCGGACTCTACAAAGTCCCGGCCAAGAGCTCGCCCCTACCCAGAGCTAATCCTCCAAGCATATAAAAAGAGTAAAACCTAAAATATCTCATGGAAAGCTGCTACCGCCACATTAAATGTGCCTCAACCACCCTCTTGGCCGCATTAATGAGGAAAAGACCCTGAACAAGATCTTGCCTTGGCCACCGCAACTCACAAGGGGATGATAAAGGTGTCTGATAAGACAGGTGCTCAAGTAAGGGCTTAGATGATCAACAAGTGTAAGGTTCAGATAGGAATAATAGAGCTATATAATGTAATAGAGTCCCACAATGAAGAGGACGGAAAAAATTGTATTCAAAGACTCAAGAAATAGAACTTTTTGTGGAGTATCCATTCGGTGTTTTTTATCCCCGCAACAACACTCTCCATACACGAGGCCGACCAGATTCACCGAGGCTAAGTTCTTTCACCCATCCTCTACGAACATTTATTGTGTGTTGCGCTTTGGGTTAAGGCCTGATCAAACGAGTTTGGGCCAGGAAAATTGTGCAACTACAATTGGCGCCGTCTGTGGGAAGAACTACGATCGGCTAGCACAACGGTCGAAGTATGGCAAAACTAGGCCCGCACCATGAGAATCCCCACCAAGCAAACTCCCAGCCAGACACAGCCCCGAGTCCTAGAGGCGAAATAACCCCATTAACCCGGGCGGCGGGGGGAATCGTGAGGGAAGTGTGCATACTATCCGGACGAGCCGTAGTCACACTCAAACAGGCGATCATGTGTCCCGAGGCGAAATAGTCATCGAGCCATGCAATGCGGGAGATAGATGACCGAAAAGGGAGTTACGACGTGTGCAAAAAAACGATCCCCCTCGACTCGAGGCGAGTCTTCTAATGCGGAGGATGTGAGTTACCGACGGAGGTTGAGGACCCCCCCAAGCGAGACTTTTACCTACGAGAAGAAACCCCGCCCTGTGAGGAAATATGAAAACCCATCCAGCAAAGGCTCGGGGAACGATGTCATGAAGAAGGCACTGGACCAGGTTTCAAGAGATCACCCTTCACAAACAGAATTGAAGGGGCTAAGCTACCCCGACGCTTCAACCAATCGGCGTTCGCCATTTATCACGGCCGAACAGACCGGTAGAGCATGTGAGCCAGTTTAACTTAGAAAATGGCAATCTACTCCCAAAATGAAGCCCTAATGTGCAAAATCTTCCCATCCAGCTTGGGATCAATGGCGATGAGGTGGTTTAACGGTTTGAAGACAAACTCCATAGGCTCCTACAAGCGGCTCACTCGGGCTTTACTGCTCCCGTTTTATCACAAACACCAAATCCCTCGACCCCTCGTTCATTATTGTCCTTATCCATGCACGAGGAGAAAAACCTGAAGCATACTCGGATAGATATTGGGAGGTGTATAATGACTTAGATGACAACCATGATGATGTTGCTATCAAAGACGTTCAAAAGCGGCCTTCCCACCGAGCATGGCCTCGAGGAAATCTCTCACCTTGGTAAAACCGATTTGCCAATGTTCATCGGTGATGGATAGGATCGACAAGTACAAAAGGGTGGAGGAAGACCAGCTGCAAGGAAAAGGGAAGGAGAAGGTCAATCCCCCAAACCAAATGACTTTAGGTCGGAACGGTATAACCCCACCCCGAGGAGAGACTTCTCGTGACAAAGTGGGACAGAGCCACCCACAAACAAAGGTGAATGCCGTGTTCGGGAGCCAAGATAACAAAAATTTGGAGAAAGTAAGGAACGAGCCCTACTTTAGATGGCCGGGAAGATGGCGGAGAACCTTCAAAACGTAATCGAACCTATCTTGTCACTATCATCGGGACCATGGGCATACCACCGAGGACTGCAGGAACCTATGGAATCACCTGATCGGTTGGTCCGAGAAGGGAAGTTGCGTCACCTTCTACACCCCTCGAGTGGACATCCCGGTCAAGCAATGCCGATTCTCGAAAGGATGTGTCCTTAAGACCCCCTCTGGGGGACGATACATGTTATCCTCGCCGCACCGGAAGAACAGGGCCACCCATTCCCGGGGTAATGGTCAGTAGATCGGCTCTCTACTTCGAGGACAGCCAAAGGGGTCCTAAAAGATCGAAAAGGAGAAGCTCCTTGATATTGGGATTCTCGGATGAGGATAAGGAGGGAACTATTCAACCTCATGATGACGCCTTGGTGGTTACGCTTAGGATTGGGGGCTTCGATGTGAAAAGGGTGTTAGTAGACTCGAAAGCGCCCGTAGAAATAATGTACCCTGATTTATACAAGGGGCTGAACACGAAGCTTAAGATTTGGCGACTTATGACTCCCCTCTGCTCGGCTTGAAGGGAGGATGGTTACACCGAAAGGGCAGATCCGGCTACCCGTGTAGACTAAAATTTTATCGTGGTCGACGCTTACTCCCCATATGACGCGATAGTTGCCGGGCCATGGATCCACTCCCTAGGAGCCGTGACCTCCACACTCCACCAAAAAGTAAAATACCCATCCGGAGGACAAGTAGAGGAGATCCGAGGAGATTAAGCCGTATCTAGAAAGTGTATGGTCGCCACCATCCTACATCGGCCCGTTGCTGAGTCCTCGGCCCCACAGAACTTATAGCAACCAGCCTCCTCGGCGGGACAAGGGGATGAGCTAGCCGAGGAGATCAGGTGTGAAAGTTTGGAAAAGATCGTTGTCGAAGAACGACCGGACAAGTTTTTTCAGGTCGGCTCTGAGTTACCTCCCCAAGAAAAAGAGGAACTGATCGGTTTTCTCGGAGGAAATGTCGACGTGTTTGCGTGGGGCGCCTATGACGCCTCGGGGTTAATCCTGGTCTTATTTGTCACCACCTTAACGTCAACCCGTCTTCCATTCCGAAGAAGCGACCTCCCGACGCCCTTTAAAGGAACACGCTAATGCCGTGAGAGACGAGGTTGCAAAACTGAAGAAAGCGGGGGCTATTAAAGAGGTCTTTTATCCCGAATGGCTGGCAAACACGGTGGTGGTAAAGAAGAAGACAGGAAAATGGAGGGTCTGCGTAGACTTCACGGACCTAAACAAGGCATGCCCAAAGGATCCATTCCCCCTACCACGAATAGATAGGTTGGTGGATGCAACCGTGGGTCACCCTCGGATGAGTTTCTGGACGCCTTCCAGGGCTATCATTAAATCCCCCTTGCGCCGGAGGACCAGGAGAAGATCTGCTTTCATGACGCCCCTCGGAAACTACCACTACAAGGTGATGCCGTTTGGGCTAAAGAACGCAGGCTCAACCTACCAACGGATGATGACCCGAATGTTCGAACCACAACTGGGCAAGATCATTGAGGTTTACATAGACGATATGGTTGTGAAAAGTAAAAGGGTGTCCGAGCACGTGAAAGACCTTGAGGAAATCTTTGCTATCTTAAGAAAGCACCGGTTGCGGTTGAACGCTTCCAAATGTTCCTTCGGAGTTGGGTCGGGAAGGTTCCTAGGGTACATGGTGACTCATAGGGGAATAGAGGTAAGCTCCGATCAAATCAAAGCGATAAACGACTTACAAGCTCCTCGGAACCCGAAGGAAGTACAGAGGCTCACGGGTATGGTTGCGGCATTAAACCGGTTTATATCAAGGTCAGCGGATCGATGCCGACCATTTTACCTACTGATAAATAAGTGGAAAGGGTTTGAGTGGTCGGAGGAATGCGTCCGGGCTTTCCAAAGCAACTTTAAGGAATATCATCACGACCCCCATCATGTCCATCCTGAGGCAGGCGAGGTGTTGTTCGCGTACATCGCTGTAGCTCCCCATCTTTGTAAGCCTGGTGCGATCACGGGATGATAATGGGGTGCAAACCAGTGTACTATGTGAGCAAATCATTGCACGAGGCCGAGGTGCGATATCTACCTCTAGAAAAGGCAATTCTGGCGATAGTACATGCCACCCTAAGCTCCCTCATTACTTTCAAAGCATACGGTTGTCGTTTTAACTCAAACAGCGGTGCTTTGAAGCGCCGATTACACAGGAAGGATCGCCATGTGGAGTGCGCTTTTGGGAGCCTTCGACATTAAATATATGCCTAGACCCTCCATCAAAGGCCAGGTCCTCGCGGACCTAGTGGCGGAATTTGCTTGAACCCCTATAGAAACAATGACCGAGAAGAAAGACATGGATGGAAAGTCGGTTGGTGTCATTTCGGCAGGGGGAGCCCCGCATTGGAAGGTCTATGTGGATGGCGCGGCCAACCGAGAATCTGGGTTGGGATAGTTCTAATATCACCAGGACGGTGCCGCCATTGAAAAGTCGTTGAGGCTCGGATTTCCGGCTACGAACAATGAAGTGGAATACGAGGCCTTACTTCAAGGGATGACAATGGTTCAAAGATTGGGCGGAAGAGTAGTAGAAGTATTTTCGGACTCAGTTGGTCGTCGGACAAGTGAGGGGTGAGTTGGAAGCCGAGATGCTAGGATGCAAGAGTATCTAGGATGGGTCAAACGCCTACAAGACGAGTTTTGAATCATTCAATCGACGCACGTTCCTCGAAGTGCAAACACTCATGCACTCGCTCGCCCACTCTTGCCACGTCCTCGGCACATAATCGCCAAATGATCCTAGTTGAAGATCTAGTCAAGGCCGGTCCCATCGGCGGAGACCCGACCCAAATCCATCGGATTAGACGAGTCCCAGTGGATGGATCCCATAAGGAATTTCCTCCAAGACGATATCTTACCGGATGAAAAACTAGAAGCCGAGAGGATACGTCGAAATGCTCCTCGTTTACGGCTATCGAGAGGACCACAAATCGTATCGGCGCTCTTACTGTGGACCGTACCTACTCTGCGTACATCCGAAAGAGTCCGAGTCTCTACTTGAAGAGTTGCATGAAGGAATATGTGGAAGTCACACCGGAGGAAGATCGGCTGGCGCACAGGGCACTCACCCAAGGATACTGGTGGCCGAACATGCGAGACAGGCCCGGGAATACGCTAAGAAGTGCGATCGGTGCCAAAGATTTGCCCGAATATCCACCAACCCGGAGGGGTTCTCAACCCATTCTCCAGTCCATGGCCGTTCGCACAATGGGGTCTTGATATTGTCGGACCTTTCCCCAAGGCTGCGGGGAACAAGCGATACATAATAGTCGAACAACCGATTACTTCACTAAATGGGTGGAGGCTGAACCTTTGGCCAACATTAGAGACGTGGATGCCCGAAATTCATCTGGAAGAACATTATCACCCGCTTGAAACTCCACGAACACTCATTTCCGACAATGGTCTTGATTCGGCGAAGAAAATTTTAGGGAGTATTGCCGTGAATTTGGGATCATCAATCGATATTCCACCCCCGCATACCCCCAAGGAAATGGGCAAGTCGAGGCCGTGAACAAAGTCATAGTGAACGGATTGAAGAAAAGACTGGATGAGGCAAAGGGAGATGGGTAGAAGAGCTCCCACACGTCTTGTGGACATATCGGACAACGCCGCGGCGTTCAACAGTGAAACCCCTTCTCAATGACTTACGGGCCGAGGCCGTGCTCCCGATCGAGAACAACTTCCCCACACTGAGGTCTAGCTCGTTTACCCCAAGTGATAACGACGAGTTCTTTGGGAAGAAGTCTGGACCTAGCCGAGGAAAGAAGAGAAAAAGGCCACGATTCACATGGCCTATTACCACCAAAAGCTTAGACAAGGGTATGATGCCAATGTCAAGCTGCGACCTCTCTGGGTCCGGGTGATCTCGTGATGAGAAAGATTCTCGGCGTGCGAAAAACCCCTCTTGGGGCAAGTTGGGGCCCAACTGGGAAGGACCATACCGTGTCACATCCGTGGCCGGGATCGACGCTTACTACCTAGAAGACCTGGATGAAAAAACCGTACCTCGACCATGGAATGTAAATAACCTTAGAAGATATTGTTATTAATGAAAATGGCTTCGCCCATGTTTTGTTTCATGATTATCCTTTGCTTGTTGATCTATCTACGATTATTCATAGTTTTAAATAGAACCAAAGTCCTGCATGGCTCTTGGACCACGGACTTTGGAGAAATTATTACTCATGACAATTTATACAAGTTTTAAAATAACCTAAGTCCTGCATGGCTCCTCGGACCACGACTTAGGGGAAATTATTACTTATGACGACTATTCATAGTTTTAAATGAGAATCAAAGTCCTGCATGACTCTTCGCACACGACTTTGGGGAAATTATTACTCATGACAATTTATACAAGTTTTAAATGAACCTAAGTCCCGCATGGCTCCTCGGACCACGAGACTTAGGGGAAATTATTACTTATGACGACTATTCATAGTTTTAAATGAACCAAAGTCCCGCATGGCTCTTGGACCACGGACTTTGGGGAAATTATTACTCATGACAATTTATACAAGTTTTAAAAGAACCTAAGTCCCGCATGGCTCCTCGGACCACGACTTAGGGAAATTATTACTTATGACGACTATTCATAGTTTTAAATGAAACCAAAGTCCTGCATGGCTCTTGGACCACGACTTTGGGGAAATTATTACTCATGACAATTTATACAAGTTTTAAAATGTAACCTAAGTCCCGCATGGCTCCTCGGACCCACGATTTAGGGGAAATTATTACTTATGACGACTATTCATAGTTTTAAACAGAACCAAAGTCCTGCATGGCTCTTCGGACCATAGACTTTGGGGAAATTATTACTCATGACAATTTATACAAGTTTTAAATGCAAACCTAAGTCCCGCATGGCTCCTCGGACCACGAGACTTAGGGGAAATTATTACTTATGACGACTATTCATAGTTTTAAAAACCAAAGTCCCGCATGGCTCTTCGACCACGAGACTTTGGGAAAATTATTACTCATGACAATTTATACAAGTTTTAAATGTAGAACCTAAGTCCTGCATGGCTTCTCGGACCACGAGACTTAGGGGGAAATTATTACTTATGACGACTATTCATAGTTTTAAATGCAACCAAAGTCCTGCATGGCTCTTGGACCACGGACTTTGGGGAAATTATTACTCATGACAATTTATACAAGTTTTAAACAGAACCTAAGTCCCGCATGGCTCCTCGGACCACAGACTTAGGGGAAATTATTACTTATGACGACTATTCATAGTTTTAAACAGAACCAAAGTCCTGCATGGCTCTTGGACCACTGACTTTGGGGAAATTATTACTCATGACAATTTATACAAGTTTTAAATGTAACCTAAGTCCCGCATGGCTCCTCGGACCACGGACTTAGGGAAATTATTACTTATGACGACTATTTATAGTTTTAAATGCAAACCAAAGTCCCGCATGGCTCTTCGGACCACGAGACTTTGGGGAAATTATTACTCATGACAATTTATACAAGTTTTAAATGAACCTAAGTCCCGCATGGCTCCTCGGACCACAGATTTAGGGGAAATTATTACTTATGACGACTATTCATAGTTTTAAACAGAACCAAAGTCCTGCATGGCTCTTGAGACCATAGACTTTGAGGAAATTATTACTCATGACAATTTATACAAGTTTTAAACAGAACCTAAGTCTTGCATGGCTCCTCGGACCACAGACTTAGGGGAAATTATTACTTATGACTATTTCATAGTTTTAAATGAAACCAAAGTCCCGCATGGCTCTTCGGACCACAGACTTTGGGAAAATTATTACTCATGACAATTTATACAAGTTTTAAATGAACTTAAGTCCCGCATGGCTTCTCGGACCCTCACTCAAAATTATTACTTATGACGACTATTCATAGTTTTAAATCTTCCTTGGCTCTTCACCACGACTTTGGGGAAATTATTACTCATGACAATTTATACAAGTTTTAAAATGTTAACCTAAGTCCCGCATGGCTCCTAACCAGGGACTTAGGGGAAATTATTACTTATGACAACTATTCATATGAGTTTTAAACATAAGTCCCGCATGGCTCTTCGGACCACGACTTAGGGAAATTATTACTAAACTATTACCTGAGGGAAATCATTTTTAGGCGCGCAAAGTCTAACATCGTTGCAACCCTCACTCAAATTCGCTACAACATCCTCTTCACCACGACCGTTTATATCGTTATTAGCGCTAAATAAAGGGATGGTGCTAACATAAGTCCATAAAAATGAAGGAAACATCCTCTATTAATATTACGAAATCCAATACAAAAAGAGAGGTCCGTAAAAAAAGAGTGCAAAAGCAGGACAACTCTCGTTCAAAAATGAAGGAAATACAAAAGCTAAAAGCCAAATACTAAGCCTTGGCGGGAGGATCTTCTTTATTGAGGAAGAGGGGCCTCGATGGTGGGATCCACAGCCGAATCCTTCGAGCCGCTAGGGATGGGGGCGGCATCTAGCACCGTCAACTCCTGCTCGGTCGCTACTGGCGCCATCGGGATTCACTCGGATCTCCCGAGGGTAGAAGATGCTCTCGGCGACCTTAACGCCGAATCTGCGGGAACTCCCGCACATCAAGGGCGTGAGCCCATGAGATGCTTTGCAGTAATCCCCGCACACCTCGGGGATCTCCTCGGACAGCCTGGACTCCGTTTCTTGGACCTCAAGGCTGGCGGCATTCTTCTTCTCGCCTCATGACCTCTCGGATCAGCCGAGCCTCCTCTCTAACCCGCCGCAGCTCACCTCGACTTTTTGCGGAAGCGATCTTAAGTTCCACCACCGCACCTTTTCGGTGGCGAGGTTGATCTGGGTCAAATGTAGCTCTTTACGCTGATCCTCCGCCTGGGTCTCGGCACTCTTCAGACCAGCCTCGGCGCTTTGCGCCGTTTTCTCCGACTCCTTGAACTTCTCGGTAAGTTCAAGATGTTCCTGCTTCAGGGACCCCAAGGTTTTCTCCATCTCCGTCCGAGATCGAGCCTCAACCTCGGCCCGACTTCGATGATCACGACAAAACTCCTCGACCACAAATACCTGTTGAGTAATCTGCAATCGAAACAAAACCAATTCAGAATGTGGCGGGGTTAAATAAGTCAATAAAACAATAAAAGGAGTACTTACCATCGCAAGATCCCTTTTAAGGGATAGGAAAAGCTCGGGCTGGGAGAACCGCCTGTAGGCCTCCATATCCCGAGGGAGCGATAAAAAGGCTGCTCTAAGGCCTCGACCACATACCCCGCTCGGCCCCGGTTGTACTCTCGAATCGACGAGTTGTAGGGGATAGCAACCCCCTCCAACTCCAACTTAGGACTCCATGTGCGTGGGGCGGCGCGCACCTCGGCGCGATTCTCCTCGTCCCTACTTTCAGAGGAGTTTGCCCTCTTGCTCCTCTGTCCTTTGGCCGCTTTTTTCTGCTTAGTGGGCCGGGTAACCAGCTCACCCTCCTCGGGAGTGTCGGCCTGCCTTTTCTTTTTCAAATCGGGGATCACTTTGAGGCGGGATCGGTAGGGACCCGAGGGGCGTGGGAGGCGGGTCCTGGGTTTGCGCTTTGGCGGGCGCCTTGAAGATCGGCCCTTGCCTCGGCTGGCCATCAACTCCCTCAGAGACTTGCCCATATCACCTCCTTCTTCGTCCGAGGAATCTTCCGAGCGGGATATAATAATAGGGCCACCGACCACGGAGTTGCGGTCATGCTCTCCTTCGAGGATCGAAAAGCTCAACCACGGGGTCTTGCTGAACTTCCTCCTCGAAATAAAACTCGTCTATTTCTTCCTCAAGGGAAAGACGAGATGATTGATGTGCCCCTCACCTGGGAAAGCAACACCAGGCTCTTCCGGTGGAGGTAGTTGCTCTACTATACGAGGATGCCGAACAGCGGGTAGAACGACCGGGGGAAGATCGTCTTGAGCTAGGAGCTCGCGTTTATGGATCGTCAATCCTAGCCAACCTCGGACTGCCAGCCCTTATGGCGTGACCAACAGGTTGAAAGGAGCGGCTTAGAGGTTGATAACCCCGAAACCGGATGTGCCGCACGTAGCCGTCCGTCCTCGGTAACGTAAATCTCCGACCTTAGAAGATAGTTCAAATAGCCAAGCACATTCACGAAGTTTATCCGGGGAGCGGTGTGAACTTTATCTGCGAACATCCAAGAAAAGTGGGTTAGTACATGAAATTTTTCAAGTGTAAGGGAAACAAGAAAGATAACCCCCCAATGCTAAACCCTATCCCCAAAAAGGGTTGGCCTTAGAAGACGCCGCACCTGGGGTTCCCCGGCCAGTCGGACAGTGAATACCATCGAACCACTCCCCCGAAGCAATAAGAAAGTCATTCTTCACGGTCTTATTGGAAATTGGGAGACAAGAGATCAGTTTAACCACCTCGGATCGGGACTTGAGATAATACCCTACGCTCTCGTTGCCACTCTCGAGGCGATGACACTCGTCGGATAAGCCACGTCGTGCCAAGTGAGGCCTAAATTCAACCGCTCATCTAAGACATCTACACACAGCCTAATATCTTGAACATATTAGGGGCACACGATGCGGCGTCAACCTATGGTTGGACAGATACTCCCTTGTGATCCTACGCATGGGAAGCGTCATCCTTCCCTCTATGAAAGCGATCATGGGGATGACAACTTCTCCCACGCCTCTATCTGTCAATACTCCCTCAAGAGGACAAGATCGCAGCCCCACACCCGGGGGAATGTGGTATTTTGCCCTAAAAGCCTCCATGGCGGCCGGAGTATTGACTAATTTTTTGAATCTACCCATCCGAATCTGTCTTGGAAGAATGAAAATAAAGACCAAAGGAAAAATAAAGTTCGAGGAGGAAGTCGAAGCGACAAAGCAAATGGAACTTACAGGTATCTTCTCAAATGACCAATAGGGGAATCGGAAGGCTCTTCTATGGAGGGCGCCTCGCAGAAATAACGGTGAAGATCTGAAGGGAGGATGTACTTAAGGATTTATGGGCGCTGGAGTTCTCTGGAGGTTTCTGTTCTAATGAGCGGATAAAAGAAAGAAGAAGGAAGTCTGTCTGACGACTTATACAGCCCGGAGGAGAGAGAAAAGATTGGCCTCACCTAAAAAGTCGAGAAATAATGATGGCCGTTTGATCCACGTCTCACCGTTGGATGAAGGGGACAAGAAACCTCCGGAAGTAAATAGCCGCGCCTCGTAAATTGTAGTGCGTCAAAAAGTAATCGCCCGCACGCGCGCCCCAAGGCTTCCTCGCTTCCATCCTCATCGACATCAAAACCTCGCTTTTCTCCTCGGAATGAGACAAAAACCGGAGTTTTGAGGGGCTATTGTGGGGCCCGGCCCAAAACAATGGGCCACCTAAACACAAACCCGTCCAAAAAGCATCACGTCCGAGGAGGAGTCATAGCCAAAACGTGATTCAAGACCAGATTCTGATAAAGGAAACCCGTCCGAGGAGTAACATCTCCTCGGACTCTACAAAGTCCCGACCAAGAGCTCGCCCCTACCCCAAAAAGAGCTAATCCTCCAAGCATATAAAAAGAGTAAAACCCAAAATATCTCATGGAAAGCTACTACCGCCACATTAAATGTGCCTCAACCACCCTCTTGGCCGCATTAATGAGGAAAAGACCCTGAACAGATCTTGCCTTGGCCACCGCAACTCACAAGGGGATGATAAAGGTGTCCGATAAGACAGGTGCTCAAGTGAGGGCTTAGATGATCAACAAGTGTAAGGTTCAGATAGGAATAATAGAGCTATATAATGTAATAGAGTCCCATAATGAAGAGGACGGAAAAAATTGTATTCAACACTCAAGAAATAGAACTTTTTGTGGAGTATCCATTCTGGTGTTTTTTATCCCTGCAACAACACTCTCCATACCTGAGGCCGACCAGATTCACCGAGACTAAGTTCTTTCACCCATCCTCTACGAACATTTATTGTGTGTTGCGTTTTGGGCCAAGGCACGATCAAACGAGTTTGGGCCAGGAAAATCGTGCAACTACAATATATATATTAAAAAAACTTGAATTTAAATAATTGATTGATGATATGGCATTGATTTTTTATCATCTTTAAATTTTGTAAGTATAGAGAATTTACAAAGATAATGTAATCTAGTGGTGAATTTATCAAAATTCATATATAATTAAAAATAACTAATATATATATATATATATATATTAATATATTAGTGATTAACTAATATAAGATATATATATAACCTTTTTGAGTTTGGTATAAGCTAAGTGTGTGTGTATATATATATATATATATATGCATACACACACACATATATATATATATGTGTGTGTGTGTGTGAAAAATCATAATTAAAAAAAAAAGAAGAAGATGGTTTTTAATTTTATTTTAATGAAAAATAATGATAATAATAATTAAAAAAAGTGTAAAGTTCTCTTAAATGCTTTATAAAATACTACATTCTCTGTCAAAAACATTGTAGCTCAACTAACACCTAATGCTTCTGACAAAAATATTCATATTTCAAATCTCCCATCCCCCATTACATAGTGTTTTAACTTCTATCACATTACATTTTAGTATTATGGATAATATAATTTTTGAATAATTACAATAAACCCACATATGGTTATGCGTGAACTCACATTGTATACTCGTAGTTTGAAAAATATCACTTTACTTACTTGAGGTTCGCTTCTTTTGTTTTCCATAACAAACATTTGTTATAAATTAATATATATATATATATATATATATATATTTGCTCCTATTTTATATCTTTCTCCTCCCAAAACAAGAAAAAACATAAAAAAGAATGAGAAAACAAAATTTACAAGTTAAGGATTTGTAAAATTTAAGTACACGTAATCAATATTGCATTTCCATGTCTCTCTTCAAATCAATTAGAGAGAGTTAAAAGCAGAGACTATCTTGTATCACGTGCAATGCACGATATTTTATTTTAGTCAATTTTATCTATTATGATGTTTTATTTTTATAATAATTATCTTTTTTGTATTTAGGATTTGTTTGGATTGAACTTATTGTTATTGAAACTGAAAACCTGAAAACATTGTAGCAAAATAATTTTTAAATGTGTGAATAATACCGTGGGACCCATTTTTAATGAAAAAGTTGAGATTTTTGGGTCCCATGAATAGTACTTGGGACCCACTAACAGTGTCATAGCAGACAAATGTGTGGACATTGAAAGTGGTGTGGGTCCCGTGCACACTGGCAAAACACGTGCTTCTGGGTAAAAAAAAAAAAAAATCAAAAACGCAAACGCAAACGCAAACGCAGGATTCATCTCAATCCAAACTGCACCTTAGTTTCGTTATCTAGCCTAATAAGACAAAATTATATACTTGTATACAGTATAAATAATAAAAATGAGGTTTTTTTTTTTTTTTTTTTCTTTTCTTTTTTTCTTTTTTCTTAAAGAAGAGGGTCCTGGAAGTCGTGATTGCATAAGTAGCGATTACCAACTTGATGTGATGATCACTTCACAAATATAAAGTTCTAATAATTATCTCTTTTGTATTTAGTTTCAAGTTAATGTTATCTAGCCTAATAAGACAAAATTATATACTTGTATACAATATAAATAATAAAAACGAGGTTTTTTTTATTTTATTTTTTAAAGAAGAGGGTCCTAGAAACTGTGATTGTATAAGTAGCGATTACCAACTTGATGTGATAATCACTTCACAAATATAAAGTTCTTATAAGGTGTGGGGGATGAGGGACAGGGCCGCAGGGGCTAGATTCAAGTCTCTACGAGAGAGTTTTGCACACATGTACACTTAGATCAGGTTAGAGTATAATTTTTATCTTATATATATATATATATATATATATATATATATAAAAGAATTTATTACCAACTATTTACTCTATGTAACACTTCATTACTTAAGTTTCAAGCAATTAAGTGCCAAGAGCCTTTTAGCTTAGTTGACATCTTTTAGTATTTCCAAAAGAAACATCCAAAATTCAAATCTTTTTCCCCCATTGTATAATTGAATTATAAAAAAATTTTAAAAAAGTTTTAAGAAATTTTTAATTCTATTGCCAAAAGTTTCATTGATTATATATTTAAATTTCATGTTTTAATAGAGTAATGTTTATGACTACAAATTTTGCTTGAATCGAGTAGCTATAACATATGTCAATAATACACATTGTATTTCTTTCATGACTCATTAAAATAGTTAATTTATAATTTATAATTTTTTTAAATATAATGTTTTTAATTTTTTTTAGAATACTAAGTATTTTTAATAGACATACAAAGGGAGAGGGAGAAGGTTTTAAAGAAACTGACAGTGGTTTATATCCAAAATGATCTAACTCTTAAATAATCCAAAAAACCAACGCCATTCTCAATTGAATCCAAATGTCGAAACAACCTCAATCTCAACCAAATCTCAACCGGATTTTAACAACTTAAAAACTCCATGCCACACACCCGAGAGAGAGAGAGAGAGAGAGAGAGAGAGAGAGAGAGAGAGGACTAGAGCAGAGAGAATGGGCTAGGCAGAGAGAGTGTAGAGCAATCACCGGGGGGGGGGGGGAGAGAGATACTGAGATAAGGTAGAAGCAATACACATGTTGGAGTGAGATAGAGCGTGTGGAAATAAAGAAATGTTTTTTGCTAATAACATTCAGCTACAATAAGCTACTAAAGATAGCAACTCACTGTAGCCATCACTCAAAATGTTTTAGCTAACTTCTTTGTTATAGTGTGTTTTTAGTGTTTTAATTGCTAAAATGAATATTTAGTCATTTTAGCAACTTTGTTGTGAATGCTCTTATCGTTAAAACTTGAAACCTATGCTTTTGGTTTTTACCATTGCATGAAAATAAGTTCACCTAAGAGCATTCTCATCAAATGTGTCAAATACCAAATATTTGACATTTGACACACCAAACTCTAAAGAATCACCTTCATCAAGTATTTTAAATGCCATAATATTTAGCATTGATGAATAGTGCAATCTCATATTTGAGACCACATTGTTCACCAATTGTAAAACTTATAATATTTTTTTATTCAATGGGGCCACTTTCTTTTCTTCTTATTATTTCTCTTTCTCCCTCATTTTTTCTTCTCTCAATTTGGTTTTAGCCTTCTTCCTTTTTTTTTTTTTTTTTTTTTTTTTTCTAGTGCCTCTATTCTCCCTCTCTAGGTTCATGGTCGACATTCTTGAGTGTGGTGTCAGCCTTTTTGGTTGGAGTTAAGATTGAGAGGTGGGCCCACTTTGGGTGGTGGTTATTTTTGTGGCTAGGGTAGCTTTTGGCTGGGGTTTTGTGGTGGGTTTTGGGTTTAGAAAACTAATTTGAAGAATGGAAGAACAAGGGAAGGGCGGTGGGTGGTGTTGCTTGATGGGTCTCGCTGGGATACTGATTTTTTTTTTTTTTACTTAGGTTGCTAGGTAACGGTGGTGGGTTTGTGGTTGGTGTGCCGTGGGTTGACACAGAGGGAGGATGAGAGGGAAAAGTGGGTTGGTGTGTCGTGGTTGTGCTGTGGGTGGTGTTGTGAGTTGAGGCCGGTGGGTTGTGTCGTAGGTTGAGGCCAATGGGTTGTGTTGTGGGTGGTGCCATGGATGACGCTATGGGTTGTGCCGTGGGTGGTGCCATGGGTTTGTGGTGGCTTTGTGTAGGTTTGTGGCGGCTTGGGTGATGAGAATAAAAAAGAATAAAAAATGATAAATAAATAATATTTTAATGAAGTGGTAAAAAAAATAGAAGTTTTGATGTTATGTGTATTGAAAAGTAATGTGTTAAATGGTATAAAGTTGGGTTTTTACTTTTTAGATGCTAAATGCAAAATTTTTTAAAACTCTTGATGGGAATGCTCTAAGGGTTTTGGTTTTTTGTTTTTTTGTATTTTTTTTTTTTAAATTTTGGGACATAAGTTCGCCTATAGCTAACACAGAAATAGAAAACAAAACATTTACAACTTTTTGGTTTCCACTTTCCAGTACAAAACATTTAAAAAGTGATGATATGGCATTGATTATATAAAGTGTCAGGAATAGCAAAAAATTGAAAAAAAAAATACAATAACATAAAAATTAATCCACCTAGTTATTATTTATTTATCTGGTAATTTCAAGTCAAATTCTCATAATGGGAAATTTTTGTACTTACTGAGTAACTGGCACATTTCAGGTAAATTGATTGTAATAATTAACTCTATCAAGTACACTTCCGGGCACTTTCATTGGCCTAAAAGTGTAAATAAAATCAATGAAATTACGAAGATCTCCTCAAATGATGCCAAATTTGTCTCTTTAAAGTTTGAATAAAATATTTAAACCAGGTCCAAAGTCCAAACCCGATTACATCAACTAAATTATTAACTAATTTAATTTTGCTTTCAACATAAAGAATTATGATCAACTTCCTAGTGTCCCACGACTAACATTTGAAAAATGCCACCTATAGGGGAAAATTTGTTGGTGATTTCACATTGAATATTGGCTTTGTACATTTAAAAAAATAATAATAATGGCTTGGTAGGAGAAAAATTTTAGGTGATTTCACTATTTTGGTATGAGCAAAGTTTTGGTAATTTCACTATAAGAATTAACTCTTAAGAGCATTAGCATCTAGTTTGCTAAATCTCTAAAAGTGTTATTTTCAAACTCTAAACCACAAAAAACATGCAATATCTGAATTGCTAAATCTAAAAAAATTTAGCAACTTGCTAAAAAAATCTTTTTATTACTTTCTCTTTTCTCATCTCAGTCTCTATATGACTCTCACTCTCACTCTCTCTTGCCCCTCTCACACTTTCATTCATCACTCTCGCTCTCTCTTAAGAATCTAGTACCCATAAATTGGAAGGAACTCGAGACAAACCTGTGGTGGTTGCTAAGTTAGGACGAACTTGGGATGGATAGACTCTCTTGTGACAATGAAGAAGACAACAATGGTGGTGGTAGATTTGAATGAGAGGAGGGTCCGGTGGATTTGTGGGTTTTTTGGCGGTGGTGGTGGATTTATGGGTTTTTATGGGTTGCTAGTGGTGGTAGGTTTAGTTGTAGTGGTTACCGGGTTGTGATTTTGGTTGTGAGTGGTGGTGGTGGTAGCTATTGTAAATCAGTAAAGGAAAAGAGAGAAGAGAGAGAGAGAAAGATGAAGAGGAAAATAGATTAAAATGAATAAATAAATGAATATTGATAATTTTGAAGTGAAAAATAAGAAATGGGATGAAGACATGGTTTTAAAAACTAGTATGGTCAATGAATCATTTTTGGTCCCGATTCTTGGTTATTTTCGGTTTTGACCAGTTCTTACCAGTTTAGACCAAATTTTATTGGTTTTCGAGGTTTTTATTGGACCAAATTGGTGCCTGGTTCTCGGTTGAATCGGTCGGTCTTGTCTGATTTTTAAAACCATGGATGTAGGGTGAGTTTGTAAAATGGTATGTTAAAAAAAATAAGGTAGTTTTTTAGAGATGTAAAATGAGCATTTTTTTAGATATCTGGTTGCTAAAGCTCATTTAGTAACATATCCTTAGACTCCCATTGTTCAAAAAGCAAAAATAACACAGTTAAAATTCCAAAACTACCCCCCTGAAACAGTGCATGACATGCCTCTTTATTAAATAATTTAACTTTGAATTTAATAAATTTCAACATGGTAGCATTAAGTTTCATTTCCTAATTTAGTTTCTAGTAACCTTCCTTTCAAAATCCATAGTCAAAGAAAATTCTTACTAACATTTGAGAAACCCACCAAGTGGGGAAGGTTTGTGGGTAATTTCACCTTTGGTAATTAGCTCTCGGATTAATTTATCACAAGGGATTTTTTTTTTTACCAATAATAATTTTGTAGTGTCACAATTTAGGTAATTTCATTAAGGGAATTAATAAGTCTTTGAGTAACACTTTCCATAGATTCCCATTGGCTAAAAAGTGAAAATAAAGTAGTCAAAATTCCAAAAATACCCCTCAAATAGTGCTTGACAATTTGACATGCCTCATTATTAAATAATTAAACTTTGTATTTATTTAACAAATCTAAACGTGGTACCATTAAATTATAATAATAAAAATCATAATCCCAAATCTTAATAAAAAAAGAAGCAAAAACATGGTAGTAATTAAAAAAAATATATAGATAGAGAAAGAAAAAAGAAAAAGAAAAAAAGAAAAAATAAAAAGCCCAAAATGGACGTCCAAAATGTAAAAGCTCAAACTCAAAATCAAATCAAAGGCCTCTTGTTCGTCTTCTTCTTCTTCATGCCCAGCCCACTACTACTACTACTCTTCGCAGAGGTCGCATAGTTCTCTTCTTTCACGAAATACACTGACCAAACCAAAACACGAACAAAACAAAAAACATAACAAAAAACACGAACAAACCCTAGAAATTTCTCACACAGATTGAGAGAGAGAGAGACTCAGCGAGGCTTTCATGGCTGACATTTTTGCGGGAGGGACGTGTTGAATTTCGCGTTAATTTATTTTGGGGGAAAAAATTAGGGTTTTCAAAACCCTAGGAGAGAGAAAGTTATTTGTGTGTGCGAGAGAGAGGGTTTGAGCGAAATAGAGAGTTCTGTGTGGGTGCCCTAGCTCTTCAATTGGTTTAATATTCCTCAATTCAGGTGAATTTTTTTTTTCTTGCTCTTTTACGAAACCCTAGAATTTGTGAAATTTTGGTGCAATTCGAATGGCATTAGGGTTTGTTTTGGGGCTTTTTGTTAGTGGCAATTAATGTGAAATTTCTGCTTTGATTGAATGCCTTGAAAGGTTTTTAATGTTTTGCATTAATATGGTATTTAATGTGGTGCCCCCCATTTTGGGGAAACTTAGTAGGGTGTGTATTTAAGTGGTAAGATAGTGATTTTGTTGCTCAAATGCATTTGTTCTGAGTTGCCTATATGAGAATTTGAAGGAATATTAGTGACCCCAAGGCTTTTTTGAGCATTTGTTACTCGTTTTGCTTGTAATTTCGTGTGGCACTGTGTATTTATTAATGATTTAACTCTTCTTCTTATAAGTTATCGATTTCCATGATTTGACATTGCCTAGTTTGCACCCATTTCCTTTATTTATTTTTTTAATACTTAACTATATGAACGAAGCACCATCGCATGGTGGTCATATCAGTTTTAGTAGTTAAATGCTTCTTGCTTGTGCTGTTAGACATTGGCTTGAGGTTAGAAATGTGTTGTTAAGCGTCCTCCTGTTCTTTAAAAAAAAAAACATTTCTTTATAGGCAATATAGAAGATATTTTTAGGGTTTTGTAGATTGAATTTGATCTTTATCATGCTGATCCCCCACCCGTCCCTCAATTGTGTGCTTGATTTTATATGAAATGCTCCTATGTTATTTAATTTTTTGCAAGGGACTCCGGGGGGTTTCTTTATGCTTGTATTACTGCAAGGTCCTCATCTACATATTAAATTTCTTGAAAATTTATACTTTACTGATAAATTTGGCATGGTAGTGCAACTTTTTATTTTTGAAGCATTTCATTTATACATCAAGGGTGACTGTGTAAGCAAGTTGTGCAGTCATTTATACATGCTTGTGGTTATTTATACATGGGGTGACTGTCTAAGCAAGTCATTTCATTTCATGGATTTAGAGCTATGATAATGGATTAGCCTTCTATTTTTGTGAAGCATATTGAAACGCATGTTTGTGCTTTGCCATTTAATGGACTCCTTCCATAGTTTTAGTTCCTATTCTGAATTGAAATTTTAGATGAGCCTGCTGACATATATATGCATTTGTTAACCTTTTCTTTTATCCAACTCACTAGTTGGTTTGAATTTTCAATTCCAAGCATGTGAGAGTTAATGCATGTTTGCATGGTGTATTTTGCCCATATACTTAAAAATATCCTGATTAACACAGCTGATGTGAGATGGTGTTGAGGATTGGTATTGGATTCTTTTTTCTTGTGTCATGTAATTGTTGGTTATTTTTCCAAACTTCTTACATTTTATTTATTTATTTTGTGTTGGTGTTCTATCTGTAACTGTTATGTATTTTGAATCCTGTGTTCAGTGTTGTTGGTATTTGAGACAAATGGCATCTCCTCCCTCTAAAATAAGTGGAGGGTGAGGTTACTGCCATCTTGTGTGGATCATGAGTTATGTATACATATATTTAAAATATCCCATGCCTTGAGGGACTTTCAGAGTGTAATATCAGTGGACATTTGCTTCCTCCCCCCCCCCCCCGTCTCCTCTCTCTCCAAAGTATGTGAATTTGTGCAAACTTGAATATTGACTTGAATGAGGAGATTTATCCCCTGTTTGTATGCTTTGATAAAGCGTTTACTATATGTTCTGGTGGAAAGGATTTTTTTTGCTGATAACATTTTCCTTTGTTTATTCAGCGACTTGCTCTCATATGACTTCTCTTACTCTTCTGCTTTCACAAATTTGTAGAATATTGAATATATGGGAGGGGAAAGATTGTAGATATTAAGGTAGGTATGCATGGATGTAGCTCAGGGTCTGGTCTACTCGTAAATGCTGAGGTTGATTCCATGGGTGGAGTTGTTGACGGCGGGGTTGGTATTGGTTTAAAAACCTCTCCACGCCGAGCAGCAATTGAGAGGGCTCAAGCAGAGCTTAGGTAATATGGGCGTCCTTTTTGTTTACTCTGACCCCCTTTGAATTTCCATTTCTAGATGTATTTCAGCTTTCTTTTTCTTTTCTTTTCTTTTCTTTCTTTTTTTTTCTTTCTTTTTTTTTTTTTTTTTTTTTTTTTTTTTGTAAGAAATATATTCCTTGTTGATAACAGGCAAGAGTATGATGTTCGTGAGGAAAGGAGAAGGGAGCTAGAATTTCTTGAGAAAGTATGGCAAATTAATCTTTCTTGCTATTTATCAAGTCCTGTGAATGATAGTCACCTTATTGCTCCTCACTTTCAGGGTGGCAATCCTTTGGACTTTAAATTTGGGAATGCGGCTTCAGTTAGTGTCCAGTCTACATCGCTCACTGATCAGCATCCAGAACAAATTGTGACCAGGTAGATTGTTTTTGTCATTGTGCATTTATGGGTTTTTGATCAACATTATAACAAACTGAATTGATCAATTCTATTCTATTCTAACTTATCAAAAAAAAAAAAAAAGATTGATTCGATTTGATTCTATTCTATTTTTCTTTGTTATTCTAGTGAAGCGAAAGGTAGTTTTGCGTTGGCTGCCTCACCTCATGGAGATTCTGTTGAGAGTAGTGGTAGACCAGGGGTTCCTACAGTATGTGAACCCAATAGTGCTGATAATCTGTTACTTTTAGATGGTAACAATGAGTTACTTGAAGGTGAAAGGAGCTCTATTCATCCTAGGCGAAGGAATAACATCGCTCCATCAGAACAGTCTTCCCAGATGGATGGGAGTCAAAATGCCAAGGAATCTGAAGATTCGGCTATTGTTCGCCCATATGCTCGAAGGAATAGGTCCAGACCAATCCGCGAAGGTGCTCGTGGAAGGGATGGAAAGGGGATGGCATCTGAAACAAACAACATAAAGGATCAAAATATACCTTCTGTTTCTAATCCAAAGTCTGCAAGATCAAATGGTGATATGGTCTCTAAGATTGCTACTTCAAATAATCAGTTGGAATCGGACTTGGATGGTGTGCGGGCTTTAGAAACTACTGGCGGTAGCCTGCCTGAAGGTAAATTGGATGTTAAGGTTCCCAAAATCTTGAGGGACAACCAACACGACCAACCCTCTCAAGTAAATGCTCAACAGAATGTTATTGATATGGCTTCTGGGAGACCTGATCCTGTTGGAGAGATGAATCAGGTAGTTTCAGCTGGTTTTGAACATCCGCCTTGTGCAACTGCAACAAAAGCTGAGAATGAAACTAGACCTGGTCAGCCAAATGGGTTCAGCAACATCAAATTAGATAGGAAAAGTATAAATGAAGGTCAAAATAGCAATGCAGTATTGGGCACAAAGGGTTTAGATTCGGAGTCCTCTTGCACCCAAGCTAGCCTAGGTGTAGATGTAAATAATGATAATGACATGTGTACTAATACAAGGAATGTCTTATCTAATGGGAACACTATGGAACAAACCTCAGATTTGGAAGAGACAATAAATTTAGCAGGTGGTGAAGTGATTAAAGAAAAGAATGAGTCCAGGGACGTTGATGAAAAGAATGAAACTAACGCTATTGAAAAAAGAAATCAGGCCATGGATGTTGATAGTTGTTCTATTACTAATGCTTGTGATTCTGTTTATCAAAACCATTCTGGCAATGGTACTATAGTCAAAGTTGAGGAAGATGTGAATATAAGTAGATTTGAACCTCAAAATGAGGTGAAATATCCTTCCAACATAGAGGGAGTGCAACAAAATGAACATATCCCATCAGATACTGAGAGAAAAGTGGAAGATGTGTTGGGTGATAATTCCAACCCCAGCAAGGAAAACTTATGCACTGGCGTACTTCAGGAATCTATGGATGCCTTTGACTGTGAGATTCCAGTGACTGCTTTGCTGGGGAGGGACTCTTCTGCTGCCCCTGAACCTCAAACGTGTTCTGGTAACCATTTAAAGGCAGACAAGGCACATGAAGATTCTATTCTTGAAGAGGCACGAATTATAGAGGTTCTTTGTTTACCTTCTGTCCTGGTTTATGTTCTCTTATTGTCAAATTTGTTGGAACTTCATTTATTTTTTGGTTGTTCATGAAGTTATAAAAGATTGACATAATGTAGTAAACAGGCTAAGCGTAAGAGAATTGCAGAGTTATCTGTTCGCACTTCGTATTCAGAGAACCGGCGAAAATCTCAATGGGATTTTGTCCTTGAGGAAATGGCATGGTTGGCAAATGATTTTGCACAGGTCTGTTTTTCTAGGGATTTGATTCAGTCAATATCATTTCCAATCATTTTTTTTCTTTCTCTAAAAGATCGTCTTCTCAATTTTGGATCTATCTATCACACTATTTGAAGCACAAATATTTTCAAAGCTTACTGTAATGAAGTGCATCCAGTTTTATCCCTGTTGTAAGCCTTTTATTTCCCTTATTATTTCTTATAGGAGCGTCTCTGGAAGATAAATGCTGCAGCTCAAATATGTCATCGGGTTGCTTTTAGTTCTCGGTTGAGATTTGAACAACAAAACCAATGTTGGGAGATGAAAAGAGTAGCTCACTCCTTGGCAAAGGTTGTCATGCAATTTTGGTCTTCAGCAGAGGTGCTTCTAAATAGTGATGATCAAACTGTTGTTCAAAAGAACTGCAAGTATGGTTTGGTTGGATCAAAGAGGATTGGTGGGAATGAAGTTTCTGAGGACAAGATTGGAGAATCTGATATGGTGCTTGTTATTTACTGTCTCTTTTTCTGATCACCATTTTGGTCTATGTGATGATAGTATTTCAGTGTTATACAAATGGTTTTTCTTGCTTATTCATTTAATATTCAGCAATTGTTCATTGCCTAGTCCATTGCTGGTAGGTGTTTCACTTTCTATTTTTTCATATATAATAATAAAATCTGGTTGGCTGTAATGTTATAGTTTTTCAATCAATGACCTTTTAAGTAAATATGAAGTTGTATATAACTGATGAATCTGGAAAATGTTTAAAGAAATGATACAAGATGGAGGGAAAATGGAGACAGATGTATGCAGATAGCCATATTAAACATGGGAGTAGCAGTTTATTTTCTTTTATAAGCTCATGTGGTTATTTGAAGGTTGGATTTATTTGAAGATGTTATTTCTTTTGGACCTATTTTTTTTGGTCAACTACAAATATTTGCAGAATTGGATCAGATATTCTGCAGCATATGTTTTGATTGTCCTGCCAATAAGCTCTAGCTCAAATGGCACCTCCCCTAGTAAAAGCAAGGTGGAGGCCAAGGTCATAGATTCATGTCCAAACAGTGCATGTGTAATTACCAATAAAAAAAAACATATGTCCTTATAGTCAGATAGATTTAAATTTTTTTTTTTGTTTGATAAATAATGATTATATTGAACCCAAAAAACATCAAGTATGCAGGAAGTATACTGGATGTAGATTACATCTAAAGCTTTAATAGTACAATTATCAATGAATTCTAAATAGATTTTAATTTTAAAACCACTTATTGAGGCATATGGACCACTTAACTTCTAAATTTCATTATTTAGTTTTTAAATGAGATCAGGGTGTTTGAGTTCAAGTGATGTATCTTGTAGCTTTAGAACTGTTTGTTATCTGAAGCCTATAGATCTGTTCTTCTGATGGAAAATGCTCATTTTAATGTCTTCATGATTTTTTTTTTCTCCCTATGGAGAGATGTATTACTGTTTTATTAGGCAGTGTCTTTTCTTTATTGTGCTTTAAGATTCTTGGTTCTAGGATGAACACAAGTGAATTTTCATTTAAATATTAGAGTTTTTGTCTTACCTTTGTGTACTATATTTTAATGATATTTATGTTGGTCCTTGGCAGGAGATGATCAAAGAATCAGGGACACAATATCCCAGAAAAAATCCTTCAGTTTCTGTACTGGGATATGCAGTTAGATTTTTGAAATATAACAGCTCCCTTGGCCCTCTTCAAGCGGAAGCACCAACAACTCCTGACAGGATATCTGATGTAGGAATTGTTGAAATGTCATGGGAGGATCATCTTACAGAAGTATGCTACAAGTTCCTGATAGCCTTTTAGATGACCTGCATAAACATGCCACACTACTTTGTAGACATGACTCATTTTTTTGCTTATTTTACTTTTGTTTCATATATTTAATCAGTGATGCCTATGGAATTTATTATACGTTGAGTTTCTGGCTTGGCAGGAAAGCCTCCTCTATTCAGTTCCATCTGGTGCAATGGAGAGCTACAGAAAATCTATTGAATCTCATTTGCTACAGTTTGAGGTAAATAATTGTCCATCAAGATGGTTGTTTTAAGCATTTTCAAATTGGGAGTACGTTGTCATATATCTTTTGCCAATAACTCATTCATCTGTTTCTGTTGTTCTAGGATGAATTTCTGTTTTTTCTTTTATATGACAACAGTATTATGCTAATGTATTTTATAAGAATCTTTCCTTTGCAACTATTATTTTAACAGATTGAATTGAATTTTTTCAGAGAACTGGGAGTAGCATGCAAGAAGAAGTTGAGACATCAACATATGATGCTGTAGCAGGTATTGCTGTGACTTATGTAATATTGCAGTCCTCATGTTTGATCTAGGGCTCCTTAAAAGTTTAATTTTCAAATTCAGAGTATGGATATGAAGAGAATGCGTACGATGAGGATGAAGGAGAAACGAGCACGTTTTGTTTGCCTGGAGCCTTTGAAGGTAGCAAGTCAACAAAATTTGCCCAGAAGAAACGGAAACACTTAATGAAATCATACACTTCAAGATCCTTTGAAGTGGGAGCAGATTTGCATTATGGACAATGTACAACTGGAACTCAACAATCCATGTTGATGGGAAAAAGGCCTGCTAGTCTTAATGTTGGTTCAATTCCTACAAAACGTATGCGTACTGCTACCAGGCAAAGGGTTTTGAGTCCTTTCGGTGCTGGAGCAACTGGGACCATACAGGCTCAAGTCAAAACAGATGCTTCAAGTGGAGATACTAATTCCTGTCAGGATGACCAGAGTACTTTACATGGTGGATCGCAGATCCAGAAAAGTGTTGAGGTTGAGTCAGCTGGGGACTTTGAGAAGCAGTTGCCGTATGACTGTGCAGAAACATCTATAAAGCCTAAAAAGAAGAAGAAGGCGAAACATCTGGTACATAGGAACTCCTATATTTCAAGTTTCAACAGACACCAAGGGCATTCTTATTCCCTTGAAAATTAATGATATATTTCTTTCTGATTTTCTTACTTTTTTCTCTGTTAAGTTGCTTGAATTCTATATGCTTGCAGGGTTCATATGACCAGGGATGGCAGCTGGATTCTGCTGTTCTTAATGAACAGGTGATCATCATTCTGTTCATTGGATAAAGTAGCTTGATTTGTAAAGATTCTTCGTTTTTTTTTCTTTTTAAATATATCTGACTAAATCTGCCATTATGGTAATAACTTGGCAAATTTATGCTATTAGGGAGGAATATCATTTATGATCTGCTTTGTCTGACAGTGCTTGGGTGCTTACGTAATTTCAATTCTCGAAGTCTTGGCTTATGAGAAACTATTATAGAAGGGCATTATCTTTTATGTTGCATTTTCCACCTGTTTAAGTTCATGTTATCACATGCTTATTTTAATTAATTATAGTTTATAGTATTTGGTAAGAAGGTGTTGAAGTTTTGGAATTTCATTTTCCAGCCACTAGGATAAATGGTATGTGATAGTAGAGAAATGGCTAATAACTTATAGGACTTGGTCATCATGGCTGCTGTCAGTTTTTGGCTGCAATCCACGTAGAGGTTGTGATTAGCTTTTGCGGGCAAACCTTTTTGGTGGAGAGACGTATTATATGTCCTCTAGTGACTGCGATGGTTCAAATGTAGGATAAATGTTCTAAGAGAGTTTGTTTAGCAAGTTGAAGTGAAAAGATAGGCCCTTTGAAGAGGAAGGGAGCTTTGGGAAGTTTTTGGCGATAGGGAAGCTATAATTGTCTTGTCCAGCAGTTGGGTGAACCAATTATAGAAATAGCAGGAGTATCATAAAGTCAAAGTGGATGTTCTTTTTCTTCCCTCATCTTGTTTTGTTAGCAGGCTTGAGTTTGTTGACATAAGTTTCTATGAGGAGGGTATTGCTTCCTTTTTTGGTATTTGCATGTTGTCAGTAGCGTACATGTTTGTTCCTTTTATTTTTTTGCTTTTGGTCTGTTCTTTTTCCAGAAATAAATACTGCATACTGTGAAATTTTTTGTAGAAAGTATTCAAATAATTTATGGTGCCATTTGACTTGTAGAGGGATCATTCCAAGAAGAGATTGGAAAGTCTTCATTTTGAATCTAATGGAAACAGTGGTAAAGCTCCTCTTTCTCTCCTGTTAGCTTTATAATTTGTTTGACAAACATACTTAGTAGTTTGTGTTCTTTATCCTTATTATTTTCAAATGTTTCTCTGAAGGTTTATATGGGCAACCTAATGCCAAGAAGCCAAAGATTATGAAGCAATCACTAGATAATACTTTTGACAACATTACTCCAATGAGTGGGTCCATTCCCTCCCCTGTGGCATCCCAAATGAGTAATATGTCCAACCCAAATAAATTCATTAAATTGATAGGTGGTCGGGATCGGGGCCGCAAAGCAAAAGCGCTGAAGGTACACTTGGGGTTGCACTATTTGATAGGGCTTCTAACAGCTTGTTCTCATAATTGCTAATTTACCTTGTTTGTATTTTTCTCCATGAACTTAGCAATTCACCTTCTTTGCAGATATCTGCTGGGCAGCCTGGGTCAGGAAGTCCATGGTCGCTATTTGAAGACCAGGTTATTGTAGTCCCATATTTGTTCCAACTGTGGTTCTAGACTTTTTACTACCACTAGGTAGCTGAAATGTTATCATTCTTATTATTTTGTTTGTTATATTAGGCACTTGTTGTCCTTGTACATGATATGGGTCCTAACTGGGAGCTCGTGAGTGATGTTATTAACAGTACTCTGCAGTTTAAGGTAGGCATGTATTTATTTGTCAATTTTTGACTTTGTGGCTGTCCTAGCTCAGCATGCTTTATTTTTATTGGTAAAACGGTATTATATTTTCATTTCAATTTGATAATGTTTTGGAAAATCTTGTTAGTTGTCTTTTATGCACTAGTCCCATTGACTTCTCTCCAACATGTGCAGTGTATTTTTCGTAAGCCTAAAGAGTGCAAGGAGCGTCACAAATTTTTAATGGACAGGAGTGCTGGTGATGGGGCTGATAGTGCAGAAGATTCAGGGTCTTCCCAGTCATATCCATCTACATTACCTGGCATTCCAAAGGCAAGAATTTTGATACCCTTTCTGACAATGCCTTTAAGTGTATCTGTGATTCTGTGTATTGGCATGATGTTTGTGTATTGTTGCTTATTTTGGCTTCTTGTATTGTCTGGTGTTATGCAGGGCAGTGCCAGACAATTGTTTCAGCGTTTGCAGGGGCCAATGGAAGAGGATACCATCAAGGCTCATTTTGAGAAAATCATTTTGATTGGGCAGAAGCAGCACTACCGGAGGAGTCAGGTTTGTATTTGAAGTACAAGTTAGATGTCTCTTTGCTGATCCCAACACATTAGTTGAAATTTGAAGTGTATTACTAATACCACCTCTGTAGAATTCCTATCCTTACAAATATAAGTTGATTTTTGTTAACTTCAAAGGGATCTTTTTTTTTTTTTGGTGGGGGGGGGTGTGGGGGAGGGTGCTGCTCAAGGGCTGCATATTTATATTGAAGTGTTTTCAGCTTCCAACATTTGCCAGACCAGATAACATCTTAGGATGCACCCTATATGAGCTTTATGGTTGAGGTCCATCCTATATTTTAAGAAGTCAATTTGTTGGTTAATCTCCTACCCACTGCTTCCTAGGATAGATATTATATATTATATTCACTATTACGTTTTTGCCATTGTTTGAATACAAGTTGTTGCTATAAGGAATGTCTGCTGATTTTGCATTCCTAAGAGTAATGTTTTATCATGCACATTATTTAAGTCAATCAGTTACATTTAAATATATTATCTTTTAATTTTTTGATCTTTGCCTGGAAACCTGTTAAAGTTTCAGTATTGGTTTTGGTGGTTGTTGTATCAGTCCTTGAGACTGAAATGAACTCACTAAATCTGTTCTTTTGATTTTTTAACTGGTTAGTTATACATGGCATGCACCTAGTTGGTCTTGAGTTTATGACCTCATCCTCCATCCTATTATTTTGGGAGGAGGAAGTTTGAGCTAGAGCTTATTGGCATCTTTTCTTTTGAATTTATGGGAAGGCTTTTGAATGGTTGTTCTCACTATGCCATGAAATTGGGATTGAATTTTAAAAAATATTCAAGTTTGTTAGATCTGAAAAGATCTGGCTAATGAACTCTAGCTCAAATGGTGCTTCCTCCCTTGTAAGAACAAGCTTGAGGATAATGTTGCATTTTCAAAACTCACTGGGTGTGTGCATAATTTACAAAAAAGGATTATTTTTTGTCATTTCATATATGCACATGGATAAACTTAAAAGATTGTAGAAATTTGTTGGCTGTTTCTTTTTTAGCCTGCACATATGCACATACATAATCTCTATCCTTTGTCCAGCATTCTTCCCACCCTGTTGCCTTGCTATCTGAAAATTGGTCTGCACCATAATTGTGTTGGTGCAGTCTTTCATGACATTCCCTGATAACATGGTCAACTTAAATCCCTTCTAATAAAATATGTTTGTCAAAAATAGAGATGGATTATCAAGTCTAGGGCCCCAAATTTGATTGAATTTCAAGGGCACACATAAAATGTGATGGTTTGCTCTTATCAAAAAGAAAGAAAAGAAAAAAAAAGTGATGGTTTGTAGCTGTATAAAGTGAAATGACATCTTAGATGTTGGAAATTACAGACTTAAGACCTGAAAGTGATCTACGTAATCTTTGTATAAGTTTTTGTACCTTTTAAACTCTTTGCTGACTACTAATCTGTCTTCTTGTGTATCATGTGAAGAATGATAACCAGGATCCAAAACAAATTGCAACAGTTCACAACTCTCATGTTGTTGCTCTTTCCCAAGTCTGCCCAAATAACCTGAATGGAGGTTTTCTAACGTAAGTATTGGTGCCTTTTCACACATATTAATGGTATTTCCTGGTACTAACTCATCAGAATTTTCTTATATTCCTGGCTCTTATGTGTAATTGTTACTGTTTTATGCAAGAAATTGCAATATTAGTTTTATTTTTGATGTTTGGATGAAGGCCCCTTGATCTATGTGACGCAACCACATCTACCCAAGATGCTCTTCCGCTTAATTATCAAGGTTCTCATACAAGTGGTTTAGCAATATCAAGTCAGGGTGCTGCTGCAACAATACTTCCGGCTTCTGGGCCCAATTCCGCACTACAAGGATCTTCCAGTATGGTTCTTGGCAGTAACTTGTCATCGCCATCTGGTCCACTTACCTCTGGCAGGTAGTCTGCCGTTATATAGATTGAGTTTGTAAAATTTAATGTTCTTTCTATTCTTACCTTTAGTTTTTGACTGTCGTCGTTACATCTTTTAGGGATGTCAGATACAATGTTCCAAGATCATCTTTACCAGTTGATGAGCAAAGAATGCAACAATACAATCAAATGTTATCTGGTAGAAACATTCAGCAGTCTAGCATGTCTGTTCCTGGGGCACTTTCTGGAGCTGATCGTGGTGTGCGTATGCTACCTGGTGGAAATGGTATGGGCATGATGTGTGGAATGAGTAGAGGCATGCCAATCTCAAGGCCAGGGTTTCAAGGAATGGCCTCATCACCTATGTTGAATTCTGGGTCTATGCTTTCTTCCAGTATGGTGGGGATGCCAAGCCCTGTAAATATGCACTCTGGGGCTGGCCCGGGTCAAGTGAATTCTATGTTAAGACCTCGCGAGGCTTTGCATATGATACGGGTGAGTTTTATCTATTACTTTTTCTTATGCTGTGGTTGCTGGGTTTGGATGGCATCATTTAGTTTTGGTTGTTGGCTTTTGTTTTTTTGTGTGCGTGCATGCATACACTCAAAAATTAAAATAAACTGCAAAGAGAGAAATTGAAAAATTTGAAGCCTAATAATATGCCGGCCTCTTCTAGGATCAGTGGATGTGACCAGTTTGACATTATTCGCTCAAGTGGCATTGATACAGCTCTTGATCTTACTTTCTTGTTTATTTCTGGGGGACCTGAGGTTGGGGTGGGGGAGTTGTTGGGGCGCATTTGAGATCATTTATATGCAGACCTGTTAGCTGGCAATTTGAGCAATTTATAGTTTGATGTGAGCAGTCAGGACCGTTGAAACAATAGTACAACCCCTGAATAGTTCTCATATACTGCAATAGGAGCAATGGGTTGAGCCTGTGTTGTTTTAAATTAGAGTTACTGTTAAGGGCTGTTTACATTTCTGAACAGGCCCATCTTGTTAAAGCCAAATTCACATCTCTCTCTCTCTCTCTCTGCAAACACAATATTCCAAAATGTTCTTGATCCCACTTTGCTACTTGTTTGATGTCAACATTGTTCATTTTTCTACTAATACATTATTTAACTGTTTAAAAAGGAACCACAATTATTAATATCTCGTTTTATAACACATCATCATTGCTATATGGGAATGAATGCCATTCTTGAACAAACTAATTCACCAGTGAGGAAGAGTAGGTTGAAACTTGAAACAAGTTGTAGGAATAGAGAAAGGTAGAGGAAGATCTAACAAACATGAGTAGTAGTAGTAGAAAAAGACATGTCAATTAAGTAGGTAATGTAGAGTATATTTTGGATAGAATAGAATGGCGAAAAAAATACATGTAGCTGCTGACCTTAGTACAACGGTACAAGGGAAGTATATAAAGAAATAGCCCAAAAAGAGGTAAAAAAATTAAAATCTATACAAAGGTTAACTAGAGGCTCAAAGTATTGAGGAACTCTAAAAAATCTGCAGAAAATAAAGTGAGAGAATTCGAAATCTAGTCATACGGAGTCTTCAAAAAGAAAACTTCAACTTTGTCCTGTGTATTCCTTTCCTCTCAAAACATTGGGCCTTTCCTTTCTCCAAAGACACCACATTAAACACAAAGGAACAAACTTTCCAAATCTCCTCATTGCTTCTCTTGCCAAAACGTCACTTCCAACAATATAACAAATCCCACAAAAGATGTTATGCGAGAAACACCAAACAAACCAAAAAACAACAATCATATTTTCCGAGCCAATGTATAATTTAGGAAAAGATGAGCCATGCTTTCTCTTTTGCTCTTGCATTTAATGCACCAATCCATAATCTTGAATCAGCACTTCGATTGTCTGTAGTCAAGATCTTATCCAACGTCACACACCAGGAAAAAAACCACCCTAGGCTGTACACAAATTTTCCAAATGCTCTGCCAAGGATTTATTAAGTTTGCCTCTGTACTTACTGTTCAAATTAACAATCTGGACAACCCCTCCCTCTCCCTTCCCCCTTCTTCTGTTATGAAAAAAACCCACCCCTTAATAAGGTTGCAGAATTATAGAATTCAATGCCTTCTCTCTCTTATGTTATTTTTGGAAAAAAATACTCAGTTGCAGAAGTAGTTGATATTTCCGTTTGATGATCTTTTGTCTTTCTTCAATAATTTCCAACTTTTTTACATATTCTGTAATTTCCATATATGTTTAATCAGTAATGGTTGCTTTGATTATACTTCACTGAATGTGTATTTGTGTTATAGCCTGGCCATAACCCGGAGCATCAAAGGCAAATGATGGTTCCTGAGCATCAGATGCAGGCTACGCAAGGGAACAGTCAAGTTATTCCCCCTTTCAATGGGTTGAGTTCTGCCTTTACTAATCAAACTTCACCACCTGTTCAGCCATATGCAGGTCACTCCCAGCAGCAGCATCAGATGTCTCCACAACAGTCCCATGCTCTCGGTAGCCCTCATCACCCTCATATTCAGGGCCCCAATCATGCAACAGGTCCCCAGCATACAGCCTATCTCCGCATGGCTAAAGAAAGGCAGCTGCAGCACCGGTATATGCAGCAGCAGCAGCAACAGCAACAGCAACAATTTGCTGCATCTAATGCTTTGATGCCACATGTCCCACCACAGCCACAGCTTCCCATATCATCCTCTCTTCAAAACAGTTCCCAGATTCAACCTCAAACTTCGTCTCAATCTGTATCTCTGTCACCTGTAACACCACCTTCCCCTATGACTCCTTTATCATCTCAGCACCAGCAGAAACATCTACCACAACATGGGCTTAGCCGAAATCCCGGTGCGAGTGGGTTGACCAATCAGATGGGGAAGCAACGCCAACGACAGCCACAGCAGCAGCAGTTTCAACAATCTGGCAGGCACCACCCTCAACAACGTCAACAAGTGCAAGCTCAACAGCAGGCTAAACTTTTAAAGGGAATAGGAAGAGGGAACATGCTGGTTCATCAGAACCTCTCAATCGATCCATCTCATCTAAATGGCCTTTCTATGCCTCCAGGAAGCCAAGCTCCGGAAAAAGGAGAGCAGATTATGCACTTAATGCAAAATCAAGGCTTATATTCTGGGTCTGGCTTAAACCCAGTTCAACCGTCCAAACCACAGGTTCCTTCTCAATCTTCAAACCATCCCCAGCTGCAGCAAAAGCTTCTTTCTGGCTCAGTGCCCCCTTCGTCAAAGCAACTACAGCAGATGCCTTCTCATTCTGATAATAGCACTCAAGGCCAGGCTCCCCTTGTTCCTTCAGGTCACACATTATCTGCATCCCATCAAGCTGGTCCATCAGCAGTTGTTGCTTCGAATCACCACCAGCAGCTGCAGCCGCAACCACAGCCACACCAAAAGCAGGTTAATCAAAGTCAATCAAGTGTTCAGAGAATGCTCCAACAGAATCGTCAAGTGAATTCTGAGTTGCAGAATAAATCTCAAACTGATATATCTCCTCAAGCTGACCAGCAGGCTGTGACTAGCGTTTCTCAGGTGAGTTCTAGCACAGTTATGTCTCAGGGCTGTATTGATTCAGCCAATGTGGTACCCGTTGTTTCATCTGCCATTGCTGCTCAGTGGAAGGAGTCGGAACCGACATATGATTCTAATCTGCCTAATTCGGCAGCTCAAGTGGGTTCCATTGGGGGCCTGCCTGTTTCAAGTTCAGCTGGGAGTGAGCCATTACCACCTATTAGTCAAGGTTTAGGTGCCAGGCAGCTATCAGGTAGCTTGCCCTCACATGGACTTAATGTTGGAGCACAATGGCAGCCTCAGTTACCCCTGCAACAGTCACCTACAGCTCCACCCCCATCACAACAACAGTATCAGCCACAGGAACAGCAGCAAGAACAACAATCACCCCAACATCTTCTGCAGCCGCCGCAATCTCAGCAGCAAACGCAGCTTCTGCAAGCAGGGCAAGGCAGTTTGTACATGAGGCCCACTAATTCGAAACTGGAATGAATCAATTTAGTGGACTGAGCATTCTGATAGCGATCAACCTGCCGGGATAGGGTCTGCATGCCCTTGTAACAGCAGTGTACAGGTATTATTATTTTCAGTTCCCTCTGCAATTGTTGCTTGATATATGCAGATATGATCTTGTGTTAAGCTATTTGATTTCTGAAAAGGGTTTTCATGGGTCAATTCATTCCCATTCAAGGGATGGGCTGGCATCATTTGTCAGTATATATACTCTAGAATTATTCAAAGCCCTTTTCTAAAAGCTTGGTAGTCCAATTTTATTGCATATAATTAATTTCATAATATATTACTATTCATTATGTTTTTTTCCCAGCCTGAACAAAGATCATGAAAGTTGGAAATCATTTCTTAATACTATATTATTTATTTCATAATGTACTATGTCATCACGATTTAATGCCTACTTACTTTTCTTGTTTTGTGCATGTGTGGTATAAACCTGTATTATATTTTTCCCGCTTAAATTGTATAGTCCTGCTTTTTTTTTTTTTTTGTCCCAAACATAATCCAAATTTGAAATTAATCTTGGTTGGTTACTCTCAAGTTACTACATATCTGATTCAAGCATATCTCTCTGATTTTTTTTTTTTTTTTTTTTTTGGGGTTGGGGGGTGGGACATTCTTACATATTTTAGTGAAGATAGCTGACTTGAGGTGTGGGGTTCTGATGTGCAGATAGAGCTGGCGATTCATTTGGGCATTGCAGGACAGAAAGAGATGGTGATCCTTTTTTGCAGGTTCTGTCAAAAAGTAAACTGAAGCATTGGCAGGGCATTATCATCATTATTTTTTTGTTTTTTTTTTTTTTTTTGGGAAAATCTTGTAAATTACCACTGGTTTAGAGTTTTGGGAAGATAGAGATGGATATAGAGGTATGTGTACAGGGTTCTTATTTCTCCTTTTCTTGTACTTCCTTTTTTTTATCCCCCTCCTTTCCTGGTTCCCTGCTCCTGCAGAGGGCCCTATTCCTTTTTGCCCCAGTAGATTAGTGCATGTATTATTTACTCTTTTAGATTAATGGGGTAGCAATCATTGTTGTGGCTAAAGCCTCTTGGAAATTTTGTGAATATAAGGTTTATGGTGTATACACTGGTCAGTGGTGTTAGAACAATCATCATGTGTCACTGCCAGGTGCGCCTGTGGAATTATTGTAATTTGTAACAACTTTCAGTTTATACAATGCCGCAAGCCTTCAGTTTATCCTTTTCCTGCTATGTATATCGATCAACAAGCCCTTGACTCTTCTATATCTATCTGTTTTAAGGTTTTTCTGATTTTAGGATTATGCTTGCTAATGATGATTTCTATGTTGCTGGGAAGTTTGGTAGGCTGATGATGATGAAAATTTGTAACTTGTTGAGTGCAGTTTTAAGAGTTACTGCTGTGCTGATGAACATTACCTTTATTCTGGTACGTATTTGATAAAATATTTGTAAGTATTGTCATTTGGTTGTGCAGAGCATTTGAGGTGTATTTATGGCTTGTGAGATTTTAATTTTTTATTATAGCTTAGGTTTCGTTGATGTAATTTGTTTTTGGTCTGTAATTTGTTTTTGTTGGCATGAAAGAAATTGTCATGATTGAATTTTGGAAGTGGCACTAAATTTGCTATATTTGCAATCAAAACCCGTGTAGACACTTCGTTCTGAACTGTCTGGATTAGACAACTTGTGTATACATCAATAGTTCAGAGACACTGATCTTTTATTTTTAATTATTGGTTCAAAACTAGATGGGTGCGGTTTTATGCTATGAAAAGTATGTAAATTTTTAATGTCAAGTTACAATATTTGTAATTTGTTTGATTTCACATATAACTTTTCCTACTACTGCAAAGTGCAAAGTGCAAAGTGCAAAGTGCAAATTGGGGTCTAGTTTAAAAGTTCTGAGAAGAGACCCTAGTACGACACAAGCATGGTGATAATTATCTTGTTTAAAAGGGAGGGCTGCCAGCCTGCCACTGTGTTGTTAATGCCACTCAACCTAAAGACTTAACAATGGAAAATAAAGTCTTATTATCATTTATCACAATTTACAAGTTCCATAGTCGTAACCACACTTCATTGCTAAAAGATGAGATGCAATATCAAATGTAACTCGAGCTATCTTCTCTTTGGGACTTGAATTATCTTTTCTAGGTGGCCAAAAAAAAAAACAAAGTACCCCTCTTTAGAGCTTTGATTATTGTTTTTGAATCTCCTTCAAAATGGGGCTTTTTTTTTTTTTTCAGTGGCAAAAACCACAAACTTTTATTAATAAACTACAAAATCAGCAACTCAGTGTTGCAAGGCTTCCCCACCTTTTCGGCCAAAGCAAAAGAAAGACCTGTCCTGATGAATCACGCACCACAACACCAATCCCTTGCTAAACAGTGTGAGAGAAAGAAACATCGCTCCATCAAAATTTATTTTATACTAGATGGTTTTGGAGAAGGCAACAATTTGTCTTTGTTTCAGCTTTTTATTGTTTTTGAATCTGCCTTCAAAGTGGTCTCTGTTGTATACCAAAATCTGTGGCAAAATTACAGCTCGCATCTCTGATCATCTCCAGCAACTCAGTGTTGCAGTCTGGTCTTGTTTCGGTGAAGCAATAAGCAGGTATGACCTGTCACCACAGCTCCAATCCCTGCCTCCTCGCTCTCGTTAAACATCAGGCATCAAAAGATATTTTATACAAATTTGAACCTAATTATCAAATTTGAATTGCTCTTGAGGTTTTGAGCTTAGAAATTGATATTTGATTGTTTCAACTTCAATCCTATTATACTTTTCTTTGATTTAATCATGTTTATTGTTGAAATTTCTTCTTAAACCCATCTTTAACACTAGATCTAGTTCTCCATACCACATCAAGTGGTATAAGAGCTAAAGATCCTAGATCTGAGCCACTACATTCAAATTTGAGTAAAAGGAAGCACCTTTAAGCTATGGTTGATCATGGTAATAGTCACAGGGTAGAGGAAATCAAGACCAGAAGATAAGATGGCTGAGATGAGGCATATGATTGAAGATCTGTCGCAAGTTGTACAAGCTCTTCAATGACGAGAACAAGCACTGGTGTACGGAGATTCTGCAAAATGACCATGAACTCTGGGACATACCGGAAGATGGTCTCAACAATGAGAAAAAAATATGGTAGATGAAAATTCCTTTCAGAAGCTGCACCAGTAGGAAATGTGGCACAAACCAGATTAGAGAATCAGTTGGTGTGTGAGATTGGATGAAGGATGAAAATTGAATGAGTTTTTTTTTTTTAGATTGGAATTCTCTATCAATATATTGGAGTAATTAAAATATTCAAGAAAGTGATGCACACCAAGTTTTTTATGCAAGTCCTAAGAGATTTTGTAGGACATGGAAGCTTTGCATGCACATGTTGATTTGAAAAACCAAATAGTGTTTGATGAATTTCAAAAGATAAAAATACTTCTACTACACACACACACACAAGATTTCATCATGAGATGCAAGGATGAGCCTGAGTAAATTTGGAGAACAAAGTTGTCTCAAATGATGATGATTTATCCCACATTATTTGGTTTATATTACAAATTGAAGAAAATATCTCAATCTTGTTATAGACAAGTTACTGAGAAGCTATTTCTTGATGTACTTAGATGACAAAGAAAGAAATTATGGAAAATATTCTTCAGAATTCCAATAGATTGTGAAAAATTGAAGCCAACCTAGAGAGCATTGATGGAAGTTATTCAAACGACACCAATACAGAAAAACGTCTAGAATACAACGAAAAGGGGCAAAGATTGATGCTAGCTAACTCTAGGACAAGTTTTCTCCAATGCAACGAGTGCTAATGGAAGTTCTTCTCATTGCACCAAAACAGAAAACTGTCTAGCAAACAACAAAAGGGGCAAAGATTGATGCTAGAAATACCCACCTAGCAAGACTGTTTGCTTTTGTTGGCAAGCAATTTGTACATGCCCTCCAAAGAAAGTGTTTTTTCAGCCTGGGGGATATACAGAGGAATAGACCTGATCTGCTGTGCTTCGAAGGAGAGGAAGCATGAGTCAAGCAATTGGTCGTTCCACACACACGCATCAGAGTCCAACAAATCTGCCACTCGAGCCTCACTGCCCAGAGTTGAAGAAACTGAAGTGACTGTGCTGATTGAACTTCCAGGCAGCTAGCAATCCTTAAAAATCCGAATAGTTTGCCATCACCCACCCTCCATTTTGCACCCAACAGAATGACTTTTCGCGCCTTCAAAATGCTTTTCCAGGCAAATGAACCCAATGATTGTTTGGCCTCAAAAATAGTATCATTGGGAAAGTACCTTGACTTAAAAACACAATAAAATAATGAGTTTTTATCATGAACAAGTCTTCATACTTGTTTGGCTAGCATTGCATCATTAAACTTTGCTAAATCTTTAAAACCCAACCCTCCTTCCTTCTTTGGTTTACAAAGCATCTCCCAATTTTTCCAATGGATTTTTCTATGCTCACCTTGTTTTCCCCACCAGAATTTCCGAATTAACATCTTATTGTCCCGACAAAGTCCCAATGGTAGTTTGAAGCACCCCACCGCAAAAGTGGGTATGGCTTGCACAACCGCCTTTAGAAGCACTTTTTTTCCTGCTTGAGAAAAGAGTTTTTCTTTCTACCTTTGCAATTTTCCCCACACTCTTAAGGCTTTTCAGGTATATGTGTGACTTATTCTAAAAAAAAGAAAGAAAAGAAGTTATAGGCATAGCTTATCAATAATAAAAAAAGGAGGATAAAATGCAAGCATAAAATTTTAATTAGAAATGGCATTTCCATTGCCCATAGTGTATCCTTTAAATAAATAAAGTCAATGATTTTTGGGCAAGGATTTCCCTAAGCTATTTTATAGAAATTGTTATGAGTACCGAATATATGCATTGCATTTTTATAATTGTTTTTATATTGTAGTGGGGCTTTGTGTTTAGCGTCGTGAATTTTTGTGAGAGGGGTGTGAAAACTTTGGTAATTTATCATTGTCTATGGCACCACTCCTACTTTAATGTACATCTCTAGGTAGGGGTGGCAATTTGTGTTGACATATTGTGTTTGTGTCATGTTGAGTTAGGGGTTTTCGACTAAATGAGTTAACACGAATATTACTCATCAAATGACATGACCCATTTCAACATAGTTAATATTAAACTAGTTGTGTTTGTTGACACAAATCCAACTTTAAACTTGCTTCAAGACCCATTTCAACCTATTTGATAGGGTTGATATTGTTTTAAATTTAATAAACAAAAAATTTCATACAAAGTTATAACTCATAACATAAATTTACCTATAACTCATAACATCTAAAATAAAATAAATATTTGATTGTTATATGAGTTCAATGGGTCATGTTAAAATAGGTCATTTCGTCTCAAAACAAATAAATAATTGTGTCTAATCGTGTCAATTTCAGGTTAAGCAGGTCAACTAGAAATTGACAATTTTCTTGTTGTGTCATTTATATCTTGACCCAATTATGACCTAAACCTATTCAGGCTAAACCTTAACCTAAAAAACCTATGTTGTGTTCATGGATCATATTAAACATTGTCACCTCTACATCCAGGTAAGTTACTATTGGATTACTACTTGCTAGGTTTGAGACCTGAACAAAATATCTACTTACCATATTGTGAAAATAGTATTAGGACAAGATAACGTGCACAATATTTTACTATTTCAAAATCGGAACAAGATCTATTAGTATAACATTGAATCTACATGATAGCAAAAAGATAACAAAATGTATTAAGGGTAAACTGTACGTATACACATAAAAACAGAATTACCCTGTGGTTTATTTTGTAATACTTCCATTTCCTTCCCTTGTGGTTTTTTGAGGGCATTTGCCTTTCGATCACATTTAGAGAGAGATTTGAAGGAAGAAAAATAATTTATTCTTGCCTTTACATCTTTGGTTCTCTCTTTAATTATCTCCTTCAATCCTCATTTGCATTTGTATTCATGTTTACAAGAGGTAAAATTTAATGTAGAACATTATTTTTCTCTCTCTTTTTTAATGGACGTTTATTGCAATTAGTGTTGTTGGTACTTGTTACATTATCAAATTCTGTTAAAATTAACAGAATTGTCTCATAAAATAAAATACAAGAGGGGCCTTATAAAACAAACCATAAAGAAAGTTAGTGTCACAAAGATACATGTTTTAAAGAATATTCATAAAATCTTTTGTCAAACTAGTGCTCTAGTCGCAACATTTTCATAATAATGTTTAGATGACAATTTATTATTAGTTCTTATCTAAACTCACTACTGATATAACTTTTTTTTTAAAAAAATATATTATTAACAACTTACCACTTAAATTTTATTGTGAAAATGTTGTATCTATCTATACCTTTATTCAAAAACTAACACATAGAAAGTCAAATTAATTTGCAGGTAGATAGAAACCTAAACAGAAGGAGAGGAGATATCATAATGAAATATAAAAAGGAAAATTCCATGAGGCTGTGTTTGTGGTTGAGGTCAGGGCCGGATCCGGGTCTAGGTCCGGGTCCATTAATTGCGCGGAACAGGCCTAGCTGGCGCACTAGAATGAGTTTAGTCGTTGACCCACCTAACCTAACCTAACCCACCCACCCACCACCACCGCCCACCACCACCACCACCACCCAACTTAACAAAACATTAACTCACCAAAACTTTCTCAAAACTGAAAAAACACAAAGAAACCAAACTCTCTCTCTCTCTCTCAAGTCGAAACCCTAATTTTCAAATCAAATCGAATAATAATGGGCAGTCCGAGTCCGAGTCCCAGCACCACATCAAAACCACTCCCTTGGACTCACGAAGAAACCGTCCATCTGATCCAAGCTTACCAAGAAAAATGGTACTCTCTCAAACGCGGCCAGCTCAAAGCTTCCAATTGGGAAGAAGTCGCCGTCACTGTCTCCGCCCGCTGCGGTTACGACCACTCCGAACCCTCCTCCAAGTCCGCCCTTCAGTGTCGCCACAAAATCGAGAAGCTCCGCCAGCGCTACCGCTCCGAATCGCAACAGCGCCGCCACTCCTCTTGGCCTTACTTCCCTCTCATGGACTCTCTCCACCGCGGCCCTCTCCCTATTTCCGCTCGCCCTCCCGATAACAACAACAACAACAACAGCAACAGCAACAACATTATTAACGATGAGGATGAAGATGAAGACGATAATGATAATGAGAGCGATGAGGAAAACATTTACAGCATTAGGTCGCGGAGTATCAATTATTTGCTCCGCAAACCTACTGTTGTGAATAGGTTTGCCGGCATCGCGGATGCCGGCAAACCTATTCGGAAAAAGCACAGGGATTTTGCCGATGAAGTCGTCGTTGAGGAGGAGAATGGTGATGATGATGAGGAGGAGGAGGAGAAGGGGAGAGACGCAGTGGTGTCGGAATTGGCGGCGGAGATAAGGAAGTTTGCGGAGAGGTTTATTGGGATGGAGAATATGAAGATGGAGATGATGAAGGATACGGAGAGGTTTAGGATGGAGATGGAGAATAAGCGTTTGGAGTTGATTCTTGATTCCCAGAAGAGGATTCTTGATTCCATACACAGGACTTTCGCTTCGCCTTAGATTCGGTACATCATCAACTTCAATCTTTTTTTTTTTTTTTTTGAAGGTTCATTTTCTTCCTCATCCACCGTTTTTAACAATTTGCAGTCTTGACGTTGTATAGATTAATCTGTAAACTTCAAAATTTTGGCTTTCTACGACTTATGTGGTTCTTTGTTTTTATGTCGTTGTTGAAGTAGTAATCATGTATTCTTCTAGTGATCTAACTTTAATGTTTCGTTGTTAGTGTTTTGTTAAATTTTAAAGTCCCCAAGAGAGGATTCGAATATGTTTTCATTGGAAACACCAGGAAATGTTATTTTACTTAATAGTTATTGATGTTTTGTTGTTAGTGTTAATATAAACCCATTTTAACATGGTGAACTGCAAATTTTTATTTCTGCTTAATTGATGGGTTTGTTCATATTCTTGCTTCTTGTTTGATTTTCTAGAAAATTTTGGGTTTTTTTTTTTTTCTTAAATATGCCAGGTTTTCTGGGTTTTTATCTTCTGTTTAAGGTTTTGTGCACTTTATGTAATCTTTTGTTCCTCCCCACACCACAAGGTTAAAAGCCCTGTTGGTCCAACTAATTCAAATGGCTTATTTTGATTGATTGTGCATGAACTAGCAGTTCTTTACTAAAATCTATATTTTCAAGTCAGTTTTGGACATCTATCTTAAAATTGTTTATATGAGAAATTGTCTTGAATTCTGAGCAATTATGGAGAACTCTGAGGGAAGCTTTTTTGGGTTTCTTCTGTTTAATTTTTATGTAATCTTGGATAGATCTTTTAGAGTTTTTGTCTTCAAAAAATCTCCTAGTAAGATCTTTTAGCATTTTTGAAACAACATTAATTAGTTAGCTATTGTTCAATTTATTCTATTAGTTTTATTTTTTGGATAAATAGGTGAAGTTTTATTGATTGAAACTTTTACATCAATGAACAAGGGGTTCTTACTGGATTTCTTAAATCTTCAGAATCAGGGTGCTCCAGTTCTACTGGTAGCCATGTTTTCTGCAACAGAAACTACTCTCTAAGTTAGCTAACTAGCCAGACAAGACTCTATTCAGAATCAAGTTGCGGCCAACTCCTTTGCACTCCACTCCAGCTCTCACATCCTTATTTAATACTGAGAATCTGCTCTTTAGATTTAATAAGACTTGCATGAAGCCTGGCATCCCTCTGCAGCCATAGATGATAGAGGCTCAAACTCTCACTGTTTAGATGAACAGTTCCCCATCCATCAACTCCTCCCAATTATTCTGAGGTTCAGAGATTAGGCAAAACACCATGATCCCTTCTGGATTCTCTTGGTGAACAAGCATTCAAAAGAGATGATTCCTGTTTTCGATGCGTCTTTATAAGACATACAGGCAGTTTTCCCAGTGTAGCCCCATTGTAGAAGCTTATCTTTGATTGCCTTCCATCCTCCAAGTTCATGTTCGAGAAGTGTAAACTTGAAACAGATCATTCTCCACCACATCACTTCATCTTTCTTGGTCCTCAATTCCTCCCAAGTGGCTGCATGGGTGACTTTACAAAAGCAGACCAAATGACTCTTGTCTTCATCCTTTAGTTCAACCAGGGCCTAATTTGCTTTTGCTTTGAATCTTTACTCAGTTATCTGATGGCCAGTTCTTGTTACTATCCACCCTTGCATCAAACTTGTAGCCCCTTGGTAAAGAATCCCCTTAGGATGCTAGGAAATTTCTGGTTTCTTCTCTTAACTTCAGTGTTGGTGTGCAAAAGCACTTTCCTTTCAACGGACATTCTTGGACCCATGCTACCCAAAGAGACCCTGTATAGCTAAACAAGCTCCAGATATGCTTCATGGCACCTGCTTTGTCTTAATCCACAACGTTTTTCAACCCTACCGTGCCCTCTCTTCCCACAGAAAATTAAGATATTGTTCAGTTGTTTTAACTACTTTCTTAGGGAGTACGAATATGTTGTACCAAATCATTTTTGAATACTATATAGGACAGATTGGAGGAGCTGCAGTCTACCTGCAAATGATAGTTTCGTGTTGGACTGAGAATTTATTCTTGCTATGATCTTATCTGTCAAGGGCTTGCAGTCTTTCATACTCGGCTTACCAGGAATCAGGGGCATCCCTAAATACCTTACTAGTAGGGAGCCTTCCTTGATCGGTGGAATAGCTCCTTTACTAGTCATCCATTCTTTTGAATCATAAGCTTTCTTGAAGTCTACCTTGCACATCTTGCTTTGCCTTTGTTTCTTTGGTAATGCTTTTTACTAGCCCATGAGTAGGCAATCTCTCTGATATGTTCATGCCCGTCACAAATGCAGTCTGATTTGAACTAATCAAGTTCCCAAGGCAGCTTTTCAGTGATACATTATATCACATTACAACAAGCAATAGGCCTGAAGTTTGCTTCATTAGAGGGTTGCGACTTTAGGAACCCAGGTAATTATAGTAGAATTTACCTCCCCAAGGAGAGCTGATTTGAAGAAGGATGCTACTGCTTCTATCACATTGGATTTAACAATAGACCAAGCCTTTGTGAAGAAGAGTGCAGTAAATCCATCAAAAGTCCTGGGGTTTTGTCACTTCCCAAGGAGAATACGTACTTCCAAATCTCCTCTGTGGCATCCACCTGCAAAAATCCCTTCACATTTTTAGGAAGCAGATTAGACAACAATGTTGCCACCCGACCGGTCATATTAGTCTCATTTAGGGCAGAGGATGAACCACCCAATCACTTTTGGTAGAAATCAATCACCATTTGTTTTATTTCGGAGGGACCCTTTATTCATTTTCCATTGCTGTCTAGAAGGCATTTAATTGAGTTCTTTGATTGCCTCACTTTCACTAAGCAGTTAAAGTGTCAGTTATTATGATCCCCAAAGTTCAGCCATCTATTCCAAGACTTCTGCTTAAGATATGACTCCTGCTCTTAAGATTGACGGATACTTGTTGAGGCACTGCTCCTCTTTACTGGTAAGTCTGATGTCACTTGTATTCTGCAGCAATTTGGCCCGGACTGCTTTAAATTTCTGTCTTGTTGGTTCTACTCTCTGAGGGATCCTACCATACAATTAAGCTCTGCTTTTTAGTGGCTTCAAGTTTCCTGCATAGAGCATACGTAGGGGAACCTCTAATCTCTGTCAACCCATGCTTCCTCCAGCTTCTAAAATCTTTGTGGTCACACCAAAATGGTAAAAAGAGTTTGAATGGCTTTGGCTGGCAATTCTTCTTATCCCCAATTGAGACTTACTGGTAAGTCTGATGTCACTTGTATTCTGCAGCAATTTGGCCCGGACTGCTTTAAATTTCTGTCTTGTTGGTTCTACTCTCTGAGGGATCCTACCATACAATTAAGCTTTGCTTTTTAGTGGCTTCAAGTTTCCTGCATAGAGCATACGTAGGGGAACCTCTAATCTCTGTCAACCCATGCTTCCTCCAGCTTCTAAAATCTTTGTGGTCACACCAAAATGGTAAAAAGAGTTTGAATGGCTTTGGCTGGCAATTCTTCTTATCCCCAATTGAGATTATGGCAGGGGAGTGATCAGAGATTCCTGGTTGATGGAATCCTACAACACATTGGGTGAAAGCTAGAATTTATTTGATTAGTTGAAATCCCAAACTAGTCTTTAACTTCCACTCGAGATTTTGTTGTACGGTCACATGCCTGGTGATTCTTTGAGAGTGTAGGCAAGAAATTTATTGGAGAGTGAGCAGTCAAAACCTTCATCAATTTCTCTCTCTGACTACAAAAGTTGTTGCAAGATATCCCCCTTGGCGATTATTTCAAAACAAACCAAAGTGAGTTATAATCTGTTGGAGGTTTAAATTTTCGACAGCCCTTTAGGGTATTTTGAGTTTGGTTCTCTCTCCTCTAGGCAGAGCTTATGCATATTTCACTGCCTTCGGGGGTGTTTTGGTAACATCTGCACTTCTTGTTGTTGATAATTTGATAGTTACAATGGGAGATGAGGATTTGAACCCTGGATGTTTCGGTTGAAAATATCAAGAGATGCTATCCAATTGAGCTACTTGAGAAAGAGGGAATTGGCAGTTGGAAAGAAGGAACAGGGTCTAGAAATTTCTTATCTGATTTATTCAGCATAAATCTTATGACTTGATTTCGCTGCTCTAAACATCTAAAGCCATATTTTCCAAGTGCAACCTCTCCCAATATCCATGCCCATTTTATAGAATATTTTGTCGTCTTGTTTAATGTTTATTTCAGTTTTAGATTGAATGGCAAAATCCAAATTTGGACCAATAAAAGCCGTTTTTCTAGCAATAATGTTAGAGCATTGGAATGTTTTCATACGCTTCAGCATGTTTTTCTCTCAATAAAGTTAGAATGTTTATATACGGTTCAGCATTTTGAATCGTTTCCCCTTTTTTTCCTTCAAATTTAATAGTTACAATAGTAAGTAATTGTAAGTGAACGAGAGATTTAAATCTTGAATACATCAAGAGAAACCGGTTGGGTTATAAGACTCTTAATGGTTTCAATTTGTTAATTGTCTATTTAATAATAATAAAAAAAATTGTTAATTGTCTACTTATCTATCAAAAATATAATACATACAAAGAGAACCTTCATTTTTTTTTTTTTTCTTGACTATCTTTTCAAGAATATAATACATACAAAAATATAAAATGTAACTTAAATTTGATATTAAAACTTGTATCAGTGTATGGAAAACATGACCCAAATCCAATCTTGTCATTTATTCATCAATCGGGTCATTTAAGATCCAATTTTCTTAATCTTTACGAATTAACATTTCAAATTTGGATTTAAATTTAGACATGTTACAAAATCCCATTATTTATTTGGAAAATCAACCATCACGAATAATCAAATTGACTACTCCATGTTTTGCACATGAATTTCGTACCAATTAATTAAATGGAAACCTAGATATATTATTAACTAACAAATTTTAAAATTTTGAACACTTTTAACGATGGATTCATCTTGAAAATGACTCAAAAATTCATGGAACATAAAGAGATAGATGAAGAGTAATATTAAGGTAGAGGGTAGTTGTCACAACCCAAATCCATGGAACATGAATTTAGATGTGACTAACTTGCTGATCTTGCTTATCTCAATAAACATAATTAATTCCAAAATAAAATAAAACTCCAAATAAACAATGCTCTTAATAAACCCCTTACAATTTCCAAGCATTCACAAGTTATAATTAATCTCCAAATACTTAAAAATTTGAAGCAAAATAAAGAAAACTAAAATCCTATAAGGTCCAAGCATTATTGAAGTTGCCTGAAAACTCCCAAGCTCTACCTTGCACCTTACAAAAACTAAACTTTAATGTAAAAATTGAAATTGATGGGGTGAGCAGTGAGCCATACATTTTGTAAGTAATTATACACAATATACATTAGAATAGAGTCAAGCAAAGCATGAGTATTTTGAATTCACAAATTCACTCAATGATGTCAAACATAGTTTTCCAAAACATATAATGAACCACTTAACACATGTAATTAAATATCAAAATCATTCGAAGACACATACAGATAATTGATCGTGAGCACGTGTCACACACACACATATATCATATATTCTCACATTCAATTTTGTGAGCGGATACTAACATCTAACTTTTGTTGATGAGGGTTTAGTACTTAGTCTCGGGACAAAATTGCCTTATGCCATTTTCACCTAAATTATATAGCCTTATACCCCCTTCCCAAACTAATTAGGGAAATGCCCCTCTTTTGAAACTCGACTTTCTCAAAATTGAGTTAAGCCCTATAGTGACATTTTTAAGGACCTATAGTGGCGTTTTGTAACTTGATTTCATGGAGATCGAGTTACAAAACGTCATTATAGGTCCTTAAAACGTCACTATAGATCTTTAAAAACGTCACTATAGGGCTCCAGAATTTTTTTGTTTTTTAAACTCGATTTTGAGAAAATCGAGTTATAAAAGAGGGGCATTTCCTTAATTAGTTTGGGAAGGGGGGCATAAGGCTATATAATTTGGGTGAAAAGGGTATAAGGCCATTTTGTCCCTTAGTCTCACATATAACCCTATGAGCTGGCTTACACGTATATCTTATCAATTTTAAAAACATTTAATGAGTCATATATTACAAAAGCAAAGTTTATACAAAATTAGAATAATTTACTTAATAGTAACCATCATTCCAAATACGAAGGCATATTGAAGATCACAAATTAAACATAAATCAGAAGATGCTTGATTCTCTTAGGGAACGCACAACGATTGAAGAGTTCATAAAAATATTCTACTAATTCTTGAGTAAGTTTGTAAACTTGATTTTCTATAAGAAACGTTTTAAATACCATTCAGAAAATAGGAATATGAATTTGAAATCACTTTATTCTAAACAAATTTAAAGAATAAGAACTTTTTTAGAAAACTTATATTGAAACTCAAATTTTTTTTTTTTTAAATTTAATTTAGAAATCATCTTTTAAATAAGATGCAGATGGTCAAAACAATATTTAAAGGTCAAAGTTTCTCTTTCAATAATATGAAAATGCTTTTGATAAACTTTAGAAAATGCAAGCTTAAAAACTAAACTTTTAAAAACTTTGACTTCTAAGAACTTAATAAACAAAACTTGTGCATACTATGCATAATTACTTACCTCTCTTGCTAATATATCTTGTGTGCGCCAAAAATGAGGTTATGGGGATTAGGCCTCACTTGGGCTCACAATCTACTTGTAAGGTGGGCTAAGGATTTCCTACTTTGGGTTATTCTCGGCACCAAGACTCAACAGACTTGCTTCTCACTCTCACCTTCTTTAATACTTCCGTTGTCTCTTGTGTTTTCTAGTTTACCCTCTTCCCAGTTTCTTCTCTCATTTGCTCAACCCCCTATTTCTTCCTTTGCTTTTCATATTTATAGTCAAGAGTTAGTGGGGAGTTATGATTACTCTTGTGGTTAGTGGAAAGGAGGTCCAATGTCGTTAACTCAAAGTGGGCGTTTAGTTGGGAGTGGGGTGTGGTAGGAGTGGCATTGGAACTGGTTCCCACTTCAAGATAGATGCTCGGCGGCGGTACTTCCCAAGGCATTGCCGAGCATTTGAAAGACAACATGCCGAGCAATTGTCTTCTTACCCGGGAAGTGGTTCACCGAGCAAGGCCCATGTGGCGATGTTAGGTGTGTGCTAATTGAGGTTATTTACTCATTGAGCTTTGAGGTAGCATAAGACCTGGGCTTGTAGCCATTTTGGGCTCGGGCTTGGGCCTTAGGTAGAAAGGGGTTGGTGTCATGGGCCACACTATTGAGTCAGAATCCAAGGCCCAAATGAGTCCGGGTATCACAGTGCCGTACATATCTAATTGCAGCTGAAGCTTTGAACAAAATAATGTTTTAATTAGTGAAATTTTATCCTTTGAAACCTACTAACTAAAATCATTTTCTTCCTTATTGTCCTACAAAAAACTAAGGTGTATCATCCAACGCCTTTCTCTTTCTCTAACTCTTTCTTTTTATGCACTCGTATAAAGAATAGACCCAACAACTTTATTATTTCCAATTAACCTAAATTTAAGGTTTATTAACTATTGACTTGTTTAGATAAGCCGGAACTCCAAGGGATTCCAATAACTCTTAAACTTTTTATTCAAATAAGTTTTATTCTCTTTTCTTTTCCTTAACTAAAAAGAATGAAGACTAAAGGTTTTATATGCATAAACCACAATGTAGCCCTCTACGTTACAACTTCCTTTTTATTGTAAACAGCCGCACAAAATTGTATGCATTAGAACTTTAGAATTCTCACATATTTTGTAGCATCACAAAATCATCTATTCCCATCCTATGGTGCACACGCGTAGCACCTCAACCATATAATAATAATGATGATGATGATGATGATAACAATGATAGTGATAAAAATTGGGTATTATAGTAGTGGAGAGATAAAAAGGTAAAAGAAATGGAGAAAGGTTGGAGAAAGTGTTGGAAAACGTAGTTTTGCATCTCATACAAAACAAGCAACGAAAGCAACATAATAATCTATTTTGTTCATGAGAGATAACATACAACTTTGAATTTTTAGAACAAAGAATAGAAAGCGTACCTTGATGTAGTGAAAATAAAAAACAAGTAGATAGTATCCTGAGAGTACCTTCAATCTTCATCCCAATTTCACATAGTGCCCAAGATGTGTGGTATCTCAATAAGTTCTTATGTACATACTTTTTCTTTAGTTGAAAACTGTGTTCAAGAGAGATCAAAGAGAAAACTTTTTTCTTTTCTTTTAATTGTATATACGTTTTAACTGCCTAGGTAGTTATTTTATTTAATAACTCTTATTAAATAAACAACTAATTATCTAATTGGGTTAGCCTTTTGGGCTAGCCCAATTGGGCTTTAGGGTGTGGCTTGAGATGAGACTGAAGGAGAAATAAGGCTTGAGTTCTAATGGGTTTTGAGCTTTCATCAACTCTTGACAAGTCCAAAGTAACTATTAATTATATAACAAGTAATACTATGGAAATATAATTGCACTCTAGGCTTTATTAATAAATTATATCTCAAGATTCTAATATAATATCATTTGATCCCTCCATGAAACATCCAGAATGAACAAAGTCATAATAAATTGTCACTCAGTAAACCACTATTTTTATTCCTTGAGTTCCTAGTTTAATCTTTTAGTTATTCATATATTTTATGAAATCTAAATTTCTTTAAATATAAACTTTAGTAACTCTTAACTAAAGCGGCTAGGCCTAGCACCTTGAATGACCAGTTTCCATTAAATTTATCTCAAGGGGATATTTTGGGTCAGTTTGGATTGAACTTATTGTTGCTGAAACTGAAAACTGAAAATACTGTAGCAAAATAATTTTTAAATGTGTAAATAGTGCCGTGGGACCCATTTTTAATATTTTTTAATACGTGAGCAGTGTATGCACAGTCGTGAACAAAGCATACACTGTTCATAATAGTAAATGTTGTCTCCCAAAGTCAACAAATGCGGGCAAAAAAAAAAAAAAAAAAAAAAAGGAGAAAATGCGCTTTGAAAACGCAGATGCCGGATTAATTGCTATCCAAACGCCCTCTTTGTGTCTCTGTAGAAAGAGATTATGGATTCCATCTTAAGAATATGTATTCCCTAGCGTCAACACTATTTGCGGTTACTCAACATATTGAGATTTTGACCGTTAAATTAGACCTCACTCCTAATATATCAAAACAACCTATATTTCATGATCGGGTTCACAATCCTCTCCGGATTGAGAGTTTATGAAGATAGAAGTCGTGAAATTTATTATTTATGTGACAATTGTTAATTGAATAATTAATCTCACAGTGGTTCAGTTCAGTGTGCCTTACACACTTAAGACACACCATCACATCAATTAGAAGTCTCCACTTACATGATCAAGACAAACCATCGTAGTTGACATGTTATAGTCTTCGCAGATGAAACAACCAATTTCATCACCGACTACGAACTACATTTTTGAGTTTGCAAGGAAATTTTAATTTATATCTTCCGTAACTAAATCAAATAAACCGCATACAATGCATATGTCAAGGGCTATATGATAATGTCCATTTAAATAGTCTCACATAATTAAACAATTTGATTATTTATAACACGCCAATAAATTGGATTTTAGGGCACAAACCCTAATAGAAAGAAAGTGTAATAATAAGTTGGGAAATTAATAAAAAGACAAATAGTTCAAAATAAGAGAGGGATGATATTTTGATTGTTAAATAATTGAGTTTTTAATCACCTTAAAAGATAATGACATGACGGTTAAAGTGGCTCAACTCAAGAGTAGTAATAATAAATGATGCCTTTTAGCTTTCGGATATATATATAGGCCATATTATTACAGAAATAAAAGCCGACTAAGGCATTACAATTGTAAACTAAAGAGAGGGTTGCCATCTGATTACAAGTATTGGGTTGTAAAGAGGAGGCTATACTGAGTTTTTCTTTAATTGGGACTCCAATTGGACTTGCCTCAGAATGGAGCACTGGCTTCCTTAAATAGGTTGAAGGGAGCATTGGATCCTCTCAAGGATTGCTGAAATTTCCGAAAGGTGAATTGCTTTTACTCAAGGTGAAAACCTTTTCCACCGAAAGCAATTAGTGATTCTGGAAAGTAGTGCTGGACTACTCATGAACCCGTGATTGCGAACTGTTCATGAATAGTGTTCTATCGTTTGTCTTTTAGTGTCGGCCGGGTGCGGGTACTTTTCATCAATAGTGAGTGGTGTTGTAGATGAATAGTAACTTGTCTGGAATAGTGTTCTGAATAGTGACTGGTGCTATTCAGGGTAACTTAATCGCTATCCAAGTTGTAACCATCATAAGGATCCCGAGTCCTGGAATAATGGGTCGAAAGGACAGTGATTAATTGAAGCCTCTGAAGAGGCAGGAGAAACCTTTTCTTCCGACTCTAGCTACTCTACTAGAGGAGCAATTGCTTTGCAAGATCTTTTAATTCTTTGCTAGATTTTCCGGCGATCTGGATGGAGTCTAGGCTAGACTGAGACCTTGATTTCTGAGCAATAGCTTTTTGAACTAGAGGACGAAAGACCTTATGGAGCCGACTAATGACTTGATCAATCTTAAGGCTATCCCACCATTTAATTGAGAATTCCCTGTTTAACAGATTATTACAAATTGCATAGGACCACATGCTAATCCAATGGATCCTGTACTTGATAGTCATATGCAAAATTATTGGAAACTGGGAATTGTGTCTGTTGGCTTGAAACCTGGAGCCGAAATACCTAAGGGCATCCTGTAGAGGCTCAGGGAAGATCTGGGGTATTGATCCAAACATTTCCCACCACTTGAGAAACCATGTAGGTATTGGACTGGAGAACTTCTTTTCAAACATTAAGAACCATGAATGATCAAAGCTCTTGTTTTGGTAGAGGAGGACTTTCTCAAAGGCGTCTATATAGTCATAATAACTATAGTAGATTTCTCGAACCTGTGAGAGACTTGAGATCTGTGAGAGTTTTGAGCAAGGAGAGGTGCCTTCCCTATTCTTTGCTTTGTCACGACAAAGCCTGTAATGATGAACTTATGGTAGAGGACTACCGATGGGTCCCCTCTGTTCATGATATTTTCTACTCGAGTAGACTTTTCTTGGATGAGGATACTCTTATAGAACTTGATATTTTTCTCTAGGTGTCTTGGGAGGTAGTGCCATTCTTGGGGCAATACTTCCATGGCCAAAGCCAAAGGATCCTTTACATGAACTAAATGGGGTTCAATATAAGAGATGTGTTGGACGAAGGTTTCTTAACATATGAAGACCTTCCTTTTTTGGATGGGTAGAAAGAAGGCTTTTGGGACTGTATGGGGCCAAAAGGTTCTTCTACTATGTATGGGGTGATTGCCCTAGGTGCTGGGGTGGCTAAGGCTGAATCAGAATCGGGTTGACCAAAGGATGGCCTTTCGTAGTTTGGTTTTGGGATTGTGGAAACCAAGTAATGATTAGCTATGGTTGATGGGGAGACTGGTACTAATTGGCCAGGGTTCTTTGCCTGATTGGTACCACTAGGGGATTGCTGTTTAGGCAATTTTGGGGGTTGGGGCTATGCGGGTTTCTTCCCAAACATCTTGGTTTGGACTCTGCAAAAATTCACGGGTAAGGAAATCAAGGATACTGTTTTGGGTTCCTTCTATGAATTCTATATCAAAGTCAAAAACTGAAAGGATGGCTTGCCATCGTGCAAAAATTTGTTTTGATGCAATGTTTTGAATATCTTTTTCTAAAACATGTTTTGCAGATTTACAATCAATCCATATTAAAAACTTTTGATTCAAAAGATCACTTTGAAATTTTGAAATGCATAGTACTATAGATAAAATTTCCTTTTTGAAAGTTCAATATGTGTATAAACACCCTTGAACGTTTAGACTCCCAATTTACAAATTACCAATTCAAGCTTTTTATCAAACAATTAATGTGCGGAACATGAACAAAAGCTTAATATAGAATTGGTAAACAAACTATGCCAATTAAAATCACATCCACAGCAGAAAATAAAAGGCAAAGATAAAGGGAAGAGAGATGCAAACACAAGGACAACACACGATGTGTTATCGAAGAGGAAACCGAAGCCCTCGGCGTAAAACCTCTCCGCCGCCCCTCCAAGCGGTCAATAATCCACTAGAAAATGTAGTTGGGATACATGAACAGCAATAGACCCTCCAAGCCTAATCTACTCGATGTACCTAAGCCCTCCAAGTTTCTTGCTCCAACGAGGTTGCGCCGAACCTTTTTCTTTTCTAGCTTACCAGATTCCGCTACTTGACCATAGCATCCGCCATCCTTGGCATCTTCCAATGCTTCCCAAAGCTCCAAAAACACTCAACACTCTAAATGGGTGTGGGTAGTGTTTGGATAGAAATCTCCTCTCAATAGGTATGACAATGAGAGAGGGAATGAGAATAGACTACAAAGATTTCTCTCTAAGAATGAGTAGCTCTCTCTAATTGGGTGGGTGTTTTGAAGAAACCTCTCTTAGGGTTTTTTTTTCTCTCTGAATAGCCACACATATTTTGTGGGAATGAGGGGTATTTATACTGGTGTGAGAATGGAATGCAAAGAGTCAGTTTTTCCAAAATAGGGCTGGTTTGACTTGACCTCGCAACTTGACCGAGTCGCGAGCTAACTTAATGGCCAGTCTGGATTTTTGTCCCGTAGTGCTCCAGGTGGCATGACTGCTCAGCTCCCCTGCATGCTCTGCGCGTGTGCAACTTTTGGCGGCTTGCAAGCCGCGAGCCTCCCCAAGCGAGATCAAGCCGTGAGTCCCCGCTTTCACCGCACGGTCTTGAGCATTTCTTCACACTCTCTCACACACTACCCTTACATGATTCCCACCTAAATACAGGGTTTCTAAGTGCTGTATTACAAGCAAATTTGTCACGGAATAAAGCCAACACATGGTTAATTAAATTCAACCTTACACTTTTTAATAGTACTATAATTAATCTAAGTGGGAGTCCAAATTCCCGAATGGAAACAGACAATTTGCTTAGGGGAAGTGGAATTGACTCGTTGGAGGAGAATGCCACCATAACCTATGTTTGAAGCATCTGTCTGGATAATCTTGAAGGAATTGACTGAGGGAATTCCTAGGCAAGGGAGAGTCTTGACATATTTCTTGATTTCTTGGACAATTGCTGTATGAGCTGGAGTCCAAGGGGATGGATTGGTGCGGAGTCTATCAAAAGAGGTTTGCATTGCTGCCTGAGATTTTGATAGAAGTTTGAAATGTAATTGAGAGATCCTAGAAATCTTTGAAGTTGGGTTTTATCTAGGATTTGATCTAGGAATTTTTCAAAAAACCGGATAGCTCTATCTATGGGTTTGATGACACCATGATGAATATCAAATCCTAAGAATCGAACCTTAGTTTGAAAAAGTTTGATTTTTGGGGTTGAAACAACAAGACCATTGAGCTTGATGGTATGGAGAAATGTTCGAAGGCGTTTCCAATGTTGGTCCAGGGATTCGAGAAAGATGAGCACATCATCGATGTATACAATTGCATGACTGGAGAATGGATTAAAAATCTCATTCATGATATTTTGGAACTCAGAAGGTGCATTTTTTAGACCGAAGGGCATTACATTCCATTCGTAATGTCCAAAGGGTGTGGTAAAGGTTGTTTTGTACCTATCGGACTCTCCGATTTGTATATGCCAAAAACCACTCTTCATATCAAACTTGCTAAAAACCACTGCTCTACTAAGCCTATTGACTAAATCTTTTTTGTTGGGAATTGGGTACCTTACCCATTCTAAGACTTTGTTAAGGGGCTTGTAGTTGATAACTAGTTTGGGGACACCTCTTTCTATCTCAACATTTTTCTGAATGTAAAAGGCTCGACAAGATCATGGTGATCTAGACTTTCTGATAATTCCCTTTTTAAGGAGATCTTCTATTTCTGCTCTACAAATATCCATGAGTTCTTGGTTTATTTGGATAGGTCAAGCTTTGGTAGGGATATCCTTTTCCTTAAAATCTTTGACATAAGGGATAGTCACCTTGTGTCTCTTTCTATGCCGTAAAGTCAGGGTAGATCAGAGTAGACCTCCCGCTTAAGTTCTTCTTCGAACTTGCTGATTTTAGTTTGGATGTCCTTACAAGTTAGTTGTTCCTCAACTTTCTTGTATCTTAAGTCATCCTTGAGGTGCTTAAGATGCTGAGTTTTGGTACTAATCAGATTTAAGGTCTTAGAGCTGGAAACATCCTGGAGGGAGCTAATTTCTCTAGGTTCCGGGCTCCTAAGGAATTTAAACTTGATTTGGTGGCCAAAGGGATGGGTAGTGATTCCTTCACTATTTGTTATAAAAGGATATAACAGACACATGAATGGGTTTCCTAAGATGACCCTATCCATCATATTCTTGACAAGGACAAATGTTGTCTTGAAACATGTGTTGTCCTGACAAACATGGGCCTTAGGGATTTTGAATTCAATCTGCATTTTTCCACCACTTGCGGACGTTAATCTCTCCTTAGTCTTCTTAAAATACTTGGAGGGAATGATTCCTTCTTGAATGCAGTTGAGATCAGCTCTTGAGTCTATTAGGGCTATAACCTCAAATTCAAAATCTTTGTTGATGACAATCCGAACCTTGGAATGCCATTTCTAGAAGTTAATCCTACTGATGGTTTCTAAGAACTTTTGGGATGGTTGTCCTAACTCCATCTCAACAGTAGGGTTAACAAAATCATTTTCATCATCAGAAGGGTTCTCAAATGAGGGACCTTCCTCATTGCTTTGTTGAGAAGTGTTTTCTAAGTGCTTTAACCTTTGATCAAGGAAATTGTGATCAACCCCGAGAATAGTCGCTCTTGCCTAAGGATTCTAACTTTAGACTTGGTTTCCTTGATTTCATGTTGAAGGTCGTTAACCGTAACTTCCTTCTTGGATTTTGTAAACCTATTGTAGATCTTCTCTAGGTTTACTTTGGGTTCAGGAATTCTTGGCTCGGGTTTCCATCGGTTTCCCGAACTAAGGTTTCATGGAATTTACTAAGCTTGTGAGCTTTGATAACGGGGTCTTTGATCTATTCTATGAGATCTAGGATAAGCTCTTCTTGCTTGCTAAGGACATTGATGGTTTTGTTCCTACAACAACCATCCTTGCATGCCATAGGGGCATCTAGGCCACTAGAGCTACTTGAAGAGGTTTTAGAGGGTTCAGAGGATGACTGGTATAGTTGGTAGAACTCATTATAGCTAGAACTACAGGGTGGCTCACTCTCTGTATGATCAAGTTCAAGGAGCTTCAGGATCTCTTTTTTACCGCTTTGGTCATTGACTAAGGTGTTGATAAGGGTTTTGGCTTTAGATCTACACTCATTCTTAAAATGACCTTTCTTACCACACTTAAAATATTGGCCTTTGTTGGATGCTCTATGGGTAGAGTCCTTTTTGCCACTTTCTTTGTGGTAATTCCTGGAGATCTTTCCTTTCTTATAGAAATCATTGCTTTTGAAGTGACCATACTTCTGATTCCTTTAGTACTTGGAGATTGCTTTCTTCCTGGAGAAGTTTTCAGAGTGATCCTTTTCTCTAGACTTTCTCTTGGAAGGGGCTATGGAGGGTAAGCCATATTGAGTATAGAAGTTTCCTACTTCGTACTTAGCTTTGCTCTTGCTTGGCTTGGCTTTGGATCTTCATATCTCTGCACATTTTCATTCCTTCACTTCTTATTGTGTTGGATATGTCTCTATAGGTTAGGTTATCATAATCTATGACACCTAAGGGAGTACTAAGGGTTTCTTTGAATTTTTCACCAAAGAGTCTAGGTAAGCCATTGATAAACTTCTCTTTCTAAAATGGAGAGTTACAATCGCTTCTGTGCATGACTCTGGTAGTAAAGACATCTTCGTACCACCTATAGTCACCAAGGGTTCAACATCTAAGGTTACTCAACTGGTCGTAAATCCTAGATGTGATGTTGCTAGGTTTTCCTACAAAGTGTTTCATGATCGTATAGATCGGGGTATTGACTCCATCAGGAATTCCTCTTCTTATGCGTTCATCAAAGATGGGGGTTCCTTCCTCATCTTTTTGGATTTCATTCTTTATATCTTCTCTAGATCCTTCATTAGCGCTTATTCCACCATTGCGTAAGTTTGCCTGTGAATCCTAAGGTTATGAGCTCTATGACTTCTGTGTGGGGACGGCTCGCATTTAGGTAGTTATTGGCTACCATAGTCATATGCTGGATTTTATTTAGGATTTCTTGTTCAGACAAACCATCTATGTTCCATTCATAGAGTTTACTAGAGGATACAAAGAATTGGTTGCTAACATTCCTTTCCTCAAACTAGAGGTCGTGGGGTGTTGGTTTGGGATACCAATTCTTGGTTAGACTGGTCCAGGTTGGATTTTGAAGTCTTTTCACCTCTAAACCTCTAAACCGATCTTCTACTTGTTCCATTTCATTTTTTGAGGAGGTTTTGCTAGAATTGCTAGAGGCTGTATGGATGTCTAAGATAGCTAGTCAGGGATCAACACCCACCGGGGTGGCTGGTTCCTTCTTGACTAATTCCTCAAGCTTCTGGGTGACAATTTCTAAGGTTATTTTATCCTTAGACTTGAGGCTGGTTTGCCTAGTAACAGGGAGCTTGACAAGAGGTTTCTCAATAGTTTGGATGGGTTTGGCTTGGTTTCCTGGTTGGAGGATGACTTTGTTTTCTATCCTTTCTTCTACCCTATCGAGCTATTTTCCTATGACAACTAGACACTGGTTGGTGTAGTTGTTCTGTTCTATCACCTTTTTGACAAGTTTCTCTTTTGCGGAAGGAAATTTAAAGGGGGTAGCAACTACGTCTTCTCCTTTGTGCTTAAAGGTTATGGCTTCTAGAGAAGGGTGACTAGACCGGATAACTTCTTTATTTTTCTTGGTCCAGTTGGTTTTGGTGAGAACACAAGACTTTTTGTGCCACTCAAAATGGTTCTCGAAATATTCAAAGAAAGGGATATTGCTGGATATCTCTTTCATGAATTCTTGCCATTTTTCTAACACCTCGACCTTTTGTTCCTTGGTGTGGTTGGCTCTGTATGTTTCTCTTTTAACCTTGTTTCTTTCAGAATCAAATTCCTTTCCTAAGGCTATTAGGTCGGGGGTGAAGTCTTTCTTTATGACCATGAGCTCGTGGTCACCTGGAGGTTCAGCCTGGAAAGGCTGTTCCATATCAATGTGAGATGGGGAAGGAGTGGATTGACTATGGTTGTCTTCCTCATTAGCAACCGAGTCTTGCCTGGCCGTGTAGCAAGGGGTGCGTACAGGATCCGGTCTTGACTCCTTGGAGCTCTAGACCTAAATCTCTTCTAGACTTTGGGAATGGCACAAGAGGTCTAGATGAGCTACACTGGGATGCAAGCCTATCCCTAAGAAGGATAGGGGATCTGCTACTAGGTTGGTGAAGATCTATTGGAGATCTAAACAACCTAGAGTCATCATAGTCTAAAGGTGTTCTAAACCTAGATCGGTCAAAACTTAGCCTTATAGTACCATAAGCTAACTCATTGTACAAAGTCTAAGTTTGGGTTCTGAGCTGGGTTTTGGATCCGGAGAGGATAGTTTTCATTCTCTAGAGTCCAATTAGAAGGGAAAGTGACCTCAGACCACTTCAGGGTTTTTGGTACCTGGATCTTGGATCTAGGGTCCGTGGTTTGGATGAGATGGTTTCTCCTATCTTTCTTTTGTCAAGTGCTTGGACATTGAGATTTGTCTTAATGCACTTATATTACACTATATATCAAGGCTATTTGGTGAGTTCCTTGCACCATGAGGGTACCTTGGGTCTTGATATTAAGGGTGAGAGCTTTCATGATATGTGGGTCATGAAGGCTGACGGTGAAGTTTGGGAAACAATCAAAATGAACTGGTCCGCAACTAAGACTAGTTTGAATGGTTCCTAGAAGAACGTCATCGAACCGGATGTGACGAGTGTCTCTAAGGGCCATTAGAATTGAACAATTTGACCCTTCACGAATCAAAGGCTTAACTCCAACTTGGACTAAACCTATGTGTAAATAATTGTGTCCGTCCTTCCCGTGAGCTAACATGGTGGATAGTGATAACAAGTAGCATGTTTCATACTCCTTGTTGATACCATAAACTTGTTCTATGGTCTTGACATGGTAATCTGTCTTAAATGCCTTTTTAAGACTCCATGAAGACTTATAGATCTGATGGGTAGGGACCTTAGGGATATTCCAATCTCCAAGTTTTAGATCTACATCTGATAACTCATAAGACTTAGAATTGAGAATTCCAGCTTCTTGTGAAATCTCGGGGACGGATGATCCCCGACTGGTAGAAGAGTTACTTCTAAAACTATTCATGGTTCAGGATTAAAAGCTTAGGTTAAACAATCAAAACCTAATTACCTTTATCTTCAAGCTACTGGATCTAACCTTAGATTTGTAACAGGGATACTTTCCATGACATCTTGCCTTCTCGTGCATTCCATGACCAATTGCTAATCCTATTTTGCCTAAAACACCTATCGGCTAAACAGCTACTTCCAAGGATATCCAAGACTTACAAGGTCAAATCTGCACTGATGTGGTCTTACGGGTCACAACAATATGCAACTGTAACAAACTGTTAAGGCAAAAACAGAAACTGGAAATAGCAGATAACAGGGAAAAACTGGTTAACAGAAACTAAGAACACAAAGAATGAATAGTAAGAATAAGAGTAACAGTTTACCAACGATAGAGATAGAAAAAGATGATGAAATAATAACAAACGAAGAAATAAATGAACGGAAATGGAAGAGTTATCATAAAGTAGATGTAAAACAAAATATGAGGAATGGGGGAATTCAACATAATTAATAAATTGAAATTAATAATATGTTGATGCTGAAAATAAGGTGGTATACCTATATATATTTATTTATTTATTTATTTTAATTGCTAAATTTTGTGTTTGTGAGTGTAGGCTCCATATATATGTTAGAACAAAGTCATAAACAGGAAACACATTATCAATTACTAGAAAACTTAAAAATTTGAAAGAAAATAATGATTATTAGAGAAAATAAATACCTTATATCCATGGACTCGTTGTGCTCAATTAACTGGTCCCTCAGTTGTTCATTACCACAACTCGATACTTAAGTGGAGATGGATTTAAATTTTAAACTCAATCTAGAAAAACTTAAAGAAATGGTTAGTAACTCTTCAAGGAAGAAGACGGAAATGATAAATTTTATGAGTGAGACTTTTCTTTGAAAAAAAAAAGGGTGTTTTTCAAAATGAACATTGAATTTTGCATTAAAAGGGTCTCCCTCCGACAGGATTTACCACTTTGGAAAACTAGCTCAAAATGAGTATAAAGGTTATGTGGATAACTATGTGAGTATGTGTTTAAGGATGATTGTGGATGGCTAACGAAAGTCTTCTTTTATAGGCCTAGAAGCAGTAAATGGGTTGATGGACGACTTGGCTATAATCAATCAAAGTTTGGAAATGGAGTGATTTTAAGGATGTTGTTGATAAGTAGCGTCAGCTAGCTTGTATGGAATTTGAGTATGTTGCTTTAGGCAGAAACCCTAGGGGAATGTTTTAATAGCTTGTCATCAATTTGCTTTTGTGTTGGCAAAGATTAGAGCACTAGTATCAGGTGTGCCAAATGTAAATATATGGTATTTGGCACACCAAACACCAAAAAACTTCTCACAAGAGGTGTTTTAAATGCCAAACAATTTGGCATAGATGAACAATACCCTTCCAAATTTGGAACGGTACGAACATAAATGCTATTAAAAAAATCTTTTTTTCCTCTCTCCTCTCTCCTCTCTTTTAACTTTCTTTCTTCCTTCTTTTTTCTTCTCCAGACCTTGCCTCTTTCTTTTCTGTCACTCTCTCTTTCTTCTCTCTCTTTTCTTCTTTCTTCTTTCTTCTAAGGCTGCCTCTCTCTCTCTCTCTCTCTCTCTCTCTCTCTCTATGGGAGTCCCATGACCCACGATAGAGACCCACCACGACGAAGACCCACCACGATAGTGATCCGTGACATTGTCTCTCTCTTCTAATCTCTATTTTGTTGGAGGATTTAAATTTTTTTTTTTATTTGTGGTTTTTTTTCCTATTTTGAGATGTAGGATGCATTAGCTAATGTTGATATTCTTAAAGCTCTTTGTCACAATGATAAAAGATTCTAGATATTAACCTGTACAAAATGGAGTATCTACAATGAGAATTGTGTTGTTAATCAAAAAGGACTATTCTAGCATAATTGGTACTTTGCGATATGCACCTAATTATACTAAGCATAACATTGCATATGCAATAGGGGTATTTAGTAGATTTACTAGCAAGCCAATTAAATTGGAAAGTTCATGATGTTTATTGATAGGCCACAAACTGAATGACCCCTTGTGATAGAAATTAATTAATTAATTAGTCAAGTTATTAATTAATCAATTTATCATGCAAACACGTAGTAGCACAAACAAATTACCAATAAACTAATTATGCAGCGGAAAATAAATAACACGGTGATTTGTTTATGAATGGGGAAAACCTAATGGCAAAAACCCCATCGGGTGATTTTCAGGTCACCACTCCCGAAACTCCACTATTATCACAACAAGTGGTTACAAGTAAAGGAATCCCAAGTACCTTACCAACCTACAGTTGAACCCTTATCCCAATACCCAATTGGACTTGTTTTGTAGTGACAATTCCCTTTCTGATGCACGACTCCCAAGTACGTGACTAACCAATTGCGCGGATCCCAAGACGCGACTTCAATCACCAACTAAGAAGATTGTTGGTTGCAAAGTTCTTTATTTTATCCACACGATAAAAATCAAGAAGATGCTTGGTCACAAAACCCTACAAAGCACATACACAAAGAATCTTCTTCAAGAGAAAGAGATGAACTAGGGCAAGAACTTCATCTCCGGTCACAATTTGCTTGAACAGAGTTTGCTTAATGCTTGTGCAACTTGTGAACTTTTTGACGGCCCTTAAAACAATCATTTTATATGTCTAGGGTTAGGAGAAAAGAAAGCCCAAAGACATATTCACGGATCCCAAGAAAATCAGATTAGAATTATGAAATTCTTAAACCTCGACAGATAGGAGGTGTCGAGAAGTTGTCAAGCAGGTGTCGAGCACACGGGGCTTTGAACAGCTTTCTTAAGCTTGATAGATGCAAATGTCGAGCTTTAATGAATTTGCACTATCAGCTTGTTTTCTTGGATAGACTTGAAGGTTTCAACACTTGATCTTGAAACATGGTTTCTTGAAGTATTTAAACACATCCTAAATCTACCCAAAATACAAGTAAAGTGCGTTTGGTCAAAGGATAAGCCAATTACATAAAGTAGTGACATATGTTCCTAACAAGTTAAACACATATGTCCTAACATTTACTTTTTAACACTATCAACTTTTTGGTTCTAATTTTCATATTTGGCAAATTAAATGCTTTGGAAAGTGGTGTCTAACTAAAGTTTTTATTATTAAGTTTCCTTTTATATTTGTAATTTTTTTTTATTTAAGTGGAAATTTTATCCAAGTATACTAAATTGAAATTCATCATGAGACATTTCTAATGACTTCTTACTTGAGTCAATCAGTGGTCATTTGATTATAATTTAATCTAGATTAAAATCATAACCAAGCTTATGGACATTTGTTCTTAAAATTGGCTAAATATTGGGTACTTTTTCACCATTTCCATGATGTCTTCCTTGTTTCAAGTACAATATGGGCACATGAGTAGTCATTTTAAAGGGGATTCAGTAATTTGACCATTCGATCGAGATGAATTTGAGTTCATTTTGATGCAAAATGGTCAAATTTTTGTTCAAATCTTGGTTAAACCTAAGGTTGACTGTGGTCAAACTTAGGGAGAGTGTTTGGAAATATGATTTTTGATGCAAAATCATGGAATTTGGTAATCATGTGAAATTTTGAGTTTGTTGGACCATTAATCAACAAAAGGCATTTTGGTCATTTTGACTTTTGATCCATAGATTTTATTAATCCAACATTCAACTAAGACAAATTAAGTTAAATTTTGACATTTCCTTGAATCCAAGTTGAAAATGTATGATTTTTTGGAATGTTTGAAATTAAATTGCAATATTTGTATGTAAAAGGAGAACAGACACAATATAGTTTCAACGCCAAGATTGCGCAAGAGTGTTGGAATAACTTGAGTGGGTACTAGATGAATTGGTCCCGCAATTAGGACCTAATCATAAAATTCATGAGTTTCCATTTAGATCAGACTTCTTGCCCCATTTCAATTTAATCACCAACAAGGATTAAGGTAAAAACTACTTCCACAATTACCATAAATATAGACAAAAAAAAAAAAAAAAAAAAAAAAGCATAGTTAAGATGAATCCATTGAGAAAATCCCTGGCCTCAATTCACCATCACTCTTACTTTTGTGGGTTTGAATCTGGTAGATAGCGGTGTGTTTGCCGTTGTGGGTTGCTTTGGTTCCGATTTGTTGCATTAGGGGTTTGAAATTGTGGCTTTCAATAGATGTTGAATCGGTGATTTTGGGTTTGAATTAGTGTGACCTAGTTTGGTTTTGGAGTTGTTAGGTTGGTTTCAATGGCTAGGGCTTGCTTGAATCGGTGGTGGGTTGGTTTGAATCAATGTGGTTTGGCTTGATTTCAATGGTGTTGGGTTAGTTTTGGTGGTTGGGGCTTGTTTGACTTTGAATTGGTGTGGGTTTTCGGTGGTGCTATGTTGTTTCGATGGCTAGGGCTTCTTTGAATTTGTGTGGGTTGGTTGTTTCGGTGGAGTTGGGATGTTTCAGCGTGGGTTGGTTGTTTTAGTGGTTATGGGATGTTTCGGTGTGGGTTGATTGTTTCAAAGGTGTGGGATGTTTCGGTGGCTGGAGCTTGTTTGAATCGGTGTGGGTTGGCTTGTTTGAATCGGTGTGGGTTGGGTTGTTTCAGTGATGTTAGGATGTTTTAGTGGTGCTTGGGCTTCGGTTTCGATGGCTAGTGGTTGGGGTTGCATTTGAATCGGCAATGCTAGTCCTGTTGGATAGAGAAAGGGGACAGAGAAGTAGAGAGATGAGAGATTTATAATATTTTATGGTGTAGTTATATTATTTTATTGTGTTGATTTATATTATTTTAGTGTTGTATGGAAAAATAAAAACTGGGATGTTGGGTGTATGGTAAAGTAGGATGATATAATAAATAAAATAACTTTTTAAGATGTAAAATAGCAATTTTTATACAACCCTGGATATGAATGCTCTTAATTTGTTATAGGTGTATGGATCCAAAGCAATTGGTACAATCAATTTTATGTGATCAATTTTATGTGTGTGTGTGTATATAAGTAAAGTTTAAAGTTAAACTTCAAGGAGTGTTTTTGCAAAATTGACCCAAACTTTAAATTTTTTGTTTTTGACCATGAATGATTAGAAATGACAAAATTGACCCCTTTGTCTCATCAATTACAATTAAAATGAGTATTTTATTGATTTTTTCTATTTTAAAATGGTATCATTAAAATTTAAAACCATGTTTTGTTAAAATTTTAGTGAATAAATGATTATATATATATATATATATATATAAATATAAAGAACGTGGATCTCTTTTTTATCAATTATAGTTGATAGATCAATAGCTCTAGAAGTACAACAATTTTTTCACAAAATATTTCAAAATTTTCTAGATGATAAGTTACTAACTTATTATTAGTAGAGAATAAGGTAATAGCAGTGATGAACTAAATAAGAATTATCATAAATTTACAAACTCAACGGTTGTAAAGATTGTTGTATTTGAAATATTGTTCTTGATGGAAAAAAAGATGGAGGAGTCATTTTTACTTTAGTTCAATAACACAAAATTAAAAGTACAAATTGTTTCATTGAAATGAACCCAAACCTTGTGAGTCTTTTTGCAATTCAACCCTTTGTTTTTATATGTTTTTTGTAAGGTTTCTCAAACCTGTAAACCAATGTGGTGATTGGTGAGTTAGAAGTAAAGAACAACAAGGAATTAAAAGGCATTTTCTGTTAGTAAGTTAACATTAGGGACCAAATTGATTACAAGTTGAAAATAATAGGGACTAAATTAACTGCTATCAAAATATAGGGACCAAATTGACTATGACCTAAAAATGTAGGGACCAAAATGGTATTTTCACCTAAAAATAAACCTTTCAACTATCTCCACAAGGCATTAAAAGAGAAATGAAAAGAACAGGAAAAATAAATCCTTTTGTTTGCACTTTAACAAACATATTAGTCTTAAAGATGTATCAAACTAAGACATCCACAATACAAATTCCCACATTCCCAATATTTAATATTTAATACAAACCTTGCTTAAGAATTTTGTAATTTTGTTAAAATTTCAAATCCTTGTGTATGTGATTGATCAGAATTTGGTGAATCGCATATCTTTTAGATCCATGTCAATACCCGTTTTGGAATTCAAATCGTAGTCTTTTTTTGTGGATTTGGGCATTCTATGAATTTCGCAATGCTAGAAAATTGAATCAACTTGAAAGTGAAATTGGGTTATAATTATTATTATTATTTTTTTTGTAAATTTGTTAATTATTCATAACTTGGATTTATTGATTTTTATATTGATTGCAGAATACATGTTAATTTTGGATTTTTCTGGTTATAATGTTGGCAATGTTTTACCTTTGCAGTTTTTCATAGATCTAGTGAAAAGAGGGTTTGATAGTAACTATATGATTCTGAGCTCAAAAAAACAGCAATTGGGTCCTCATTAGTCTTTCTTTTAATGAATGAAGTGACACTGTAAGAGGGGCGAGCAGAGGTTTCAAGGATGGCAAAATATTATGACATTGATGTTATTATTATAGATGAAGAAGTTGAAACTCATGTCATCCTATGCTGGGTAGTTTTGCTTCCAATTCTTCCGAATTCCCAATCTAACTTGCTTACAGATTGTTGCAGTTATATTCCAAAAGGCAGCATTTGGATTGGGAATTGATCCCAGTTCTGAAACAAACTATGTAAGTTTCATTCAAACTGGAGTTGAATGGGAGTGGATGCTATATTTGTATATTATGTTTCTATGGACTTTTGAGGAAAAGGGGTTCATGTAATTGTAATACCACTCCATGAATTTGGATGAGGCTCAGGGGAGTCCAATTCGAGGTGATAAGGAATTTTCATTTCACTTATTTTGTTCCTATGTATTCTATATCTATTTCTCTATCATACATATCCCTGAAATGTTCATAACTGTAAGTTGTACTAATGCCTAATATTTCTTTAATTTGATATGGCTTAGTCAAGTCAAATTTGAAGTGACATCATTCTTCACTAGAATCACTGCAGAATTCATTATTTGCATTTCACATTTTTTTGATCTTATTTCTATCATACATATGCCTGAAATATCTTAATTGTAAATTGTACTCGAATGCCTAACTTTTCTTGGATATTGGATTTGTTGCTTTCCGCGTGGGAGATTCTGGTCATATTTTAATAATCAAGATCATCTCCAAGGCCATTGTAAGGAGGAGTCGTTTCCATAATTCTTTTAACGTATCATCTCCTTTTGTAGATTTCATTGGCTATATGCATTTATAATTCTTGGGAGGACTCCATTGTATACTTCCTGTATAGCTTGGTTGCTTGTCTTACTAGTAATTAGTTTGAATGTAGTTGAAGCCACAGATATAGAGGATTGTCCCTGTAAGAAATTGAAGAGTGTCTGAGATCCTGTTGAACTATATTTTAACTTTATCTTACTTGTTTAACTCAGGATTTTAGATGTTGACTAGTCTGAAAGTCACATCTCTAAAATTTCGAGAACTATTTCCTATTGAACTATTTTTAACGGCCTTTAAGTATTCTAAATAATTTAAATGTTCTTCCAATTTTAACTTTCTCAGTATGCGGGTATACATGGACTTTTTTGTGTGGGTTTAAACCAGCTGGTATGTAAACTTAAATCAATGAAAGAAGAAAATATCATGCTAGTATCAAAAAGTTCACATAAATAGTCCCTTTACTTTCTCATGCGAACACCTTGTCTGTCTTATGTCGACGCCTGGCCTCGATCGAGGTGGAAAACTGCCGCCGTCGGGCCTTCATTCGACCACCTACCTTGGCGACACTCCAGAGTGCGCGGGGCTCGTTGGAGGCGTCTCTCGACGATTGTGCACATTGTAGTGTGTGTGTGGTTCGCGCGGGGCTTTGAGTGCTCTCTCTCTCTCTCTCGATGGAGGAGGGTATTTGTCTACCTTTGGAGGTGTGGCAGGAATCTTGGCCAAATTTTAAGGTATTACCAAAGCTAAGTGAAGTCGCCACCAATCATTGGGTTTTTCTAAGGTGTGATTGGTCACCTATTTTTAGTTGATTTTATTCCCAATCCTAGGCTAAGAAAAAGGGAATTTTTCCTAATCTAATGTGGATGATAAAAAGAATCTTAATTCTTGAGTCCGGAAGTTTGGTTACATGTGGGGAAGGTGTTAGGCACCCCACAATGCCTGTCCAAGGATAGTCCTTTGTTTTGATAAAATTTTAATTTTCGAAGATTGGTAGTAAAAAGCATGGTTTTGGCATTGGCTTTCGTGGCTTTGCATGCATAGAGGGCTTTGAGGTTTGGCTTTTGAATGATTGTGGTCCCAATCTATGCTTTTCTAAGGCGTCCAGGCAAAGTACCAGATTTCCACAAATAAAATTTGGCTACATGTCACCTTACTTTCGCAAAAAAAATTAGGTATCGCTTTGCCTTAGGTGAAATGGACTGTGACAACCACATTGGAAGGGCTAGCATGTATATATATACATACATCATGCACAATGCAAGCACACAGAGCAGAGAAATAAATGCCTACATCCTTAGAGCATGGCCCAAAATATAGGTGCGGGAAAATAAACAGGGTTCGCCATACTTTAGAGATGAGGATGAATGGTACATGGCATGATATACCTAATACAACCCATCTAAGAGAGAAAGAAGGGAGGAAGGAAGGGGGTTTAAAAGAGTACATAACCAAATGGGAGAGGCTAGACCCCTAAATCTATCGAACATAGCCGCTTGGCTTCTATTCACATGCTCGCATCCTTACCCTTTTTGCTTGCGCTGGGAGACCGTGCCCTAGCTCCATGCGTCCTCACTCCATGTGTGTACATGCAAAGGTAAAGACAAGAAATCAGCAGACAAACAATGGAAAGGAAAAGATGCGTAGATAATGGCACAAGGTACAAAGCAAACAAGCAAGATAGATATGGCAAGCATAACATGTGACGGGAGAATGACAAGCAAAGATAAACACACGAACAAGAAAGCAAGAAGGCAAATAGGCAAGCAAGCAAACAAAAGAGAAGACAAACAAGAAAAAAGGCAAACAAAAGGTGGTGTCCACGGAGGACAAATGTAAGTTTGGATTGGATGTCCATTGCTTCATTGTGTTGAAGTATGGATGACACACTAGCAAGCAAGAGTCATGCATGAACATGTAAGCAAGCGTGTAAAGATGCATAGAAAACCAACAGGTGGCTCAAACAAGCATGGTAAGCATAGCATCGAGCGGAGCGGAAAGGGAAGGGTACGCATGGAGCAACCCGGCATCCGGAGATGCCTCCCAAATGGTTTCATCCAAACAAGGCCTTATGGGCATTGGATGTAACCATACAAGATCAAGCCTATGGAGGTTGTCAAGCATGGCAAAGGCTAGAACAAGAGAGGCTAGCACAAGCATAAAGCATAAAAGCAAGCAAGCAAGCATAGACATGCAAATAGGGTGATCCAAACCCTTTGATATGGGCCTTGGTGTATGGACAATGACAAAGACCATAGGGTCTAGATCGGGTCCTAACCATTAGGCCAAAACACAAGAAAGAAAGACAAGAGTGACAAAAGGGCTACAATAGCAAATGACATGACAAACATAGCCTAGATCTAGGCACACAAGCATAGCATGGAGAGCACAAGCACATGGAAGATAGTATAAAGCATGTAAAGAACATAGATCCAAGCACATAGGCATGTGAAAATATAGATCTAGACATATAGGCATAGATACATGCATGTAAACATGTAGAAGCCTAGCACATAAACAAAGAAGAACATGAATTCAAGCATATAAGTATGCGAAGATAGGGATCTAACCATATATTATGGTGGTAAACACATAAACACATAGATCCAAGCAAGGCATAGTCAACAACGTCATACAAGCATGTGAGCATGTAACCCTAACATCAACCTAGAACAAAAAGAGGAACAAAGCATAGGAAACCATGGCATAAAGCAGAAAGCATGTAGATATAAACATATAAGCATGTAAGAATGTAGATCTAAGCATGAAACATGGCATGAGGCATTAAAAGCAAGGATATTTAAGCAAGAAGCACAAATAAAGCAAGAAACATGCTAAAGAAAGTAATAAATCATGTTATTCAAACAAAAGAGCAAAATAAATATTAGAAAAAGATTTAGAAAGTTAGTGGTGTGGATAGTAGCTAAAAGCTATATCCACACCCCTAAACCCCAAATCCCAAGGTATAGAACCAAGGAAAAGAAGATTGGGTGTAAGAACAATACCTTGTATTTTTGGTGAAGAGAGAAGAATCAAGAAACTTTGATTTGTTTTTTTGTGTTTGGAATTGAGGAGAAGTGTGTGGAAAACATCCAGGAGAGAGCAGAAAGTCAAAGGGTCTCTTTTTTTTTTGGTCCGGAGGGTGCCTGGGGCCTTTTATAGCCCCAATACGCTTTTCGAGGCCGCCACCTTCAAACCTCCTTGGATGGGTTTGATCTTGACATGTCTGGAAATATCTTGACTCCCAATTTCTAAAAAGGTATGAAACTCGAAAATACAACGGTCGGATCTAAAGTTATGGCTCCCGGAAGTTAGTGGTGCATTGATTGGTGCGTTAAGTTGGTTTTCGTGATATCTCGATTGTTCTAACTCCGATTTCGACCCATGAATATTCGTTGGACTGAGAATTTGATAATCTTCACAATGACATTGGTTTCAACCCGTTCTAATGGCCGGATCAAAATTAGGATTTTTGGGGCTCGCCAGGAGTCAACTCCAAGTCAAACTTGGTCAAAGTTGCCAAAAATCTCCAAAAATCTCGAGGTTTGATGAAAAACTATGAAAAGTGTTATTTTGTGAGGATTTTGACCTCGTTTGACTTTCGGTCAACCCTAGGTTGACCAAGGGCATTTTGATCATTTTAGTTGAAAAGGGCACTTTGGGTGCTCTGGTGTCCGAACCGGTTGCTTTGTGTCATTCAAGATGTTCTTGCGGCCCCTTGGAGAGAAAATAACACTTTTGGATTTTTTGGGGTCCGACACGCAAATCAAGGGTAAACAAAATACGGTATCAACATCTTATATTTGTTTTTGTTACAGAATTTCTATTGGGAATAGCTTGTTGCATGCATCTTGTAATTTTTATATTAGAATCTTATGTTCTTCGTGATAAATTCTAGGCAGACATATTGTTGCGAGGCTACTTTGGGTGGAATTCACCATGTGCTCTCCAGGTCCTCAATCAAGTTTTTCCAAAGGTTAATTACTTCTAGTGGAAAATGCCTTTTGCCTTAAAAGGATTTAGGTGACCATACTATCAAAACTCTAATGGCACCCTAGATGTACTTGGTGGTGTCAACTATGAAAATATTTTGGGGAACATGTTTGACATTAATAATGCTCAGGACAGTATAAACTAGTGGATGTTTTCTTGTGAAAATTGGTTTCTTTGCAAGGTCAACCAAAGGATAGACCTTAAAAGATGAGATGTCTCTATAATTTTGTATGCCGTTGATTCTCTCTTGACTTTCAAGTTCTTGTGTGATTACCAATTGCAATTTGGATGCACATATACATTAGTATAATTTTGGACATTAATTTCCATATCTATTTAGATGTTAGTAATCTTGATGTCCTTGTTATTTATCAAGGCTAAATTACTTTCTTCTGTTAGCCTTCCATAAGAACTTAATGTAGACAGTGAAAAATGGATTCTAGTTTGTATCAATCATGATAGCTCTTTGATATTTATATATATATAAAAAAAAAAATATATATGATTTGACTCCAAACACTACTTTTCTTGGTTCTGGGATGCTGCCATACAAAGAGGAAAACATTTGTGGAAACATAAGGTGCTCTGAGCCACATCTTGAGTGTGTTGTTTTCCTGGTTTTCTAATAATGTGAATTCTAACTCAAGTTTTCCTTCTTAAACCAGTCAATTTTTTAGCAAGCTACTTAGAACAAATGAGTTATGCCAAAGATGCTCAGATGCTTGTGTAAAGCTTGGCTGAGAAATGGGTGTGAAGGTTGTTGATCTTTTTACTGTACTTCAGAAAAGAGATGATTGGACCATCCAATTTGGATGGATGCTTGCTTCATGTAAGTTTTTGTGCTGCAATGGAACTTCTTATAAGTATAAAAAAATAATCCGATTTATAGCCACCGTCCTTTGGGTCAGATGGCGCTTCCACCCCTCATATAAGTAGAGGATTATGGTTTTGGTCCTGGGTCCAAGTCCCGTGTGTGCACACAATTTACCCATGGTTTCTTTCCTAGTTATGTTTGTGATAGTTTGTCATAACATGTTTTTGGCACTCATGTTATCAAGTGATAGATTTGCAGTTTGAGTTTTTGAGAGGAGTCATTTTGATATTGGATTTAAACCAATTGCATTCACATTCTTCTCTAGATACGCACCATGTTAGTCAAATTGTCTTCAGTCAAGACTTCGCCAATAAAGCGTGATGTAACAGAGCAATCATTATGTTTGTTGGCTGTGTTTAATTATAATTTAAATGATAAAACGCGTTTATATATATATATATATATATATATATATTTTTTTTTTCCCAAGATGGGATTCATTATCAGCTGAAGGGAGCAAGATAGTTGTTGAAGAGATACTAAAGGTGAACATGGGAGTTGACTGGGAGCCATGTCTACACTGGAAGTCCATGCCAACTGAATTTGCAGAGGATTCACCATACGATCTTGTTACTACTGATGGAAAGACAACATTAAATCGGTCACAGACTCTCTACAGGGAGCATCAGTGGGATTAAGATATGTCTATTTCTTTCATTTCCATGTAGAAACTGGCTACCTGAATTTGAAGAGTGAAGATCTTGAATAAGATATTTAGAAAGACAAGTAGCAAGAGAGAAAGCAGGGGAGGGGTTATCATTGTTGCAATTGTTTCTTGTAAAGCACACTTAAACTGGATTATTTCATGTTCAATTTAATTTTTAAAGGTCACATTTTAAATTGGCACATTGGCAATGTTATTTGGAAAGAATTTTGTCCCTAGTCCACTCTACCCCTTTATGGTATTATAGAATATCTCTGCCAAAATCATCAAAGTTAGATATCTTTTCCTAAATTTTTTTCCCTTGTCTAATCTTTCTTAGCTGTTTCTATAAATGAATTGCGAATGTCGCTGCGATGGGTGGTTAACTGCCGTGAGGCATCAACAGAATGGATGGATAGGCCCAGTTCTTGCAACTGATTTATCAAAGTGGTGCACACTGTAAACCACCATTAGTTTGGTAAGTTGAGTGCAAGCGCATTAAAATATTAATACATGTGGGTGGCATAATAAGTGATCTTGGTGTAGATTTTTAGGATCACATTAAGGTTGGTGACAGCAAACTGCATTTTTCAATTAATGTCAAGTTGTGTTGCACTGTTGCTGTTTTACTTCACCTTATTTTGTCTAGGCTAATTGACAAGCATTTGGTCACGATGGGCCTTTTTTACACTTTGCCACTAGGAGGTCACCTTTGTTCAATAGGCTGATTGTTTTGAGTATAAATGCAGGTTCCTAGCAAGTTTGCTGTTGCCACTGCCCCTGTTGCAGCAGCTGCTTCTGGTGGTGCCCTTGCTGCTGCTGCGAAGGAGGAAGAGAAGGAGGAAGAGCCTGCTGAAGAGTCTGATGATAACATGGGTTTTAGTTTATTTGAATAAACCTTGGATTATTGGTGTTTATTTCTTGATTGTTTACTTTAGAAATGTTTTGTTTTTTGGAGAATTTTTAAGTTTAATTTTACAAAATATATCCTCTAGTTGAGAGAATTATTAACTTGGATTTCGTTCTGCAGTTTGTTTTTCTGTGGATGTATTTAGGTGGTTTTATTTTTGAGTGTTTCTTGAGTTTGTAGTGATTATTGACTTATTTCCCATTAATGCCACCCCGGTGAACCTAGAATTTTCCACATCTATTTATTTCCCAATAAGATTGGTAAACGTCGCGAAATGCCTTTTAAGTACTATCCCTTGACTAGGGTGGGCCATTAAAGCAATAATCTAAAGGTGCCTAAATGGGAGAAGGCCCTCTAAAATATGAGTGTAGTGTTTATTACTCACATTATTTTACACACCCCAACAACTGAAATAGAATACTATTATATTCATGCCTTGTAGTAATACTAAAAAATAATAACAAAAAGTAGTCTAATCTAAGACTGGGTTCACAATTCTTAGTATCTTTTAGCAAATGTTCGCTGCTCAATATTTCAAGAATTTCTGATACATGTCATATCTTTAAATAACCAATCAAATAAAAGCATCATAGTTGATATTCCCAATACAAAAGGGTTTTTTGTAATAGGATTGATTTTCAATAGAAAACAATATACATACACACTATACTAGAACATGTATTAGAAGTGTTCAACATGCTTGTACTATCAAAAAGTGGCGATATGCATACGCAAGTAGGAATGCCTTATCCCAAAGAAGAAAATATATAAGAAACCATTTCTTAAACATTTCGGCAAAGGAGATTGAACTAGCACACCTATATATGCTCAATGCGAACATGAAAGAAGTTTCAGACTTTCAGTGACCTCTTCTAATAATTTCTTGCTCTGCAATCCAAATACAAAGTTAGTTATGTTTGTTTTTTCTCGGACTATAAGGAAAAACCATGAAAGTAGAAACAAGAACAACTATTGCATCTACTTGAGACCATTTAAAAAAAAAAAAAAAATGAAAGAACCTTTCCTAAGGTTTTGGATCTAAAAGTGTGAAAAAAATTTAGTCTGAAATTTGATTGTTGGTGAGAATTGAAAAATATTACTATTTATACAATTAAGATCATTTATCAAAATAATAAAAGATGTCCATGATTTAAAATAAAAAATAAAATTGATGTCCACCACAATTTCGTTTATGCAAAATTAATAGGAAACAAAAGATTGTAAAACTTAATGGCCAATCTATAACTCTTAAGATGGTCTTCAATCATTTTAGTAGATCCATAATTCTCTCGGTAACGATGATAGTATAGATATATAGAAAAATATTCATATAGAAAATATTTTTATTGGAAAATTCTCTATTTTTTTCTTAGAAAGAAGATCAATATTAAGGCATGGGTCTATATTGATAACGTCACCAACAGGAATATTAATAATAAGAGCAAGTTTAATAATTATCAAGTCATCGATAAAATTGATAAGAAAGAAATTTTTTCTCTAATGATTCATCAAGATCAGAAAATTAACCCATCCAATAAATAAATAAAAAAAACCTTGCTGATTAGATGTAATTGTCATTGATGATTTTATTATTTAGAAAAATTAAAAATTAAAATATTAGGAAATACCTTAAACTTGGATTCTCCTAATTTCAGATCTGCGTATAGCAGAACTAAGAAAAGCACTTTTGATCAAATGTAGTTCTCTAGTAACTTCCTTCATCTTCATTCTATCTTTTGGTGACTCCATTGAACATGCAAGTCCAGTTTCAAGGATTGATACTAAGCATTTATGCACATTGGCATCCATTTGGCATGAGTTTGAAATACCTTCAGCTCCCATGTCTTCTTGAATTTCATTGCCATTATTATAATCTCTGGCTGCCACAATTGCTGTTGGAGCTTCATCAACTTCTCTTGGTAGAAGGATTGGATCAACAATTTGAACAAGCTTTTCAGGTAGTGCCATCTTAGCAAAGTTGTGGAGATTGAGACCATCTTTAAACATGTCATCAGTAGGTCTCTTTCCTAAGAACATCTCCAGTAGTAATATACCATAGCTGTACACATCTGCTTCTATTGATGCCTCACCACCCATGCCATACTCTGTAATTTAATTATGACATGAAGGGAAAATTTTCAGTTTCTTACAATGATATTTGCAAGTACAACTTCATTTGGTTGTATATTTAAAATAGCAAAAAAATGTTGAACCAAAAAAGGAACGTGAAGACAAAATCCATCATTTCAAATTTTCAAGTTAGAAGCATTGATAATTTGTGCTCGTGTGCATGTTCTAGTGCGATATGTTCATAGATTATATCTATCAAATATTTGTTGGTGTTTCTGTTATTTTATATAAATTTTGTAAACTTTTTCATGCGGAACAAATCTATTTTAAAAACAAATTCACTTCCTTCCGTATCAATATCACAATTCACATTCTACATTAGACTCATAACAAGCAGGCAATATTTGTGATTTATGTGTAGCACGAAAAATGTGGTTAATGGTTTGGACTAGTTGGACTCCTTAGGTACGAATGCCCCATGTTCAACAAAAATCATGGTTCCCATTAGTTTCCAACTTTCCATTGCTTCAATAATGTCTGTTGACAACTTCTTTAGTATAGGACACGAGTTAATGACAATGAACTGTTTTCAGACCAGATCTATTATATTTGCTATAATAAATTGACAAGCTATCATCAATCATCACAAACATATAGTGTTGGGGACATAAATGCCTGAAAAATGAGGATACTTAGTCAATGGAGAAAGAAATGTCTCACTAATAAAATTTATCAAGGCATAAAACATGCTTAATGCTTTTTTTTTTTATTTATTATTTTATTATTTTTTTTTAGAATTTGCTTTTGTTTCCTTTAAATTCTTCAATTAAAATAAAATTGTAAATTGAGTGGCTAGATGCGCTTCTATGTGTACAAGAAGAGAGAGAATTTGTGTATCCTCTCTTGATAATAAGTTAATATCCTAAAATAAAATAATCCAATACATGTAAAGATGTTTTGAAGGTTAACTAGAAGAATTCAAAAGAAGTTACCTGGAGCAACGTAACCAATTGATCCCTTTATCCCAATTGTACTAGTTTGCTTTTTAGAAGAATCATTGGTGATTGGAAGGAGCTTTGCTAAACCAAAATCGCTTACATGAGCAACCATGTCATTGTCTAGAAGAACATTACTTGGTTTTAAATCACAATGAATGATTGGTTGCAGAGAATAGTTGTGAAGATAATCTACTGCAGAAGCCACATCAATTGCAACATTTAGTCTTTGAAGAAGGTTCAAGTTCCTTGATTGGTTTTCATTGTCTAGCCCTTGATGAAGCAAAAATCTAAGCTTCCATTTGTCATGAATTCAAATACTAGAGCTTTGAATTGATTCCCATTGTAATCCATGCTAGAGCAACAAGTTAATATCTTAACAAGATTTCTATGCCGGATATTTCTTAAGGCATTACATTCAACCATAAAGCTCTTGGAAGCACCCTTTTGTTGAAGATTAAGGACCTTTATAGCAATTGATCTTTCTTCCGGATGAATAAGTCCTTTGTATACAGAACCAAAATTGCCTGATCCAATTAAATTACTTGGAGAAAATCCATTAGTTGCCTGATAGAGTTCTTTGTATGAAACATTTAGAACGAGGTCCATTGTTGAAACCATTGAAGGTGATTTCTTTCTTGATTTTTTCATCCAAACAAGAAAAGATGAAAACAGAAGGAAAATTTGAACAATAGAAATAATTACAATTGCTAGTTTGAATCCAATGGATTTTCTTGGTTTTATAACATTTACAGGGCATTTTGGCAACTGCAATTTTGGTATACCACCACAAAGTTTAGTATTTCCAATCAATGATACAACACTTATGTTTTTGAAAACCCCTTCGATTGGTACCTCGGCCTCAAAATTATTGAATGAAAGATTCAACTGTTGTAAGAAAAGCAACTTCTCTAAACCCTCTAGAATGGGTCCTGAAAGGTTATTTTGTGAAACATCTAAAAGTCGAAGACCTTTCAAAGAAGCCATAGATGATGGTATGGCTCCACTAAAGGAATTCCCTTGCAGGTGAAGATATTCCAAGATCAAACAATTTCCTATAGATGTAGGAATTTCACCAGACAAATTATTGTTTGAGATATCCATTTGGTTGATATTTTTCAAATTACCTACTTCAAATGGTAGTTTGCCCTTGAATGAGTTGTAAGATAAATTAAGGTATTGTACTGATAACAAAGAAGTACCAATAAGTTGTTGGGGTATGGATCCATTAAGGCTATTTTGTGAAATGTCCAAGAGTTGCAAATTTTGGCAGTTTACTAAACTTGGAGGTATGGTTCCTTCCAATCTGTTTTCAAATAATCCAAGTTGGGACAACTGAGTAAGGTTACCTATGGAGGCTGGTATTTCCCCTGACAATCTATTTCCAAATAAAGTCAATGCTTGCATCTTCTCAAACTTCCCAAAAGTAGTAGGAATGATGCCTGTGAAGTGATTATTTATTAAGCTCAAGGCAATTAAGTTAACAAGATTTGTTAATGATTCAGGAATAGTTCCAGATATTTCATTTTGTCCAAGATATAATTCAGCGAATTGGGTGGACAAGTTTGATACAGAATTGGGCAGTACACCATCAAATTGGTTTGTATATAAATCCAAGATATAAAGCCTACTACAATTTATCAATGATGTTATGAAATGGAGGCTCTTTCCGAGATAATTTAAATGCAACCTAAGTTCTGAAAGATTCAGCAGATTTCCCAAATTTGTTGGAACTGATCCCAAAAACTTATTATGGCCTAAATCAAGTCGATGAAGCTGAGTTGCATTGCATAATGAAGTAGGGATTGGCCCAGAGAACTCATTTACACCAAAATAGAAAACTTGGAGATTTGGAAGATTTAGGCCTATGTTGGCTGGAAGTGTGCCATTAAGTTGGTTGAATGAAACTGAAAAGGTTTGGAGAGATGACACATTGTAAAGAGAGGAAGGGATCGTACCTGACAATTTATTCATCGTTATTGTGAAAAATATTAAGCCGTTTAATAGGCCTATGGCATCTGGAATATTTCCCACCAAATTATTGTACGCTACAGCGAAATGTGTGAGTGAAGAAAGATTTCCTAGAGAAGATGGGATCCCTCCTACCAAATTGTTCTTGCCAAGCTGAAGTATTTTGAGTTTCATTAAAGAGCCTAGCTCAGTTAGAATCTTCCCTTTAAGCTTATTCCCACCAAGATTTAAGAACCTGAGATTGGAGCAGTTGGACAAGCTGGATGGTATTTCCCCTTCCAATGTGTTATTCAAAAGATAGAGCTGTTGCAGTCGAAACAAATGACCGATTTCTTGTGGAATTTCACCATAGAAGCTATTATTCTGGAGGATGATGGACCTTAGAAAGCTGAGGTTGCCGATGTAAGGTGATAGAGTTCCACGTAACTTGTGGCCTTGTAGGTCTAAGACTGTGACTCTTTGGTGCCTACGGCCGCATTTGACTCCTAGCCAGTTGCAGAAGTGCATAGAGTCATTCCATGAGCTCAATATGTTATAGGGATCCTGAGGCACAGATTCTTTGAATTTGAGCAAAGCGAAACGATCAGTCTCGTTTGTTGGAGTAGCGGCAGTAATGGTGGGTTGCAAGCAGAGTAGGGAAATGAGAAAGAGAAGAATCATGAGATGAAGGTATATGGAATAAGACAAGGATGCACACAAATTGGTTTGGTGAAGCGTCATTTGGTTTGGAGAAGGATAAAGGAAGCTGGTGATATATTTGGTGTTGTATAGGTAAACTTGTGGAATGTTGGCTCACTTACTGCATATATGCATATATCAACAAATTGAAATGACCACTATATCCCCAACGATATAAAAATGACAAGTTGGATGGTGGGGTGGTTTTGTATCCATTTTCATTGTCTAATCATGTCAACGTGAAAATCTGGATGGTGGGTGGTTTTGTTACCATTTTCATTGCCTAATTATATCAACATGACAATTTGGATGGTGGGGTGGTCTTGATTCTATTTTCATTCTTAACAGGGAAAGATCAATAGTTAAGTCATCAATCAAATGTTTAAATTTCAAGCTTTTGTAGTTTAAAATTATATATAAAAAATAAGTTTTTTGATTAAATAGTAAATAATATTTGATTGACACAAAATTTTATACGAGTGTTAAGAACATATAAAACATACAATTTAATGGTTAAATTTTCAAAATATATAATCTTGTTAATTTTTTTAGTGGGAATTGTAGCCAAAATTTGTCCAATTTATAATTTGTCTAAACTTAATTCATAGAAGTAATTAAAAAAAAAACATGTCAACTAAAATTAATAAAAGTAATAAAAAAATACATGTTAATTGGGGAAGTAATAGATAGGATAATATTAAGAAAAAGAATTCATGTGACCAACTCAATATAATCAGTTGAGGTTCCATAACCGATCCTAAATTTTGGGACTAAGATTTTGTTGTTGTTATTTGGTCTAATGTAGAGTAGCAGTGTTAAATGATGAGATGGAAGTAGAAAAAATAAAAAATAAAACTGAATGGCTAAGTTATCAAAGAAAGGTGCCAATGATTAGGAGCAAATAATTTTCCACATTGGGGGGTTATATTATATAATTAGGAGCAAAGTGTTTGACACTTCACAATATATAAATTTTCCACCACTTTTGCTATGATTATTGTATAATAAGGAGCAAATAATTTTCCACATTGGGGGGTTATATTATATAATTAGGAGCAAAGTGTTTGACACTTCACAATATTTAAATTTTCCACCACCTTTGCTACGATTATTATATAATTAGGAGCAAATAATTTTCCACATTGGGGGGTTATATTATATAATTAGGAGCAAAGTGTTTGACACTTCACAATATATAAATTTTCCACCTCCTTTGCTATGATTATTATATAATTAGGAGCAAATAGTTTTCCACCAGTTATATTATATAATTGGGAGCAAAGTGTTTGACACTTCACAAAATATAAATTTTATTCCTTTTCTACGTTGGCTTCCACCTTGGGCGGTAATATTATATAATTAGGAGCAAATAATTTTCCACCTATGTTGCCTTTTCCACATTAGATGAACTAGACCATGATCATTTTCCACCGTGTTTGACACTGCAAATTTTTAAAATTTTTGCTCTATTTGTCACTTTATTATATCCTTAATTCATGTCTAAATTAAAACTATTTTGACATAAACTTGTTGATCACTCACAATCTGATTTCTTCATGAATTTTCATGATCCTGCAAAAGTAATACTGAGTTATGTTTGCCATTTGGTAACAAAATTCTTTGATTCAAAAAATAAAAACAACTTTTTATCTGAAAATACTAATGCTATGTTTGGAAATTTGGAGGGAGAAGAGAACTACTCCTTCTCCTAACAACTTAACAAAATTCCTTGATTCAAGTAAAACTACTCCTCTCCTAACTGAATTATGGAATATATTAACCTCAATGCAGTTCTATCATTATTATATTATTTTCTCGTTACTGCCCCTTATTAACCAAAAAAGGTTTATATGAATTTAAGTTTCTCATGATATGATGCCTTTTTTTTAAGCCTCAATGTAAAATTACTATCGTCATTAACAAATTATGAATCAACTAGTTGCTAACTCATGCGAAGCACGGACAAAATTCTTATGAAAATATAGTTTAAACATAAAAGCTTTCTAATTTTACATGAACTATAGAATTGTAAAAATTCAAAATGTGAACTCTCCATTGTAATGAATAATTCATGTTCAAAAAGTAGTTACAACATGTTATAAAAAATGTGAAGTGTCCCAGACCTTTTTTTGATAAGTGAACAACTCGTCCCAAACCTTACTAAACCTAAAAGAAAATAATGAAATCAAATCTAAATCAAATAATCATTCATGTGAACAACTACAAACAACAATGACAATTTCATAACTGCAATTTGGTGATTCCCTGGTTCTTTTTTTTGCACATGATGAAGTTCCATCACCCATTAGACATCAAATGATATCACAACTTTTGGGCACTATTCACGTCGGGTAGAGGGTGATATAAAGTTGATGGGACAACCCCTAGTTCATCCTCAAAGACTTGGTTCTCTTGTAGATGCCTCCAATTATGCCTTGGTCAAGGATGAACAAGAGCTGGTTGTCTATTTTCAGTCCTTTGCCTCTTCTTTCAAGTTCTTTGGATCGGGCTTGCTCATGTGGGCTGGTCCCTTTGGGTTGGGCTGTGTTCATCCTACAAAATGGACATCAACAACACATGTTGCCTTGAGTTTTCATCCCTCATGGACTTTTATTATTAGTAAATATTTTGGGTTTTCATAGATATTTGTAATGGGTCTTTGGGCAATGAGTTGTAACATTTGAAATAATAAGATAAGTTTCAAAATGCCTTTGTAAATAACATTTACTATTTTTGAAAATGATGAATTCCATATCATAAGTAATGTTCATGATTTCTAATAATCACATCATAATTTAAATGGTTAGCTTATGGGATTGAATAGTTACCATGATCTTTGAAGATAAATATTATGGATGTTGTGATGTAAATGATGACCACACGTTTCATAGGTTTATGATATGAGATGAATATCATAATCTTCAAGATAACTTTCCATGAGCTTTTGTAAAATGATTATAACTTTCCACGAGCTTTTATAAAATGATTGCCATGGTTTTTGCCATAGTAATGTTTAAGAAACATTGTTCATCTTTTAAATGAAATAATTATAACATAATATTTTTTTGCCAAGCGTTAATAATCTTGGGCTTTTGATAAAATAGTGCCAATGTAAATTGGGCTTTTGATATTGCCAATGAGAACTGGGCTTTTTAATGTTGCCAATGAAAATTGGGATTTTTGATATTGCCATTGAGAATTGGGCTTTTTGATGTTGCCAGCAAGAACTAGGCTTTTGATGTTGCCAATGAAAATTGGGCTATTTGATATTGCCGGAGAACTGAGTTTTTTGATGTTGCCAACAAGAAGAACTGGCTTTTGATGTTGCCAATGAAAATTGGGCTTTTTGATATTGCCAGTGAGAACTGGATTTTTAATGTTGCCAGCAAGAACTGGGCTTTTGATGTTGCCAATGAAAATTGGGCTTTTAATAAATAACTAGTCGCGGACTCGAATCTATGCGTGATAAATTTTTTATGATAATGATATATATATATATATATATATTGCAGGATTCATGGTGATTGGAGGTTTTGGTCTTTGAATTAATTTTGTATTATTAAAGATTAGTATTCGGAATAGAATGAGGAAATTTTATTGTAGATTTTATTTTTGAAACATAATTTCTACCATTGGCTAATTTGTACATTTCTAAGTCAATTGAGCACATTTTGCATGTTACATGTAATTCTTCATTTCCATAAGGGTAAGGGCATTCATGATCCCAATGACCCACTCCATTTTTCTTGCATGCTTGGTTATTTGGGATGCAAAATGTGTTTGTTCCAAAAGTTGTATGTCGAAGGATTTGTTGATAGTTTTGCAAAGAATAGTTTTCCATCCGGTTGGTTTAGAATTGATAACGATAATTGTATTCCCTCATCATTTGATTCGCATAACAAAAGCAATTGCCAATCTGTATTTTGCATTTTTGTCTCCTTCTATGTTGGCTTGAAAAAGATTTCTTTTCCGCTTTAGTTTGATCTTGTACAAAATATTTGTGAGCTTCGACCCAAAATAGTGCTTGCTTGTTTCAGCCCTAAAGCATTGATGAATGAGTTTTCCTTCCTCCTTTCGAAGGAATAGAGAATTTTGGAGCAATCCATTAGATTGATGTCATGAAGAATTTTTTTTTTGGTTAGCCGATTGAATAGCTTGCAGCTGTTTTTTGTAAACATAAACACATTAAGAAACCGATATGCTTAAAAAAAAATCAACTGGTGACAAAACATTTCATTTATCATATACTAAGGATGACACATGAACATTGTTATCATCACAATTGCAATATTGGATCTATGAAGTTAATTTTTTTTTTTCAAAAATATAACAATGACTCTAAAACTGTGCATGACTTCATTGTATAAAGTTAATAAAAAGAGAAAATATAAGACTACAATATTTTGTGCCACAATTTTGGACGTTGTAGATTGTGATTAGTAGAGAAAAAGTGGAAAGTTGACGTTGCCTTAAAATTTTGGCTATTGTCTTCCCACACTGGATAATATTTTGACCAATAATTTTGTAGGTGATTCATGTTACATGCGCATTTTTGTGATTGTGTAAAGAGTATTTTTGATATTTTTGGTTTGTATTTTTGAAGTTGTTTAGGATTGTAATTTATAGTATTTTTCTAGCTTTATGATGAGTGAACTGTTTTAATTATTTTATTCATAATTTTCATCGTTTAGTTATAAATATGTAAATTAAAGCATAAGAATACGTAAATGCAAAGTTAAACATAAATTTATAACCATCCATGATAAATATATATAGACAATTTTCGCTTTTTTGATTGTTGCATAAATTATTATTTAATTGTTTAGTTATAAATATCTAAATTAAGTAGATGAACTTTTTCCAAAAAAATAAAAATTAAATAGATGAATATGTAAAATCCTCTCACACGTTATTCTTACAACCAAAGAAGGTGCCATTTCACTCATTTGTTTACTACATGATTGATGATCAATATTCGATCAAAGAATCATAGATCAACCATTTCAACCAACTAACATATAAATGAGAGATCCAAATCCACATCTCAGTCTTTCTGATTAATATATACATATAAAAGGCAAAAAAAAAAAAAAAAAAACCATCATAGCAAAGTCTGATACATACCAGAAGCAAAGCCTCTCTGGAACACAGGGATCCTAAGGTATGAGGCAGCCCTTGAAGCTATGTTTGAATGAATAAAAAATTGGTATAAACCAGAAGATAATATAAAAATATTTTAACATGACCTTTTCATTTTATTTATAATTGGGAGTTTGACATACTTGAAGAAACAATCCAGCTTTTGAACTTGCAATTTAATAGATAGTTCATAATCAATTTGTAAAAATTATGAACAACCTACACAACCAAAAGATAATATAAAAAATATTATAGTAAGTTCACACAAGTAACATGAAGAGCATTTTTCTAAATCTATTTGGAGATTCTTGCCTTTATGCGGTTCCATTAATAACGAAAACATCACAGGGTAAGACCCAACCCAAATGCTTAATCCAACCTCGTTTTTTAGACCAACCTCGTTTTTTTATTTTTTATCTCCCTCTATTTTTACTCTTTCACTTTGTGTTAAAAGCTTCCACTACCTATTTTAGCACTACCGTGAATTCTCACCTACATGCTATATATGCCTCCCTATTTTTTTTTTTAATTTATTTATTTATTTATTTTTTGTTTTTTTACGGTTCATAATTTATGAACCCAACAAAGACAACTGGAGAACCCTTATTCCCCTTAACTTTTATTCTCTCCTAACCTATCCATTTCACTGATCAATGACATATATTCAACCTCATAGAAATTCAAGCTCTTGGTGCCTTTGAAACAATTCCGAAGTAGCAACATCTCTTCATCGAATGTTTTGGCTTAATTATCATTTTTCAGTCAAATTATAGAAAGCCATTTGATTACACCCACCTAAAAATCAATTTCTAACTAATATTTAGAGATACTTGACTATATATTCCAGCTTTTGAACTTGCAATTTAATAGATAATCCATATTAAATTGGTAGCAAATATGAACAACCTATACAACCAAAAGATAATAGAAAAAATCTTAGCATAGCATGTTCATTTTATTTATAATTGAGAGTTGGACACATTTGAAGAAACAATCCAGCTCTATTTACAATGGGATTTCCCAAAGAAAGCACTCATTCAACAATGTCCTATTTCTTTTGGTTACATAAATTGTTCGGGCAACAATGAAATTTCCCAAAAGGCATATGATACATGGTGATGCACTTCGGTTATTTATTGCGAGCTACAAAAGAGAATCTTGTCACATCCCAAAAGGCATATGAGATACTATGGAAGGACTCGATGTTGCTCCTACATCACAACTTGTGGCAAGATACACTGGTTCGAATGAAAGTTTACATATAAATGCAATATTGGGAAATTTTCTTGAGACAATCTTGAAAATTTTGAGCAATTATGCTATGTATTTCATTTAACTTTACATCAATTGGGGTAATCTTATAGATCTACTAACAATCTCAAATTTGATGGCCTACGATATTATTTTGCTTTGAGTTTCACATATATGGAAAATGATGCAAACGTTTTGACTTCAAATATTCATGGCCATTTAAGCGTATATTTTCATGAATACATCTCTCAAGTGGACTCGATTAAAGTCAAGTTTAAGGTAAAAGTACTCGATTTCCTTCAAAGACAATATACTTGATATAGGGAAAGTAACCTATCATAGAAACCACACTCACATAGTTCTCCAAAATGCAAATATGATCGAAACTTGATGTATTAAACCATGCTTTGTAACAAAACCTGTATTTAGCAAGTTGTTCAATGCGGATAATAAAAAAAACATCCAATAGGAAAAAAAGAAACCCGAACATTTCAAGCAAAGAGTAACATGGCAATCACATCAAAATACATGCTTAAATATAGCTTAATTGGCACTTCTTTCTCCTATAATAATTAGTTGAAAGGTGAGGTCAAAAGTTTAAAACCTGCTAGGTACGTCTGTAACTTACCAATAAAACAAAATGGAACAGGTGAAATGTATTGGTTGTAAATTGTAATATGTGATTCCCATATTTATTGGGAAGCCTTGTGAGGATATTTTGTGTTCTTAATGTTTCTTAGATTTGTTTCAATGAATTACCTGCCTGAAAAAGAAAAATGAATAAGTAAAAAAATATGCAGATAGTAGAAGTGTTTAGGATAGGGCCATGAAGGTATCAATTCTGCATATAGTAGGATCACTACATATTAAGAGGCATATTTTCTACTTACCAGATTCTATAGTCATATTGATTGTCCATGATTTAAAGTTGTCCATTGGGTGGAGGAGATTTAATCCAAGACATTGGAATACCTTTCAGAAGATCCAGCAATTAAAAATTATGCAAATCTCTAATATCTATGGAGTGGCTTATATGAGAATTCTTTGTATTTTTGCATTACGAATATGAAATTTGCTCCCACACCTACACAATAACATGTTCCATATGACTATGGCTTTACAATTACATAACCTATACATTAGGCTGAACAATAACATCCATATTAGATTAAGTTCCTTAGCTAGAGAGCAAAATATATTTCCCACTCACATAGATATTTTGTAAGATATTGTAAATGTGAAGAATCTTACATTTTTTTTCTTTATTGAAATTTCAACATAGATAGAAAAAGAAAAATATATGAGTAGATGGTGGCCAAAAAAAAAAAGAGCTAAGAGGATTTCAGAAATATCTTGAGTAACATCATAGCCTATGATTCATAGGAAAGAGAAATAGGATTGATTCTTTTCTTTTAAATTAATTATTATAGTGGAGTACAAAAGGACGAATTTGAAGGGCTTAAACATAATTGTTTAAGGAGGCACATAAATATTGGAGAACCATCCAAATTAGTGGAAAAAATTCACAATGGATCTCATAAAAAAAAAACACAAACTCTATACTAATTTAATGGCCACCATTTCATACAGACCATGAGCAAGACAATTTACAAAGCACACAAAGATCCCTCATGTCTTTCATTAAGAGAACATTCTCTTTGATATTCCTTCCCATGACAAGTGTGGTTTGGTGTTGACCAATCAATATACTTAAGCCAAGGCTTAAATCCTATTGGCCCAATCGTAGTAATGCATTTATATATTATGTTACAACACAGATAGGTCTACAATCACCCATTTTAGATGGCTTGGGAACCTTAGTAATTCATGAGAAGATGGTGGTGTTTACCTCCTTAATAATTAGTCCTTGACCTGAAAAACAATTGAATGGCACTTGTAACATCTTGCACAACACTCTACACCTATTTAAAAAGGGGACTTAGAAACCATATGGAGTTATACCAGAGGGTTTTATCTCCATCCATGCAAATGTCAAACTAAGGTCTAACTCACAAGGAAAATGTAAAAACAGGTCTAGCCCAATTCACACATGGCCTAAATCAAGTTAGAATCCTAAAGACTCTTCGCCTCAAATTGGATTATTTGAATCCTGGGGTAAGTTTTCTCTTTAAACAATAGAATCAATAGAAAGAAAGGATTTATAAAATTTTAAACCTTTTTTTACATCGATAGTTGGGGTGGTGGGGGCATTTGAATTATAGAATATGATTTCTATAAAATTAAAATTTTCTCCTTGACCCTAATTAAATTTGTAATCAATTTCTTAATCCAATTTATTTATTTTGGGTATCAAAAGATAAGGCATTGTTTGAAAGTTAATTCGGTGCATTGGTGTGAAATTCATTTTCAATGAAGTCCTCACTCTTTTCTTAAGCCACCACTTGGTTAGTCAGAAACCTTTTCTGGAACCTTTTTAGTGGAGAAAAAGTAAGTACTTCACCATTCTTGAAATAAGATGTCAAGGGAGTTCTATAATATATATTGAAAAGAAATCCTACAAAGTAAAGGTGGAGGAAGCGGGATTAGTCTTTATGATGAGGATTATTGAAAGAAGTGATGATTTTCTACGATCGGTTTGTTCTGGGAAAAAGGTGAAAGAGGATTATTAGCATCTGTGGAGGATTTAGCCAAAGTAGAACCATCACAGTTTTTTTCTTAAGGAAGATTGATGTGCAGTAAGATAGCAAGTGAGACATGAAATGGATAATATGTGAGATGCAATATTGTCGGGCTATGAAATTGCAAAGATCTTTCAGGCTATGAAACAATCTTTCTTTCATGGGACAACTATCAAAGATGATTAGATGATGGTGATTTGAAACTCCAAATTTTGATTACCAAGTGTGAACAACTTTTTGACATGATACTTGAACTAAATGCCAAAAGTTTCAACAAAAATAATAAAACACAACAATTAAGATAATGTAATCCCCTCATCCAGGTTCATCTCACCATGTAGAAGAAAGTTGAGTTGAATCAACATTCATAATAGGGGGAACCATGTTTTATTTTGTTGGAGGAATCATTCAGAGAGTGGTAAAGAAAAAGAGAGAGACAGAGAAGGATCCACAAAAATGTATTTCAAATTAGCGTATGCGGGTTTCTACTCTATCTCAGATCAAGAATCCACAAAAAAAGTATCTCAATTACTCAAGAATATTAAAATAGATATATACAGAATGATTCTTTTAGGGGTCACAACTCACACAAGGGAAAGCTACTAAAATCATGACATTCCAAGTCACTTGGTACTATAATATAACTGCACATTCTCTTGCATGATTAAAAATCCTGGATGTGACTCAAGAGGTTTCAAAAAAACCCATGCCAATTGTTTGACCAATTCTAGTAAAAGTTGACAGAGTTAATATATAGATTCAATATAGTTAGAAAATCAGAATGAACATACCCAAAAGAAGCAGTGCTCCAATTAAATAACCTAGCAAGAACAAATTCAACACCTTAGGCAAAAACAAACGTAGAAAGGAAAAAAAAAAAAAAACCATCAAGCAAAAGAATAGAGCACAACACGAAATAGTAAAAGGTGACAGATTTAATATATAGATTCAATAGAAAATCATAATCAACATACCCAAAAGAAGAAGTGCTCCAATTAAATAACCCAGCAGAAACAAATTCAACACCCTAGCCAAAAACAAACGTAGAAAGGGAAAAAAACCATCAAGCAAAAGAATAGTGCACAAAAGAAATTGGGATGTAGGGATACCTCAACTGAACCACCCGCTTACGTCAGTATTTATATAGATGTGAGGAGAGGAAGGAAGGAAGGAAGAAAGAGGGGCTGCCGTTAGAAGCCAAAACAGAAGCTAAAACCGTAGAACAGGAAGATGAAACCGTGAGTGAAACAAGAGAACGAGAAGTTTGAAAGCGTGAGAATCAAAAGGTGGGGAAGGGGAAGGGACTAAGCCCGAAACAATGAATCAAAACGTGGGGGACAGGAATTTCAATCGTGTAACAACAAAAGGAAAGGGAATAGTAATCGTGAAAAAACATCGGGTTTGACACAGGGATGTAGTTGAAAACGTTTTGGGCATGGGCTTGGGCTCTATTGTGGGATTAAACGTATAAAAATTGGACTTAAAGTAGAGATTAGGCTGGAAATAAATTTAGTTTTGCTAGTATTTTAAAATTAGTAAAATCTATTTTAAAATTAAATTAAAAATTCAAAAAAGAAGATGGGGATGACATGAATGCTGATGTGGTTCAATGTGAGTGTAGCAACATTAAATGCTACGCTTGAGCTTTTAGTAATATATTGATTTGCCCTGGTTTTGAATCATGGGCTTTGATTATGGGGTTGAATCTCATTGATAAATTAGTTTTGCCACAAATTTGAATCATGAACTTTGATTATGGGGTTGAATCCTATTGATAAAATAGTATTGCCATGAATTTGAATCATGAGCTTTAATTATGGACTTGAATTCCATTAATAAAATTGTTTTGCCATGTATTTGAATCATGAGCTTTTTTCAAATATTGCTAAGCATAAAAAAATTCTTGGGCTTTAGAAAGAATGAGATTTTAACTTTCTCAATAAATAATTTAGGCTTTACAAAAATATTGGGTCTTATAGTGTTTTACATTTGTAGCCCAATTTTGTGATGGAAAGAAGAACGGTCATGGGCTAGCATAGTAATAGTAAAAATTATTTAGGTATGCCCAATAATTTGTTTGTGATGTTTGAAAAATAAATAGGTGTTATTTAAATAATATTAGGTGTAAAAAAATGTACCCTAACAAATGGAAACCTAGATATATTATTAACTAACAAATTTCAAAATTTTGAACACTTTTACGGTTGGATTCATCTTAAAAATGACTCAAAAATTCATGGAACATAAAGGGATAGATGAAGAATAATATTAAGGTAGAGAGTAATTGTCACAACCTAAATCCATGGAACATGAATTTAAATGCATGTGACTAACTTGCCAATCTTGCTTATCTCAATAAACGTAATTAATTCCAAAATTAAATAAAACTCCAAATAAACAATGCTCTTAATAAACCTCTTACAATCTCCAAGCATTCACAAGTTAGAATTAATCTCCAAATACTTAAAAATTTGAAGCAAAATAAAGACAACTAAAATCCTATAAGGTTCAAGCATTATTGAAGTTGCCTAAAAACTCCCCGCTCTACCTTGCACCTTACAAAAACTAAACTTTAATATAAAAATTGTAATTGATGGGTGAGTGGTGAGCCACACATCTTGTAAGCAATTATACACAATATACATCAGAATAGAGTCTAGCAAAGCACGAGTATCTTAAATATCAAAATCATTTGAAGACACATACAGATAATTGATCGTCACGAGTGTCACATACACACATATATCATATATTCTCACATTCAATTCTGTGAGTGGATACCAATATCTAACTTTTGCTAGTGAGTGTTCAGCATTTAGTCTCACATACAACTCTGAGAGCTGGCTTACACATATATCTGATCAATTTTAAAAACATTCAATGAGTCATATATTACAAAAGCAAAGTTTATACAAAATTAGAATAATTTACTTAATAGTAACCATCATTGCAAATATGAAGGCATATTGAAGATCACAAATTGAATATAAATTAGAGGATGCTTGATTCTCTTAGGGAACGCGTAATGATTGAAGAGTTCATAAAAATATTTTACTACTTCTTGAGTAAGTTTGTAAACTTTTTAAATACCATTCAGAAAATAGGAATATGAATTTGAAATCCCTTGTTTCTAAACAAATTTAAAGAATAAGAGCCTTTTTAGAAAACTTATATTGAATCTTAAATTTTTTTTTTTTTTAATTTAGTTTAGAAATCATCTTTTAAATAAGATGCAGATGTTCAAAACAATATTTAAAAGTCAAAGTTTCTCTTTCAATAATATAAAAATGCTTTTGATAAACTTTAGAAAATGCAAGCTTAAAAACATAACTTTTAAAAACTTTGACTTCTAAGAACTTAATGAACAAAACTTGTGCATATTATTCATAATTACTTACCTCTCTTGCTAATATATCTTAATGCAACCAAACAATTTAATCTTCCGTAAGCTCTAAAAAAAAGAATGCTTTAATCAGTGAAATCTTGTCCTTTGAAACCTACTAACTTGTGGCGGGAAAAAAGTAAATAAGGATTATGTCAGGTACAAACTTGCTACTCTTGCTCACACAATTAATTTTTAAAAGGTGGGATGCTCAATCAACCTTAAATGTCCTTAACAAGATGAAAAGATTAAAGTGGGTGTGTTTGAATTAATTCCAAGTGTAGAAAAATGATATCTGATAAGAAACAGTCTTGAAATGCTTATATTGGGGTCCTCGGGTTTAGTCCGAGATAGAGATTACAAGTAGATTTTAAGTTTCAAGAAGTCCCTCCTCCGATCCAGGGGCTTCTTGGCTTTATATAATCAGCCAAGATGTATCTGAGCCCTACATTTGGAAGTTCAAGATCGGATTTCTTTGATACTTGTCCTATTAGGGCCTTACTATAAGGCTTCTACACCGAGGTATGAGCTGGGTGTACACTGTTCATAGCTCATTTCCTCATTGATGCGGCCAGCTAAATGATTGCGATGCATTAAATGCGGAGGTGATGGATGCTTTATCCATCCTCCCTCCTTTCTTCCCCGCTTGGTGACAAATCTTTCTCTTCGCCCTTAATTTGCACTCGACAACCTTTAGCCTTGGTTCTCGATTTCCCAAGGGCATGTTGGCATCCTCGGAGTCCTCGTCCATTGTAGTCTTTCTACACTTGCATAAAGTCACTTGTATTTTTTCAATGACATTCTGCTAGTGCTTTCCGAGGTTCGTTTCCTCGGTGTTGTCCTTTATCCCTTTGTCTGTATTCTTGGATCCTCGTCCCCTCACAATAGCCCCCAAAACCTCACTTTTCGCTCCTTTTTTAGGGAAGGGGGTTTTGGTGGTTGAAGGATGGTCTTCCGGCATGCTTTTGTCTTGTTCCCACATAGGAGTGTCTTTTCAACTGACCGAGACACGCTCCCGATGCTTCAAAATCCACGATGCAACAAGAAATGCTATAGGCGGCTCCCTGTTCCCCACGTTCTACGGTGAGATCATGATCTAACGGTCTGTATCTTCTCATTAAAGGGGCTAGAAAATTGCTGCTCCTTTTTTTACCCTTATATAAAGGGAGAAATGGGGCTACTGCCCCCATTTTTTACCTTTAGAAGAAAAAACTCAGCCTTCTTTCCGGATAACTCGCCCGAGGAGCCCCTCTTCTCCTATTTTCTTGTAAGTGTCTTTGTGATTCTTTTTTTGACAGATTTTAGATCTCTTCTCCCTTTTTCTTTCTTTTCTTATAAATGGGTAGTTTTTTTAGCTTAGTTGATACCCCTGAGCACAAGGAAGAGTTCAAAAGGTGGTATAGAATTCCTAGTAGTGTAACTATAGAGCATTGTAATTTAGGATAATGGCATGAGAAAAGACCCACCGAGGCAGTAGTGATCCTTATGATAGCATTTATAGAGGGAGGAATGAGAATTCCCATGGGTAGAGTTACTAGGGATTTTTTTAAGTCTTTTCAAACTCTGTCCTACTCAATGCGCTCCTAATATGTTTAGGATATTGGGTAGTATAGACACAATAAATGATAAGATGGGTGTGAACCTCAGCCATCATGATGTAAATTGGGTTTATAGTTGCCGGAAAAACAATGAAGCGGGATATTACCTAAAGACTAGGTTCCCTGCTATTAGGTTAGTTTCCCGCCTCCCCAAGATGAACAAAGGCATGGACGAGAATTTTCTCATCGTTTCAGGGGAGTGGCATAATGGATTGCACTGCTGAACCAAAGATGGCACACCAGGTGGGGTGGCTTAGGAATACCTTTAAGATCCTGCGTTTTTAGTTGTCAGGAATAAAAATAAAAATATATGTCTATGTTTATTGTCCTTTATTACTTCCCCATTTTAATCTCTTTTTTTTTTTTTTTTTTTATATTCCTTTCCTTACTTCTATTTCTACTGTCTTTTTTGTAGATAAGAAGGCCATTGCTAAAAGGTGAAGCTTGGTGAACTTCGGTGAACTTCGACGAGCTTAACCACATTCTCGAGATCTCGAGATCTTCCTTCATCGGGAAGGATAACTTTAGGCTATGCACGTCATCCTTGGCTTCAAACCCATCTCCACTCATTTTCAAGTTTCAAAGCATGTGATCAAGGCCAAAGATCCGCGTCTTACAAGAGTTGACGTGGCCGTCGAAGGATTCATTCGAAAGCCTCCTCCCACCAAAACCGAACTCGCAGAGCTCCCTACTCACCAAGTAATTATACTAAGCCTAACATTGCATACACAACAGGAGTATTTACTATTTAGTAGATTTACTAGCAAGCCAATTAGATTGGAAAGCTCATGATGTTTACTTTCTAAAACTATCAACTTTTTGTCCTAATTTTCATATTTGGCAAATTAAATGCTTTGGAAAGTGGTGTCGAACTAAAGTTTTTATTCTAAAGTTCCCTTTTATATTTGTAATTTGTTTTAATTCAAGTGGAAATTTTATTCAAGTATACAAAATTGAAATTCATCATGAGACATTTCTAACGACTTCTTACTCGGGTTAATTAGTGGTCATTTGATTATAATTTAATCAAGAATAAAATCTTAATCAGGCTTATGGACATTTGTTCTCAAAATCAAAATTGGATAAATACTGGGTATTTTTTCACCATTTCCAAGATATTTTCCTCATTTCAAGTCCAATATGGGCACGTGAATAGTCATTTTAAAGGGGATTCAGTAATCCGACCATTCAATCGAGATGAATTTGAGTTCATATTGATGCAAAATGGTCAAGTTTTTGTTCAAATCTTGGTTAAGCCTAAGGTTGACCATGGTCAAAGTTAGGGACAGTGTTTGGAAATATGAATTTTGATGCAAAATCATGGAATTTGGTAATCATGTGAAAATTTGAGTTTGTTTGAATTTTAATCAACAAAAGGCAATTTGGTCATTTTGACTTTTGATCCATAGAGTTGATTAATCCAACTTTCAACTGAGACAAATTAAATTAAATTTTGACATTCCCTCGATTCCAAACTAGAAATGTATGATTTTTTGGAATGTTTGAAATTAAATTGCGATATTTGTATGTAAAAGGAGAATAGACACAATATAGTATCAACGCCAAGGTTGAGCAAGAGTGTTGGAATAACTTGAGAAAATCCTTAGCCTCGATTCACCATCACCCTCACTGTCGCGGGTTTGAATTTGGTAGATAGCGGCATGTTTGCCCTTGTGGGTTTGAATCGGTGGTGGGTTGGTTTGAATCGGTGTGGTTTGGCTTGATTTCGGTGGTGCTGGTCGGTGGTTGGGGCTTGTTTGACTTTGAATCGGTGTGGGTTTTCAGCGGTGCTATATTGTTTCAATGGTCAGGGGCTTCTTTGAATCTATGTGGTTTGGTTGTTTCGGTGGAGCTAGGATGTTTCGACGTGGGTTGGTTGTTTTAGTGGTACTGGGATGTTTCGGTGGTCAGGGCTTGTTTGAATCGGTGTGGGTTGGGTTATTTCACCGGTGCTTGGGCTTCGATTTCGATGGTCGTGGTTGGGGTGGCGTTTGAATTGACAAAGTGCTAGTCTTGTTGGTAGAAAGAGAGAGAGAGAGAGGAGAGATTTATAATATTTTATGGTGTAGTTTTATTATTTTATCGTGTTGATTTATATTATTTTAGTGTAATATGAAAAAATAAAAATTAAGATGTTAACTATATTGTAAAGTAGGATGGTATAATAAATAAAATAATTTTAAGATGTAAAATAGTAGCTTTAAAACAACTCTGGATGTGATGTTCTTAATTTGTTACAGGTGTATGGATCCAAAGCAATTGGCACAATCAATTTTGTATTTATATATATAAGTAAAATTTAAAGTTAAACTTCAAGGAGCGTTTTTGCAAAATTGACCCAAACTTTAAAAATTTTGTTATTGACCATGAATTATTGGAAATGACAAAATTGACACCTCTGTCTCATCAAACACAATTAAAATGAGTATTTTATTGACTTTTTCTATTTTAAAATGGTATCTGATGGTGCCGGAGATATCCACCAGTGAGTCACGTGTTCCTCGTACGTTCGCCAATGACACCTGCACAACGAAAAGGAATGACCTAGCGGAGCGTACCGGTGTGGTACCGACCGAATACCCTCCGAAGGTCAAGTTAGAACTATATTCTCACTGCTCTAGAGTACTAGAGAGGGTAAATTATGCGTACCTCCAATAACGAGAATGCTAAGGTTTTTATAGTAGCCGGGGTCATCCCCCTTCTCCTTGGAGTAGAAGTCTTTTCCTTATAGGAGTCCCTTTGGGCGTATTTTCCGGGATCCTTTCCTTATAGGAATCCCTTTGAATATTCTCTAGTGTGGGAAACAAGTCAACTCTTGACTTACAACGTGGGAAGCAAGTCGACTTTGTGATCGGTCCGTCACCCCTTGATGCATCTCCTTGACTTTACTCAAGCGTCACTTGGTGAATCCGTCAACCTTTGGAACCATCAACTATAACCGTCAGATATTTCTCCGTCTATCTATTTATAGGGGGCAGCCTAAAACCGTCGATCCCGAGGCTCTCTCCTTTTATCCTCATCGCTTGCCCCCACTCTATATGCCTGTCGTTTAGAACCGTCGGCATGTGGAGTTATATAAAAAAAGAATTGCGAATGACTCCTCGGGCGCGAGCTATTTAATGCAAGGTCACGTGGCGTGCGGTAGTTGGCCTCGTTTCTGGGCACGGGCGTCGCCTCGCGTTCCGTGCGTTTTTCCCCTGTATAAATACGCGCCTCACTATTTTATTTCGCTATTTCAACCTCGAAGATTTTTCAAGAGAGAAACCGTCACTCTTACAAACGATTCATTCCGTCAACTAATACCGTCAGCCTTCAAGTTGTTTCATTTGTTCAAGATCTATTTCACCTGTAAGTTTCTCTTCCCTTTTCTTTGTTTCTCTTTTCATTTTTACTTTTGCCCAAAGAATTTTTTTTTTTTTTTATTGAGAACGTCAGTCTAGGAACTTAGGGTGTATCCGTCACTTGTAGGTAGTCAGATGTCAAGTGACGCGTCGAGTGACCAGTCGTCGATCCGCGACGGAGCGGGCTACGACGAAGTCTTTGGCTCAAGTCAAGAGTCCGACGGCTTTTTGGAGTCGTCGGGAAAAGAAGCGTCCACCCAATCCTTTAGTGTCGATGTAGAGGACCGTGTTGAGGGAGTTAGGGGAAAAGTGTTAAATGTGGTTGAGGTCGAGGAGATCGACGAGGAAGTTGTTGGTGACGGGAACTGGGAGGAAGGTGACGAAGAGATCAATAGTGACGGAGCTAGGGTTGTTGGTAGCGAGGTTAGTAGTGATGGTAATGAGGATGAGGATGAGGATGACGAAGAGTCCAAAGTGAGGGGACTTCGGGGAGTTCCGGAGGTAATCGTCCCTTCATCCTTCCGGAGGAGTGGGCCGTCAATAAATTTCTCCCCAAGATGAGCAACAGAGTTTTCTCCGAGTTGCGTGTTCGTTTCCAAATCCCAGATCACATTCCTCTCCGTCTCCCTAAAAAGAATGAGAAGTGTTATACAGGGAGGACGGCTGATGTGGGGATGTACGACGCCATGTTCGTAGCTGGCCTTAGACTTCCACCGACGGCCTTACACCGTCACCGGGCGGATTTCTTAGGACTGTCCGTCACCCGATATCCCCGAATGCTTGGAGGATCTTCATTGGTGCTGAGGTTCTCTGGGGTCGCCTGAGTGGAGGGAACCGTCAACTTTCGCTCGACGAGTTCTTTTTACTTTTTCTGAGACCTCAGCATAAAGTATCCGCCAAGGGGACATATCATTTCGCGCCCGTGAAAAGAGCTTAAGATTAGTATTCGATATGCCGGATTCGAATAGGAATTGGAAGAACAGATTCTTCTTTGTTAAGGGGACGGATCGGGTGTGCCGCCCGATGAATGGGACAAGTTGCCTGGGGTTATTTTGATAACACATGGGCTTATATTAGGAGTCAGGTTGCCCCCTTTCTTTTTACCGTCGCTTTTTATTTTTCATGTAACCTTCACCGTCTCTTTTAACACCGCCTGTTTCCTTTTGTTTCACCATTGCTCGTCCGGAGGTGTCGACGAACAGGGGGAATTCATCCGTCGGATACTCACTATCCCACTTGAGCAACGTAGGTGTAGGGATTTGATAACCCTAGACACTCTACACTTGTATTGTGGCGGTCCGAACCGACGGTCGAAGCTAGGAAGTTGGAAGAATTTTCAAGGAAACGTAAGTAAATGCATTACTTAATCCGTCTCACGCTGCTATTCATCCGTCAACTTATTTATCCGTTAACTTTCTTTGTGTAGAGATGGAGGCTGCGAAACAAAGGGTGAGGGCAGCTGCTGCCCGTAAGAAGGAAGAAGATAGAGCTAAGGGAAAGGAAGGAGCGTCAACTCCACATTCCTCATTGAAGGGCTCAATCAAGAGGAAATCTGACGGAAAGGATGATCCTCCTTCCAAGAAGGTGGCCGTCACTCCTGTGGACGTGTCCTCCCGGAAGTCACCCCCCAAGTCTAGTCACGGTGCTGGGAAGGGAGTGATGACTTCCTCCGGTCCCGTCATTGAGGGGCCCCGTTGCTTGCCGACGCACAAGGATTACGCCGTCGAGGGTCCGGAGTCTCTTATCAAACAGACGGATCTAGATCCTTGTGCTCAGCTCGGGACGGATGACCTGGGGGCGTCGGCCTTTTTTGATATTGCACGGGTATGCTTCCTACTTTGTTTAATCTAACCTTTATCTTTCTCAATAGCTGACGGATTAATTTTCCTACAGGCCTTGGTTCGTGTTAAGGCACTTCAAGACCGATGCATGGCCAAGGAAGACGTTGTCTCTCGGGTGAGGAGGCACAATTCCACCCCGATGGATCAAAGCAGGGCGCAATACAAGGAGGCCGTCCGTGTCTTGAACACAGAGTGAAGGACGTGAAGGAGAAGTTAGGAGAGGCGGAGGGTGAGCGAAGAAACTTGAGGAGGAGGTTTCATCTCTGCGTGCGCAAGTGGTGACGGTTGGGACTGATGCGGTTGAAAAATTTAAGACAACTCAGTCCTTCATCGACTCTTGTCTTTGATTATTATGGCGCGCAGTTTCGATGATTGTCCAAAGCAAGTGTCGTTAGCTTATCCGGAATCGATCTGCGGAATCACCATGGATACTGCCGTTCGATGACTCCTGCCACGACAGAGATGACGAACCCCTCACCGGATTCTCGTGGCTTAACGATGCCGGGGTTGTTTTGGCCCACCGCCGCGCTACCCCTGTTGGGCCTTCTGATCAGATTGTGAAGGATAAAGGCGACGGGGTCTCCAAGGATGCTCCCGCCGCTTAATCCTTTATTAATTGTAATTTTTGAACAATATCTTTAAGTGCCCTTATGTTTGTTGGGCTTTTTCTTGTAACTCTATTTGTCGTCCGTTACTTTAAACATATACATTGATTCTGACTAATTTTAATGAGATCGTTATCCCTTTTTATTTAGCCTTTTTTGTTTGGCTCGTAGGCTTGTTGGGTGGAGAGACTTATTTGTAAGTAGTCTTATATTTTTTGTTGGTAAGACCGTCAATATTTTGACCGTCTATAATATTTCCATCCATTGGACCGCCGTAGTTTGTAGCGTTGGCCTTTCGGACCGTCACTCAATTGGCCTTGGCTTTGTTAGTTTCTTGGGCATGTCCTGTTAGATGACCGTCGATTTTTTAGTTTTCCCGGATTATTATTTTCTTGGCTATTTTAGCCATGACGTCTTTTGACACCTTTATTAATCCGTCAGTTTTTAAGGCCTGGGCCATATTAGGACAACTTTATCCATTGAACCGTCGGCTTCTTGGCCTTTTTGAACCGTCGTTACCTTGCCTCATTTTCATGGGTCCGTCGCTTTTTAGGCCTGGGCCATATGTGGACGGTCTTTATCCGTTGGCTTCTTAGCTTTTTCGGACCGTCGTTTCGTTGGCCATTTTGGCCTTGTTTTCTTTGGTCCGCCAGTGTTTAGGCCTGGGCCATATTAGATAGCTTTATCTATTGGGCCGTCAGCTTTTAGCTTTGGCCTTCTCGGACCATTATTTTGATGGCCATTAGCCTCGATGTATTTTGACATCTCCGTTGGTCCGTCGGTTTTGAAGGCTCGATCCGTATGATACCTCTATCTACTAGACCATCAGCTTTTAGCTTTAGCCTTCTCGGACCATTGTTTTCTTTGGCCTTTTTAGCCTTGATGCCTTGACATCTTTCATTAGTCCGTCAGGTTTTTCCTTAGTCCGTGAGTTATGGACTTAGTCGTTTTTGGGTTGTAAACTTAGTGGACCGTCGGAGGAAAAATATACTTCAAATGATTTCTGAATAAAACTCCTCTTATTGCCATGCATTTAAATAAAAGTAATTAAAACCAAATCCTGCCCCTTGGGCTAAAAAGAATATTGTTGCGAAAAGAAACTAAAGTAAACGATAAATGAGGAGTTAAACTATAATTTGCTGAAAAATAAAAGAAGTCGGTCTTCATGTCTTCTTTGTTTCTATTGGTAGTACTTCCGTAGGTGCTCGGTGTTCCATGGATGTGGTAGTTTCTGTCCCTCCAATGTTTCAAGGTGGTAAGTACCTTTTCTCTGCCACACGACGAGACTCGGTAAGGACCTTCCCAATTGGGGCCGAGTTTCCCTTGGGCGGGGTCCCTAGCGGCGCCCATGACCTTCCCGAGAACAAGGTCTCCGACTTGGAAGTCTCTGTGTCGGACCCGAGAGTTGTAGTATTTGGCCATGCGATCTTGGTACCTAGCGAGCCTTTGTTCTGCTGCTACCCCGATCTCATCCACTAGGTCGAGCTGTAGTCGCATAGCTTCATCGTTTCGCTTTCATCGTGGTTGTGTACCACCGTAGCTTGCAAGTCCAACTTCGCCGGGATGATCGCTTCGCTTCCGTCGTCGGCGAAACGGTGTCTCTCCTGTGGGTGTTCTTGCCGTCGTCTGTATGCCCATAGTATACTCGGCAATTCTTCGGCCATATACCCTTTGCCCCCTCGAGCCGAGTCTTGATGATCTTGAGCAAGGATCGGTTTGTGACTTCGACTGTCCATTAGCTTGAGGGTGGGCGGGGGAGGAGTAGTGATTCTTTATTCCTAATCGGGAGCAAAAATCCCGAAATGGTCGTTGTCGAATCGCCTTCCGTTATCCGAGACAAGGACCCTAGGGATGCCAAACCTGCATATGATGCATCTCCGCACGAAGCTCCTTACGTTCTTCTCTGTGATTGTAGCCAAAGCTTCAGCTTCCACCCATTTCGTGAAATAGTCGATACCTACTACCAGGAATTTCAGGTGTCGTACGGCTGTAGGGAATGGTCCCATTATGTCTAATCCCCATCGTGCGAACGGCCACGGGGCCGTTATTGGGGTCGACTTTTCTGTCGGTTGTCTAATAATGTTGCCGAACCTTTGGCATTTGTCACAGGCCCTAACGTAGGTTTCGGCGTCCTTCTGCATGGTTGGCCAATAGTAACCTGCTCGCACGAGCTTGTGTACCAATGATCTGGATCCTGAATGGTTTCCGCAGATTCCTTCATGCACTTCCCTCATAACGTAGTCTGCTTCTTCCGTACCCAAGCATCTTAGATATGGTCGGGCGAAACCTCTCTTGTACAGGGCGTCTTTTATCGGGACGAACCTCGCCGCCTGGACTTTAAGTTTTCTTGCGGCTTCCTTCTCGCCTGGTAAGATGCCGTCTTTTAGGTACGAGACTAACGGCCTTTATCCAGTCAAATTGCCGTCGGAGCATATTTCCCGCATGTCACCGATATCTATCGGCGGGGAAAGTTGTACGAAGGAGAGTACATTACCAGGGACGACCATTCGCTCCGCGGAGGCGGCCTTCGCGAGAAGGTCTCGCCGCTCGTTTTCCTTTCTCGGGAATCGGATGATTTTGGCTTCTAGGTCGCCCACTCTTGCCCTTACTTCATCAAGGTACTTCTTCATGTTTTCGCTCTTGCACTCGTAGTCTCCGTTTATCCGGTTGGTGATGACCTGTGAATCGCAGTGGACGACTACCCTTGCGGCTCCTGCCGCTTTGGCGAGGTCGAGTCCTGCTATCGAGCCTCATATTCTCGATTCATTGTTGGTGGCGGGAAAGTTTAGACGGATCATACATTCAATGGTGTCTCCTTCAGGATAACAACACAATGCCCCGCCCCTGCGCTTGCTTGCCTGTTGGATGATCCGTCCGTATGTATGCTCCATTGAGGGGACTCTGCTGCCCCATGGTCCTCGTCGTGGGTGAATTCAGCTATAAAGTCGACGACAGACTGTCCTTTGATGGCGGTCCGCGGACGATATCGAATGTCAAATTCGCTCACTCGATTGCCCATAATGCCGCCGCCCGCGGCCTCGGGGCTGCTCATTGCTCTCCGTAAAGGCTTGTCGGTCGGGGCGTTTACCGTATGAGCTTGGAAGTACGGTTTGAGCTTTGGGCTGCCGTAACCAATGCGAAGGCAAGTTTTTCCATCGGCGGGTATCTCTCCTCGGCACCGCGAAGCGCTAAACTTGCATAGTATACGGGTTTTTGCACTCTTTCTTCTTCTCTCATCAAGGTCTGGGCCGACAACTGCGGGGGGAGACGGCCGGATAGAGAAAAAGCTCTTCTCCCCGGCCGCGACGGGCTCAACAACGGTGGAGAGGAGAGGTAAATTTTCAATTCTTGAACGCTCGCTGGCATTCGTTGGTCCATTCAAATGATTTTTTCAATGTTCGGAAGAAGGGCAAACACTTGTCCGTTGCTCTCGACACGAACCTGTTAAGTCTTTGCTATTTTTCCATTTAGGCTCTGTACCTCCTTTACACTTCTTGGCGGTGTCATTTCTATAATGGCTCGGATCTTATCCGGGTTCGCCTCGATTCCCCTTTGAGACACCATGAATCCCAAGAATTTTCCCCGCCCGTTACTCAAAAGGCGCACTTCCCTGGGTTGAGCTTCATATTGTAGGAGCGGAGTGTATCAAATGTTTCTTTGAGATCTTCTAGATGATCTTCCTCCCTTCGGCTCTTAACCAGCATGTCGTCCACGTAGACCTGGACATTCCTCCCAATTTGTTGCGCGAACATTTTGTTTATGAGCCTTTGGTACGTTGCGCCTGCGTTCTTTAGGCCGAAGGGCATGACCTTGTAAGAATAGGCCTTGGCTGGTTACGAACGACGTTTTCTCTGGTCGGCCTCGTGCATTCGGATTTGGTTGTATCCCGAGAAAGCGTCCATGAAGCTCGAATCGGTGTCGGGCCGTGGAGTCTACCAGGGCATCGACCCTCGGTAGGGGTAGCTATCCTTGGGGCAGGCTTTGTTAAGGTCGGTGAAGTCTACACACATCCGCCATTTCCCGCCGCTTTCTTCACCATTACTACATTTGCTAACCAGTCGGGATAGTACACTTCCCTGATGAAGCTTGCTTCCCGTAGTTTTCTGACTTCCTCCGCTATGGCTCGGTCCCGCTCCGGGGCAAATACCCTCTTCTTTTGTCCGACGGGTGAAAAGGCGGACGACACATTCAACTTGTGCACCATGATCAAGGATCTATTCCTGGCATATCTTCATGACCCCATGCGAATACGTCTTGATTGCGTCTAAGGAAGGTTATGAGCTCCCCGACGGATGGCGGGGTTAGCGAGCGTTCCGATTTTGGTCGCTCGGTAGGAATCGGAATCTGTCAAGGGGTACTTCTTCTAACTTCTCAACCTGCTCTGTTACCGTTCGGTGCTCTTCTATACTCAAAGCCTTGAACTCGATCCTCCATTTCCATCATGGCTATGTAGCACTCGCGTGCGGCCATCCCAGCTCCAGCAGCCTCCCCTACTCCGTAGTCGGGTTGGGAACTTTATCATCGGTGGTAGGTGGAGGTTACGCCTTCCATGAGTTGAGCGTGGGTCGCCCGAGGATAGCGTTGTAGGCGGATGAGCAATCAACAACCAAGAATGTCACGTCCCTGGCTATCTGTTGGGGGTAATCACCTACAATTACGGGTAAGGTGACCGCACCCGGTGGGAATACTCGGCTCCGCCGAAGCCAACAAGCGGAGCATTTGTTGGGATCAGCCGCTCCCTTTCGATCCTCATCTCGAACGTGGTGTAGTATAAGATATCTCGCTGAATCGCCATTATCGACCAAAGACTCGGTGCATATTGTAATCTCCTACACGTAGTCGACGACGAGTGCGTCGTCATGTGGGTGGTGAAGGCGTCGTCGTCTTCTTCCGAGAATCTGATTACGGGACCTTCTCTTCGTGTTATCTTTGGCACGGCTCCCGTCGATTGAACATTTTGTACCATCCGAAGATAGGTCTTGCGGGCCTTCTTGGATGACCCGGCGCGGTCATTCCTCCTCCTACAATCATCCTTATATCTCCAATCGGGGCCTGGGTCGCTCGTTGTCCCGTCGGGGTTGTTGGTGTTGCGTGGGGGGATCCGCTCTCTCTTTGCTAACGAACCTCTGCAGCTTTCCTTGTCTGATAAGGGCTTCAATCTGCTGCTTGAGGTCATAGCAATCAGGCGTGTCGTGGCCGTGATCACGGTGGAATCGGCAGATTTATCTCGGGAGCGCTTGCGGGGTCACTCTTCACTTTCCGGGAATGTCGGTGATTCCTCGTCCTTGATCTCGCATAAGGACCTGGTCTATCGGGGCATTAGTGGAGTGAAGCTCGTGAACCTTCCACCCGGGGGCTTAGGGCGTCTCTCGTCCCTTCGGTCTCATGGTTCTTGCCCTCTTTCGGCTTTGGTCTTGCCGATTGTCTTCCCGCCGTTCCCTTTTTCTAGGCCTCTCTTCCCGGGCTAACAAAGTGCATCTTCGGGCGTTCATATACTTCGTGGCGCGATAAAGTACTTCGACATGGTTTTTGGGTCGTTTTTGTATATGGAGAACAAAAACTTGCCCTTCTTCAAGCCATTGGTAAAGGTCACGACAAGTATCTTGTCGTCGCCTTCGTCGATCGAGAGCGCCTCTTTGTTGAAGCGGAGATGTAGGCTCTAAGAGTTTCGTCTTCTCGCCGCTTCATGCTCATCAAGCAAGCCGTAGACTTCTTGTACCGATGGCCTCCAATAAAGTGTGCGGTAAACGAGCGCCGAGTTCTTTGAAGGTGCTTTGATGGAGTTTGGTGCCGCCGACTAAACCAAATTCTTGCTGCGCCCTTCAGCGTTGTAGGGAAGGCCCTACACATGATGGCGTCCGCTACTCCTTGAAGGTGCATTAGGGTTTTGAAGGTCTCCGGGTGGTCCAGCGGGTCCTTGATCCCGTCATAATCGTCTATCTGCGGCATGCGGAATTTACTTGGTAAGGGGTAGGAGTTGATGGCGGTGAACGGCGAGTCGATTCGGTTGACGAGGTCGTCAAGGTCGCTTGATACTCGTCCCTTAAGAGCATTCATCATGACCTCCATTTGTTCCTTCATGGCTTGCATCTCTGCGAGAACGAGCGGCGGAGTGGTTTCCGCGAGGGAGGGGATGCTCGTGTTACGTCGTTCAGTGCGCTCGCTCGGCGTTCTTTGCCTGGGGTCCTTCCTGGTTTCTCCTGTCGGCACTTTGGTTCCTTCCCCGCTCTCTGCTCCTTGGTTGTTGGGAGCCGCATTCTTCTGTCTCGATTGCTCTTCTAAGTCGTGGTTTTGTTTTGTGAGGCGCTCCACGGCGGCGGCGAGCGTCCTCACCGCCTTTCAAGCGCAATCGTAGGGAGTTTCTTCTTCTTGAACGTCGTTGATGGTTGCCATTGAGCGAGTGAGTACCATGTAACTCTTTTGTCTTTGGAAGCGAGAACGTGTTTAAGCGTTTCCCACAGACGGCGCCAATCGATGGTGCCGGAGATATCCACCAAAGTGAGTCACGTGTTCCTCGTGACGTTCGCCAATGACACCGCACAACGAAAAAGGAATGACCTAGCGGAGCGTACACGGTGTGGTACCGGCCGAATACCCTCCGAAGGTCAAGTTAGAACTATATTCTCACCGCTCTAGAGTACTAGAGAGGGTAAATTATGCGTACCTCCAATAACGAGAATGCTAAGGTTTTTATAGTAGCCGGGGTCATCCCCCTTCTCCTTGGAGTAGAAGTCTTTTCCTTATAGGAGTCCCTTTGGGCGTATTTTCCGGGATCCTTTCCTTATAGGAATCCCTTTGAATATTCTCTAGTGTGGGAAACAAGTCAACTCTTGACTTACAACGTGGGAAGCAAGTCGACTTTGTGATCGGTCCGTCGGCCTTGATGCATCTCCTTGACTTTTCTCAAGCGTCACTTGGTGAATCCGTCAACCTTTGGAACCATCAACTATAACCGCCAGATATTTCTCCGTCTATCTATTTATAGGGGCAAATGACCTAAAACCGTCGATCCGAGGCTCTCTCCTTTTATCCTCATCAGTATCATTAAAATTTAAAACCATGTTTTGTTAAAATTTTAGTGAATAAATTATTATTATATATATATAGTGATCTCTTTTTTATCAATTATAGTTGATAGATCAATAGCTCTAGAAGTACAACAATTTTTTCACAAAATATTTCAAAATTTTCTAGATGATAAGTTACTAACTTATTATTAGTAGAGAATAAAGTAATATCAATGATGAACTAAATAAGAACTATCATAAATTTGCAAAATCAACCGTTGTAAAGATTGTTGTATTTGAAATATTGTTCTTGACGGTAAAAAAGATGGAGGAGTCATTTTTGCCTTAGTTCAATAACACAAAAGTAAAAGTACAAAGGGTTTCATTGAAATGAACCTGAACCCTGTGGGTCTTTTTGCAATTCAACCCTTTGTTTTTATTTATTTATTTTTTTATAAGGTTTCTCAAACCTGTAAACCAGTATGGTGACTGGTGAGTTAGAACTTAGAAGTAAAGAACAGCAAGCAAGCAAGTGCGCTCTGTTACACTTACTTGCACAGTAGTGCGTACAAATACAATGCCGCTTTTTCTGTTGTACTTCAAAAAATAAATTTGTCTTTTTTTCTTTTCTTTTGTTTCAAATTCAGACTACGATCTTTCCCTGTCTGAAAACCGACAAATAAAGAAGAAAAAGGAAAGTCTCAACTTTGTTTTTGCTTTCATTTTTGCGTAAATGCACTTTTAGTTTTTATATTTTGACTTTTTTTTTTAATTTTAGTCCATACATTTTATTTTTTTCACTTTAAATCCCTAAATCAATTAACGCGTTCCATTTTGGTCCTTTCCATTAGCTCACTGCCGGAATTTGCTTAAGTGGCAGACGGACTATTAAAATAATAATAATAAAATTTTATTTTACTATTAAAAATGCCACATCAGCTTATAAATTAAAAAAATTTATTTATCATTTAAAAAATAAATTAAATTAATTAAATTAAAAAAAAAAATTCTTTACATTATGTTCTTCCAGTCATCATGAAAAACATGTTCATGTTCTTCCTCAAATAATATGTTTGGTTGTCGAGGAAATTAAAAAAAAATCAAGAACATGTCAACATGGAACACATAAAATCAAAGGGCACATATTTACAAAATACAAAGACCTTCAAAGATTCAAAACACAAAGAACGCAAACCCAAACCCAACCCTCAATCTCTAACAAACCCAGAACATCACATGAAAAATCAAACCCTCCATACAAACATCAAACCCATAAATTTCAAACCCAAATTCGAGAAACCCGTAAACAAACCCAGAAATTTTAAACCCATCGATCTAATAGAGACCCACCGATCTATGAGAGATTGGAGGTAAATACACTTTAAACCCAAATCCAAACCACCGCCGACCTCGGCCCTCCCACTCATCACCGATCAGTCCATCAAGCCATTGCAACCCACACCAACATCAAACCCATCCAACGATCCACCCCCACCGACCACCGGACCAACCACCACTTCACAACCATTGATCCGAGAGAGAGATTTAGAGATTTTTACAAATCCACAATCTGAGAGAGAGACTTTAGAGCTTTAGAAAGATGAGAGAGAGGGAGATTTTGGTCCGAGAAAGAGATCTTTAGAGATTTTCGTTTGGGTAAGCAAACCCAGATCTACAATCTCTCTCTCTTCACCCAACCTCCAACCCAATCGCGCTCCTCCTCACTCGACTCGACCACGACTTCCCCACGATACTTCCCCACCGCGAATCCATTTGTGCTTCAAGAGTTGTGGAGAACGGAATGTAAAACGCCGTTTGAGCCGATTGGGAGAGGCTCCATAACCCGGATTTGTGCTTCAAGAGCCGGTGGTGGTGGAAAACGATTTCGACATGGCAAATGAACTGTTTGACCCGACCGGAACCGTCCGTTTTGAAAATGACCAAAAATGACGCGAAGGCCGGAGAGGAGGACGGACCCGCGTCGTTTTGAGATGGAAGAGGGTGGGATTGGGAGAGGTAGAGCCAAATGGAGGTGGTGGATTGGGATGTGAGTGTGGTGGTGGAGAGAGAGTTTGAGGGAATGGAGAGTGGTGGTGTTTGGGTCTAGGGTTAGGGATAGGCTTTTGTGGTTTGGGATTGTGATGAACACCATGGTTGGTTGTGGTGTTATTGTTTGAATTCTGAGATTTAATTAATTTAATTTCTTTTTTAAATGATTTGTTTTTAATTTTTTTATTTAGTTAAAATTAATAAATAAATTTTTTTAATTTATAAGTTGACGTGGCATTTTTAATAGTAAAATAAAATTTTTTATTATTATTTTAATAGTCCATCCGCCACCTAAGCAAATTCCGGCATTGAGCTAACAAAAAGACCAAAATGGAACGCGTTAATTGATTTAGGGACTAAAAGTGGAAAAAATAAAATGTAGGAACTAAAATGGAAAAAAGCCAAAATGTAGGGACTAAAAATGCATTTACGCCTTTATTTTTTGTAACTTTCTCCAAAATGTATAAAATCCTTCCTATACAAAGAACTTAAAAAAATATAAAGTTGAGCTCAAAAAAAAAAAAAAAAAATATATATATATATATATATATATATATATAAAAAGAAGTTAGGAAATTACCAAAACAATCCTACTATTTGTTTTTTGTTTTATTTGTTCTTTCATACTTTTGGCGTTTTACTCTTCCCATCAAAACCAAATAAAAGTTAACGTCATACACAATAGTAATACTGTGTTAATTAATCATCATCCCCTTCACGTTTTTATGAGTATTTGTTAATTGTTATGATTGATATCACGTTTGTTGTGTTTTGCACTACCTTGCATGAATTCATTCATTCAATAAATAATGAGAGAGAGAGAGAGAAAAAAATTCAGAGAGACAGAGAATCTTGGACCATTAATAGTTCTGATACTCTTCTTCTTCTTTTTTTCTTTGTTTCTTTTTTCACCGTTCAGAACTCTTTGAATACTTAACTATTTTTGACATTGTGTGTCAAATCCCATATGTTATACAACATAAATATGCATTCTACAATGCAAGATTTTCATACTTCTCTTAAAAAAAGAAGTTTCAGTGGCATGGCTTCCAACACTGAAACAAGTCTTCTCAATGCTCTTCTTGATCATTCTCCTCAAGAATCACCAACTTCCCACAATTCCAGGCACTTCTCCCCCAGAAGGTTTTTTCATTTCTTTTCTTTATTTTTTTTTTAATTTTTTCACCCAAATATATTTTGGTGAGGTGAAAGGTGGTGAATTTTACTAGTATTTTCATAACATCATATGCACATATGTGCATGTGTATTTTCATGTGGACAGGTATCAAGAAGAAGTGTTTGAAGTTGCAAAGAGGCGGAACACAATAGCTGTGTTGAAGACGGGTGCTGGGAAGACTATAATAGCTGTCATGCTCATCAAACACAGTGGTCAAGATATCAACTTTTGCACTGACCATAAGAAGATCATTTTCTTGGCTCCCACTGTTCATCTTGTTCATCAGGCAAGTTCTTTTGGTTTTGCCTCCTTTCATTTTGTTTCCTTTTTGGCATTTCCCTTGATTTCAAATATTATTGTCCCCCACTCATCCTTCTCTCAATATTTTATCCCTAATGATTTCTTTGAAACTTTAGGTAATAAAGTAAGTAATTAATGAAAAATATATCTTTGTTGCAAAAATGAAATAATATAATTTATGGCTAATTGATTCATTTTCATGCTGAAACAAGCGGGCTTTGTGGATGCAGCAATTTGGTGTAATTAAGAATTATACGGATTTTGAGGTGGAAGAGTACTATGGAGACAAGGGGGTTGATGAATGGAACTTAATGAGCTGGGAAAAGGAAATTAATGAGCATGATGTAAGTTTGATTCTTACACCATCAAAATAATGATAATAATGTCAATGATCCCTCTACTCTAGTGCCATTGTATATGTTGCCAAAGAAGAATTTTTATTTTTGATAATCAAAAGAAGAAGAAGAAGAAGAATTATTGGTGCATGTATACATAATCTATCTATGGTTATCTAACTGAATCTCCAATTCTGTGTGTGATGTTGGAATCCAAAAGTTTTGGCTCTATGGTGTTTCATAATTTTGGTTTTGAGAGCCAACTTACTGCAATGCATCCTTGTTAACAACATTAAAAAAAAAAAAAAAATCAAATCAAAATCAAAATCTTAAATGGGAAACTTGCACTGGCTAATCAAGCCAACATTTGAATGAATAGCCGAGAAGAAACAAACCATGGTTATCTAGCAAGTTTTCAATAGTTCGAAATCTTGGTCTTCTGGATAAGGTCTTGAAGATGTTGTATTGATTGACTCAGATTAAATCAAGAAGGGCAATGAGCAGAGTGTCAACTTTGAAGAACTTATTTCGTATTTCAAAAGTACATGGTTATTTTCCTTTCCATATCTAAGTTTTTTGGTTATGTACTAACAAATCAATATGAGATGCTGTTAGGTGAAAACAGTAAAAATTGCTGATAAATTTAGAATAACAAGCTATTTGAAGATATTTTATGAGCATTTACAACTTGTCATGCTCCACTTGTAGATAAATTCAAAATGTTGAGATTCTAAATCAGTATTCTTATGTTACCTCACAATAATGTATGAATATTTCTCGATTCACTTGTAATGCTATTTTCAAGAAATCTTTCTTGAATCATTCTTCATGTATAAATATCATTTCCTGGAATCCCAGATAGAACTGAGTATTCTCAAGTTTATAATTGATTTATATCTTTTCTTCTTATCATATAGGTATTGGTTATGACCCCCCAGATTCTCTTGGATGCCTTGAGAAAGGCATTTGTCAGTCTAGAAAAAGTACGCTTGCTGATTTTTGACGAATGCCATCATGCTACTGGAAACCATCCTTATACAAAAATAATGAAGGTTGATAACTTTTGTCTCCAGGAACTCTTCCATTGTCTTTGTTGTAATTCATCATACATCACTTTCACTTTCATTTTCTTTACACAAGTACACGTATGCGTTTGGTTCAGTTTATATATGGTGTAAGTTTTGGTTTATGTCACACCACTCAACATTTTTATTGGTTAAGTATTTCTTTAAAGCTACTGTTGGGTTGACTTTATTTTTTGTCATACTTGTCATCCTCTTTAAATATCAAGTGATTTGAAATTAAAAACCATCTCATCTATAAATTGTTCCAAATTTAAGTGCTGGTTATTATTTTAAAATAAACTAAATGCATGACTTTATAGATTGGAAAGTAAACGACACCTAATTGATATGATATTTGTTACGCATGATACGCATAGAAAGAACATGTGATCCAAAGGTGCAATAATCGACAATTAATCTAATATAAAGTTGTTGAGAGGAGGAACTTGAACATAACCCTATTAATATGTATGTATGTATGTATGTATGTATTTATGTATGTGATCAGCTAGCGCCTGAATAATTACTATCTTGTTATGATGAAGGAATTTTATCACAAATCTAGTGAGAAGCCAAAGATTTTTGGAATGACAGCATCACCTGTAATTAGAAAAGGTATGATATTGCTGTTTCTGCATGCTCAATATGTCATTGTAAGCGATTTTTGGGTTTGATGCTCTCTACATGTTTTTTAGATCCTTAATTTCTATTGCTTCCATTGATATTTCTTGGCAATTTTTCTCTCATTTTTCAATTGTTGAGGTTTGAAGCTTTGAATCTGAAGTTGAAAAGTTTGTAAGATGCGCTTAACAATTCTGAATTTCTTGTTAAATGTTGAGTATTAGTCTGCCTACATTGTATTTAGCCTTCATCAGTGATGCAAATATAGAGGAATATTGCTTGGCACTTGTTGAGATAATCAGTTCATGCCTCTGGTAGCATATGGCTTGATAACAAAATCCTCATTCTGCCATTCCTTAAGATACTCTAGCAGTAGTTACTAATCAAGTGCTATGCCCTCTTATTATGACAGACCTTCACCCACATTTTTTTACCTATTACATAGTATTGACAATTACTAAAATTCACTTAATCACACTCCTTATTCAACCTCCTCAACCTGCTCTTTCTAAAATTCTAACTAGCTCTCTAGAATGTAAAGGTCCATTTAATCTGCTAAGGATTTTAGTTGATTGCACATTGCTTCTGTTTTAGATCTATTGAACTTTAAGCTACAATTTTTTAGTGGAAATATACAGTAATCTCCCTTGAAAATTTAATCCAAACTCTGGTGAAAACCCATAATTACTTTTTATACGCTTATTATCATTAAGTCAATACCAACGTTTATGTTATAATGGTTTCATATCAGTAAGTACATTTATAAGTTGATAGACACATCTGACAGTTTAAATTATTAGATTAAAAAACTGTGGGTATTGTTGGATGTACTACTGGATATACCTGATGTGTATAGTTTTCCAGTGATAGGCAAGTCTTCTCATAGTTTGCTCATCATCTGAATAATCTTCGGATCCTAAAGAGAATGATTCTTAGTAGTAAACTCTTTTCCATCTAAAGTTCAATATTGTTTACAAATTTTGCTCCTTCTTGTCATGCTTTGTGAGACATAATTTGACCTTATTTTTTGTGGGTCGTTCTTTGCATATTCATTACCAAGTTTGTGTTATCCAGGCCTAATGGTATATCACATATTTTAATATACGTATATGCAACCCTGTGCATCAGGTGTCTCATCCACCATTGATTGTGAGTGTCAATTGTCAGAACTTGAGAGCATCCTGGATTCCCAGGTACATAAAGATTTTAATGATTGTAACACTCTACATTGATCATGGCACTAATCTCCATCATTCACACATAAATATATATAATATGCTGCAGCAGATATATACTACTGATGACCGAAAAGAGATGGAAGTATATGTTCCCTCTGCAAAAGAAACTTGTATATTTTATGACCAAGCATGGTTTCCCAGCTTGAATTTGAAAGCAAAGTTGGAAGCCACATGGTCTAAGGTATTCCACGATCATGTTATACGTACATGCATATATATATATGTAAAAAAACATACACAGACACACAAGCATGCATGCTTGTTTACACTCAAACACATCATTCTTTGCTGCTTTTAACTTTGTGTGCTAAAGTGAGAGAACTAAAACAAATTTATTTCATGAACAGTTTGATGCTTTATTGTTAAAGTTACCTGGGTCACAGCATAGTTACTACAAAGACATTGATGAAAAACTCAAGACGCTGCGAAAGAGGTTGTCCAATGATCTTGCAAAGATTTTGTACTGCCTTGATGATCTAGGTCCAATATGTGCTTATGAGGTATAATTTTTCTCTCAGAATGTGCTCTCCATAGAGACCCTCATATTTACTTTAAGAAATCCAACTTGTGTTAGTCACAAAAATTATCAGCCTTATGAATTACTGTTTAGATACGCAAAGAAACACATCAATTACTGTAAAATTAACTTTGGTAAACAAGTTGTCTTGAATAAAATTCATGAGAATGAATTTTTGGTTGGTATTTTTAATTATTATAGGTCATAATTTCTTACTAACTAAACAAACTGTGTTAGTTTCCTCCCATCATGCTTTAGTCCATCCTTGTTTGAAGAAATTGTCTATTCTAATTCTCCCAGATAAAGCATTTACTGTTAAATAACTGTATTATGGTTACAGGTGAAAGCTCCCTTGCACTGCTTCGGTTTTCATTATCTTGTGGTCTTTCCTTTCGGCTCTGATTTGATACTTCTATATAATGTTACTTTCATTGTAGGCTGTTAAAGTCTGCCTAGAGAATGCCCCTACCACCCAAGAAGATTTTGAGATTTATAGAGAAATTTCCCTAGAGTGTAAATATTTTCTTGAGGAAGTCCAATGCATAATTGGGGAGCTTTTTCCACTTGGTATGCTATTATACAATCGCTTTCTATTATAGTCCATTTTTTACAGTACCAACAATTTGATCTTTTTTTTTTATTGTTGTGTTCTAACTTGATATATAAATATAAATATATATATATATATATATATTAATGATGCATTTCATAATCCACAAGAAGCTGCTTTTGTTTCCTTTTTCTGTAATTATGGTTGTTGACATGTCTTGTCTGTTTCATTTGCTTTTTTCCTTAATTAATTTTTATTTAGGTGTTGCCATTCTTTGTCAGTAATTTTCATTCTCTCTATCAGCCACCAGTTATTGTTGATTTCTTGATGTTTAGCAATAATTCATTTCTACATTGGGGGAATCATTTAACAATTTTTCATTTTAAAACTTTCCATTTCATTAGGAAAAATGGGAAATTTATAATTATTTAACCTAGAAATACTTAGAAAGTACTTTCTTTGCTGTTTTTATGATAGCCTTCCTTATTGTTAATGGTAGTTCCTGCCACTGAACACCATTAATGAATTATATAGTAGTAGTCTATATTCTTTCTAATCCAGACGAGATATTAGATGAGTTCAGATTGGAATCAAACCATCTTTATCCGTGCTTTGTTTTATATATATTTTTTGTGTTTAACATACAAATACCTCTCTTACATTGTTCTAAAACTTGTCTAATTTTTCTCTACTTGGGCACACCAATAAAAAGGGGGGACAAAAGTTTTAAGTTTCTACTTTCAGCTTCGAATCTTGTCACAATATCACTGAATCCTTGCTCTCTTCACAATGGGATATCATTCCATTCATAAAGTATTCTTCAACAGTGGGACATTGAACTTAGGTAATAATGATGTTTATGTATTCTTCAATCATCTTTCTAGTTTCTTCTGCAAATGGTTGCAAGTTCAGTGTTGAGAAACTTTATTTTGTTGTTTTAGTAGAAGTGAGCCTACTGTCACACTTCTTTTCCTGTTTTGGTACTTCTTTTTCTTCCAATCCATATTCCAATCTTGTTTGTAATGATTTTCCTAATGATTGAAACTAAACTTCTGGTGCTTCCAAACCATACATTCTTTGTTTTAAGGTCTAAAAATCTGGACTTCCCTTTCAATAGCCCAAATTCCCCAAAATCCTTTTATCCACATCTGTTATTAACATTCTTGTAATTTTGTTCTGTTACTAACATTCTTATAAATTCATAATTGCAAACCGAATTTGTTCTTCCTTATCTCTTTGCCCAATTAAGGTGCATACACAAGAGTGGAATGGTGATTTGAGATGTTTCCATAAGATTCTTAACCAAAAAATTCAAGATTCCCTACATGATCTTGAAGTGGAAGATTTTCCATTTATTCCATCATATTGTTTAGTATTTCAGTAACATGCAAATCTAAAACTCTCATGGACACGTCATTTAGATAGCACTGGATGGTGGATAGATTCCAACATTTGTGGTGTAAACACAAGACTAGACCTCCAATTATATAGACCTATGGGCATAAGTGTAAAAAGATGACGGCCCAACCTTTGGCCTTATGGATGGAGCCTACTAATAATTGGGTCTAATACTTACTAAGCCCAATCATATAATAATTATGATTTCTTTTAAGTATCTTGTTATTTGCTTTTCCTCGCTAGTTTAGGATTTTAATTTCTTTCTTGCAAGCAAAGTAAGGTTTTGGAAACCTATTTAAGAAAACCTAAGTTCAGTTTTCTAAGACACAGTCTGATTGATAATAAACTTTCTTTTATTATTATTTTCAGTGGTATGTTATCAACTCCAACCAACCATAGGTGCTGACTCTTAGAGGTTTGCCCTTGCTTGGTGCTAACTCTAAGTAGGTAGATGCTAACTCCTAGGTCCTCTATCTTCATTTTCCTATTCTTCTACTTTATAGGGAATCGTTATAGTTTGTCTTGCATCAAATTTGGTATTGAGCTCTACTTTGATGAGATTGTCAAAATATATGGTCTACCCAAGACAACAATGACTGATAGGGATGTTCACCTCCTAACTTATTTTTGGAAGACCTTGTGGCATTTTATAGACACCAAAGTGAAGTTTACCTTTGAAGTTTCAAGTAGGATATGTATGATTCGTATTAGACCAACCTCTGGGAGTGTTTAAGAAATTGCAAGCTCGTAGTGCCAGATTGTTCTAGACATTGAAATGGGTCGGTCCAAATGCCTATGTCATTGACCTTACTCATGATTGTGGCATTATGATACAATCCTATGGGTAGAACTTACCCTTGAAAACCGGTTTGCAAGGGGAAAGTGTCCAAGAACTTATAAACACATGATTAAGCTTGCACTTAAGACATATTGGACACTTGGATCGTAACACATTAGCTCTACTTTCCTAGGTCCCCTTATCTTTATTTTTCTGTTCTTCTAGTTTATTGTGCATTGTTTTAGTTTGTCCTGTATGAATTTGGCCAAAGCTTTTCAATAGTTTGTGCTCTAAAATTCTAAATCTAGTGAGAGCAACACATAAGCACGTACATACACACCATATGTTTAATATATGTACGACCAGCATAGGGATGAGCCTTGATCTCAGTGTCATATTTTCTGCTTACTTATTACTTCTTAACATACACAATCTTACTACTTTCATTGATGTGGCATCTGCATTATCAATTACAGTGTCACATAGAGCTCTGCCAGCCATGTTAAAGCATTTCGATGATATCTATCATTACATTGGTAAATGCATATTTTCATAATAAAACATTTTTTTCTTGTTGACATTGTTTTTCGAGTGTGCTCTGAAGAGTATGCACTTACAAAATTTTAAGTATGTGTATTCATTGTCACTGTCATTGAGGAATTGGAGAAGCAACATATGCACTAATGTTATATTGCTACAAAATCACCTGCTCAGGCCCTTTAATTTTTTAATGTAAGAACAGATGTTTTTATTGATAATTCTTTTATTTTTTGGAATTTATCTATTGTTAGTTTTGTTCTTACCTGATAGTGTCATGCTGGTGAGCATCAATGCTGCTATATGATGTTATTTGCCTGATGCACTATCTATAGCCATTTGATTTAGTTTTGATTGAAGTGTTAATTACAAATGTTATTTCTTTTTTGACTTCTCAGGTGATGAAATTTTTTTGGATGTAGGACTTGACCATACTAAGGCAGTTCATTTTGGCTACATATCTCCAAAATTGCATGAACTGCTTCAAATTTTCCTATCATTTGGGTAATATAACAACTTTTTTTTTTGGGAGGGGGGGAGGGGGTGTGTGAGGGGGGATAAGAAGTAATAGAACAACTTTACCACTCTAATAGTATTCAAAACATTACAAAGTCAATTTACCTTTGTGTGCTGTTGCAGAGGAGCTAGCCATGTACCATGCCTTATCTTTGTTGATAGAATTGTTACAGCTAAAGTTATTGAAAGATTTGTGAAGAAAGTTACCCGTTTGTCTCATTTCACTGTTTCATATTTAACTGGAAGTAATACATCAAATGATTCATTGGCACCAAAAATGCAAAAGGAAATTTTGGAATCATTTCGCTCTGGAAAGGTATCTGACCTTTCACATCATGGAAACTGACTTATTGGAGAGCTTTGGTATTTGTAACCCTAAATAATCAATGAGTAACCCTTCTATATAGGCCAATCTATTGTTAACTACTGATGTAGTTGAGGAGGGGATTCATGTACCAGACTGCTCCTGTGTGATACGTTTTGATATGCCCAAGACAGTCCGGAGTTATGTTCAGTCTCGTGGACGAGCTCGACAAAATGATTCTTTATTTGTTATGATGCTTGAGAGGTGAAGCCTTCTCTTTCTTGTTTGTGTGTGTATTTCTTGTAAATGTTGAAGATTTTGTCTTCAGCATTCTTATTGTATGTCTGTGTTTTCTACTGTATACTATATAGTTCAATTTTACATTGGTTTACAGGGGAAACATGAAACAAAGGAATCAACTATTTGACATCATAAAAAGCGAGTATTCGATGAAAAACACAGCATTAAATAGAGACCCTGATTCATGCACTTTGAAACCTTGTAGAATTGGGGAAACAAATGCATATTTTGTCAATGCAACTGGAGCATCAGTTAGTTCAGATTCTAGTGTCAGTCTCATACATCGATATTGTGCAAAGCTCCCTGGTGATAGGTATGCTTATGTGATCCTTGACAGTTATTCAACAGTAGTCATATACAATATGTGTTTACTAACCATTTCCTGAAACATTAAGTGACTTCTTTCATATTAATTGGTTTCTATATAAATAGGTACTACACTCCAAAGCCAAATTTTCAGTTCTCAATTTCCAATGGGTTTTATGAGTGTAAATTAATTTTACCTCCTAATGCGGCCTTTCAAACTATAGTTGGTCCCTTGAGCAGTAATTCTCAAATATCCAAGCAACTCGCATGCTTGGAAGCATGCAAGAAGCTGCATCAAATGGGTGCTTTGAATGATCACCTTCAACCTTCCATAGAAGAGCCTTCAGCAAATGATCTCAATATAAATTGCAAGGAATCAGCTTTGGGTGCCGGTATACATTTTTATGAACATACTATTTGTTTGGTATGATTTGCATTACAAGCATATAGTTTTCAATCCCTAAGTAATATTTATAGTAGCAAATATCTTGAATTTTAATCTAACACAGTTCAGAAGACCAGAATATCTATAGCAATAATGAAAATATCCATGGAAAATGCTATTGCTTGCAATCCTATGATATACTTGTCCAGAAAACTGATAAAGGATAATCATATATAAAAGTTTCTGCTCATGCATTACATATTATGTGCTTTAGTAACATTACCGTGTCCTTCATTAGAGGAGACTATTGATTATGTTTCTTTCTGTCTACTTTTAATTAACTGCTGAAGTTAGCATTGCATGGTGTTTGATACTTTAGTTATTTCATATATACAAAATGTGGATTTTTTTTTGTCTGTTCTCATCCTGATATTTTTTTCATCTGTAAGTGCTGAGGCATTTTGTATTTCCCCCTTTTTTTTTTTTTTCCTTTGTGGTGTTTGAAGGAACAACTAAAAGGAAGGAATTGCATGGATTAACTAGCATCCGTGCATTATCTGGAACTTGGGGCGAAAAACTTGATGGCACCTTATTTCAGGCCTATAAATTTGACTTCTCCTGTACTATTATTGATGAGATTTATTCTGGATTTGTTCTTCTAATCGATTCAAGGCTTGATGATGATGTGGGAAATGTGAAATTGGATCTTTACTTGGTCTCAAGGATGGTTAAGTCTAGTGTGTCTTCTTGCGGGCAAGTGCATTTGGATGCAGAAGAGGTACAAATAAAGCTTGTGTGAATGCATTTGTGGTCTTTTTTTCGTGTTTGGGGGTGGGGGGGTGGGGGAGAGGGGTTAAATTGCTACATATGATGCTTGTGTGAATGCATTTGTTGTCTGTTTTTTTCACCAGATGATGAAAGCAAAGTGCTTTCAGGAATTTTTCTTTAATGGTTTGTATGGGAGATTGTTTGTTGGATCTGAATCAGCTGGAACAAAGAGAGAATTTCTACTTCAGCATGAAACAACTCTACTGTGGAGTCCATCGTGCATGTATTTGCTTCTGCCACTCGAGACATTGAACACTTCAATTCATGAAAATTTGAGAATCAATTGGACGGGAATCAATTCTGCTGCTTCTGTAGTAGAATTTTTGAAGAAAAACTCCTTTCTGGGTTCTCAGCATTGTAATGGTAATAGAGAAAATTCATCACCGTGTAGGATTAATTTATCTCAAACAAAATGCAAGGATGCCAACATAATCAACTTTGCTAATTGTTCAGTCAATGTAAACGATCTTAAAGATATGGTAGTGTTGGCTATTCACACCGGAAGAATCTACTCCATCATTGAAGTTGTAAGTAATTCATCGGCTAATAGTCATTTTGTGGGTGATACATCTGCTGAGACTTCTTTTGAACAGATGCCTAATGGAGATTATAATACTTTTATCGACTACTTCCACAAGAAGTAGGTGATTTATCATCCTGTCTTTTGTTTTGCATTTATTGGCCTATGTATTTCCCTGGATATTTTATGTTTGCATATAATATGAACCCTGATCAGGTATGGAATTGTGCTTATGTACCCGGAACAGCCTTTGTTACGGTTGAAGCAAAGTCATAACCCACACAACCTTCTCAAGAATTTTAATGGTGAGATTTGTTTATTTGCATTATTGAAATCTGTTGTAATAATTTTTCTTGTATATTTTGCAATCTACACATTATCTTTAGTTTCAATCAGGTCTATAATCTTTTCATGAAACTTTTGCACTAGTTCTCCTTGTAATATTTCTTAGTTTTGAGATTATGGTTACGATTCGTGAGCGTAAGTTGGCCTTGATCTATATAGAGGGAGACTTCCTTTTAGTTATCCCATACATACTAGAAAGGCCTTACCTTATGTCATTCTTGAAACTTTTTGAATCTGAATGAAAATATTTCACACACATTCTCCACCACAGTCATGACCTAATCTCATATTATCAGCATCCATATTGCAGCCCTGTTGCTGACTCTTCATAGCCACAGCTCTCTGGCTTTTTTTTCTTGCAACAAAAAATTCCCAGTTCTCTTAGATAGTTTTTTTTTTTTTTTTTGGAAGGGTGGGGGGGGGGGGAGGGGGAGTTAGTATTCAGATGTTGGCAAAAATAAACTATTAATAGAATCAAAATCTGGCTGATGCATCCTTTGTAAGAGTAAAACGAGGGGACTTAGTCTTAGGCACCACTACACCAGAATAGTTCACAAGGCTAATTAAGGCTCATGTAAATAGACTTACACATGAAAGAAGGTGCCGATTAGTTTATATTCTCAGCATCTAACTGTAATAGAAAATTAAGTTGTGTAATGATTACACAACTTTGTTTACACTATCCTTTTTTTTTTTAATATAAAAATCTGGTTTTACACTATAATCACACTTTATATAATATTTTCCTTTCACTGCACAGGTACTTCTTCTTGTGATGGCCTAGTTAATGAAAAGACACAAATTCATGTTTTTGTGCCACCTGAGATTTTAGCCTACATCAATGTTTCAGTGGACGTTTTAAGATCATTTTACCTGCTACCAGCGTTGATGCACCGTCTGGAATCTCTGATGTTAGCCAGCCAGCTTAGAGGAGAGATCAGTTGTCCCTCTAGTGACTTCCAAATTTCAAGCTCATTGGTTTGTCCTATTGTTGGATTGACATATTGACTTGACTCATCTAATTTCTAATGAATCATTCAGTGTTATGATGATCTAATTAACATTTTTGTGATTAGATTCTGGAAGCACTGACAACACTAAGATGTTGTGAAAGTTTTTCAATGGAGCGTCTGGAATTGCTTGGGGATTCGGTTCTAAAGTATGCTGTGAGTTGCCACCTATTTCTTAAATATCCAGAAAAACATGAAGGACAATTAACTGCTCGCCGCTCATGGGCTATTTGCAATTCAAACCTACATAAATTAGGAACAGATCACAAATTACAGGTACCTGGCATTATACGTATCTTTTGCTTAGATTCCTTTAATTAATCAGCAATTGTCATGTCCAACTTTTTAAAATAAAATATATATTTACTCTGAGGTGCATCCTATAATCTAAAACTCCCTCTCCTTTCTTCAGTCAAAACTATATGCACTCTATCAATTTATATTTAATTGTATACTGTTAGTTTTTCTTTTTACTTTTTTCCCTCCACACATATAGAAGTGATACTCTTGAAACATATTTTTTAAATGAAATTTTAAAAATAGCTCTTGATGAGAGAATGAGAAGGTAGCTGTCCCCAGGCAGGGGAAGGAAGGGGATAAATTTGGGACTAGTGTGACATGGAAATCTGTATCATCAACTCCCCTTCAAACTGGATGCTATATCTTGTCAATATTCACAGTATTGTTACCAATTTTCTTTGTTCACTTTTGGAACTAATAAGTAATAAAAGAAAAAGACCATATTACCAATGCATTCTTGTGCTTTCTTACTATACTTGTTTAGTTGTCCTACTATCTTCTGTTACCTATGCTCATGTTTTCCTGCTAAATTTTCATAAGCTATGAACCCTATCATAGGAGTCTCTTTGCATTTCTGTCAAAAATATGACTCTGGAAGTTAAATTGAAACAAACCAAAAATACTGTGGTCCATGTCTTTGGTTCGTGGTGTAGACAAACTTAGAAACTTGGGTTGAATGCTTGGAATGACCCTTGGATTGAAATTTCTGCACCTAAAAATCTTCAACTTATTTTTTATCAACCAACTCTGTCTTTTATGCTTGGATTGATATTCCATTCACTTGACAGTCCTGTCCACTCTCTATGAAGTCATAATTTGTTGAAACCATACCGAGGCTTCTTTCTCCGTGTAAAAAGAATCCATTAGAATATTTTGGTGAGAAGAAGTGTTGTGGTAGTTGAAATATTGATTACCCTTGTATATGTAATTTGAAGGATTTTCTCCTGCAAATTTTGGAACTTCCAGCTTCAGCCTTCTGAAGGTTGACAACGTCTTACAAATGGGGTTCTTGAACCCTGTCTTGACCAATTTGAAGGATTTTCTCCCTCAAACGTTTGATAATATGTCCAATAACTTTGTTGCCATCTAACATACCTATTTCAGACATTTTTAAATTCTCTCTTTTTAGACATTCTATCCTTTATGGATTTTTTCCAATGATATTGAGACACGCTCTAAACACACATGCACACACATCTATAAGCGATATCATTGGGTGCATGGTGGTACAGTACCTTTCCTGTTCTAAAACCTTTTGAAATGGCATTTTTATTTTTTCTGCTAATCAGCATCATGTTTGTATTTGAATTTCTTGCTTTGGGTAAATGATATTGTTATTTTATAAACATGTTTGGAATTTTGGAATATCTAACATGTATATTTTACCAAGTGTACATATTCTTTTAGTATCCTCCATTTCCAAAATATTATGTTCATATCCTGCTTTGCACCCTTCTTTCACTATATATTGGATTCTACATAGGGCTCCATTAGAATAATGGTTAAATGATTAAATCACAATTTCTTAACAGCTTAAACTTTAGGGATAAGCAGTCATTTATCATAGTATCAGAGTAGGTGATTCCGAGTTCAAAGCATGTCTCCATTCTTCTAACTCCCACTTTAAAAGTAAAAAATCCCATGTGCACGTGAAAGGGAGTGATAATTTATCAGGCTCAATGGTTTTCTGATTTCAAAATACCTAGTTGTCTCACACAAACATCCTTTTATCCTCTGTCTAAATTCACTTTAGATTGTTTACTTATATTCAACATAATTTCCTGAGCAATTAAAATGAGGTTATTTCTTATTTGTTAGGGTTATATACGAGATAGTGCATTTGATCCACGTCGTTGGGTTGCTCCAGGACACCGTTCTATACATCCTGTTCCTTGTGACTGTGGTGTGGATGCCTTAGAAGTGCCCTTGGATGCCCAATTCCAAACTGTAGACACAAAAGTTAAAGTTGGAGTTTGCTGTGATAGAGGTCACAGATGGATAACTTCAAAAACAGTAGCTGATTGTGTTGAGGCACTCATCGGAGCATACTATGTTGGAGGTGGATTGGTTGCTGCACTTCACATGATTAAGTGGCTGGGAATTGATGCTGAACTTGAGCCTACATCAGTACTTGAAGCCATTACAAGAGCATCTCTACATTCTTACATCCCAAAAACTAATGAGATTGAAACTCTAGAGTCAAAGCTTGGGTATATATTTTCCACCAAGGGTCTGTTACAGGAGGCCATAACACATGCATCTGAGCAAGAAGCAGGAGTTGGCTACTGTTACCAGGTAGCAATGAAGTCTCTGCAAGACTTTGTATTTGATTGAATTTGCTCTCTTTCTGTCTCTTTTAATCTAGAGCAAGCAAAAGGACATCTAATAGGTTTAAAACAACTCTATAGATGTCTGATGCACTAATGTTTCAGAGAGTTTTTAGCTGATAATATGTATACCTCTGTCAAACAAATATCTGTTAGGGTATATACACATACATTCAACTGTACTTTAGAATGTGAAAGCTTGCATGCTCTCTTCTCTCTCTCTCTCTGTGGGACATGTAAAAGTGAAAACAAGATGATGTAGATGCAGGATTTTCTGTCTCTATGAAATTCCATAAGAAATATCTTTTATAATATCGTGAAATTTTTACAGAGGCTGGAATTTCTTGGGGACTCAGTATTGGATCTGCTAATTACCTGGCATCTCTATCAAAGCCACACAGATATTGATCCAGGCAAGTTGACTGACTTGCGTGGAGCTGCAGTTAGCAATGAAAACTTTGCTCAAGCTGCAGTCAGAAGAAACATTCAACCACACCTTCGACATTGCTCTGGGTTACTTCTTAGTCAAATAGCAGATTATGTGAGGTCATTAACTGAATCTACTGAAACCACTAGGACACTGGAAGAACCAAAATGTCCGAAGGTAAGTTCTTATACTGCCTATTTTTGCTTTCTTTTTAATGAACTGCACTACTTGTCTAAAAAGTATAAAAATTTAACAAATGCCCTATATATGTATCATATACTTAAAAATTTATTTCTTACAAATTGTAGTTGTTAGAGATAGTATGTGTGAGCTTAATATTCAGTGTCAGCCCAATATTTGACAGCTAAAGCTTTTGAGACCAATGGTTTACCACCAGTAGTTGCATAGGCTATTTGGCTGTTATACTTCTTCATGGACTGCCGCTTTGTGTTTATGCATCTTTATTTTTGCTATTAAGAGTTTAAAGTAACCATTCTTATTCTGCTACAGGCTCTTGGAGACATGGTGGAAAGTATTGCAGGGGCTATGCTTATTGATACCAAGCTTCATCTTGATGATGTGTGGAGAATATTTAAGCCATTATTATCTCCAATTGTGACCCCAGATAATCTAGTACTGCATCCCTTGCGTAAACTGAACGAATTATGTGACTCTCTTGGGTACTTTAAAAAGGAAATATTTAATGAGGGAGAAATTGTGCATGTTGAGATTAGGTTACAACTTGAAGATGAGCTATTAATTGGGGAGGGATATCATAGGAACAGAAAAGCTGCAAGAGGACAAGCAGCTAAGAGTGTATTGAAGAAACTTGAGGTTTGTTGGTGCTCTATGCCTGGATGCTAGTATTTGAATACCTGCTTTTATACATATATGTGTGTATTCTTTTTCCAAAAATGTAACTTTTTAGCGCACTTGATCTTTTGTTAGATCAATTTCAAAGTTATTTTAAAAGGAACTTAGACCCTTTATGAAATACTTAATTTTTCTGCCCCTTTTATCAAGAATATCCATTTAAGTAGTTAAAAAAGGACATGTCAATAAACAAGGTAGTGGAGAGTACGACTTTGGATAGCTTAGAATGGCAAAAAAGAATACACATGGATAACCCTAATTAGTCTGTGGAGAATAATACATAACCGACCATAAAATTTTAGGTTTAATGCTTGGTTGTTATTGTTGTTGTTATCAAGAGTATTGTGATATTCAATTTAGAATTTAAGGGTTTATATTATATAATATGAAACCTTCATAGATAAAATTTCTGTTCTAAATACAGAGTACAGACCTCCAAACAAATAACTTTAATTTCTGGATAGATGTTTGCCAGATGCTTTGGTGAAAAAGAGTAAATGTCACATATCTCAGATTGCTGACCACATGCTGCATGTATCAGATTAATGTCTAACTTGTCATCACCAATATTTACTATAGCTGTGATACTTTATGCAACAGAACAAAGGAATTTTTGACTCCCAGTGTGATGTCAAGAGGAGAACGGGTTGTCCTGGTCATACTAATAATTCATCATCCCAAGACATCGATATTAATAGTTGCAGAAAAATATCCGATGAAGGTTCTTCAGAGTCAATAATCCAAATAAAGCAAAAAACAGCTGAAACCCAATTGCCTGCAGAGTCAACTACAGATGCTTCTCTAGGCCATGACTGTTCCAAGAAAACCCGCAGTCCCAATATTGCCACCCCAGGTCTGCGCCATTTTTTTCTTCTTTTTCTCATTTTGATACTTAAACGTCAGTGATCCACAAGATCACAGAAGATAGTGATCTAAAAGGACCATTTATGAGATTAGAGTATATTTTATCCTTTATTTCTTCACTAGAATATTAGCTAAGCCATGATCGTTGCAGTTATCTCTCTCTTTAATTCTTAAAATTAATAAGACCTAGTGGTCTTCCTCCCTTATTCCAGCTTACCCTTCAAAAAATGTGGAAAAAAATTTCAGGCTAATTTTGTAATGGGTTCTTTTTGCAGTTATTAAGTCAATCAACTTCAAAAGAGGAGGACCCAGAACCACTCTTTTTGACATATGCAAACGACTGCAATGGCCAATGCCTACATTCACACCAACAGAACACAAATCAAGGTTAGCTTCATATATGCATATTATGATTTTGTTCAAGTTATACTTACAAGGTGCAACTGTTTTCAATGCTACATGACTTAATAACTTCCTATTGGAAGAGTTTTTTTTTTTTTTTTTTTTTTTTTTTTTGGGGGGACAAATTCACGATTAGATTGCATTGCTTCCTTATACCATCCATATTTGCAGAATGTCAAGTTGATCAAATATCAATACCTTCTTAGCTATAAAATGTTTAAATGTTCAAATTTTTATTTACTTTTAAATTATACAAATGAGTGAATAAATTGGATAATAAATAGAATCTAATTAACAAAGTTGGCATGTATATTATCAAGAAAGAGAGTATGTAATCTAACAATGAGGTTTTCAAAATATCAACCCAATAAAAAGTTTTAAGTAGTCTAAAGACTAACATTGATAAATAGTTATAGCTATTATAACTTTATCATGAGCTATATATTACTCCAGTATCGTTGATTCTTTTGGTTTTGGGCTAACTATTATCTCCTTTCCTTCCTACAGAACTCCAATTGAAATTGGTGAAGGCCCTGAAAGAAGAACAGGTTTTAATATTTTTGTTTCCAAAATTAGCATCCACATACCAAACTCTGGGATTATCATGTGCAAAGGAGATCCGAGAGCTGATAAGAAGAGCTCATTTGACTCTGCAGCACTTGTCATGCTAAATGAGCTTGCACGATTGGAAAAACTTGTGATTGCTGATTCTGCAACTATAGGTGAATAACATCATATGACTTTACCACATTACATTCTCTCAAATCGGAGTTATAGTTGATAGAAAAGCCAAATGTTACTGAATTCTTCTATCCTTGCTTCCTAAAAATTTGATTTGAGCCTTCCGTCAACTAATTAACTGGATGCACTGAACCTCCATTCAATGTTCATAGTCATGTATGTTAAATAATTGCTTTAAGATAAATCAATTCCTCGTTCTGCTCATTGCTACTGCTATGCATAGAGCAAAATATCCCTTTAGGTTCACCATTGATGATAAGATACACTCCATTTAGAATCAAAGTTAGGTTATACAAAATTTCTCCAATGCCACTCTGCTTGATTTTGCAGGTTTCTTTTGATTGTATCTAATTCTAGTGCCACGTTGGAAAATTTCACCCACCTTTAATTTCTTTAAATCTGCATCTCCAATTATACAACACTAGATAATTTCCGGCACGATCTTGCAGATACTTGGTAATTTCATTTGAAAATAATTGTTTTTTTTTTTTTTTTAAGACCCATATATAATAATCATTTTGTTATATAGTATTAATGATGTTTCCCATAATATTGTTGAATGCTTTGAAACTTAATTTTCTTAATTCATATTTTATAATTTTAATTTTTCTTATTGAATGGATTTTCTTTGCTAATTTTTTTATATATATATATATATATTGTAATTACATAGTTATTAGAAATTTCTAGGAGTTTACACCATATTATAAATTTAATACTTAAAATAATAAAATAACATCTAGATAAAAGGTAGACTTTATTTCTAAAACTAAACACTTCCTCAATCACTTCATTCTCACCACCAAATCCCAAGACCCCAGTCTCAAACACTTTGTTCATAATCTAAATGAAACAAAATTATTTATATACCAACATATAGAGAACGTAATCAAATAAAGAAAAATTGGCTAAATACACTTCCATTTGTCAATATTTAATCACCTCTAATATGGTTTTTTATATTCTTAAAAAAACAAAAAACAAAGAGAATTCTAAAATTCAAGAAAAGTATAAGTTAAAAATGGGAGAACAAATCTTGTATTATTAATTTTACACATGAGCTTGTCTTTATATAGAGAAGTAGAGCACACTAATTAACTTACAATCATACATCAAAACCATAACAACAAATTAAATCATTTGAAACTAATCTTAACAAACCACAACAATTATAATTTACAACACTAACAAACGTAATCAAAAAAATATAGGTGGATAAGTATTATACGTGAAAGATACATGAGAAAGAATATAAAAATTATGTGAAAAACTACCTAATTGTAGCTTTGATGGAGAGAACTAACAATCTGATTGTGATTTGTACATTGTTTCACACTATTCCCGAATAGTTGCAACTAAACTTAGGGTTGCAATTAAAGTTGAGATAACCTTGATTCACAACAAAGAAAACTCCATAATAATCATCGTTTTTTACTTTTATGGTTGAGGCTCATACCAATACCACACTAAATAGTAGTAAAAAAAATGACAAAGAAACCAAGAAATTGTGAGGGCTAAAACAAAATCAAAAAGCACCTAACCTATGGCATGAAGATGAAAGACTATAGGTAGGTGTATATAAAGTAGTAGAAGTGCAAGAGGTGAAAAGGGGTGAGTGAAAACACAAAAAGTTTTGTACTTTATAAGAGAGAGGAAAGTCTTGAAACAATAAACTCAAGAAAATAAAGAGTCCTTATCTTTTAAATTTTAATTAGTTCTTATCTATAATGTGGCACTTGAAAAATGTCTTGATGCAATGACTTTAACGCTCTGTTTGTTTCAACATTAACGTTTTCGAAAGAGCATTTTCTATTTCTTGTTTTCCAGTGTTTGGTAACAACCTTGAAAATAAGCTTGAGAATGTTTTTCTCGTGTTTGATATGCAATTCTTTTAAAATATTTCTTGTATAATTTAAAACATGTATATTATGTAAACTAACTAATGTAATCATTATAAATAAAAAACCAAGAATGAATTTGGTTTTCACACTAATTAATCTAAAATTTTGACAATAAATACAATCAAAATTAATTAGTTGTCAAATTTTCATGATCTTTACCACTCATCTTGCTCATATATATAGACAATAACGTATGTACACACGGACACACATATCAACCATTTGTCTACTATGATCAACCACAAGTCTTCAATATTACTCTAAATTATGTATTTACATAATGTACTAATAATTTATCATCATTGCATTGTATCTGCCAACAAAAAAAATATTTGCCAACAAATGCAATTCTCCTAAACAATTATCATTCATTATATAACAATATTATTAGTTTATGGTAAAGATTGTCCCATGTAAAAGCAATTTAGAGCAATATAGATACTATGTTTAAAATTTTCATCTTTTACTTCATTCATTCTTTCTTCTTCTTCTTTTTTTATTTTATTTTTTTTTTTTGCACTTTATGTACAAAAAAGAAGTAAATTCTTGCCTAGAATCCATCAAACCGAAAATTTCTTAGAGAAAAAAGAAAATCGAGTTTGAAATTCAAAGCAAAGAATTGGAATTTTGGTAAAGAGGAATGAAATAATTATCGCTACAAATTTGTTCTCCTTTGCAAGTCGGAGCTATTGACCGATCAAAGAAGGAAAAAAATCTAATCAAAGAATTGTGTTACTGAGGGGAAGAGAAACATGGAGAAAAGAGAGAAGAGAGACAGTTAAAGAGAGAGATCTATGGGAAGAGAAGAGACCAGAGTTAGTGACAGTGGGGGTGTGAGGAGAGAAAAAGAAAAGGGAAGAGAGAAAAAGTGAGAAAACTTACCATGAGAGAGAGAAGGTGCCAAAAATTATGTTTCTCACGGTTATAGACGAAAATAATATTTATAGGAGATGTAACGCGTGAGAGAGAGATTGTTTTCCAAAAAAAAAAAAAAGAATTGGAAAACAACCTATAGAAAATAAGGTTTATTTTTATTAAAGTTTTCCGTTGACTAAAGATAATTTTCCATTAATCAAATTTTTGTTGTGCTACCAAATACTAGAAAATGTGAAAAACTATTTTTATAGAAAGTTTTCCAAATGAAATAAACGGAGTGTTAAGAAAATAAATTTCTTACCTTTTGAATATTTTTTTCATGGGAATTATTATTTGAATTTTAATTGAGTCTTTATCTCTTATATGACACTTGAGTAAAGAATTTACGTGAAAAAATTCCTTGTCAAAGAAAGCGCCGCATGGTAAAACTTTATACTCTCTCATGTGAAGTCTCTACTTTTTTTTTTTTTTTTTTTTTAAGATCCAATAAAATTTCATTAATATATGGCAATCAAATCCGTACAAAAAGTGGGCCCAGGGAGGTGCCCAAAAATGGATTGGCTACAGTATATTGTAGGAACATACACATGCAAGCACAGTGAAAACAACGTAGAAGACTAGTTTTGTCCCTGTTTGTCCATGAGCCGCTGGTATTCTTCAAGCAATCCACACGCCATCTCTGCTTTTATATATGGCTCCAGTTAATGTGTGCCATTAGGTTATCTATTTTTGAAAATGTATATATATTTTTGATTTTATATATTTTGATTGATGATGGATTGATATTGATTATTAGTGTTGGGTTTCCTAGGCACAATACCTTTTTAGGTTCAATTTGCAGGCTACAATACAAAAATCAATAAAGAGGGGGAAAAAGAGGCTTTAAGCTCAATATTTATTCCATTATTACTCCAGACCATAAATAGAAACACATTGACATTTAGTTAAAAAGCCTCATGGCAATGTTCGGTCTCTCACGAGAATAAATATTATACGCATAATAGAAAGAAATGCTCTGAACTGTGTGGTTATATGCGATAATTGGTTCTTAAAAAGAGTTAAAAAGGAGGTTATCCGAATTCAATATATTGCAGAAGTCATTACCAAACGGATGAAAAAAATAGTTGCTTATTTACCAAACGAGAGAGAGAGAGAGAGAGAGAGATTGATTCCTTCAGGATAAAAGAATAATCCGGTCTCTTTTTAGATTAGAACCAAAAATAGGGGAGGGTTGGGAGGATTTTTGTACTTGTTAAGAGGGGTGAATGTCTCCTAATTTATCATTGCAATTTCAGAGAATAAAAATAGAATGAGTCATCCATCAACGCAAAGAACATCTATGATGACACATTTCCTAAACACCTTTCTTTTTTTGCAATCAACACATCCTTTAGAGTGTTGTAGAACATTATTAGTCTAACTTCCAATGGCACCTCACTGTACAAATAAATCAAATAAGAAATTCCAAGATGAGTCAGATTTTTAAAAGTAAAAATAAAAAATAATTTAAAATAATGCAACAGTAAGGTTTCCGGTGAAAATTGTTGCAGCACACAGCCTCTGCTTCTGTAAATGTGCAGTTGGTATGGTATAAAAGTGAGGTCAAGTATCATACAGTATACCAGTCCAAAAAGAGAGTAACAAAATAGATATATAGTACTATGTACACGATCAGAGACATATTTGCATATGCTTATCTAAAAGAATGGGCTCAAATAACCCTGTGGTTTCCTCTGTTTGGTGGATAAACCGGTAACTGGCAACTCAAAGAACCTGAGAAAAATGCAAATGAGATTCATTAATGAGAGGCAGAGAGCGAGAGACAGAGGATTATCTCACATCAAAAATTGTAGAAGAGATAGTCACCTAAAAATGACAACCTTCCAAATCTGCTTATTCACCTTGCATGAGGAAGTTATTGCATTTTTTAGAGTCAAAAGACATCATGAAAAGCCCTCTCAAAATAATTTATTCATCTTCCTGGGGCATAACATTTATAATTTCTTGGCCAACAAGAATTTGCCCCCTGCTATTGGCAAAAAATAAATCTCATCAGCATGTGGATGCTATTTAATGATTTGAACAAGCATTCAACCACTTAATCAATCACACATTAGTAAAAAAGAACAACATACAGTAAATTACACAGGTCTATCAACATAATAAAATTTAACAAACTGATAAATATTAAACTAATGTTAATTTTCAAAAATAGTCCAAAACTAGAATCATAACTAGGACCTAAGATAAAAGAAATCATATTCAGTAAAATGCTTTTATATCTTAAGCAAACACAAGGTAGGAAAGTATTGATGAATCCAGCCTCCCAAAGCTTATCAATTATAATAAGATATAGATTTAAGGTTTCTCTTGAATAATTGAAGTTGCTTGTACCAAAAATAGTCAGATTTATCTTTATATCCGTAGACCACAATCAAATTTCTACAACCAAGTAAAAGATGCACAAACTTTCATGTTATCTTTGGAAAACTGATGGGACAAAACAAAATTCTTTAGCTGGTAGATGGTATAACCATCTACCTTGTGAAGATTGCCACAATGCTGCATAGCCTTGGAGATCATCATTTCAATATTAATATCCTCTCCATAGCCAAAAGCCATAAGAATCAAGTGTAAGCTGTCCAAAGGGAGGAAAAAAAGGGGCAGGGTTTGATGAACACTCCTAGAAGGGGACTCTAATTGTTCATCTTTGTTTAATATTGCCTAATCTTTTACATTAACAGTTCAAGGACATCCCAAACTCAAGTCTGGCCTGAGGTGCCTCTCAGGTTTTACGAAGCCAACAATAAATTATCATTCTCCAGTTATGAGCCAAGTAAACAAATCTACCCTTCAGGAAGCTTTTGGCTCAACTTCCATAAGCTCCTTACTTGCATAAACTTCTTTTAACTTGCAAATTTGAATATAAATGTTCTCAATTTTATTTTTCCAAGGAAAATGTGAACTTACAGTTAAGCTGTTCTCCTTTAAATTTTCCAGTGAGTCAGCAAGCTCCACTTGCTTTGATGCAGTTGCAAGTAGTGCCTACAAATGAAGATGACAAATACAATAAAAACAAGAAACTTAGTTGAACAGGAACTATATTTTTCAGAACAATTCATGTTTGGGAGAGAAGGATAATTTTGAACAGAACTATATTTTTCAGAACAATTCATGTTTGGGAGAGAAGGATAATTTACTTTCTTTGTCTTCTGTAAGTCATATTCTATGGATTTGATACGACTCAGAGATTCCCGAAGCATATCGTCCTTTTCTTGAGGAATTTTTGTAGGTTTGCTAACCAGATCATTTACTGTGGTTTCTAATTGCTGCAACCTCTTCCAAAGTGGGTCCTCTTTGATTGACCGTGAAATGTGCTGCTCTTGTGGTCTTAAATCAACAAGCTGGGGCTTTCTATTGTTTTGGGGTTTGCTATTGTTACCTAAATGATTTTCTGCACGCTGCACTGCAAAAAATCTCCCCAACCAAGGTAGTACTAGATATATACATCCTAATATTTTTAGTATGATGTGAACCACTAAATTTGTTACGTAGGGAATGAACTTCAACGGCCTTCTTGGTTGACAATTGTTGGTTGAATCACCTGTCACAAGCACCAAGCCAGGAGGATGTAAAAGAATGTTGCATTAGCAAATATCTAAGTAGCGAAATTTTTTTTTTTTTTTTCTTTCATAAGAAGTCACAAGATCTTTATGGAGCTTTTGCACTGAGAAAGTGAAAAACAAAATGACAAGTTCCCCTCCCCACAGATAAATCAACTTACAACAATGAGACACTGACTTCATAGGCATTTGTTTTCAAGTCCATCTGATTGGGACCTTTGACAAAACTAAGCATATTTTACATAATTACTTAAGAAAGTTTTTCATTATAGAAAATTCAAATTGGAAGCCCCCATGTATTATGTTTAATTGACATGACATGAATTGATTGGACCAACTAGCACATGTGACTTAAAACCGCCTCATCAATATGAACAGAAGGACTAAATTTAAAGCACTATATAACGTTAGGGACTAAAATCCAAAATTTTAAACATAAGGAGGCAAAATCAAATTAAACCCAAACTTAAATGGTGCAATTGCAATTAAGTCTTTTTTTTCTTCATAATTTGATAGTTACAATGGGAGAGGGGGGATTTGAACCCTAGATATATCTACTGGAAACACCAAGAGGTGCCAAATGAATTCTTTCTTCTCCTAATTAAAGGAGAACTTCAGCTGACAGCCTGGCCCTTCAGCCCTGAATGTCCTAATTGAGCCTGGACAACAGGACTTAGGCTGCCCAACACATTTTGCTTACTACTGCTTTAATATTGGACTTATTAAAGAATGCAGAAAGTAGGAAACAGTTCAATAACTACTTAACAAGTAGATTTTAACCAATGTCAAACTACCGTACAAGTAAATCATGAAAGTAACTTGCTGTAAACCAATAATCAAAACCAACACAAATTTTAATGATTAGAAGTTCTGCGTGATAACCTACTTGTTAAACAAGCATCTTCAAGCCTTACAGCTCTACCAACTGGTTCAATCAGGTTGCAGCTAGATGCATGGTCACTGTTCCTTTCCTGATACATAAAATAGGTAGAGAGCAAGGGTTACAGAAATGACTTGATATCTATGCATAGGTACAATCAAAGTCCAAGATTTACATTTTAAAAAAATAAAATAAAGAATAACTCTATTTAAAAGAGCTAGTTCAAATACAGTGTCATCAAGTGGACACACATAAGAACACATATCCTCACAGAAATTATACCACCATGTTGTAAAAAACATAGTGGTAAAGTGAAAAGGCCTCATATGATGGTGCTTTCTATGGACTAAATGAATCATATATAACACTGATTCCAGCCATTGATTTTATCATTCTAGATAAATTTAGCATTCGTTTGGCATTGGCTTAAAAAGCCAGATTTTTTATTATTTAACTTATTTTTACTACTATTTATGAGTCTCATTGTACTTTTTGGTACTATTCATAGGTCTCACTATACTATTTCAGCTACCTTTTAGTTTTATCTATATTACTTTCAGCAAAAAGTTTTCAGTTTCAGCCAAATAAACTATTCCCAAACAAACACTTAATGAAATGGTGGAGCAAAAAGATTCTTTGTTCTTAGGGTAACCAAAGATGCTTCAAGAGTTGAAGAAAGTATCAAGTACAAAAGTCATTATCCTTTAACACTTCAAAACTCAAGGTCATGTTTTCTCCAACCATGTAGAATGATGCAACGAATGCTGCCAGAATTAGAGCTAAATAGATTTCATTTGGCTAGAATTTTTATCTTTATTTTATTCCTAAATTTTATGTAATTTATTATATTATATTATTTCTTTCCTTAGTTTTTGTAATCCTGAAAGCTCTATTTAAATTCTCCAGGGAAAGATTGTTGGACATGTTGAATTTGATGAGTAATACTAAATTGAGAACTTCTCTTTAGCCTGGTGCTGATTCTAGCCAACCTTACGGACTAATTCCTAGGTTTTCTATCTTGCTTGGTGCTGATTCCGAGCAACTCTAGGTGATGATTCCTAGGTTTATTTTTATTTTCTAATCTTATTGAATTTGTCCTCCATCAAAATATCTTCATTGGGAGATAATAAATAGAGACTATTAGTTAAGCACCATTACACTTGATCTTAGCCAAAAGGCTGAGAAAGGAATTACTATTAGTTACGCACTATTAAAATCAGTTCAGTAAAACAAAGGCTAATACAGTAACCAGGAAGGACAAAGAAAACTAACTTCAAGTACACTCATTTCATGACCAACTGGCATTCTCTGCCTGACGCCAGAAGCACTTGTCGTCATGAGTAATTTTGACCCAGCAGCAGATATTTCACCATGTGAAACCTTTAAAAATAAATAATAATGTGAGAAAACAATATATGACTAGGAAGATGATAGAAGACAGTGTGAAAACTTAAGTCACCTTGGAGGAAAAATCATCATGATCAGAGGAACTTTTAACTCTTCTTAGATACATTGCTTCTCCAGCATGTACCAGCTGTAAATAGAAGTGACAAAGGATGATTCAAGATTTTAGATATGGCATTGGTTTGACATTGACATCTCCTCAGATATCAATATTAGTAATGAACAGTGTTGTCAACTGACTAGGAACTTACTTTCACTATTTCTCGATCATTCCAAGGCCCCTTGTCAGATCTAAGACACCCACCTTCATTTGGGCATGAGCAAGTTCCACCAAGAAAATCTGGTAGTTGGCTGTTTTAGCAGATAAATGTTCAAATAATTTTTGTAATGAGTAATAATAACAGTATGCTTGTAATTAAATACCAAAAATACTATGGTAAATGGTAAAAGTCAAGAAGGAATCCCAAACCTTGAGTCTATAACCTCCAACAACTTACTATGGAATCTGCTGCCTAAAACCTGTGGAATTAGTGAAAGAACAACTAGTGATGAGTTCATATAGTCTCCAAAAGTAAAAAAACACGAATATAACAAAAGAACTTGTACATGTATCTTCGAAGTGGTCCTTGGGTCTAGAAAGCTTTTTGCTGTATTCCATAGTAGTTTGAACCCACTACCAGCATTAACAATGAACATCTGATGTAATGTCTGTAGAAAAAATGCTAATATCAGAAATGATTTGCAGATTCATAATCCAAGAATTCACATACTATATTTCTTTAGTTTCATATGCTATTAAACCACCTCAGGATAGTTATCACCATCAATTTTCTGCATGTGCATAACAAGATCATGGGCAACCTTGCCAAAGCTAACCCAATTCTGCAAAAAAAATAAAAAGAAACAGAGCAATGAGAAGCAATGATATTGTACAAACATATGCAGAGGTGAAATAGATACAATAGTAAGCTCAAATTACCAGCCCTTGCACGTCCAGTACTGTCGTTGTAGAATCTATGTGTCTCTTGGCTGCAATGGAACATGCTGGGAACTTCTCACTGAAGACCTTCTCAAACCCCTGAACATGATACTTTAAAAACCGGTCCACCGAAGTGACATTCAACAGCTTGCTAAGTTCAATTTTACCAAGTCTTTCAATATAAACAGGTCGCCCCGCTTTGTCTACACCATGGTAACCATGTGGATACCAACACCGAACTTCTTCATATTCATCATATACAAAATCCTAGACATAAGTTATTACAATGCAGAATCTGTAAGAATTGGAAACATTATTATAAATTACTACTAATACAGCAGGTAGTTCAGGAAAAAATTTCAACAATAATACTACAAAGGTTTAATCCCAACCAAAACAACATGCCTTGACTGCCCATTCTGAATCCTAACATTGGCCAAGATTCTTTAGCTTCTATATGTTAGACCATTCTTCTTATCAAATTCATATTTAAGAGAAACCCTGATGACATATTACCTTTAGAATAGAATCTACTCCAAATTCTTTCCTCCAGTTAAGCATTTCAGCCCACATATAGAGAGTTTTATCCATGTCAAACTTCCTTGCCTTTAGAAACCTGCAGCAAGATATCATTAAGTAGAATAAACAGGAAAACAAAACATAACATGCATTAAAAAAACACTTATTCAGGAAACTAAATTACATGGTATTACTAATAACTCATGATTACTTCTAAAATAATGATAAATAACAGATATAATTATAGATTACCCCCCCCCCCCCCGGGTGGTGTAGCACATTTGCACCTTGCCTACCTATGATTTAAAAAGTTGCACATTACCCATTTGATTCATGGAAAATTTCTAAATTTTTCCTAATGTTCCATGACTTGGTTATCAAATCCCAAATTTCTCAATCCTCAAAATAAAATGATCAATTTTTTTTTTTTATTAGGAGCTTGAAGTAATACTCCAGAATGATAAGTGTATTGAGATATCAAGTCAACCAAACAAATAAAAATTTAGTGTATACCTGTATACATAATTTTTTTATGAAAGGTTAAATTTCAGGCATTAACTTTTCCAAGTAATGCTATGCAACTGCGTTTGGATTAGTTTTTTTCTTTTCTTTTTTTCTTTTCTTTTTTTCTTTTCTTTTTAATTAGCTTATTAGCTTATGTATAATAACTATTTAAACACTTAACATTTTTCTAGCTATAACACTATAATTTTGCCAAATTTGAGGAAATTTGCAAAATAAGCAAGCTTGGGGTTTGACTTGGATCAGGAGCACTGTACATGACAGTGATTCAACATGTCCAAATGTCGGTGGTCTCGTATCCCATCTAGTGCACCCATAAGCTTTGCAGCAAATAGCTAATATTCCAACGCAAGCGAAGTAGTGTATAGTACAACTATTGAGGGAGAAGGAGGACCCATAGCCGACCCCAAAATTTTAGGCTAAAAGGCTTGGCTATTGAGTCCTGTTAGCTAATATACTAGCTTTTAAAGTCACACTTTCTGCATAATACAACTGTAATTTTGACCTTTTCAGCAAACAACAAAAGAAGAAAAAAACTAATCCAAACGCAATCGGATTTATTTAAGCTAATAATAGTAAATACTGGAGCAAAAAAACAATGGTTAGAGAGAGAGAAAGATTATACCTAAGCAAAGTGTGATAATCATCATGGGAAGGTGGGAGGAGATCTTTGGCGAGCAATGTCTGTCGAAACGCGTTGACAGCTTCTTCCTCCTTGGAATCACGAACGTCGTTGATCGAAATCGAAGCGAATCGGCAATCGGCGACCTTGTTTCCACGCTTTCTAAGAGATTGAGAGAGGGAGATCGAAAGCCTAGAACCGGAACAACTACCACTACCACCACCGCCATTCATTATAACCTTCCTCTTCGTCCTCTTCTTCAGAGATCTGACTCGAACCTTTCGCCTCTCGTCCTCAGACGCTGTCGTTTCAGCCTCACAGCAACTCTTCCCCTTCCTTTCCACTTCTTCAATCGACGCCGCCACTTCCTCTACAAAATTTTCCAAACAAATCAAAATCCAAATCAAATTTTGTAACCAAAAAATAAATAAATAAATAAATAAATTGTACCTGGCATTGTGAGAATTGGAATTCAATTTGGGATCAAAGGTCTGCATTAAAACAAAAACAAATAAGATCCTCATAATTAGCCTCTAGATCTGCTAAAATCTGACATTGACGATCAAATCCAAAAAAAACAAAAACGAGAATCAGAGAATAGTGGGAATAAGAAGAAAAGAAAACGCACCGAATTCACAAAAAAATGAAATGATATGTGGTGTAGGTGTAGCTCTCAAGAATAGTAAATGGCTGCAAGAGAAAGACAGAGAGAGAGAGAGAGAGAGAGAATAAAAGTTGCTTTGAGAATACGAAGGAATTTTAGTTTTCTCTCTGTTGAAATTTTTTTTTGTTTTTTAACTTTCAGGTAGAAATATGAGAGCTGAGAAGAGGAACGTAGCGCAGAGAGATAGAGACAGAGTCAGAGAGAGAGAGAGGGGATGTCGTTGTCAAAAGCGTAACAAAGGAGACGTAACGTGCAACGGCCGCTTCAGATTTTTTTTTTTATAGTTTTTATTTACATAGCGCCGGGCTGTTTCGCTCCTGCAACTTTTTGTTTCTTCCTCTGTTTTTTTTTTTTTTTTTTTAATTTTTTTCTTTTTAAAAAATATTATTCCTTTTATTATCTTTGATGTGAAATATATGGGGTTAAATTAAAGGTGCCGGTGTATTTTTGGCATCAGCTAAAATGGCATTTTCGTGGAGTGGAGTGGAGGCATATCCCATCAAAATTGCAAACTAAACTAGACCAAGAAAAAAACATAAAAACAAGCCTACAATCGGTGTAGATTTTTGCCTAGACAAATTGTATCTTGTTACAGTGTCCAACTTGTACAATTTTTTTTTTTTTTTTTTTTTTTTCTCTCTCTTCTCTATTGCTAAATTAAGAATGAGATGTAGAGCTAATGTAAAATAGATAAAATGACTTTTTAATTATTTAAATTTTTTTGGGGTTAAAAATGGGCTACAATATACTTGTAATTGAAATATGTAAAAGTAGTGTGGAAGTAATGCTATTATTACACATTAATACTTATTTTCAAAACCTTATCAACTAGATATTAATTTATCTGTACTAACTCAAAATAATATAGTTATAATTAATGAAAAGCAAGGAAGTGAAAGAAATAATGTATGAATTTATAAATAACACTAAGTTGAAATATTTAGATACGGATAGCACACTAAGTTTGGTTGTTTTTTTAATTTCAATCCTCTAATTTTACTTTCGTTTAATTGAAATTTGTAAGTTTCGAATTTATTCAATTACAATATTCTGTCAAATTTTGTTTAGAAAATTCCCTTAAAAATATTTTTTTCACATGAAAAAATCTTTAAAAAATTAATTATGTAACTTTTTTCAAAAAATATTTTTTATTAATTAATTGCATACTTAATAACAATTATTTTTACAAAATGGGATAAAATACCTTAATTGAATAATTTTGAAACTTTAAAAGACTCAATTAAACAAAGTAAAGTTAAAAAAAAAAAAAAAATAAAAAAAAAAAAATAAACTTAAATGAATTTTGATCAAATTTAAAGGGTATACTTTGCATTTTAGCTTGAAAATAACTATAAAGTTTAAGATTCAAACATATAATTTATCCTTGAAACTTTTAACATCATAATTTTATGCTATGTAAATTTTATCATTTTACTTATAACAATTTCATGAAATTCTTAATTCTTTTAACAAAGTAAAAAAAAAAAAAAAAAAAAACAAGACATACAATCCTATTCCGATGTATTTATTTTAACAACAAAAATAAGCAAACGTCACAAAATAGACCTCACTTTAGAAAAAAAAAAAAAATGCTCCTTTTTGTCCCAATAAAACCCACGTGTGGAAAAAGTCTAATTACCTGTTTTCTTTTTCAATCATTTCTGTGTTTTTTTTTTTTTTTTTTTTTTGGACTGCCACTCGTCGACGGAACGGGAAGAAAGCGCGGAATGAAGACGGAGTTAGCGTACGCGTACGGAGCGCAATAGCTGGGACCGAGTTTTTGTCACGGACCACTAGTTGTTTGCCACGTGGAGATGGGTGACGTTGCCACCCTTTCTCTTATTTTTTTGGAAAGATATTAAAGGGCGTAGGAATAGTACTACCTACGTAAACAACCATTTCACATCAAATTTAGCGGCAAACTATTAGTTTTTTTTTTTTTGGGGTAAAGTCGGCAAACTATTTGTTTATTAAAGCATTTACGTTGAAAATGACATATGTCATATTTAAAAAAAATTAAGCATAAAAGTTCAAAACTTCCCACAAATCCGGACTTATAAAAACCAACTATTATAAAAATATTTGTAATAGTGCAATAGTGCAATTCTACCTTAAAATTGAACAGTAGCTCAATTCTAAAATATATATATTTAATATTTTATTTACTTAGTTTATTAATTCTTCTCTCTCTGCGGGTTTTTGGGTTTGGGGTTTTTGTTTTTATTTGGGCTTTGGGATATATTTATTTTATTATGTAGAAATATTATTTTAATGTATTGTATTATAAAATAAAAGTTGAAATGTTGATAGTATTGTAAAATGATATGGTATAATTAATAAAGTAGCTTTTTGGGATGGTAAAATAAGATGGGATAGAATTTTAAGATGTGAATGCTCTTACTAGTTTTTACTTATTTCATTATTTATATCATTTATTACTTAAAAAAAAAAAAAATTAGATCACAACCCTTTTTTATGACACGGTGACACGCCTATAAATGATGGAAAAAAATAGTAAGTCTATCAGTTATGGCAAATTTTTAAATGCACAATAATTTTACAACAAAGTTGTAGATAACAAACTATTAATAGTTTTTATTTGGATCCACTACCGATATTACTTTTTTACTTAGAGAAAATCTAAGACCATAAATTTTGTTACCACAACTATGATGTGGCAACCCATATATAAGTGATTGAAAAAAATTGTGAATTTATGTGAAAGTGATAGACAACTATTTATAGTCTACCACATTAAAGTTGTGGTCAAAAAATAAATGCTATGTCTACAACATTTTCACAACTCTTTCAAAACAAATACTAAGTAGCATTTTGTTACTGGTTGTTATTGATGGGTTAAAAAATAATTTAAGTAGTGGGTTAAAATTGGAACTAGTAACAATTTATTATATATGATTTGTTGTGGAAAATGTTGTACACGTAACACTTTTAGGAAAAAAAAAAATTTCAAAGTTTGGTAATAAACTAGGTTGTAGCCTAAGGCTACAATTTCATTCAATATTTTTTAATGGATATGAATTTTGACAAATTCACAATTAAATTACATTTTCTTCTTATATTTTCTATTCTTGTAAAATTTATAGAAGCCCAAAGATCTTCTAAATCAAATGTTTAAATTTTAAGTATTTGTAGTTTAAAATTATGAATAAAAAATAAGTTTATAAATTGAAGTATAAATAATATTCTATTGACATGAAACTTGATATGTGTTTTTAAAAACATTAAAAAAAAAACATTTAATCCAACTATGAGAATTTCAAAGTATGTAATTATGTTAATTTTTTTAATGAGAATTATAATTTTAGATTACAATCAAATTTGCAACTAAACTTTTGCAAAGAAAAATTGTGATCGAAGTTATGGCTAAAAAAAAAAAAAAAAACAATTATGGTTCCAAAACAATTCTTTTACTTATGGGTTCGGTTAATGTATGTCTTTAGGGAATACATTAATCATCTATTTTTGAAAATATTTTATATGGAATTGAAAAAACTATCAAAAAAAAAAAAAAAAAAAGTTAAATAACTTTTTCATTTTTCTATAAAAATTTTTCTTAAAATAAGCATAGGATTAATAAAACCCTTTATCTATACTACTATTGAAGGGGATTTTCCTGTTTGGGATATTTTTTTTTATTATTCAAAAATGCTTTTGTATCCCTATGTTTAAGTAGAGAAAAAACTAAAAGATAATCCCTTAAAAATACAACTCTAACTCTCACTAAAACATTGTTTAAAAATAGGGCTACTCTCCTGTTGATTTTTAAATTTCTTTATCTATTTATAAATTAGATTCTCAAAATAAAAATTATATATATAAAATAAAAACACACTACAAAATAAAACCGATTTTTTTATAGAGTGTGATGAGACTACATACCACTAAAAAGTTGGCTTGAACTTTATTTTGAAAAAATGGATGTAAAAAATGAAGAAAAATATGATGTATAGCATTTGGCGTCCACGTAAAGAGAAGAATGTATGATCCTATTTTACCATCTCAAAAAGACTTTATCAATTATACCATACCATTTTAAAACACTTGGCCAAAAACTCTATTATTTTACTTTTTCATTAAAATATTATTTTTTAATCTTTCTTTATTATTTTTTCAAAAATGGATGTTTTTCAAAAGTTAAATAAAATATATATATATATATATATATTTTTTTAGCATAGTTTCTAAACTTAGAATTGTACTATAACACTATTGCAAAAAATTTTGCAATAGTGAGATATAGCATTTTTTGATGCAAATGTTTTGTAGCTATGAAATGCCAAAAAGATCTTAGATATGGCATTAGCATTCTTCGATGCTAATGCTCTTACAATGACTTTGGTAACCTTTGTAGTGTCCGAATCTGGGCCCCACATGCGTTTTGAATTTGGCTCCCGTTACAAGAGACTTCTCAATTGTCTTCTTATTTGTCCTTTTGTTTACAGTTTTTGTCTAAATTCACTTTTTTATATATATTAAAAAAAATCATGTTAATAAAATATGGGGTAATGGGTTTTCTTAAGTCAATTTTTAATAAATTATTTTAGAAAATTTAAATCTAAAATTTGGAATCAGAGAAATGTGGTTGATCATGGAAGCCAAATAAGGGATGCAAAGTTGCTAAACCAGAGGGCAGTGGAGTACTTTAGACGAGTATAGGAAAGCGCAAGACCAGATAACTCTTCCAAACACCGTGGGTTGCACTTGGTTTCTACCTGCTGTATTAGAAGAGGGGGAAATGGAATAGCACATATTTTAGCACAATATGCTAAAAAATGTTACTGATGAGTTGTATTGGATGAAGGATACTCCACCCTGAGTCCTAGAAGCCTTGTATCATGACCGTTTAAATATAAATGAATGAACATTTGCATTGTCTTAAAAAAAAAGTCAAATTTTAATAAGTTATTTTAGAAAATTTTTCACACTACTTTTATGAAAAATATAAAATACTATCAAAATAATTAATTTTTTTCATAAAAAATTTCTTAAAATATTTTTTAAACCAATAAGACATTTTGTTTTTAATACAAAATAAAAATTTTACTCTAACTTAATTTAAATATATATATGTGTGTATGAAGTTTTCTTCTGAAGATATTTTAATAGTTCAATGATGAATTTTTTTTTCTCAAATTGATTTGAAGAAAAATTTATATTTTTTAATGTAACAGCTCTAAAATGAGGTGTTATTTGTCACATTTTTTTATAATTAGGATGTTGACTTCAAGTTTTTTAAGTAACTAATGATAGGCCGTGCTTTGCATGATTTAAATTGGCTTAAAAGTCATTACATTAAAAATTAAATTTATAAAAGATGATATATTTTATTGTTACATACTTTGAGAAGGGTTTGACTTACCTCTAATACTTTTTAACTAGATATGTCCTTTTGTTTTAAATATACAATGGCAAATGGTAGTGAGTTTTAATATCCACATTTTTTTTAGTTAGTGGGTGATATAATAGTCTCTCATTAAAACAAAAAAAAAAAAAAAAAAAAATCAATTAAAAAAGTACTAGAGGTAAGCTAGATCATTTTAAGAAAGATGGTCATTGATCTACCAAAAGTGTTAATGGGGAGTTAATTGTCTTCATAAATGAGATTTATTTATTTAGTTTTCTTCACCAAAATTTTTTTTTTTTTTTTTTTTAAATCAATATAATTTAAATATTCATTTTTACAACTCATGGCTTTTAGGTTACTAAGGAAACTTTTTTTTTTTTTTTTACTTGTAGTAGATGAATCTTTTATTTTGGAATAAAAATGGAAATATTTATGGTGCAATTTAAGAAGTTTATAGTGGATAATTATTAAAACGATGGAATTGATAATGCAAATTTAAAATTAGCCGTTACTACTTTCTCTCTAACGTCCACGTGTAGGTTGCACGCCTTGTTGATACTTGTCCCATCAACCCAGGACGTTTGGGTAGGGAGTTGGGGGAGGTTGCAAAAAAGCCATCATGGTCAACAAGATGTGCTTCAATTGTTTACGCAAATGCTTAACCGCTTGACCATACCGGAGTTCGAACTTTTTCATTTGTCAAGCTTTGTTAATATGGAACCCAGAGGAATCCTTTGTCCATGGGAAAAAGATTGTGGACCCGAGGTTTCCCAAGAGAGCATGCGACTACTTGAATGAATTCTTGCCCCTTCTTTTTGGATATTCCTTTCAAACGGATATGCCTAAGCACATGGAATCATCCTAGGCTATGTCTCAAGACTATTTGGACTATTCTCAAACCTCATATCCCGGGTGGGAGTAATAATCCCCTTGCAAGGGGAGGTAATGGTAGCAATGATGTAAAAGGTCCACCGGTTGGAGGCGGTGAAGAGGCGAGAAATCTTAACTTGTTGAAGAGCGTTGGAGTTAATGGGGAGTTAATTGTCTTCATAAACTTGGTTTATTTATTTAGTTTTAATCACCACTTTTTTTTTTTTTCACTTTCAACAAATCATATGTAATCAAATACTTGGGCATCATTTTTACAACTATCAATGGCTTTTAATGGGTTTAGATGGGTTTGTTTTAGTCATGTTTGAGCGAGGTGCAAATTCGGAACACATGTTTTATTTTGGAATAAAAAGATGGAAATATTTATGGTGGAGGATTTATTGAGGCATTGTATTATGATTCCTTACATTTAAATGAGTAATTGATAATGTTCAATTTTCAAAAAAAAAAAGTTTATTTTTTTTTTTTTTTAAATTATTGGTGATACATTGCAAAATGATTGACACATACCAATAGTTTTTTGCCATATATTGTTTGAGAAGTGACATGTACTAATAGTTGTCTACCACATGGCATTTGAGATGTGTCATTATTTTTTGCATTGTGAATGAAACATGTGTCACCATTTTGTGTATCCACCAGTTTGTGGAATCCGGCTTTTATAATATATCTTATAGATAGATAAATAGATGTGTAAAGTTTTTTGGGATGATTTGCGATGAAGTGTGACTTCGTCAATCGAGTTGAATGCGTCCAAATGGATCCAAGCTCTTGTCCGGATACCTGCATGAATGAAAAGACCGCTCCTTCCAATGTGGTCACCGGTATGGTGGTGCCCGCCACAATGTCTCGATGCCAAAGTCAGAACACGAAAGTGCTTTGTAAAATGAAACAGAATAGCAATATAACAATCAATGTCTTTCAAAGTGTTTTTTTGTACCTTGTGTTGGCAATGTGAGGGCTTTATATATGTTGCCTTGGATTCTAGCCATTGTGATTGATATTGTGATGTTAATGCCTTCCTTGGTAACGTCCTCCCGCCTAGTAATGGGGCTTTAATATGCTCTCAACGGTCTATACAGTTGGTTTTGTAACCATTCGGGGCATTATTGGCGGCATTGAATGATCCGGCTGCCTTCGTTAGTGACGTGGGCATTTGTTAGGCTCGGCTTAGGGAATGGTCTTTTTTGTCTTCTTTGAGCCCGTGTCGTAGTCAATTTCGTTAGTCTCATCACCGCCCTCGGATTCTATGGTTGTTGTGACATGTCATGACGACCATAGAAGATAAAAGGTCTTTGGATTGTAAGTGACTCTTGGGATTTCGCATCGTATTAAATGCGTAGTGGTGGCGCCACACGTGTCGTGGCCACATGGTGCGTGCTAATCGGTGGGGTTATTTGCATGACCCTTGGGTTTCTCATTGTTTTTCAGTTGTTTGGGCTTTAGTTTTTAAACTTTCTTTTCCTTTCGTTTCCCCCTTCACTTTTCCCAATTTCCTTAATCATTGCTCCGAGTTTCTTCTTCTCCGTTTGTTCTTGCGACTATTCCGACCTTGCTTTGGCAACTTCCTTTTTCGATTGTCTTTGCACCTTTTCGAGGTATGTTTCTCTTTTTCCTTTCCTTTTCCCTTTTTTTTTTTTTTTTTTTTCTTTTTCATAATCTATTATAAATTCCTAATTTTTCCTTTTTCTTTCCTTTGCTATGGTTGTCTTTGTTTTCCGGCTTTTGGGATTTTAGTATTTACCTCCTTCTTCTGCATTTTTCCTAGGTGTCCATGGTTAGTAGTTCGAGGGTTAGGATAGTTTGCCCCTCGCCTTTTTTCCTTTTTGCGTTTTTGGGGGTGTTTAGGCGTTTTCCCAAACCTTGAGGACTTTGTTTTTAAGGGTAACAGTTTGGGTGTTGCATTGGTTGAGTTGTGTCCTTTGCTTTGTCAATTTATTGATTGGTTTGAGGGTCTGGTGAGAGAGCAGGGGACGATGTTTGAGGTTAGATCCAGTGAACTCGATCATCAAGTTATCATCTAGCGATGACCCTGTGGAGGTAGATATCTTGCCATTTCTACCCCTCGAGAGGTTAGGGCTTTTTACGCCCTCGAGGAGGTGTGTGGGCGGCTGGATGCCGACACCGTGGGTAGATTTAGAAAGATAGGTTTCAATTTTCGAAGAGGGTTTGTGTTCGTCGGCCCAATGACGAGGATAGGGCTTGTCACTTCTTCCCTGGTGAGGTATGCTTCTATGAGGTCGCCTTCACTTGTGGCCTTAGGTTCCCCGTCCACTCATTCATGATGAAGCTTTTAGAGCATTTTGGCATTGCTCCGGGCAACTTATGCCCAACTCATGGAGGATAGTGGTTAATTGTATGGAAATATGGTTGGCCGCTAATGGGGACATGATTAAGGTGGGTGAACTCATCTATTTGTATATCATTTGAAAGGGCTTAAAGAGTATGGATATTATGAGTTAGTGCCTTGGGAGAGGAAAACAAGGATTGCTAAGGGTTTACCGTCGTCCTTCGGGTATTGGAAATCAAGATTTTTTTTGTGTCCAAGGATGATTTTGAGACTCCTTCCAAAGCGGGGATTTGGGTGATGTCCCAAGGTTGCTTCGTCGATGGGGAACCCTAACCTTAGGTGCATCAGTATTTCTTCCTGTCGTTTCTAGCTTTGTTACATTTGTTGTATTGTTACTAACTCCTTTGCTTCTTATTTTGTGCGGTTAAGAGACGGCCTAAGCTCAAAAGCAGGCATAAGGAGTGTGTTGAGAAGGCGATAGAATACGCCCGATGATCAAAAGTTGGGACGACCTGGTAGATCCACAAACCCTTGCCTTCTATAACCTTGGTCCCGATCCGTCTCCCAACATTCTATGTGGTCTTGACATTGAAGAAAAAAAGAGTAAGTATTGAGTTCACAAGATTGAGCTCGTCAATATTGATTCTCTTATAAACACTTGGTTTTTTTTGTTTTTTTTTTTATTTTAACAAGTGTTTCTCCTTGTATAAATGACGACCAAGTTTAACAAGGATATGTATGTGAAGATGAGGTCCAAGAAAGACGAGCCGCTATCCAAAGATTGGGAAGAAGGTAGTGCATGTAACGGGGAAAGGTCCGTCCGTTACTTTAGTTGCTTCTGCTACTCCCATCATCTCTAGTGTTGGGACCGTGAGGACGGCCTCTCCAACCATTTCGATTGAAGAGATCCCCACTCCTTCATCAAAAAGGCCCAGCGTATCGGGCAAGGAGAAGAAAAAGTCGATTCTCGCTCGTCTACCGTCTAGGATGACAAAGGGCTGGTGGTGGACAAGGTGCATAGGGTCGTGATTGTTGAGGACCTGAAGCTTTTACCGTGTTCCATTCAACGTGGTCGCGAATCGCGAGTCCACAAGCTCGTCCAGGTAAACTGCTTGTGCATCTTTTAGTTTCTTTTTCTTTCTCTTTGTCTTGACGGCTTCAATTTTCTTTTTAGGTGTTGGGGGAGAGTCTCCATATTGCTTCTAAGTACCTCACTTAGGAGGCCAAGGTGACATCTCTATCATCTAGGATGGAAGCTTTGGAAGAGGAGAATTCTACACTCAAGAAAAAGCTCATCGACTCCATGCACGAGGCCAACACCTTAAAGGAAAATGCTAGGACCTTGACTAACAATCTCCGAGCCGAGCGTTAGTTAACTCTAGAGAAGGACGATCAACTTCGGGCAGCCAAAGAGAAGCTCAAGACTATTTACTACTGGTCCGTCGAGACTTTCTAGCAAAAACCGACGAGTACAACACTGTGCTCTTTAGTTGGTACTTTAAGGGTTTTGAGTTTCTGAGGAGGCACCTCTTCAAGCATCCCACTGGAGTCAATTTGCAGAGTCTGGATCTTGAAGTGGTGGACTAGGAGATGGCGATTGATGAGGCTGCCCAATCTTTGGCTCTTGAGGATGACGCCCCAAGAAAGCTCTTCTTGATGACACCCCTCTGGTGATGACGTTATTGCTGACCCCGAACCTAATACTTAAGAAAATTTTCTCTTCTTTTTTGTTTATTTGGATGCCCGTTATGTTTTGGGATTTTTGTAAATTTAATTTTAGAACAATTTCCTTTTAATCTATCTTGAGAATAATATTTTTAGCCCAATGTTTATGGGCCTTTAGATGTGAAAACAATGGTAAATGCCCGTTATTTTTGGGCTTTAATTAAATTTATGGCTGTGTACTTACTTGCATTTGTGGTTGCTCACTTATTGGCTCGTCATATGCTTGTGATGTCTTACATCCATCCATGCTTTGTACTTTAGCAAAATTTTTAGTTGTAACTTTCCTTTTTCTTCGTCATCGATTTTCTTCTCGTTTATGCGGGTTTTGCTACTTAGTTGATTTCCTGCAACTCACACCTCTTCAAGGGATCTCGTTGAGGGTCTTAGTGAACTTGTTGGGAGCTCGGGTTCAGCCTAAGCTTTGTTTTGATTTGTTGCAAGGTTCTTGTCCTCTCTCTTTTTTTTTTTTTGGTTTATATCCTCTTAGGGACTTTGCCAGGCATATGGCTTCACAAGAATTTACATCCGTCAAGGTAGAATCTTGTTACTTTGCCATTTTATTGTGTGACTTACACCCATTTAAGGGGATCTTGTCATGTTTGTGGCTTTACCAAGAATTTACATCCGTCGAGACGGAATCTTGTCACTTAGTCATTTCTATTATGTGACTTACACCCATTTAAGGGATCTTGTCATGTTTGTGGATTCATCAAGAACTTACATCCGTCGAGGCGGAATCTTGTTATTTAGCCATTTTTATTGTGTGACTTACACCCATTTAAGGGATCTTGTTATGTTTGTAACTTCGTCGAATAACTTACATTCGTCAAAGCAGAATCTTGTTACTTAGCCATTTTTTTATTTTACGATTGATTAGACCTACTTGCACGAAGACATTAGTTGAATAATTCTTTTATTAATTTCAAGAATGGATACATTTATATGTTATGTCTATTGGTGGTACTTCTTTAAGTGCTCAATGTTCCATGCCTAGAGGTTTCCAGGTGATAGCTACCTTGCCTGGTAGTGGACAACTCGATAGGGTCCTTCCTATGTGGGGCCAAGTTTTCCTTAGGCGAGTCCCTAGTTTCTGTGGTGACCTTGCGCGGGACAAGGTCGCCTATGTCAAGTTGTCTGAGTTTTACCCTCTTGTTGTAGTATTCGGCCATCTTCTTCTGGTATTTCATCATTTTTTGGAAGTTTTGTCTCTTACTTCATCTAGAAAATCCAGGTTGATTCATAGTTGATCGTCGTTGTCGTTGTCTTCTTTGTGTAGAACCTCTTGCTTGATGTCGGCTACTCCTACCTCAACCAAGATTATTGCTTTAGTGCCATAGGTGAGTTTGAAAGGGTTTCTCTAGTTGGAGTTCTTGCCGTGGTCCCGTAGGCCTACAAGATGTTGGGCAATTCTTTTGGCTAGGCACCCTTTGTGTTGTCCAAATTAGTTTTGATAATCTTGAGCAATGTCCGATTCGTCACCTTCGTCTGTCCATTCGCTTATGGATGCCTTGGGGATGAGAACTGGTTCTTGATGCCTAGACTTGAACAAAAGTCTTTAAAAACCTTAGTTGTCGAACTACCGCCCATTGTCCGATATGATCGTCTTTGGAATCCTAAACTGCCGCAGATGATACTCTTCCACACGAAGCTCCAAATTCTTGCTTGAGTGATGGTTGCTAATGCCTCTACTTCAACCCACTTTGTGAAGTAATCAATAGCAACTAGTAGGAATTTTACCTGACCTTTACCTTGGGGCGGCGGACCGACGATGTCGATTCCCCATTGTGCGAATGGCCACGGAGATGCTATTGTCGTTAGTTTCTCTCTGGAAGTCGCTGGACATTCCCGAACCTTTGGCATTTATCACACTTCTTGATGAGCTCTATTGCATCCACTTGCATAGTAGGCTATAAATAACCTATTCGAATGACCTTGCTTACTAGGGATCTAGGGCCAGCATGGTCCCCACAAACTCTTTCGTGGATCTCTTCTAAGATGTACTTAGCTCCTCATCGTCGACACACTTCAAGTAAGGCATGAAGAAGCCTCTCTTGTATAAGACATCATTTAGAATTGTAAATCTGGCTGTCCTCTTCTTAATCTTCTTGGCCTCCTCGATGTCATGAGGGAGGCGCCTCTCTTGGAGGAAAGACACGATTGGTGTCATCTAGTTGTTTGTGCTCTAGATTGCAAATGTTGGGACTTCTTCGATCTTGGGGCGCTTTTGGACCTCTATGTCTAACTCCATGCTCGTTGAGCCTTCTTTTAACGAGGCCATCTTTGCAATCTTGTTTGCTGCCATGTTTTGGTCTCTTGGGACCTGCACGAATTCCAATTTATCAAACTCCTGGGCTAGATGTTTTGTCAACTTGAGGTATTTCTGCATTCTTTTCTCCTTTGCTTCATACTCTTCTTTGATCTGCCCTATTACTAATTTCGAATCACTCGGGCGAGCGGGTTCTTAGCCTCAAATGCCTTCCCGAGTCTCAACCCCGTCAATATTCCTTCGTATTCGGCCTCGTTATTGGTGGCTAGGAACTTGATCGAACTTCATACACGAGCATTTCTCCATCGGGGGTGACTATGATGATCCCTACTCCCCCTCTCATTTGAGTTGACGAACCATTAGTCCGGGATCATCCACCATTCTGTCTCATTGGTGGGGTTGTCATCCTCTAGGAAGGTGAACTCGGCAATGAAGTCCACCAGGGCTTGTGCTTTGATGGTCGTTTCGGGGTGGTACTCGATGTCGAACTAGCTAAGTTCAATCGCCCATTGAACCATTCTCCTTGCCACCTTGGGTTTGTTCATGGATTTTTTGATAGGTTGATCCATCATTATTAGGATGGGGTTCGCTTGGAAGTACAATCGCAATTTGTGCAAGGCTACTATTAATGCGAACGTGATCTTTTCAATCCTTGAGTACTTGCCTCAACCCCTTGGAAAGCTTGACTAACGTAGTAAACGGGGAGCTGCTTCTTGTCTTCTTCTCGGATTAGGGTTGCACTCACGGCCGTGGCGATCTTGCCGGATACAAATATAAGTCTTCTCTTTGCTTGGACGGACTCAAGAGGGCTGGATTGCTCGGATAACGTTTGAGTTCCTAAAACGCTTCCTTGCATTTGTTAGTCCAGGAAAAAGCCTATTTCAACGTTTTAAAGGACAGGCATTTGTCCGTCGATTTAGAGACGAACCTATTGAGTCTTTGCAATCCTTCCCGTGAGCTTCTGGACTTCTTTGACGGTCTTGGGTGATGTTATGTCGAGGATGGCTTGTACCTTCTCCGGGTTCTCTTCTATTCCTCTCTGGGACACCATGAATCCCAAAAAACTTTCCCGAGGCTACACTAAAAGCACACTTACTAGGGTTAGCTTCATCTAGTATTGTCTTAGTGTGGCGAATGTCTCTTTCAAATCATCTAGATGTGTTAGTTCTTCCCTACTCTTGACGAGCATGTTATCCACATATACTTCTATGTTTCTTCCAATTTGTTCACTGAACATTTTATTCACTAGCCCTACGGTAAGTTGCCCCTGCATTTTTAATCAAGGGCATTACCTTATAACAATAGAGCCCTTGACTTGTGATGAAAGCGTTTTTCTCCTGGTCTTTTTCAGCCATCTTTATTTGGTTGTACCCCGAGAAAGTGTCCATGAACGTCGTTTATGCTCGGCCGTAGAGTCTACTAGCTAGTCTATCTTGATGAAGGGGAAACGTCCTTTAGGCAGGCTTTATTCAAGTCCGTGAAGTCCACGAACATTCTCCATTTCCCGTTTGCCTTCTTCACTAAGACAACATTCGCGAGCCATTCCGATAATACATTTCACGTATGAAGCCTGCCGCGATAATTTATTAACCTCATCTGTAATGGCTTGGTTCCATTCTAAGGCAAAGACCCGTTATTTCTACTAGTCGGGCTTCTTTTTGGGATTCACATTTAACTTGTGCTTGATGACCTTTGGTGATATGCCAAGCATTTCCTCATGGCTCCATGCAAAGACGTCAAGGTTTTCCTTAAGGAACCGAATAAGCATTGACCTCATCTCGGGACTTATTATCGTTCCTATCCTTGTTGTCTTGGTTGTCGTTCCTTCTACCAATTCCACTTCTTCCAGGGCTTCTACTTTATCTTCTTTATTTTCCTCGATCGTCCACGTATAGTTCTCCTTGGCAACCAATACGGCCTTGTAGCATTCTCTTACCAAGACTTGATCTCCTCTTACCTCGCCTACACCGTTCTTTGTTGGAAACTTCACCTTCGTGGTAATAGGTGGACGTGGTTGATTTCCATTTGTTGAGTGTGGGCCTCCCAATGATTACATTGTATGATGAGGGCAATCCATCACCAAGAAGTCTAATTGACGGGTCAATTGCTTTGGGTAGGCCCCCGCTGTCACCATCAATGTCACTATACCTTTGGGGTATACATTGTCTCCACCGAAACCGACGAGAGAGGAGTCAAATGGGTGCATTCTTCCAGGATCTAGCTTCACTGAAAAGTGTAGGTAGATGATGTCCGTGAAGCTGCCATTGTCCACGAGGATCCTCTTGGTAATGAACCCTTCAATCATGAGTGTTATGACCAAGGGGTCATTATGAGGTCACTTCACCCCTCTTGCGTCTTCCTCGTTGAAGGAAATATCTTGGTTCGTTTATCCCTGCTTGAATGGGGATACCATGTGGACACTGTTCACTTGTCTCTAGCATGCTTTCTTAAGGGATCTAAATGACCCCCCGTGAATAGCCCCCCTGCGATCGTTGTTATTTCCCCAATCACATTATATAGGGGCTGGAATGGGTGATCTTCGTCCCCGGACGAGGACTCATGCTGGCTTTTATTGCCGTCTCTGAACCTGCTTGGCTCCCCTTTCTTCACATACTTTTACAAATTTCCTTTCCGTATCAACTCCTTTATCTATTCTTTTAGGTCCCGAAATCTTCTGTGTAATGGCCATGATCTTTGTTGAACTGGCAATACTTGTTTTTGTCATGGACGTTGGGGATGAATACAACGGCCTTGGCCACTTGAGGTAGTGATCATCCTTAATCTGTGCCAAAATTTTATCAATAGGCATAACTAAAGAGTGAATTTTACCATTTTGGGGTTTTTCTTGTCTTTCCTTTTACCCTCATTGTTGATTCATCGGTTTGGTCGCTCACTTTTCTGTCCTTTGTGATCATCCTCCTTTCTTCCCTTATCTCTCGACTTTTCTACATCCTTTATGGCGGCTAAAGCATCTTCAACGCTCATATACTTTTTTGTCTTCAAGAGCATCTTAGGTGGATTCTTCACGAGTGAAACCACAAAATCTCTAGACTTCAACCCCACTTTAAAGGTCGTCAATCAACGCACCATGTCATCTCACCTTCGTCTACCTCTAGAGTCTCTCGGGTGAATTGTTTCACGTACGACCTCGGGGTTTCTTTTTCCCCTTTTCTAATAGTGAGTAAATGGTCGGATGGTCTCTTTGGTAGTTGTTCTCCGATGAAGTGGCGCAAAAAAGCATCACTTAATTGCTCAAAACTTTCAACAGACGATTTTGGTAACTTCGTGAACCATTCCCTTGCGGCTCCCTTGAGAGTTGTGGGGAAGGAACGACATAGTATCTTATCGGGAGGCTGTTGGAGGCCCAAAGTCATCTTGAAAGTGTTGAGGTGGTCCAAAGGGTCCTTTAGCCCGTTAAATGGCTCAAGTTAAGGTAATTGAAATTTAGACAAAGATAGGGCACTCCAAGACTGCCGTGGTGAACAGCGAATTTGTTGTCCCGACCATCCTATCCACACTCCGATCTGTTGTCTCTCTTCTCATTTCTCGGAGAAGGTCCGACCATCCATCCACACCCTCGATGTTCACTCTTTCTCAAGCTATCTCCTTCGTCCTCTTGATTGGCCGTAAACCGGTTTTCCTCTTGCTGAAGTTGTAGCTTCTTCTCTTGATTCCATTCTCTCTTCTCATTTCTTGGAGAAGAGTCCGAGTCTCTTGGTTGGATTCCATGTGAATGTGGAAGTTGATAGGAAACTACGCTCTCGACCTTGAGTATGAAAATGTCGTTTCCTTACAGACAAAGCCAAATTGATGAAGCGTGACTTCATCAGTCGAGTCCTCTGAATACATTGATGGATCCAAGCTCTTGTCAGGATACCTGCATGAATGAAAAGACTGCTCCTTCCAATGTAGTCACCGAAGTCGGTGCCTGCTTCTTCTCTTGAAAGTGCTTTGTAAAATGAAACAGAATAGTAGTATAACAATCGGTGTCTTTCAGTGTGTTTTTTTTTGTACCTTGTGTTGGCAATGTGAGGGCTTTATATATGTTGCCTTGGATTCTAGCCGTTGTGATTGATATTGTGATGTTAATGTCTTCCTTGGTAACGCCTCCTGCGTAGTAATGGGGCTTTAATATGCTATCAAATACGCTTGTAAATTGGTTTTGTAACCGTCAAGGCATTATTGGCGGCATTGAATGATCCGGCTGCCTTCGTCAGTGACATGGGCTTTTGTTAGGCTCGGCATTGAATGATCTGTCTTGCTGAGCCCGCCTCGTCTGTAGTCAATTTTGTCAATTCCATCGTTTTGGGATAAATAATGATTCTAAAAAGTTAGAAAGATTAGATTTTGGGGAAAAAAAATCATCAACAAATGCAAGATAAGTTTTATTTTTATTTTTAAATATTTGACACATGAGATCTTTTACGAAACTTTTTTGGAAATTATTAATAATTAATGTATCTATTACATTGTGTGGCACCTTATATAAAGAAAGGGCCTAGTTAAGAGTGCCCTTAAGTCATTTGTTAATGAACTATTTTAAAAAAAAAAAAAAATTTGACACTACTTTTATGAGAAATATAAAAATTTAAAAAAAGCTGAAAAAAAATTTATAAAAAAATTAATTTTTTTTTTTTTTCCTATAAAAAGTTTTTAAAAGTATTTTTTAAATAAATTCCTTTAGGGCATCCGTTAACAAAATCCATAAGAAGAAATGATTAGATGGTAAATCTTTAGGACGTAAAAGTGAGCTCATGGATTTCCTAAAAGTAGGAATGGCAACCGGAATGGCAAAAGATGTGGTTCGGGCTGGGTTTTTCCGTACCCGGACCCGAACTGCGGGCCAAGACCCACGGCTCGGACCCGGCCCGTTTACTAAACGCGGATTTTTTCGAGGCGGGACCTGCCCCAAGATTTAGGCCCAATCCACGGCCCAAATCGTACCCAACCAAAAAAAAAAAAAAAAGAATTGAAGCCCAAAAAAGAATTGAAGAATAAAGGACTTTTATTCTTTGCCCCTCTCTTCCCTCTCCAAAATCACCTGGTCACCCATTGCCAATGAATTTGGTATGCAAAGTAACACAACACAGAATTCAAAGAGTTTTTAACAAATTCATCATTGTTTCAAACTACCCGAGCTCTTCAAACGAATCAATAAAAAGATCATTTTTTTATATTACATGAATGCAAATATAATACTTTCAAAAACAATCGTGTAATAATCACAGCTAGAAACTTGTGTATAAATTCAACTCATTTTGTGAACTTTTACAATCAAAATTAGTGAAATGAGCAATGTAACCCATCCCCATTCCTTTGCATTGTGTTCTTATTGTACCCACTAAAAAACCCATAGAAAAATCTTAGTATCACCGTGATATAATCAAAACAATTGTAATACCTTGCTTCATTATCAATACCCAAAGACATCACCCACATCTGAATCAGTAATAGGGCTTTAAATTACCACCAACCCTAGCCGAGACCAGTGGCAACTTGGTTATTTTTCAAGGTGTTCCTGGGTGGGCATTACAATTTTTTTTTCTTTAGATTCTCTATTACAATTTTTTTCTTTTTTAGATTTTAGTTCAATTTTTTTTTTTTTTTTTTTTTTAGCTTTTTCTTTTTGCTTGAAAGCAATGTTATGAATCTTGTTTGGAATGGTCTCATTTCGATTTGTTTAGTGGAATGTAATATTTTGGTCAATCTTTTCGATGTACCATTTTAGGGTATTTCGGGTTTCTAAAAAAATAAAAATAATATATTTTATATTTATATTTTCTTATACAACATAAAATTATTGATCCAAATAAATAAACCTCAAATAAAACAAATGCACACTCGATCATTTAGTTTTAATTTTTTTTTTATAATATTAAAACATAAATATGTATTTGAATAATAAAAAACAACAACCAAAAATAGTACAATAAGAAGAAGAAGAAAAGGAAGAAGAAGAAGTAGGGGCTTTTTTGGAAATTTGTTTTTTAGGCATTTGAATTTAATGACATCTATTAGATTGTCCGTTTAGGGATTTTTCTTTTTTCTTCTAAAAACTGGTACCGGCCGAAATGTAAAAATAATCCACCAAAATTTAATTTTGAGAAATGATATGTCCATGGTCATTTTTTCCTAATGGTAAGTTGTTTAAAAAAAAAAATCTTAGTGCTAGGTTCAAATTTGAACTAATAACAACTAACCACCTATGATTTGTTAAAAATATTGTAAAATGTTGTGGAAATAGCATCTTTCTTTAATTTTATTGGCATAAAAAAATTTTGATTGTTTTTTTTTTTTTTTTAAGGGTAGATAAATAAATAAATTTTTTAATTATTACATATAATTTTTTTTTTTTTTTCAATAAATTCCTTTAGAGCATCCGTTAACCCATTCCCACCAATGAATCAAGACTCCAAAAATTAGGTAAATCTTTGAGAGAAATGAACCCCAAAAAAAAAAAAAGAAAAAAAAAAGAAAAGAGAGAGAACGAGCTGGTCCGGTGGAGACATGGATTTCCGAAAAGACGACGCGACCTTTAGCATTTTTTGATTTATTATACATGTGTATATTTCTTGGTTGCAAATCTGGTGTTATTTAAATAGAATACAAATCCTTTGTATTATTATTATTTTTTTTGTTTTTTTATAAAACCCACTTTATGTTCATTAGGGTCGAGCTGGACCGGGTACCACAAAAAATTGCCATCCCTACCTAAAAGACGATGCCACCTTTAGCATTTTTTGATTTATTATACATGTCTATATTTGTTGGTTATATTTAAATAGAATACAAATGTTTAAAATTTTTTTGTTCCACTTTAAAAAAAAAAAAATAAAATAGCCAAAGTTAAAAAAAAAAAAAAAAAAAAAAAAAAAAAAAAAAAAAAAAAAAAAACTTATGACAAATTATGATTGGTGGAATATAAAATGGAACACAAAATGTAATACAAAAAATTTGTATTCATTTAAATAAGTCAACGCAAAGAGAAGAAGAGCATTGTAGTCTTGTTTGTAGAATTGTAGTTGGCTATTGTTAAAAAATAACAAAAAGAAATTTCAGGAGAAAAAAATAATTAAAAATAAACATCAACATCTTTTTTTTGGGGTTAAAAATTAGATTATCAATAAAAACTTTTATAATATTGATGATGCTCAAAATTAGTGGTTACACGCTCTTCTCAAGTTTTGGAAGACCAACAAAAGATCTTGCAAAAAGATCACAAGGAACTGGGATCGTTGGCATCAACGTGGTACCGATCAAAGTTACTATGATGCTTAAGCCATTAATCACAAATATGTTATTTATTAAATACACAGTCACAGTGCTTGTAGAATTTCTCTCAGACCATGTCATGCCTGGACTGAGATCAAAATTTATAATTTATAATTTATAAATTATTTGAGCCAAATTTGACATAGTCTAATTTCATATTGTTTCTTCATTTTTTCCTTGGAAAAAGAGCAGACATATGATTTTTTTTTTTTTGGTGGCTGAAACAGACATAATTTTGGAATCATTGAATGTTTTTTTAAAGAATATAATTAATATTCTCATTTTGTAGCTTGAAGTCTTGAACTCTTTCTACCTTAAATTTCTAAGTAATTTGTACATGGAAAAATGTCATTTTTTTTTTTTGGAGAATGAAGAGATGTCAATTTAGTTATAAAACTATTGACTTTGAACCAGTGTAATATGAAAGATATATAAAAGTTAATTTATGGGGATAAAATATATACAAATTGGGTAATAGTCATTTTAATATATTTGAATTTTTTTTTTGATTTGATTTTTGAATTTTTTTTTTTTGATAAACATATATTTGAATCATTGAACTTAGTCTAATATAAAATGGATTTGTTAGAAGAGGCCATTGACGTTTAATAAGTTATAATAGTCTTGTCGGACCCATTTTTAAAAAAATATTATATATATATAAAAATGGAAAATACAGAGAGAGAGAGAGAGAGAGAGAGAGAGAGCCCGTAATAAGGAAGTCAGAGTAAAAGGTATAACTGTCAAGTCAGGTCAGATCAGTTGAATCAAACCCAGGTGTTTCTCATCTAATATAATGGATTTGTTAGAAGGTCATCGTCACCGTCACATTCACAACACTGTACGTCTTGCTCAATCAATAATGTCCATATTTTATAACATAACATAATGTGTGATCTTAAAAATTGAAAAAATTATTAAATTTTTTTAGTTCTAGATAAACTATTTTTAAAATTGGTTTATTAAGGACATATATTAGTAAAATTCATATAATATTTAATTAAAAATCTTAAGTCATATGTTTTTTTTTTTTCTTTCTATATTTAAATTAAACCAATTATTAAAATGAATGATACTCGGACTTCGGTTTCATAAATGTAATAGAGTAAGTTGATACTCTGTCGCATTGTTCTTTTTAAACAAAATATTCTATAATTAATATATATATATATATATATATATATTATGCATAATGTATATCCTATGCATAATGCATTTGTACAAATCTCCACCAAAAAAACTATCTTTTTATTCATAGTTTGAGTAAACCTTTTTTTTTTTTAAGGAAACATTTTGTTAAAAAAGTTAGACTCACTGACTTAGACATAGGCATAGATACAAACTTCAAGGAATGAGTTTTATATCGTTTATAATCTAAGAGAATGTCATTTCTTGAAATTTTAAAGAAGAATGGTGCAGTTTATTTATATATATATTTTTAATCTTAGGAGAAGATAATAAAGTTCATAGTTTATAAGCTAAACTCACATTCTAACATATGCCTACAAATTCATGTACATTCCCAATCCAAACTTTTCAAATTTCATTCTTAGTTCAACTGCAACTCTAGTTACTCTACTTTACTCATAGAAACCGAAAAAGGGGATAAATTTTTTGAAATTCAAACAATATAATTCTCTAAACTATTGCTAAGTTGGGATTTTGTTGATTTTATTTTGTAAAGTGACAACATTCTAGTTTTAACCTTATCGTTTTAAACTTATTTTATAATGACCTACAAGTACAACCTACAATATTATTCCAACTCCTAACTTTCTAGCCAATTAAAATGTTAAAATAAAGTAACACTAAACTAAAAATAAAAGGGTTCTATCGTAAATTAACTAAAAAGAAAAAAATAATTACATTGTATTTCTTCTATTTATCGTGAATTAACAAATTAAGATTTTTTTTTTTTTTTTTTTTTTTTGGGCAACTTAGGCAAAATTTGTAGAACAGCATCTTTTTGGAAAAATATTAGTAAAAAAGCATGTGGATGAAACATTTTAGTAAGTTAGATTTTTTTAAAAAAAAAAAAAAAAAAGTGGAAGTCGAGTTTCTAAAACTCGAGTTCCAAGATTTTTCACAAGGAACTCGAGTTTAGGAAACTCGAGTTCCATGTTTTTTTTTTTTTTTTTTTTTGGTCCATGTCGGACTTCATCCAAGAGGAAATGGATTGGAAATCGAGTTTGTTAAACTCGAGTTCTAAAATGGATCTAACTTACTAAAATATTTCATCCGCTTTTTTGTGTCCATTTTCTAAAAAGCTACTATTTGGCAAATTTTGCCAAACTTCATGGTGTGAGAAAAAAATCACTGGGGGGAATGCCCATAAATGGGGAGGTTAATGGTGCCCATGGTGAAGTTGGGTTTAGTGCAAACTCATCACTCAACCAGATTTCTTTGTAAAAACTCTTTCACCCATTGTCAACTTACTAAAGATTATTTCTTTTATATCCCATTTTTCGGACAAAATATATACCAAAATTTTTTCTTCCCAAAAAATAGGAAATGCCCCTCTTTGGCAAATTTTGTCAAAATCAACTTATGACCAGCGTTTTTAAGGACCTATAGTGACGTTTTTAAGAAAAAATCATTGGGGAGGGATGCCATAAAATGGGAGGTTAATTTTATTGTGCCCATGAATATCAAGTTATAAAACGTCACTATAGGTTTAGTGCATTTTGAAAAGTCATCACTTTCAAAAGAGATTTCTTTTAGTTTGGGAAGAAGAAAACCCTAGTTTTGTGGAAAAAGGCAAAAGCCCATTTTGTCCCCCATTTTTCAGATAAGTATTGATTGGGTTAACTAGTTAGTAAGATTGTCAACTAAATCCCAGATTCGACGAGATCTCTGCTAGATGTAATGAGATCTCAGCAAATCTGGTGATTATAATAAAATAATCTCAATTTTATGAAATTTTTTAGTATGACTGTCATTCTTCACTAACAACGAAGGATATAGGGATAATATTTCATCTTTTGTGTCATTACACATATGTTTCTCAACATGGTTGATGGTTTGTATAAAAAAGAAGTGTTATATTCACAACATTTTTACAACAAATCATAGATGATTAGTTGTTATTGATTTAAATTTGAATTTACCACCGAGATTACTTTTTTTCCCTAACAATAACAACCTGCCACCTATGATTTATTGTGAAAATATTGTAAACATAACATTTCTTTTGCATAAAATTATCATGACCCAACGATTAAATTCTTAGTGAAAATTATCAACTTTATGATTATTATTACCCTTTTAAACTCTCTCATCATGTGTTGTCAATCTTGTGACTCAATAGCATTATCCAATATTTCACCTGTGAAAATTTAGCCAAAGAAACACACACACATAGGTATAAGTTGTCACCATGCCTTCCTCTGAGTTTCTTACATTTTAACATTTAAGTTGTTTTTCTTTTTCTTCTTCTTTTTTAAATTTAAAATTTTAATTTTTATATTTTAAAATTTTTTTAAAGAATAAATTGTAAAACAAAGTTTAACTACAAAATTGGTTGTAACCTAAGGTTACAACCTTATTCAATATCTTTTTATTGAAGGCAAGTTTTGACAAATTCACAATTAGATTACATTTTCTTCTTTATATCTTTCATGCTTATAAATTTTCTAGAAAATTAAAAATCAATAACTATGTTATTAATAAATTAATTAAATTGTAAGTTTTGTAGTTTAAAATTATACATAAAATATAATCTTATAGATTATTTAATAAATAATATCCAATTAGTACAAAATTTGATATGTGTATAAAAAGTGTAAAAAACATACAATTCAACGATTAGATTTTTGAAACATATAATAATATTAATGATATTGAAAAAAATAAAAATGATTAATAATGTTTAAATCCTATTCCACAGATGTAAACATCTTACCTAAAAAAATTAACTAAAAGTGACAAAATAGGCTTCAATTTGATTTTAAAAAAAAGCACTTTTTTGTCCGAATAGAACCTGTGGGGTTGGAAAAAGTATAATTACCTTTTTATTATTATTATTATTTAATTTTTCAAATGATTTTCTGTATTTTTTGTTGGGTTGGCGTTAGTTGACGGAACGGGAAGAAAGCTGGGAAATGAATGGAGATGGATGGAGGAGTACACGTACGCGAGCACTCACGGTCCACTAGTTGTTTGCCACGTGGAGGTAGGTGATGTTACTACATTTTGGGAAATTGGTCACCTCCACTCCTCAGTCGCGCATTGAATTTTGGCTCCCTTATGAACAGAAGATAGAGACTTTTATCTGTTGTCTTCGTCTCGGTTTTGGCTATCATGCCCTTCATGTCACTTATTATTAGAATTTTTTCTTTTGGTAGTTGGGGACTTATTGGTTACATTGTCTGGGCATTATCATAACAATACTAAACTTGTCTCAGGGCGCAAATAGATAGGACACTCACAAAGTGCCGATCGGCATTTTTCATGTGATGTACATAGAAACTTGAGTCATTTTCCATTAGGCCACCGATCGTTTGAGTACTTATTATTAAATATAATTCTACATAACACAAGTTATCTCCTCTCATATTCATGGTATATCTTATTAATTATTTATGATGAGTTTTATTAATTAAATTAATAATAGAGTTTATCATGAATGTGAAATCTTAAGAACCTAATCATTTTTTATTATTTTCATAGTATTTATCAAAAAATATATAATAATTTTTGGGTAATTTTTATGATAAATGTGACAAAAAAACTAAAATATAAATTAAAAAAAAAAAAACTTAATTTGCTAAACTTTTTAAAAAGAAACTGAGACTAAAATTAAACTAAATGTTTTGTGTGAAACCCATTGAAATTCACTTCTTTTGTGTGTGTGTGTAGAATCATGTTAACAAAAAATATGTGAATTAAATCATTATAAAAATGTTAGAGAGAAATTTTTTTTTCTCAAATTTATTTGAATAAAATTTTATATAATTTTTATATGGTACCCCTAAAACAAGGTGTTATTACTTATTTGTCACATTTGAGACGTTGATTACTAGTTTTTCAAGCTTTGTATATAATATAAAAATTTAAAGGATTTAGATCTCTTGCAATTGCATAGTGCAATCACATTGTAGTTGTCTTTCTCAAAAAAAAAAAACATTGTAGTTGTGAGATATAAAAGTTTGGTAAAAGTTTTAAAAAAATGTAAAAAATTGAAAAGTTGATCTAAAGGCTTGGACTAAAATTGAACTTTTTTTTTAATCTCACCTTGTTTGATGACTATTGTACCAAATCTGGATCCAAGTTTTAGAGGGTGCTCTACAGTTACTCTAAAAAACTAGAAAGATCAAATTTTTTTTTTTCCTATTAAAAAATAGGATAGGATTTGTTGAAACATATATCATGACTTAATTATGAGATCTTTTATGAAATTTTGTTGGATTTAATTGATAATCAATGCATCTATCTCATATTGTGTAGCACCCTATATAAAGAAATGAGATAAATGATAAATCTTTTTAACATAACAAGAGCTCATGGATTTCCTAAAAACCATGCCACTTTATTCTATTTTTTTTTTTTTTTTTTTATTATAGAGGTTTATATATGTTTTTTGTTTTTGATATGGAGGTTTATATATGTTGGTTGCAAATTAAGTCTATATGCAATGGCATCTACAGATAAATTTGGTGTTATCTTGGATTAGATAAGGACAAAGAAAAAAAGTAATTAACACGTAAAGAAGAAAATTTCAATTTTGTTTTTTAGTTAGGTTGTTGTCGACAATGAATATTAGAGAAGATGAAATTTGGTGTTGAAAATAATCTCAAAGTCTTATGCTCAATTATAAATGACACATATTCTTCAACGATTCATATTTCAATTAAAAGATTTAAAAAATATTTCAAAAAACAAAACTTGTATAAAATATATAAGTTTGTATATTTAATATAAAAAAAATTTAAATGAGTTGAATGAAATTTGAAATAGTCTAAATTCATTATGATAACTTAGTCAAATATGATATTTAAATGTTAATCTCTCTCTAGTCTGTAGGCAAGAAAATAATAAAAATTGATTATTGGGTCATCTTGAATCCACTACTATTTTAATGTCTTGATCCAATGAAACGTTGCAAGCAAGGGTTTATGAGATTGAAGAGTTTAGTAAGCAGAACAATTGAAGTATCCCATCCCAATTAAGTTATGGCATATAAACGATTAAGTTTAACGAGGTAGCCAATACGGTATTCATTGAAGAAATTAATAAGTTGCGAAATTAAAGTAGTAATGTATTATTGCGATTTAATAAGTGAGTATAACAATTAACTATACGATCTAGAAGGCGTTGACATTTTACAGTGGGACCTAACCTCACCTGTGGGGTCCGGTCTGGTCTGGTGAGGGGACAGACAGCGTTTGTCATCTCATGAACGCACGTGATCAGGTCGCACCACTGTCTCACTCCCATGTCACATGCTGGTGGGAACGGGATCGATAATGCCCTATTGCGATTCCACATTTTAGTCCTTTCCATCCTACATTTTAATATAAAAATTGATCCAATCATTCACACGTCACCAAAAAGCAAATTAATATCTTTACATGATTTAGAAATTTTTTTCTGTGTGGTTGTTATGAAACTTAAATTATACAAAATATGATAAAAAAATAATTTATATTTTTGACAAAAAAAAAAAAAAAAAAACACACAAAATATATAAAGGTTTACAATTTTCTTTTACGATCTTATTTTAAAATTGTTTGACTACAAATTTAGATGTAAACTCTTACTAAAAAAACTAAAATGTCTATATATTTTTAAAATTTAACTGTTGAATTATATGTTTTTTTTGTTTTTAAAAACACATGTCAAATTATATGTCAATCAAATGTTATTTAGTATTCGATTCATAAAATTATTTTTTATGTATAATTTTAGACTACAATTAAAAACTCAAATTTAAATATTTGATTGATGACATAAATTATTGATTTTTTTATTTTATTGAAATTTTATAAGTATGGATGATACAAAAAGAAAATGTAATCTAAGAGTAGATTTGTTAAAATTTACATCTAATAAAAAAAATATTAAGTGAAGTTGTAACATTAGTTTACAACAAAGTTGTTACCAAACTTTGTCTAAAGTTTAATTATGTTGGGCCTAAAAAATTTTAGAGTGGTCACAATTTTTTTTTTTTTTTAAAGGTAAAAAAGTCATAAATTTCTAAAATTTAATTATAATATTTCTTTTTTCAGGTCAGGGTAGAGTGACCATCCTAACTTCAATAATAAGGAGCCGGCCTATGTAGAATGGACGTCAGGGACGGATCTATATATTCACTAAGGTGGGCAATGGCCCCTTAAATTTGTTTGATTTTTTTTTTTTAATATTAATATATTAATAGGTATTAATTTTAGCATATTTTATTCAATAAAATTACATTTTGCCCCCTTTAACAATGCCATCAATTTTTTTAAGAGTAATGTTATAGTCACACACTTTTTTACAACATTTTTACAAATTATTGAGGTAATAAATTCTTATTAATTCGCACACTTGTATCACTTTTTATTTATCAATAATCACTCACCATATTAGTAATTTGTAAATTTTTTGTAGTTTTAGCATTTTCCACCTTTTAAAGGCCATAAAAATTAATAGATTAAATCTAAAACAAAATATACAAGTCCAAAAAAATTAGCCCAACAACAAAAATTACAAATAATAAAGCTAAAAAAATTAAAGCTCAATCAATCTATTTTACTCAAAATAAACAACTTTGCCATTTAAAAAGTTTTAAACAAAAATCCTTAGTGATAAAGTAATAGAGTCAAAAGTCGAAGTTGTTGCACAAAACCGTCCCACTAACTCCAAGTCCTGACTGCTCCCCGATGGACACTTCTATCATGTGTCATGTGTCTATATATATATATATATATATATATATATACACACAGTTCTTCATTCATAAAAAAAATTATACATATAAAGAGTTCTAATTTACTTGCTTTTTATAGTTCTTTGTTACTAGCATCTTCTCCATTGGATTTTGAAGTCCTCTTAAACCAATACTAAATCATATTCACTTAAATACAAAGTTAAATAATCTGTTCAAGTTCATAATCAATCAAATCGAAATTTGACATAAGGCATCGATCTATTTGTAATTACATCGAATAAGTTAAAATTAAAATACACTCAGACAATTGGATAACGTAAAATAATCTTGGTTCAATTCTTACAAGTAAAAATCTTCCCCACCCCACTTCTCCTTTAAAGACATTTGCTTACTCATATTGGCTCCAATGGAAACATTCATGCAATTCAACTTTAAGTCATACATTTAAATTTAGAACCGAGCTGTGTTCATGGATCTCCATCTAAATCCTTCAATAAAATCAGGTTTCTGTCAAAAGTCTATGGTCTGTTAAGCAAAACCTTTTCTTAATTAAGCTAGTCTTTGAACTTAAAAAGAAAGGGATTCTCTTGCCACCACACCTCCATATGCTCTTCAAGTCGGTCTTGAAAACTTCCTTGTTAAGTCTCTTTATTGTTAACAACTTTTCCTCCACGCATGTCTACACTCCACAATCCAAATCTCAAAATCCAAGTTATTGGAATATTATAAATTTTAATCATTTAACCATATACTTCTCACATTTCTTCTCAAAATCTCATGTGTTGGGTCTTACCTATTGAAATTTTAACAGATAAGACCCGACACATGAGATTTCAAATTAGAGGTAAAGTGGAGAAAACAATGAATGAACTTAGAATCTCTTATTTTGATACCATGTTAAATTAGCGATTGTCTACAAAGTTTAAACTATTGATATATGGTAAATCTAATCCTTTATAACCACATACTTCTAACAATATTTTATTGATTAAATGGTAAATAATATCCAATTAACACGAAATTTGGCATGTTAAATTAGCGATTGTCCAAAAAGTTTAAACTATTGATATATGGTAAATCTAATCATTAAACCACATACTTTTAACAATATTTTATTGATTAAATGGTAAATAATATTCAATTAACATAAAATTTGACATGTGTGTTAAGAATTATAAAAATATGTAATTCAACTGTATTATTTTGAATATATATATATATATATATATATATATATATATATATATAAAAGCTACGATATTAGACCTTAAACTATAAAAAAAAATGATTTGCAGTACATGGAAAATCCAAACAATTCTATATAAAAACCAGACAAGTTAAACGGGCTACAAGAATATGTGGAGTTTCATCAGATTTGAAGGAGTTATATAAAAAATTTAATTATATATCTAGATTGATAGAAGAATTGGGTCCTTGGTTCAGCGGTCGAATTGGCCAACCAATCCCGACTAATATAGGCTTAGAGGCTTATTACTATAGTTATTGAAACTAACGTCCCGTTTGTTTTGAATTTTTTTTTTTTGAAAAATGGTTTTTCCATTTTCAGGTGTTTGTTTGCGGGTAAAATATAGTCAAATTTGTAAAATATTTTCCGTTTACAATAAAATCCTTTATAAAAAAAAAAATTGTAAAATGTTTTATCTTTGAAAATTTGGTAAAATATTTTACAAAAACATACAATGACTTCCCCTCTCCCATCTAATTGCAAGGTCACCAATCTAGTGGTTGAAGACACCGCTTTGATGACTGGTGTCCGCAGCTTGGTGGTTGGAAACTTTGCTCCAACGACTAGTGTTGGCAGTCCAGTGTTCGGATAGTTTGCTCCAACTACTGGTGCAAGCGGTTTGGTTATCGGTGACTCCCCTCCGTCAATTGATGGTAGCAAGTAGCAACCTCACCAATGATTGGTGCCAGCGGTTCGATGGTCGAAGATGCCGCATTGAAGATTGGTGTCGACGGTTTGATGGCTCAAGATTGTATTAAGTATTTTATTATATGATTCTCAACAAAAGAGTATGTTATTATATTGTTGTGTTTGGGTTAATCTCATTTCAAGGTAAGACAATGGGAGAGGGAAGAGAGTAGAGAAAATCTAAGGGAATTGAGTAGTAATTTGTAGGCTCAAATTCACTAGCTCTCTAATGGTGTTTCTAGGGTTTTCTTTTAGAAACCCACCTTACAATTTCGTGGGAAATGGGATTATATATAGTGTAGTAAAAAACGAGGAGGCTATATCTAAAAAATGAGTCGTCAGTGTAACTCATAGGTAGGCCTACTTGGGAGACAACCCAATTGTAATTGACTTTTTAACTTTTTCACATGCTCCTCACATGTCATCTCGCCAGTATTGCAATCCCGAGCTACTCAAGAGTCAGTCTTAACTCCTAACTTCCACTAGATGTGCAATTCTTCACCAACTCTAGACCTAATCCATATACATTAAACCCCACAAAATACAAGAAAATAGAAGCATGAATTACAACAAAATTGACATGGAATAAAGTCAATTAAAACACTACAGAAAAACACAACTTAACATTTTAAAATTATTTTCTTATTATTTTTTCCATCTTTTTTCATTATATAATTTCTCATTAAATGAATTATTTCTATTTATATTTGTATTGTATTTCTTGTTTATTTCTTTTATGATTATATCTTTTGATTATTTTCTTTTTACACCAAACCCAATCTTCTTTATAACATAGTTATGATGTATGTTTTTATTTGAAAATTGACTCCATACATTCTTGTATTGTAATTTAAAATTTTGATAACTAAAAATGTTGTAGAAAGAAATAACATATCTTTTTAATAATTCGATAGTTGAGAGAAAATGAAGATTTGAATCTTGGATGTTTTTATTATAAATTTTGAGAAATTCCAATTGATTTATAAGGCTTTTGACAAAAGAAATAACATTCACAATTTTTTTTAAAGTTTATCTTGCATAAAGAGAGCTTAATTAACAATTAAGATTGTTTAAGTATGTTATTATATGATTCTCAACAAAAGAGTACGTTATTATATTGTATTAGGTATGTTATTATTATATGTTGAAATATTTTATGGTGAATATGTTGTATAAAATTATTTTGCATTTTTAAAATTAATTTATCAAGTTTTAATATGTTTTTAATATTTATTTTAATTGACTATATCGTTCAACCAATGATTTTCTAGTTGAACCAGTAATATAATGACCTAACGTCTACATCAAATTAAACTTTCATCAGGATTTAATAACTATATTGTTTATATCAGATTAACTCCTTTGAAGTTGTCACCTTTAATATTTAATCTCAAAATTTATTTTTGAATATCATTTGCTTAGATTAGTCACAACGGTATCACTCTTCAGTCTTCTAATAAAAAAATAAAAAAGAAAGACTACGGTCTCATATCAATTGGTAATAAATTAATTGTAAGAACTTAATTAAAAGTGAGAAGCTTAGCCTATTTAGAACAGTGTGATCAGCCCAATAAACCCAAAACAATAGATTTGTAAGAGAATGGATCTTGTGAGCAAACTACAAAGCTAAATAAATTAAGACTTAAGAATGACTGAACTTTGGTTACTAGAGCAAGAGACACAAATTCAATGTAAAATCCTTCCTCGGGCAAGTCCGAGGACAAGTTGTTCATATATTGATTAGGAATATTCCCTTTACAATGAATTCATGTATTACTTTTCTCTCTCCCTTTTTTCTTTCAGATTTTCATCCCTCTTTCCTATGGGGATCATTTCCTTATATAGTTCCTTTCATTACATCTCATCCTTTCATTTGTACAGTTTCTAGGACACCCTTTGGATGCTTGTCCCATCAAGACCCTTCTGGAGGTGGTAGGAGGGGCTATGAGCAGTGAAAACACTATTCGGATGTCATTTCTTCATAAATGCAATCAGTTTAGTTGGTATAGTGCATTAAATGTAGAGGTGGCAGTCTCCTTCTTAGATATTTCTTCTTTCTGTTGCCTACATAGCTTTGTTGCCTCCCTTGAAGCTCTATTTTACGGTATAGTCGATTACTTAAAGTATTCCCGAGGTACCTTTGCTCCCCAGGATCCTTGGTCCATGGACTAGTTCCCCTTTTATCCTCGGATTTCTTACCTATGTGTCTATGGATCTCTTATCATCCTCAGACAAGGCCCAAGACCCAAAGGTGTGCTTGGATCATTTGCTCCCACATAAATAGTTGTAATCATCAAAATTACCCATGGAGACAAAGTTTTAGCAACTAGAGGCCAAATTAGGAGTAAGATTTGACGAAAAAGTGAATCAACTAGAGGCTAGATTGGAGGCAAAAACCGAAGAAAGAACTTGAACAAAAATTTCAACAACTCAAAGGCATTTAGCATGGAGTAATGTTTTGTAATTTTCGAAAAAAATTTAGGATCTTTGTTGAAAGATTCCCTAACATTCTTATATTTGGTTACAAATCACACAAGAGAATTAGATACTTCTGAATATCCGGATTATCGCTCAATCCTCTTCTTGTAAGAATGTGGATTTCTTTCAAAACAAATGGATATCTGCATTCTCATGTCTAGAAAAAAAATATACATTTTTTTATAAATTGACAATTTTACCCATTCCTACTCACCCTTTAACCAATAGAAATAAAACTTAAAAAATGATAATTATAAATTGACAATTTAAAGAATTATTTTTGTATTATACATTCGAAAATGTTATACTATATTTTTATTGAATTTTCCATGATTTATACTAGTAGTTTATATTTTGTTTCTCATCATTTATTTCAAGGAAGATTAAAAAAAAAAAAGGATTCTATGTTTACAAACCAGAGGATATTTTGGGAAAAATAAAATTTTCTTATAAGATGTTTAGGAAAAAACCAAATATAAGCATTTCATATTTCCAAGAATTTTATTAAATTTTAAACAAACCAAACATGGGAATATAGTTAGGCGAAAATGGCCTTAAAATCGGCAACGCGCCCAAAATCTAACTATAGTTAGATGCATATTTTGTTTATAGCATCTCGAGTCTCAAAGACTCGAAAAATCGAGTCTTTGACACTCGATTTGTAAACCAAATATAATGCATTTCATAAATCCAAGAATTTTATTAAATTTTAAACAAAAAACCCGAGAGAAAAAAAAAAAAAAAGAAAAGAAAAGAAAACATGGAGAATATAGTTACATTCTCTTTCTCATCTAAATTGAAATTTCTTAAATTTGTTTTGGGTATTTCATCAGACTCTTTTAAAAAAATTTTGGAATTTAGAGTTCGGACAAAGTGCCATATCGTAATTGGTCTAAGTAATATCAAAGGATTTTGCCAGACTCGAGATGCAAAACAAAATATGTTTCTAAACAGTACTTTTTACAGTTTCTCAAGCATCTCATGCATCTAATTTAAACATCAGGTTTAGTTATAATATGGATTTGCCACAATTTCAAATCTGTCTAATTTACAAGGTGTTATACGTATACCAAATAGGTTGCAGAGAAACAATGCATTTGAATCTGACGTTGATCGAAAGGATCAAATGGAGTTGAGAATAATATTTTTGATTTATGACAAAACATTTACGAGAATAATATTATATATGAATTTCTTTCATTCTAGTGGTCATTCACTATCACATATATTATCTCTGATGCTGAATAATATTATACCATATATCAATAATATGAGTTTATCTGTCTTTCTTCTTAGTGTTTTACAATGAGAGTTTTTTTTTTTTTTTTTTTTTTTTTTGGGGGGGGGGATAATTTTTATTAAGACTAGACGAGAGGGACTTTAGCACAAAGGGGACAAGTCCCTTAATGAAGCCGCCCCTAATGAAGTATGTGAAAAGTAAGAGATTTTCAACAAAAACCAAAAGTTGCACAAGCAATTGAAAAAAAAAAAAAAAAAAAAAAAAATTCACAACCAAACGGACCCAAGAGAAGAAAAAGAGAAAAAGTTCACAAGTAATTCTAAAAGAAAAAAAAGAGTATGTTAGAGTCAAAATATGAGTGAAGGTCCACAATCTTTTTTTTTTTTTTTTATGGGAAGTCCATAATCTTATTGAAAGACAAGGACAAGGCCCATAATTTTTTTGAGTCTAAAAAACAATATCCCAAATATATATTATTGATTTTATTGGGATGGAAATCGTAGGTTTAATTTAATTTTAAATATTTTGAGTCTTTGTAAATCGAATAATAATTTCATGTGTTTACTCAAAAAAAAAAAATTCATATATTTATCATTTCTCTCTCAAATATGTGGACCTTTCTTCTCAAAAAAGAAAAAAGAAAAAGAGAAAAGGGTGTGGAGTCAGAGTGGACCTCATGCTACTATATATTGTGAGAAAATGATGTAAATATGTAGGTGGAAGAACATTACATGGAAAATTAAAAATGTTGAAGAGTTTTTATGGTTGGTATGAAGAGTAGTTAGTTTTTGGATCAATGAAGAGTAGTTAGTTGAGAAAAGGGTATGATTAAAATCACATGGTAGGGACTTTAATTAAAGACGAGACTGGTTTGTCCTTTGATTAGGTTGTTGTTGGCATTATTAGATTAGATTAGATTAGGGTCATCCAATGTTACGAAATTTTTGTTTATAACATCATTATTTTTGTTTATTAAAAGATCCTTATATATTGAGGATTTTACTCAGGTGTTCTTCATTTCATTTATAAGTATAGTTTACATTTTTTTTTTTTTTTTTTTGTGTGGATTTAACAATATATATTGTGTTAAAAGAATTTCTCAAAGGAAAATACTATCTTTTAGCCATTTCCTTTCTCTCTTTCCTTCCCGGCCTAAAACCAAAAGTAGTGATAGACTAGAGTAGAGTGGTCATTCCTAATCTCTAACTTTGCCTTTTGGTCATTCATTTGCTTTTTATCCAATTCTTTTCTTTCTTCTGTCTTTCTATCATGTAGAAATGGTATAAACAGAAGCCATATATAAGCTATTTCATTGGGGAGCAGCCAAGTCCACATAAACTTAAAAAAGTCACAATTTTCTTTTTAAATATCTTTCTTTACATAAAAAATTCTGAACATTATAATTACACCCAGTGCCTGCCTGCCTGCCTTGCCTTTTGGCCATAAAAATGATTGATACCAAATTATTAATCATTTTTCTCCCCTTCTTTGCCAAAGGCAAGGCAAGAAAAGGTGGGATGGATGTATCACTTTAAAATAAAATACAGCTTCAAACTTATTTTGCTTATATTATTATTATAGACTCAAACTTAAAAGTTTATTTACACTTACAACACGCAAAAGACCATTGCATTCCAAAAGACTCTACAGTTCCATCTAAAATTTTCTGAGGATACGCCTGCCCTAAAGCACAAGGAGATTCTGTACATAGCTCATAGCTGGTAACCAGGGATGGAGATAGGACTTCAAACGAGGGGCGCCAACCAAAAAAAAAAAAAAAAAAAAAACCACCTGAAAATAGATACGTCTCTGCTGGTAAGGTAAGTATTGTACATGAGCTTCCCAGGACAAACTTGGGGAGCATCTTTTCTTGAAAATCACCTGAAAATAAACAATAATTAATATGGTAACACCCAACAAGAACATTTAGGACTAATTAAATGTAATGTGAAGAAGAGAGGTACTGTATTTGTAAAGAAAGGCTGCATATGTAATGCTTTATTTAATATGAGCAGCAGCAGCAGGTTCATTCCAGAATTAATTCTTACATATATATACTTCACCCTTCCCTGCTTACCATATTATCCTTTTGACTACACTACTAATTTGAGTAATTTCCCCTCAAGAATAATGACATATTGACATATTCAGGGGATATTACAATACAATGCAATAAATAAGACTTTAATTTTTACCATCTTTCAACAAGAACTACTTCACTAAAATATATAATATCCTTCACATTTTAACATATTTCCAAGAGAATAAAAATGACGTTGCGTCCTTCACCCACCAACTTGTATTTATCACAAAAAGATTCACAACCCATGCCACCAGTACTTATATTATGCTCAAGGACACAATATCAGCTACATAATTATTAGAAGAAAACTGTTTTAAAACTTTGTCATGCATGATACATATATAAGTTTATTTACGCAACAAGTAAAATATCATTTTGACTACAAGTACATGGTATACAATTACAAAAACTTGTTTTGAGAATGCTGATGTTAAACTGAACTGCTTAGATACTCAACCTATATTGATAATACAAGTCTTATGATCGTTAGTAGTTTTTCCAGATACTAACCAACCACATCAATTAAATAATCCTGCAGTAGACTAAGTTTAACGTCAAAATCATGTGATAAGTTAAGCCTGATAGTTTACCAGAGTTGTTAAAACAAATTATATGGGACAAGCATGAAGGCCAAGAAATGCTTAGTAAATCACCTTACAATTATTTACTGTCACTTTTTGTTGGTCATGTTTAGAGAATTTAAAACATCATATAATGCATATCTTTCAAATAAAAAGTATTATGTTTCCAAATTTACCCTCTTTAGTTTCAAATTTTAAACTCAAATTAATAAATCTATACTATTTATAAAGGATTCCCCATTTGGACTGGACTTTTATGTGGTTAAAAAATACCGCTAAACCTTAGTTTAACAGGGAGAAAACTTGAGGACAACCCGGTAAAAATATATCTCCAACTCCACTTAAAATGCCTATAAAATAGGATACTTTTCTACTAATCCATGTCTTTGAAACAAACTTATCCATTTTTTTTTTAAAAAAGGGAAACTATGACACTAGACCAAAAAAAGAGGCTACTATATATATATATATATATATATGTATATATAAGCAGAGACCTCATGTTGGAGAGTTCTGCCATGTGTTTGGATGAGTAGTTTTTCATTTATCCTTTCATCTCCATATTTTTATCAATGATCAATTTAAGCTATAAATGCAGAAGATTAAACAATTCTGGTTCCACTCCCTTTTCCAATTTCTTGAACTCTCACTTTTAATTTTATAAATTTCAGAAATGTAAAGTTTTAACCATTCAATGTTAGTTTTTCATGTTATTTTATATATTCCAATTTCACAAAATATCAAAGGGCCAAAAGAAAAGTAGGGAGAGAGAGAGAGGGAGAGAGAGCCAAATACGTAGAATAAGAAATCAGTGTTAAGAAGAGTATGAGATTAGCTTTGGTTTTAGGTGCATATGATCTAAACTTTTCAACAACATTGTCAAATCTTGATACAATGCTTTAGCAACATTTAGGGTTTCTAAAAGGTATGTTTGGAAAAGACATAGAGTCTTTATCTGTGTTATTTGTGTTTATTTAGTATATTTTTGGGAAGTGTTTAATCTTTGTAAGTGAATGAGGTACTCAAATGTATGTAAAATTAAACTTAAGATATGAAATAGCATATTTTTATTTTTTTCTCTATTCAATTGTTGTTATATTTTTAAGTCTCTTGACAAAGTATATTTAATTTTACAAATGAAAGATTATAAACCTTAAATCTTTGATTTTCAGCCTTTAAAACTTCACTTTTATTTTGAAATACTCCTAAGAAAAATATAAAGAAATAATAAGAGGTTTCATATTGAAAAGGTCAAACGTAAGAACAAAATATACATGTATGCCAGATAAAATAAAGTAAAAATCAATAGGCATGTGGTGACATTTTTAGGGCCTAATTAATTATGATTACTTATGAACATACTGGATTACAAATTTTTGCTTCATTATTTTAGTGACATATAATACATAATCAAAATTAATTTCCCAAACATTATGATACATATAAGTATTATAAAATAACTAATAATGAACACGCGCGTTGCATGGGATATCTGCTAGTAAAGTTAATTAATGAAGTGTGTTCTTGGATATTAACATTTTCTAGAAAATAAATAATTTTCTATAAAGTATTTTTTAGAAAACTATATCATTTTCCTATGTTTGGTAGCAACCTTAAAATGAGTTGGAAAACTATCTTTTAACTTCCCTTATATAGCTAGATGAGAGATTTTTCTAGAAAACTTTTGTAAAAACAACTCTATCTCACGTCAAACTAAATAAAGAAAGTCAAGATATAGTTTTCCTTGGACCCATCTTTTCCTAATATCACCAAATATAGGAAAATACGAAAAACTATTTTTACATACATAAAATTAGGAACGTTCAATTATTGTATGCATTGACTTTTAAAAAACAAACATATTTAGGGTCATCCCAAAATGGAATAGAAGACCAACAAAAAGGATAGATGAAGAATACAGGAGAAGGCTAGATGCCTCAATGCCAAGAACTAAGCCCTGAAGAAATCTACTTACAATGGCAAGAACAGACACCAGTTAACAAATGTTAACATGCAGAAAGGCCAAACTTCTCAGTGAATGAGCATTAGGCCGTAAATCAACTCATCAACAACAGAAAGAACAGAAATTTCAAATACATTTGACATTTTTATGCCATTTGGTGGCTTGGACCAAGTGGTAATCAGGTAATCATTGTGGCACAAATAGTGAAAGTATAAAAGCTAAGCCCTAAATCAAATCCCAAAATTTTGGGTTCGAAACACTGTTTGGAAACTAAAAGGAAGACAATTACTATCATGGTAAGTAGCACCCACAGACGAGTAAGTGTTAATTGCAATGTATTGTAATAGCTATTCTGGAACTGTGATTATGAACTATATAACCTGGACAATTCTATGTTGGGGAAACTTCATAATTCTTATGTGCACCTACTCATATGATTTTGTTCAAACTCCATGTGAATATTCTTCTAAACTTTATAATGCTGTATCAAACAACAATACTCATGTCTGCATTATTCCTATATAAGATACAACCAACCCAATCATTTTCAGTGTTAAAAAGAGACAAAATCAGAGGACAATAACTGTAAGAGCAGATGACAAGGACCAGAGAAATCTAACACACACTAGAATATAAACATTTATCCTACATGTCATAAAAATGCAATTAATGGTAAACAACCCACCTTAGAGGATGAATGGGAAAAGGAAGCCTGCTGCATGGGATCTCTAAACCGTTTGAATTTCTCAAAGCAGGCTTGATATCTCCTTCAGAAGTTTCAATTGTCCTTTTCCCCATCCCCATTCTCTAAATAGAAAGTCAACTCCTCTTTTTCCTCTTGGAGTACTCGTAGCCTTTCTGTGAGCCGTTCAATCCCAATGTCAAGTTTCGACTTCTCATCAGAAAGCAAGCTTTTGCATTGCGAGTGACTCAACACTGAAAACTTATCACTCATATCAAAACTACCTTTATGAATGTTAGGCTCAGTTACTGTCCTGCTTATGATTGGATGATCACTTAATGTCTCCCTCGTCCAGTCCCCAGATGGTCCCAGTGGCACAGCACAATCTTTGGGTTCATCAACAACATTTCTAATTGATGACCCACTTTGATCTTTCAAAGTTTCATTTTTATCATCAACGACATGAACATCATAAACAACCGGTTCTGTATTGGGCATAGAACAATGGTGATTGCTGCCTGCTTGATCCTTATCATTCTGATATTTCCTGAGCTCCTCACCATCAAAAGAAAAATTTGTGTCAATGCCATTGCAAATTTGGGTTACCTCACTTGCCATTTCTTGGCATTCTATGCTATTATCCATATTTTCATTTTCTTTACCTGCGAAAAAGACATTTTTCTCAAGAAGGCTATATCCTTGAATTTGACTTTGTTTCTCAACTAAAGGAGCCTCATAATTTGAAGACCAATTTGCTCTGTTTCCCACTTTCTTACCAATCAACATATTATTCTCAGTCTGCAGCATTGGTTGTTTATTGTCAGTAAAATCAAGGGAAGATGAAGGTCTTTGTCCCCAATTATCCATCTCATCATTTATATCACCTGTTGGCATCTCATTTTCTAAAAGACTCATATGCCTGTACTCTTCAATTTTCTTCTCCAAAAAATAATTCTCTATCTCCCTCCTAACAAGGATCTCTTTCAAAATATTCATCTCTTCTTCGTCATAATCACACTTTTCTTCTATCATCCTTTGGTACTGCCTCAATTCCATTTCTACTGATGCCTTATCCTGGTGCAAACGTGATATCATGGACATCGCTTCATCAGCAGCACTTGCAGCAGCTGCTCTTTCTTTTTCCAGTTCTAGGATAAGAGCAGCATGAGCAGCTTTCTCTTCTTCAAGAGCTAGTTCCAACATTCTGATATTATACGCTTCATTTCTAACAATTTCAATATTGTCTGGAGCATTAGTTATGTATGTTGCAACTGAAGATGATGTGCCCTCATCACATGATCCACTCAATTCAAAACTATGCTGGTTTCTTTCCCCCACTTCCATGCTAATAGGTCCAATTATTTCACCTAAGTGGCATAAAACATCAGCAAGCATGCTACAATATTTAATATGTCTAGCCTAATTAAAGTTAGAGCTTCAAATGTAATCAAAATTCAATTTTCAACATTTTGAAGTTTTTTGACCTTTTGTACAAAAAGATCGATAGATGAACAGAACTTAAAATATTGTTTCTTATCCAAATAGATTTAAATTGAAGTCCGAAACTCTTATAGTAGTCAATATCCTTGTTTAGTATTGCATTAAATAGTCATATCACATTAAAGACTGACAAGTGACAAGTTTAAATCATTTCACTCACCTGGAAAATCATCTTCTCTCACAGGTTCACAACCTAAGCTTTCACTGTCTTTGCCTCTCATTTCACTGCCATCATATGGAAAGTTTGCAGCAATAACTGACCGCGAATCATCATTAGGCAAAATAGAAGAAAATTTTCTGTTGCCAAGAGCGGCTTTCCTTCGTCGCCGAGTTCCATGCATTTTCTTCAGATCCAAAACCCTCTTCCCCTTGGCGACACAGTTTTGCAATAGTGGACTATGAAATGACGAACTGCAAGACGCTTCACCCTCTAATTCAAGAACCCCATTTTCACAACTTCCCTTTATGACCAACTTCCTATCTAAACTGCATCCTTGATTCTTAAAATCGAAAGGTAACTTGCTCAATGTAGAGTTCAAAACAGAACAGATAATCGCTGTTGGCCAATGAAAGAGCAAAGTGTGCCAGCACAAATTGCTATTTTTATAACCAAAAACCCCATTACAAGGACAAGGCAGATACAGTCCAAAAAGGCTCAAAAATTTGGAGGTGAAAAACACATAAACTGATACACACAGCAGGAAATAAGCCAGAGAAAGGTGAAGAAAGGCTGCTATAAGGCCACCAAAAGTCCATGAATGAACTGGTTGGATTCGAAAATCCATTGTTTGTTGAAAATCTCAGAACCCCAAGGATTTCCAGAGAATAAAAACAAGAAGTAATTGATCATAACAACACATTTGGAGAAGTAGAACCTCAATACCCACCAACAAGCAAATTAAGCAGGAAACAACAAAGACCCTGTAAGCAAAATGCAATATAATAATATGTATTTATCAGAAATGACAAATTAGAGAACATGGTTGAAGAGGTTAGCTTAGTTAATAAGGAAAGGAAGTAAAAAAGAGAAGAAGAAGTGAAAAACCTGGAACTAGAAGTGAAGTTGAAACCCCATAAAGAAAGGATCTTGAGATGAGATAAGATTGATTATAGGCTTATAGCTACCGACTTCCTTCTTCCTCGCGTGGGCGTGGCGTACTGTTATTATTATTATTTTACAGCAAAAAGAAAAGAGTAAGGACAACTGCACTCAACACAACACAACACAATATTCATAAATCATAGTAATACACATACATACATACAGGTACTTCACGGCTTTCTAGTTTCTTCATCAGAGAAGTTGAAATGGGAATTTGTATATATACACGTGCTGTCACTTCCCACAGTTTCCACTTCTCACGAGGGACATCTCTCATTTTCAACTCGAAACCAAGCCCATGTTATTCCCAATCCGGTCTCTCTAATTGTTGCTTCTTTACTTTATTTTAGAATGTTTTAAAATATACCCATTCTTTAAAAAAAAAAAAAAAAAAAAAGTAATTAAATAAATTTTCTAACTTACCATTTACTTTATTTAAAAAATTCAATACTATTTTTTACTACTAAAGCTTAAATTCATAATGATGTATTTGAAAACTTATACTTCTTAAAGTAAAAGGCAGTAAATTAAATATTTTTCTTGAAAAAGTTGAGTTTTTAAAACACCGAGTACCATGATAGGAGAGAGTGAAATAAGCCAGACTATAAGTTGGCTCAATTTGCTAGAAATATCCCGGATTACATTACCTATGTAGAGGAATCTTCTAATATTATTTCTTCTGAATTATTTTTGATGTAGAAGTAGAACACATTTGATTTATGAGTGAATTTTGAAATATTCCCATATAAAAAAAAAGGCAATGTGTTTTGTGACTATCATCATTCATTTTTTTGAGTAATGCCACAAACACATTATTTTCACACAACATTTTCTATAATAGTTTGAAATTTTGAATTGATAGATTTTTTATCTATTGATTTTAATATGAGCTTACAACTTACACCACTTTATCATCAATCACTAATAACTTGTCATTTCAACAATTGTGCAATATTGTTTGAAAATTATTGTGGCTCTAAATTTATTGTTCCTAGTCTAAACAAGGTTGGAGAAACAATAATACTATAAATGATTTAATTAATAATCGATTATTTAATGTAAATATAATTAGAATAAATTTATATAGCAATTCTATCTTATTTTGAGATGTTTTCAGATATTTTGAAGAGAATTTATTGATTCTGATCTAAAAAAGAGGGTTATAAAAGCTTACTTTTTACTCCTTAAATTGTAATAACTACTACTACTTTTACTTTATAACATATACATGGGTATAATTAAAACCAAACTCAATTTACACACATTTATTCTTTGAATTTGCCAACCATCATTTGACCCGCCGCCAATAAGAAGAAGAAAAAATTAAAAAGATAAGAACCTAAAACAATAAATGGAATTAACGAAGGAGAGAGCCCCAGCATTCTGATTCATACAACCACATTATTCCCACTTTGATTAAATGCCTCGTTTGCTCACCTGTCTCTTTCTTTTAATGGACCTATCAATTTTGGCCAGAAGAAGTATATCATAATATCAATAACATCAACATCAAGATCCCAAAAAAAAAAAAAAAAAATCACACGTACAGCATAAGGTAAAATTCACAAAAAGACAAAGAAGAAAAAGAAGAGAAGATATCAACACGTTTCATTTGTTGGGCTAATCTTTTGATCACAAATTATATATCATGGTATTTTCTAAAAATATAGAGAAATTCTGATAATTTCTTCTTTTGTTGGTAGAGAACATCTATTTGTGAATTAGCAACTCTTAATTGCCTTAATTAATGTGGATTTTAATTAGTTCAACCGTAAAAGTATCTGATAATTGAATAAGAGATCTAAATAAATTTTAATGTGTGACTTCAATTAAGAACTAAATAAATAAATAAAACAAATTATAAATCCATCCAGATGTTATTGCAAGTCCAACTTTAAAGAAATAAAAGAGAATGATATGGTAGGAATCATTCTTCATCTAGAATTTCGAAGATGAATGTGTGAGATAGAGGATTTAACAAATGACTTTACTTATATTTTAAGTAAAAAATCCTTAATAATTACAAAAGAAATCAAAACAGATCAAGCTCGTCAAAGCCGAGAATTTCCAATTTGACTAGTTTTAACCGAACCTTTTTGACCATTTTTTATTCTCCCGATTTTTAATATGGACCAGATCAATCTAAGCTCCAATTCATAGTTAATAAGATAAGTAATTGATCGTACTAATCTTCTTGTAAGTCCTATGCACTTATTTTCTTTATTCATTAATTAATAAAATAAAATAAAATAAAACCCATAAAAGAATTGGTTCCAATTTGTACATGAATGTCATGAACTGCAAAAGAATGAATATTCGATTAACTCATCCAATAAGTTGATTCCCATGCAACCTTTAGCTAAAAAGTGTATATATATATATATATATATATATATATATATATATATATAGTATACCGTATATCATAGGGAGAGAATAATCGGAGTAAGTGGTAGGACTTAAATGATAAGTAATTTTTATGTACTTTCGGAGGACGGTAAGGTTAACCATAAATGTGAGAAAAAAAGGTACTATTTCACTATACTTTGCAAGTACCTAAAAGTTTTTCATGATGGCTCAAATGATATATTCATAGAAATGCAGTATTTATTTTCTATTGATTGCAATCCATCAAATGATCAAATATTTGATAATTGTGGCCATAAATAATTGTATTTCACTATACTTTGTGGCTACCTAAAAGTTTTTCATGATGGTTCAGATGATTTATTCAAAGGAATGCAGTATTTATTTTCTATTGATTGCAATCCATCAAATGATCATATATTTGATAATTGTGGCCATAAATGCTTATATGTGCAGTGTTGACATTAGCATTTATTGTGTTACCAAAATTTCACCGGACCAACCAACTCCAACCTCCAACCTCCACAGCTCCACCTACGCAACACTGTGACTGCCACCACAATGTCTCCACCCCTTCACAAGACACGCTTCATGTTATCTCACCTCCAACTCTTTATCCACTTCATCAATTACACCTAATCTCCAATGCCAACTGAGAATGTCAACAAGGCAACAACTCTGTTGGCATTTTGGATTGGATTGAATTTTGTTAGAGTTTATAACAAATTATCTGTGTAAAACTGCGTAAGTGACTTCCCTTTTTTTTATAGGTATACAAGTAATAAAACAACAGTATAATGGGCTTAATACTTGTTGGGCTTATACACTAACGACTCCCCTCGAAATTCAAGGTGGAGAATGAAAGACCAACTTGAATTTGGAAATAAGAACATTCTCGGGATGTGACTTGGTAATAATATTTGCAAGTTGATGTAGACAAGATGACAATTAATATCAATGTGCCATTAGTGAATTTCATACCTTAATTTTGTAGATTTGATCGGTTCATAAGTGATACAAGGAGTCCTAATTGTTATATTAATCTAGTTCTTTTGGAGTATAACGCAAGTGTGACTAGCGCTTTTCATATATCCTTTTAAAGTTGGAATTTAAATATTACGATTTTATAAATAAACACATACTCAAATTACTCATCTTGTGAACTTAGCATTACTGCTAATAATTTTCTGCTTAATATTCATTAGATTGCTATTATCAAACGTAGGCTTTATAACAAAACTAACAGAGTATTATTATTCAAAACTAACAACTAATACTCATCCAAATCTAGTAAGACTTCAAATTAGTTAAGGCTATTGCTGCCATCTTTAACTTATCCCAAGCAATTTCATGTCATCCGTAACAATATTTTACTCTATTTATATTTTCCAGCCGTCAAATTCTTCAACTAATTCTTACACTGTCAAATTCTTCAAGCAACTCTCATCTTTGCCTAGAGAGATGATGCAAATGCATCCCCACGAAGTTTCACAAAATATCAATTCTCAGTTACACTAACAGCATAATCTGTACCAGCCATAACATTAGTGTTTAAAATTTTTCTCTGTAAGACAAAGCCACCTAGGGAGACGTGGTGGAAAAACAGGGATATGTAAGCAGCAAAGAAAACAAGTAATCCAATATTTCAGAAAAAATATTCACATCTGCCCGCAAGGGAGAGAGAAAAAGAGATGAAGTAAAAATTTACCTTCCTGGTAATAAAATCTGGTAAAAACATACATAATCTTATGATCACATTTATGGCTGCTTTGCTATACCTATTCTTGTCTCCACACCAGAAATTAAAGCTAAAAAAAATTCAGTGTTATTTTACAAGTGCTTGGATGCACCAGGTTGACTTCACATTCATTTCTTGTATACTAAACTTAGCCCTATGATCCTAAGAATGCATCAACCTTAGCATTATTCCCTCTTGACAGAAACTTCATACAAATTGGTGGCTTAACCCCAGCCAGAGCAAGGATAGAAGCAGGCAAAGTCCATATCCCATCCCCACATATCAAACCAGAGGCTACCGCAGGTCCTAAAGCATCTGCCTTGGCCTTGTTTATTTTTTCCCACACGAACAATATTAAACTTCCAAGACACATATCAATGGCAAAATATGATCCTATATAGAAAGGTATTGCCATTGCCATTGGAAGTGGAATGAACCGTCCCCACTTCTTACCCGCCAAATCTTTAATCAAATTGATCAGAATGGCTGCACCAAAGAACACATAACAGAGTAGAAGGCAATTCTTTGGCAGACTTGAGAAGCCCTTTACCCCCAACAAAACCATGTTGCGGAACACAACAGCATTAGGAGCAGGGTATTGACTTCCAGGTTGCCCAAGGTCATCAAAGGCCTTGTAAAATAGCCAAAACACACAAGGGGAAATCACACAGCCCATTGCTGTGCCGATTATTTGGCTCACAAACATAGAGCGGGGTGAAGCCAGTGTCAAGTAGCCAGTCTTGAAATCCTGCATTAAGTCAGAGGCTGTCGAGACAATGTTCATCATTACTCCACAAGCTGCTAGGCCTGCAAGAACTCCACCATGTGCGGCACCCGCCCATGCTCCAATAGTAAAGATGGCAAGCTTTCCGTATGTGGATGCAAGGGACCAATCAGTGAGCCCACAACCATATGCATTACAGAAAGCCAATGCGGGTGCGAATATATAGATGACCAATATGTAATACCATTTCAGTTGGTGAAAGATATGTGGAAGAGTGGCCATAGAGATGGCAGCAATAGCGACATAGCCTCCAACGGCAAACATTATTGGAATTTGATGTTTGAGAAAGAGTTGGGTCCGTCGCTTGTCATCATATGAGAGCTGAGACTGAGAGCTCACATCAGAAGAATGGTCTGCAACAGGGAGTTCAGAGCTCACATCTTTATACCGGAGCTGATGAAACAAACCTAAGAGGGTTCGACTTAGAACCTTGATGAAGTTATATAGACCATCTCCCAGGATCATGGCTATAGCGATAAATACCTGTATAAAGCTATACTAAATTAATTTTTTCAATAAATAAAAAAGCCTTCATGAAATTGTCTCTTTGAGTGGGAATTTACCCTGTAACCTTGAATACCACTGAAGCTGCCTGGGCCGAGGTCTGCACTATACCAGTCACCTTTTCTATCTTCTATGAGGGGCCACATCAGACCCCAAGAAATAATCCCTCCAAGCAGAACTGATATATTTACAATATAGGGGCAAATCATTCCTACACCAACATATGTTGCTGAGAAATCAAAAAAAAATCTGCAGATAATCACAAATTAGTATTAGCCAAAACATTCATAAAGAATAGGGCTTAGTTGAAGCAAAAAGCCTACTAATGCAATTTATTCTTTGCATAAAGTAAAATGAACTTTTTATTAAAAGTAAAGTGGAGGGTAGCTATTGATTTACCTGTTATCAAATGCTTTAAGCCCTAATGAAGGAAAACTTGCAAACCCACAATTATCTCCAGCAGTATAGAACCATTGAAAGAAACCCCATAAAAAGCTGAAGGTGAAAAATTTGCCCAACTCTCTCACTTGTTTCCTGGAAAAGTAGAATCATCGAAGAAAGATATTGTAAATTTTCATTTCGCATTTAACTAGAAGCCATTAAGTGCCACACTGCCTTACTTTGCTAGCTTGGCTCCTTGAGGTGTGTGGAAGCTGTTGATAAGATGAGCAGTTGCAGTACCACTTGGATACGTCAGTCTGAAGTCTATTATCATAATCTGACACCAACCGTAATCCACATCATTGAAGAAAAATAAGCACTATGACAAAGTTTACTTGTGTTCAATGAACTTATTTCCAAGGTTGTTTTTCTTTTTTCCCCATCAATGAAAAGTGTATATTCACTGAACATGCACAAATATTGTGCTTACCTTTCGAAGAGGCACCACTGAGAAGAGTCCAAGAAAGCTGGCTATAAAGAGAAAGCCGATGATCCATCCCAAAGATAGTTTTTTGAAGTCAAGTGTATCTGTTGATTGTTTGGCTATACGTTCACTCATTGCAAAGAGGTAGCTTCCAAAACCTCCTGCCAGTACATATGAATTTAAAGATAGAATTTTCAGTCTACCAGGAACAGTCAAGTTCGATAAAAATGTTATTGATTCTAAATTATACAAAATAATTTTTGTTCATCGTATAGATTGGGTCATATTTTCATCATGAAACATGTTTAGAAACTTCACACAACAAAACTTGGAGTTTTGGTGCAACACTCCACTTTCCAGATGTTATATAGACAAGTTAAACATATCTTTGTACAAGAAAAAAAATAGAAGGAAAAATTAAGTCTCATATATATCTAAGGAGTCACCATATATTACATAGGTTATTGACAACTTTTATTTTTGGATAAACAATACCCAAGTTGAAAGTATTAGGACTTAAAAAATTGGAGTGCCTATGTTGATTATGGACTTACAAGATCAGAGAACTCTAATGCAATGATAGAAAAAGGGGCCACCAGTTGCCACAGAAAAACAACTGAGCTTAGGCTTTATTAAATTTATGCTGAGATGTGTACTAAGCTACTAAATAATGCAGGTCTGCCAGACACAAAAAAAAAGCTCAAATTTGTCAAGCCTATTCAAATGAAACTTGCAAGGGCAAGTGGGGATTTGATTAAAGGTGTTAACCACTATTTTTAAAATTCAACCAAGCTGAAACATCCCAATGATATATTTAACTAGCCTCATTTACACCCTCACTTTCACTGAAGTTAAAAATTTCAGCTCTTTGTATATTATAAAAATAATTTGGATTAGCGCAGGATATATTTTACATGTTAAGACTTAAAAAAAAGCACATCTTAATGTGGAAATGAAAAATGCAAAAGGGGAAATAAAGTGTATTAGAATGAACTACTTGTCATGAAAGATTGATAGGTGTTTCTTACAAAGCTCTTCAACTATAAAAGAGCAATATGTTTGTACTTCCCCAGAGTAATTTTTGAGGGTGATTCAAAAAATTTTATTGTCTTTTTTATTTTAGGAGGTACACACTCCAACTGGAAAGTGCAAGGCCTAATTTAGGATATAATCAATCTCTCACATTCTTTTGAGTCTTGTATTTTTGTTTGGGTCCTCAGAGATGTATTGGCTCACGCCTTGTGTAAGTGGGCAGTGACAAACTCTTTTGCTGGCTTTGTCGTGAACCCCTCCCGAGCTGCCAGATTTTGGAAAGCTTTGCGTATGGATTGCCCACTGTATTACGTCGTTTTGTTTTCTAATACAATTCAGTTATTTTACCCAAAAAAAGAAAAAGAAAAAGAGAGTAGCAAATAACTTCTGCCTGTCTCTCAAACCACAAATACAAGATCATGGTCAGTGGGAACCAAGATGAGGACTAAAATGGCCTATGGATAACAATGAACCTTTTAAGAATATGTACAAAGGAAGATTACATGCTTTTTCCTACTTAAATTTTTTTCTCCCCTCATTTTATCATAGTTTTTCCATATGCTCTTCTTATTTTATTTATTTGTTTGTTTATGGGTGAACTAGAATCTTTCTTCTAAGTTACAAAAAAATTTAGTTTTTTGTGCATGATTTGGAGGTAAGATTATGGAAGCATGTGCCATTTCACTGTCCACATGCATCATCCTATGAAAAGAGACAAGATAAAACCGGACAATTATGGAGCTTATTAAAAAAAAGGACTTTCATGCCACTTGTTCTATATAATACTATACTATGTGGGTAGCACATTACATAAGATAAAACTTTCAGTTGCTTTCCTTTTAACAAAACTAATAGAAACACATTGGCACACTTCAATATTTATTACTATGATGGGTGGAACTTTTTTTTCCCCTTCATCAAAACTAATAGAGATATTTTGGCTAGGATGGACTTTATATTTTATATGAGATAATAAGATTTAAAACTATGAGGTTTGCTATATGATTAGAGACTTCATTGATTAAACTAAGGATAAAGTTTAGCTACAAACTCGCTCAATATCTTTTTATTGGAGGTGAATTTTGACAAATTCACCATTGGATTACATCTTCTTCTTATATCCTCCATATTTACAAAATTTCAAAAAACTTAAAGGTCAATAGTTATGTCATCAATAAATTTTTAAATTACTAGTTTTTATAATTTAAAATTATGCATAAAATATAAATTTATAGATTATATAATAAATAATATCCGATTGACATAAAATTTGACATGTGTATTAAAAGTATAAAGAATATGCAATTCAATGGTTAGATTTTCAAAAATATACAGTAATACTTATTTTATTGAGTGAGTTTGTAGCGTAAAACTACAACAAATTTTGTAGCTATAATTAGACCCACTGAAATATTCTCTTTTAGGAGTGGAAAAGGAAAGGTTTGATGATATGCGTTTGTTTTTTCCTAGGAATCATCAATTTTTTAAAAAAGTGGAAGCCGATTTTTTTGACTCCTTAATTATATAAAATCAAAATATGTCCAAAAATCAGTGATATGTGAGTCTCTAACGCCGTCCAGAGATTCCTGATACTGATAAGTATGAAAAGTGAGGCAAAAAAATGTTTGACTTATAAAAAGGAAGATAGTTGTATTTTCAATCTATGTTGATAATTCTCAAACACTATAGATGACAAGCTCTTTGGCAATTGGCGGTCACTATGACTAAAAAAATAAAAGTCAGATTTATGCTTAGTATATAGATATGTCAAAATTAAAAAGGAAAAAATAAAATAAATGGGGAAGAAGAATATAATCTGATTCAAGGATTTTAGCCATAGATCAAGTGTGCAATAAATTTGTTAATTCAATGGTTTTGCCCACACATATTCTCAAAACCCTTCGTTACTTAAAATTTATTTAACTCGTATTATTCAATGAACAAATCAAAATTCCTACCCTACTCTATATTTTTTCTTTCTTAATGACTGATTTTCGACTAAAACCGGTGAAGTGTCAGTTTTAGTGGAAGAGGCATTGCCATCACACAAAAACCCGACGTCTAAATAATCCATTTAATTTATTTCAGAAATAATATCAAAACAAGAAAGTAGAGTAGTTGTGAAGGGTAAAAGAAAAGAAAGCATACCACTAAAGGCGATTCCGGAGGAGGCAACAACACAGGTCTGGATAACAGTGTTTTCTTGCCTTGTAAAGGGCTGTCTCAAAAGGCCAGACTTGTGAAGTAACTTGGTCCAAGTCTTGACGAAGAAGAAGCCCAAGAGTCCAGCAGAGACATTGAGAGAAGGTATAATACCTGTGGTGAGATTGAGTTTCATAACTATGATGCTGAACAGTATGCTCAACACAAAGCTCACGACAAAGGCTCTCACTGTCAGCTGCTTTCTCCATGATGGCACCTCTTGGTTCTCAAATATCCTCTCCACTGACAGCTCTTCTTCTTTCAGATGATTCTTCTTCTCCCCCTCCTCCTGGTTGTGATTTTCTGGATCAAAACCATTCTCCTCCCTCTCATTTTTACCCATAACTTCTTTCCCTTTTTATGGGTTAGAATCTCAACTCTCAAGTATGTGAATGAGTCTAAAATAAAGCTGGTGGTGGTGCTTTATAATGGAATTATTTCACTGGGAACTTTTAGAGACCAACAATTGAGGTTGTTGTTCTTATTAAGATGACGAGCGTGAAGAAAAAGTCGACATTTATGGGGACAAGTTATGGATCCAGCGTTTCAAGTATGAACATTGAACACGAGGTAGCGTCCAAGCTAGACCGACGGCAGTCAACTAATGCAAGTTGTGTGTTGGGACTGAATTGACTTTAATGCTTGTCTATAAAACCAATACAAATATTATCCCATTTTTTTTGAATTTGTATATCACATTTTGACATGTATTTATTAGGTTAAAATGTAAAATTCACCTATTAAGTTTTACTATTTGTTATTTCAGTCATTTAAGTTTACATTTTGTCATTTTATTCATCTAAGTTTCAATTTTTATCAATTTAGTCTTTCGTTAATATTCTGTCTATCACTACCATTAATTTGTCCAAAAATGATGTCATTTTGACCCCTATTGAATATTTAATTTATATTTAATTATTTATTTCTTAATTAAAAAACGTTAATGAAAAAAAAAAAAAAAAAACAATCCATCCCCCATCTAAAGAACATGAACCATCCAAAGAATAAGAAGGAGAAACCCCACTACCCACTCCTGCCTAACTGCCTAACCCATCAATAATTGAGATCGAGAGGGAGAAAGTGAGATCCAGAGGGAGAAAAAGAGATTGACAAACCGAGAAGTCAAGAGATCGAGAGGGAGAGAAGGTACTCGACAGCTTGCCTCAGGCCAATCCTCGGTGCTTCGCTCCAGGAGATGTATTTGACTCTGGCCAAAATACCTCCTCTCCCTCTGTCTCTCAATGCGGTGCCTGTGTTCTCAGCCACTAGAGTCACGGACCATGAGGTTAGAGAACCTTGGGTGCTTGAACATCACTGAGTTGAGTACCTGGGTTTAGTCTGGGTTTATGGGGTTCTTTAAGCCGATTTCACAGTTGATTCCTTGGTTTATTTTAGGTTGGAGGAAGAGTCTTTCTGTTGGCTGAATGTTGGCTGAAAATTGGATTCTTATGGCTAGATTGTTGAATAAATATATTGCTTTAAATTCATACAGATTGTTAGATTGATCGCTGCTCATTCTCTCTCAATTGCGTGCTATACTCCACCCCCTCAATCTTTGTCTTTTATCAACGCCACCACCAAAGTTTGCTACTTTCCTCTATTTTTTTTTTTTTTTTTTTTTTTTTTTTTTTTAATTTTCTAGCCTACTTATATATAAAATATATGATAGTTGGCCATCACAAAACCTTCTTGAAGGTTGTTCAAAAAGAGTTTCACTATTGGGTCTTTGAATCTCTGTCAAAACTATTGAAAAAAGATGGAACTTTTCAATCAAATATTATTGGCCTTCTCTTTAAATATTGTTACAGCAAAGAACTGAGCACACATGTTATTGATACAGTCAACTTCCAAGGAATGATTTATAATTTATTGGTGAATCTGTCAAATATCTGCGAAATTTTCACAATCACTAAATCAGTTTAGCTTCCGACCATTATGTATAGCATTTTATCCTTCAAAATAGTCAGCATTCATCATTAATTTTACTTCCAATCAACAAAAAAGTTTGTACATACCTCATTATGAGACATCCATAGGAAATATGGATTAGTAGAACTTTTGTTTATTGCTATGAACAAAATTTTTTTTTTTTTTTTTTTTTTTTTTTTTTTTTATTTTTTTATTTTTATTTATTTATTTTTTTCCAGTAGAACATCTTTGTCCAAGTTTTACTTGAGTGTACAATTTGAAAAATATTACTTTTGTTAGGTGCTCGAAGAAGTCGTCCTTCCTGTGCAAATAAAAAATCAATGGAATAGAATTTGTTTTCCAAATACAACTAAATGACTATAATCTTAAATATGGATGAGAATTCTACATTGTCAAAAAAGTTTTTGAATCTTTTGAAAATACTGACAAAGCAATTTAGCTTGATAAAATGTCAAAAGTATGTATTTTTTAATATAGCAAAATTACAAAATAGATATTTATTTTGTTTATGTTGTAATACATTTATTAACCTGTTTTATTGTCAGGCTTACATCAGTGATACTTTAAATGAATGTAGTAGTAACTTATCAAGTGAACAAGGTGGTAATTCTACAAAGTTTCAAAAAGTTGATGTTCAAAGCAATGTGCAACTTACACCAACATCTGTACTAAGGAAAACAAAAGGACATATTCAATGACTATTACAAAGCAACAAAGGAAGAAGATACAAAAAACACTTTTTAAAGTTTTTTTTTTTTTTTTTTCAATTTATTTGAAATATTGATTAAGTAGTTCTTTAAATTTGTGTTTCATACATTTTATGGATAATTGAGAATGTTAAAGATTTAATTCTTCATTTTATTTTAAACTTTAGTTTGATTTCTATTTTTCATTTCGTAATTTAATGTTTCATATCAAAGATAGGAAACTATAAGACTGAAATTCTAATGTACAATCAAAGAGGAAGAGAAAAAGAACAGTTTATATCTTTATACACTTCCCATGCATCGCACGGGTTAGCGACTAGTTTTATTAGTTTTCAAGTTTTTTATATTATTTCATTCTCTCTCAAATCGCTACTCTCTTTCCCCAATCATCTCTCATCTTTCTCTCTCTTTCCAGAGCTTCCCTCCTAATTGATCTTCTCCTTCAAAGCCTTTCTCCGATTAGGAACTCAGTTTGATTTTTTCTTGGTAGCGCCAACTAGACTAGATTTTTGATGAGCGGTTTGATTTTTTTCTTTTGGGCTTGTGTATCTATTAGGGCAAAGCCGATATTCTCCTCAAGTTGTTGTGCTCCTTGACTTTGTGTCTTTACTGGGCAATGTTGATAAATTTGTTTAAGTCTATGTCTAATTTTCAATTTCAGTAGCATTACTTTTGATTGATTTATTGTTGTGAAATTTTTGTTTTGTTAGCTAAACAAATGGGGTTTGATATTGTGACTATCAAAAGGGCATCATTGATTAGGTTGTTTTGGTTGGATTCATTAGCTGATGTTGTTTGGTGATGACTTACGTTGTTTGGCGGAGGGGAAGGGAGAATAAGGAATAAAGAAAAAAAAAAAAAGACAAATTAAAATATAATATTGTAATAAAATTTAGTGCAGAATACGTATTCTGATATTGGAGCTTTGGAAAAGTTTTTGTGTAAAATAGAAAAAGTAGGTTCTTATGCTAAAATAAACAATAAATTTTACACATTCTGATATGAATGTTTTTAAAGTTGATGGCTATGAATGTTTTTGAAGTTTCCGGCTGTGATATTAGCTTCTTCATTTCATGCTAAATTGAAATTTGCATAAGATAATGTATGCAAAAGTCATCTCTATATATATATATATATATAAAACCGGAGCCTTTGCTGGCACCACAATTTTCCATGTCAGCACAATATTTAAAAAAAAAAAATTTATAACTCCTCAAAACCCTAGCAACACATCACAAACAATATTTAAAAAAAAAAAATTATAACTCCTCAAAACCCTAACAACCTTACCCCTCTCTCAAGTTAAGAAATATAAAATCACGGTTTCTGCAAACTCTCTCTCTCTCTCTAGACATAGGAAGCCCTAAAGCATTCAAGATCTACAAAACCCTAGCAACCTTACCCCTCTCTCAAGTTAAGAAATATAAAGCCATGGTTTCTACAAACTCTCTCTCTCCAGTTTTGGAAGCCCTAAAGCATTCAAGATCTACGATTAACGGTATAGATTTTAGCTTATAAAGTTCAGAAGGTTAGTTTTGTTTATATATTAATTAATACATAGTACTTTGTTCACCATTGAAAACTTATATAATCAATTTCCAATTCAATGTTTAAGAATTAAACCAAAATTCTAATCTTTATCATAAAATATTATTATTAGTATGAATTTTATGGAGTTGTGGTGTTCAAGAATTAAACCAAAATTCTTTTAAATTATCTATAATATTTTGTCCTCCGAAAATTTTATCTCTTTGATTTTAGTATATTGTGTTTCTTAAGCTATAGAGAGATTTTATTTGGTTTCTCAAACTCTCTTTTCCGGATGTAGGAAGCCCTAAAAATTGCTCATAAAGATGTATGCACATGATCTACTTCCCTTTGCTTTTAGTGAAAGATTAAATGCATGCCAATGTTGAGATCAAACACTCTAAAAAAATAGTCTGATCATAAAATATTATTATTAGTATGAATTTTATGGAGTTGCGGTGTTCAGAATTAAACCAAAATTCTTTTAAATTATCTATAATATTTTGTCCTCCAAAATTTTTCTCTTTAATTTTATTATATTGTGTTTCTTAAGCTATAGAGAGATTTTCTTCTTTATTTTGAATTTTATGGGATGTAAAGAGATCTTTGATTTCGTGAAATAATTTATACTCTCTCATTCTTTGATTTGATTTACTTACTATCTTTGGCACTTGCCATCAAAGCAATTACTCAGGGCCACTCTTATGGACTAAATCAACTTATTCTCCAGTCACCATCATTGATAAATGAGAAATCAAATCAAGGTTATAGTTTTTCTATTTGGTTGCTAGGGTTTTTGTTAATGAAATTGCTATTTTCTATTTAAAAATTGCACGTGTAGATCAATATTTATATTTCTTAACTTGGCATTTTGTACCTATGGCTAAAATTTGTGTGGATCTTTGGAAGTTCAAAAATCTTTTCTCCATTCACCATGGTTTTTCATTGAGTAATTTCTTTCTCTCTTACTCCTCTTGACGAGTTTTGTTTTTGACTAGAAGAAAACTTTTTTGCTTTGAAGGTCATGCAGAACCTGTCTCATTTTATTTTTCCTCACCACAAGAAAAACATCTAGGTAAGGCAAATAATCTATTTTAAAGTTTTAATGGAAATTACCAAGTACAAGAGGTAAATCTTTAAGTGATGAGCTTAATTGTTTCTTATTTTCAATAATAAATCATTTTATTGCAATAAAAAATCCAATATGTTTATATCTTTATAGAATATAGAATAGTAGAAGCCAATTTTATTACAACTACTTAAATTGAGTTGACTTAATTCCGTACAATTACAAAGTATAGCATGAAAGATAATGGAATTAATTGTTGTAATTTTTATTTTATTTCCATGTTTTGAATTTCCTCTATATTATTATTACAACTAAGCAAAGATTGAGAAAGTAACATTACTATTCTAATTTGAAATTTAATGTCCTTCTCAAGTCATGGTCTTTATTTATATATTTGCAGTTTATATTTCTAACCGTTGATGAGAAATTAAGGCTCAGGCACAATATGTGTAAATTTTTCTTCATGCTACTTTAAATAGTAAGTCAATGTGTCATTTGGGTATTAGTTAGAATTGTCTTCAAATGATTGTACTAATAAAGATGAATGTGTATAAATTTTGTTTAACTATCCTGTCATTAACGTAGTAATGATCAAACTTTAATCAACAGAGTAGACTTTGGCATCTAGCCATCATACAGCCATTTAATGCCATTGAATTGTTTTATTGATATAAAAGCAAAAACTTTTTTTTGGATTTAGGTACAATTATTTAAATGCAATGGTATGCTTTAGGAATTTTGGTTAAATTCAAACTCATAACTGTATATACAATACAAATAATATTAAATTCAATATATTTAAATTTAAAGTTAAAATAATCTCTTGAAAAACTTAAACTATAAATACATAAGATGAAATTGAAGATAAGATAAAAGTCACATCCTACCCTAAAAGATTGGAATGGAATGCTGTGCTAGTGTGCTGTGCCTGTGCGTGCGTATGAATAAAATAGGGATTTTTTGCCGGCCACTACAAGATGCGTGATTGAAGGAAGCACAGGTGTTCCACAAGTCAAGTGACAAGTATGCAGGGCCGGCTCTATATTCAAAAATTATTTATTTAATATTCTTATAAATAAAATTATATGAAATATAAATTTAGAGTTTGAACTTTGAAACATAAACGTTGTTTACTCACTACATAATCAACTATTGTCTACATCCGTTTCTAAAAAAAAAAAAAAAAAAAAATATTGTCTACATTCTATTGTACTTAAATGTACAATTAAAAAATATATATATATATATATATATATTTATTGTACACCTATTCTCCCACAATCACGTGGGAGAACTTTTTTTTTTTTTTTTTGATAGGAAGGACTGTAAAACTTTATTAAGACCTATAATAGTCGATACATCACGTGGGATAAATTTTTTTTTTTTTTTTGAGAGAGCACGTGGGATTACTTTGATTTAAAAGTGATTGGCAAACAAAGAGCAACAGGCCTCTTTCATAAAATAAATACAAATTGCATTAAAAAGTCAAAAGTTACTATCCTTCTGACATACATCTATTTTATATTATTGAATTGTCATGTCTGATGGTTTGTGTAAAAAGGATGCCCCTTTTAGTTTTACATGGATAAAGCAAGCATTATATATCCCTTCAAAAAAAAAAAAAATACATTATATATAGGGTCTGTTTTGATAGAACTTATTTTACTGAAATTGAAAACTCGAAAAAGAAAATAAAATATGTGAATAAAAACAAAGGCACAAGTATAAAACAAAATGCAAGAATAAAAATAAAAAAAAAAAAAAACGCATCCAAACTGCATATATAATAAAACAATGCTAAAATATAAAACAACTTAAAAATTATTATCAATGTAAGATTCTTATTACTCCATCCGTCCCACTTTGTTTGTCCTCTATTTCATTTTGGGATATCCCAAAATATTGTCTTGTTTCTAAAAATAAAAGTTATTAATTTACTAATATTCCTATTATGTCCCTATTAATTTACTAATTCAATTTTTTGATAAATTTATTTAAGGGTAGTGTTGGAAACTTATACATTTTTAAAAGGTAAAAGACAATAAATGATTAAAAAATTTGATTATTATTATTATCTGTAGGTTTTGTTTCAATATTCTACATACAACTTAACTTTCAAAACTTGATTATTAAAAAATCAAACAATAAAAAACAAAATATTAATTTATTATTAATGATGTATGTATTATGTGGTATCAATGATACGTAAGAAAAAGAATTTTCCTAAACCATTATATTGAATAAAAAATTACTTATTTTCATTCATTTTTAAGTTTTACATTTTTTATAAGTCAAGTCATAGATCTTTAAAGTAAAACAAATACTTTTAATTTTTATTTAACTAACTGTGCATTGTGCAGGTTAGATCCATTTATTTAATAAATTAAATTTGTGTAATTGGGGTTCTATGTGATTATTTATAAACTCAAGATCCATTTAATAAATATCCAATGTGGGACACAACATGCACTTGCACAATGCACATTTGAACCATTAAATCGATAGACATCGTTTTAGAATCACATTGACTTTGGTTTTATCTATTGTAGTAAAACCAATCGATCTTCTCCTTCATAGCCTTTCTTTGATTAGGAACTCGGTTTGATTTTTCTTGGCGGTGCCAACTAGACTAGATCTTTGATGAGCAGTTTGATTTTCGCTTTTAGGTTTGTGTATCTACTAGGTGGCGCCCTGTCTTCTCCTTAATGCACATTTAAACAATTAAATCGATAGACATTGTTTTAGAATTACATTGACTTTGGTTTTCAAAATATTAAAAATGACAAGTTCTATAGTTCTAAACTCTAAAGTCTAGACACCAAAAGGTCATTATCCTTGTGGAAAACCTCTTTGATTTTGAAAATTCAATGCAGATGCAGATTCAATATAAATATCCAATGTGGGACACAACACACACTTGCACAATGCACATTTAAACAATTAAATCGGTAGACGTTTTATAATCACATTGACTTTGGTTTTCAAAATATTAAAAATCACATGTTGTATAGTTCTAGACTCTATAGTCTAGAGACCGAAGGTCATTATCCTTGTGGAAAGCCTCTTTGATTTGGAAAATTCAATGCAAATGTAGATTCAGTGTAGCTAAACCAAAGTGATAGCAAAAATGCTTGTATGCTTTCTCAGCTTTTATGAGTTATGATAACTATTTAACAGCTAATAGTAAGGGGTTGTTTGATTGTGTTGTTTAAACAATAATTTTCATTGTTTAAATAACACAATATGTATTTCCATAGCATTTTTTATCTATACATATTTCTACAACACTTAAATAACATTACAGAACAACATTATCAAACGGGCTCTAAATCTCCAATAATCTCTTCTTTCTTATAGTATCATTATTCATGTTCTGTTGTAGGATATTTATGCCATTCCATTCCATGGCCAAATAGCACTATTTTTCAAAATATGTAGCAATATACACTGTTTGTGAAATATTTAGGAGAATGTCATTCTTTTAAAATTTGAGTTTAAGAAACTCGAGTTCTACAAGTAACTCAAGTTTACAAAAATCGAGTTCCATAAAAGAGTGTGCCATGGTGGCATCCAATGATCTGCAATTTAGAATTAAAAATGCCACGTGGAACTCAAGTTTGCCTTGAGCCAAAAAGAGTCGAGTGTTGTTTTTTGTTGAGCCTGAAGTGTGATAACAAAAATAGGATTAGGGAGGAAAAGAAGGCAGGGGGCCGGAGACCAAGTAAAAGACAAAACAGAGATTTTGATAAACACAAAAAGGTACTGTTTGAAGAAGAGAGAGGCAGTGAGCTAGTGAGATTTGTACAGAGTTGGTGGGATCGGCCTTGAGACATAGGAAAGCAGACCATGGGTTTGTATGAAAAAAAAAAAAAAAAAAAAAAGGGATGATTGATTGCAAGGATGGGAAGAGATGGTTATTTCAACAATTTTAACACACTAATTACTCCTAATTAAATGGCCTTGGATTAAAGGTCTCTTTGTTTTTCAGCTGTCTCCTTGTCCTTGACTTGACTACTACTCTGCCAAGTCAAGTGCCAACCCAATGTCACGTAGCTCCTTAAATCTTAATTATCAACTTTTCTCGCGAATAATCATCTTCATCTCCCAATCAAACGCAACTAAAGAACGTTTTGGTAGTGTTTCTATGTATTTCTTTTATTTTTCCTCACTGTCACTCATAAGGATTACTACATCTACAAGGAAGTCAAAGCAATGTCAATATTATTATTTGGAGCACCTTTTGGATCCTTTGACTGGAGATTGGCAAATGCTTAAGTTACTATGTTCCTATCTATTTCAAATGCTTCCATGAATTCCTATCTTTTGAATTTTTTTGCTTGTTGCTTCAACACATTCTTTTTGGATTTAGTAGCATGTTTTAAATGAAGATTAAGTCCTCTGTTCTCGGTCTGCATGATCTTCTACTATACTAATTTTCATTATTATTAGTTGTCTATGGTTGATTAATATTTTGCTTTCCATATGCACGTCAAACTATCCATGGGAAAGAGATGGATGGTTATTGTTTGAATAATATTTTGCTTTCCATATTTTATTGTACTAAATGCTTTGGTGTTCAGGATGATTTGGCTTATAAGAGGCTTTTTCTCCTCTCTAAAAGAAGAGTTTCCAAATTGTGCAGTAGCCAGTAGGTACTTGGCTTGTTGCTAGATGTAATTATTTATTGCCATTTCAACCAACAATTTTATTTCAACAATTAGGCATAGTCAGTTGCTTTAGATAACAATATTCTATTAACATTAATTACGTAATATATGGGTCATTAGCTATGCATTAAAGTTTTGCTTATATACATTTGTACTATTAAAAAGTCAATTTTAGATTTTTAATTTTTTTTTTTGTTTTGTTTTTTTCCTTTTTATCTGAGCGTTTGTTCAAGTTTTTAGCTGTTTCAATACCATCCTGTGTATTGGGACTGCACTTTTACTTCAATGAATTTAGCTTGCCTCAGGGAGACGATTCGGTTTAGTCATTTGCATCATATCTGACTGACACAAGGGTATCACATCAGCCATGACAGAGTGGCTCAATGATTTGCAGAATCCATAGGCATACTATTGATGTTGCATTAGACCTGTGGCTAGTAACTTCAACAACTGATATAAGGATCCACTGTTAAACAATCTAGCCATGGGAGCAGGATACGCAACTCAGAATGGAACTAATAGTGGAATGATTAAGAATATTTATTTAATGAATCTTGATTATGACTTTAAGTCGGTTGTTGGATTATAAAGCTAAGTGGTGACTTCATTTTTTTTTTTAATCTGGCTAGCATACTCCCAGACCCAAATTTACGTTCGGGTTACACAAGCTACCCAAAACACCTCATGCTTGGCCCATACGAACCTAATTTAAACAAATAGGATGTTGACTCCATTGTAAATATAGTGTTAAGACTTTGGAGTGTTATTTAGCCATTATCAAGTAAAAGATTGGTAAAATTAAAGGAAAGCCTATTTGCACAAACATGCATGTGATTTACCCAATAAGCACTTTAATGTTTTACAAACATACATAATTTTATGGTCAGATTTATGGTTATGTTGCTAGTTCTAACCTTGTCTCCACGCCAACCAAAGCAAATAATAATAAGAAGAAGAAGGGATATTTTACAAGTCCTTGGATTGGATGCACCAACCAATAAAGATTTCGCATCCATTTCTCCTAAGCTACCTGAGCCCTATGATCCTAAGAATTTGTCAACCTTAGCATTATTCCCTCTTGACAGAAAGTCAGAAACTTCATACAAATTGGTGGCTTAACCCCAGCTAGAGCAAAAATAGAAGCAGGCAAAGTCCATATCCCATCCCCACATATTAAACAAGAAGCTACTGCAGGAGCTAGAGCATCTGCCTTGGCCTGGTTTATTTTCCCCCACACAAACAAGATTAAGCTTCCAACACATATCAATGGCAAAAATATGATCCTAAATAGAAAGGTATTGCCATTGCCATTGGAACTGGAATGAACCTTGCCCACTTCTTACCCACTAAATCTCTAATCAAATTGATCATAGTGGCTCCACCAAAGAACACATAACAGGGTAGAAGGCAGTTCTTTGTTAGACTTGAGAAGCCTTGATACCATGTTAAATATATTAGTAACAATGCGACGTGTTATAACATGTTGTGTATGCTAAAGTGGATGCGAAAGAAGAATGGGAACATCAAGAACATAAGGGTTACGTGGTTCAGCCTTGTTGGCCTACATCCACAGAGGAATCTTTTAAGGGTTACATCTTTATTATGTAAAAATGTAGTGTAATAACCTGTGTTACAATGAACCCTAATATAAGTATATATAGGTAAACCCTAAGACAACTAGTACAAGTAGGACTGGGCTTTGCCTTATTATATTAGGCTAATATGTTTAATATATCTCTAACAAAAGCCATGTTGTAGTACACAACAGCATAAGGAGAAGGGTATTGACTTCCAGGTTGCCCAAGGTCATTGAGGGCCTTGTAAAATAGCCAAAACACAAAGGAAAATCGCATAGTCCATTGTTGTGCCTGTGCCGATTATTTGGCTCACAAACATAGAACGGGGTGAAGCCAGCGTCAAGTAGCCAGTCTTGAAATCCTGCATTAAGTCAAAGGCTGTTGAGACAGTGTTCATCATTACTCCACAAGTAGTTAGGCTGAAAGTTCAATTATGTGCCCATAAAATAAAGATGGAACCTTTATGTGGATCAATTTACCAATCAGTGAGCCCACAACCATTATGTCAAAAAGCCAACTAGAGTGCGAAAATGAAGATGACCAATATGTGATACCATTTGAATTAGAAAGACTATCTAAGAATGGCCAAATTAAAATCACAACCCAGCAATATAATAAAAAGACAAAGATAAAAAGGAAGGAAGATCTTTGACAAAAGACAACACGCGTTTGTCATCATAAGAGGAAACTGAGAACTTACAAGAAAAGAATGGTCTGCAACAGGGTAGAACAATCCACTCTTTGAAAATGTAGCTGATGAGACAAGCCTACAAAGGTTTGACATAGAACCTCCAAAAATTAATCCATCTCCTAGGATCAAGGCTACCTAAAGTCCTGAATAAAGGGTATAAATTAAGTTTGGCGCCGAACCTTTTTTTTAGTCTACATTTTCCCGATTCCCATTTTAGTTCTAAATTTTATTTTACCGTTTTTAGTTCAACCAATGTAATTGGTTTTATTTTAGTCCCTTCCCGAAAACCAAATAGTCCTCTCATAGTGATGAATATGGTGAGAACAAGGTTTTGGTAAAATGCCTCTCAAGGATTTGACAATGGAGAATAAGAAATGTTGAGGAATTTGAAAAAAAATTAATTTATTAATTTTAACTAAATAAAAAATTTAAAAAGGGTTTAAAACTAAAAATTATATGAATTAAGATCTAAGTTTCATTTGAACAAGAACAAAAGAATATTTATAGCTCAAATGAAGAAATGTGAACCCGTTAATTTTAAAAAAAAAAAAAAACCCATCAAAGCATTAGTTCAAACTCACTCGATCTCCGACCGAGTCCAAACCCACGCACACATCACAAGACAACACCCGATTTCGGTCACGCCCGTCAACCTTTTGTCCCACCGAGAAACCCACCAATCCAAACCCACGCATGACTATTCACCTTCACACACGCTTGGCACGTCACGCTCGCGATCAACCCAGGCGGCTTGACCACCTAACAAATACCAAATCGAACAATCACTTACCCAAACCACAACTCTCTATTTTCTTACATACTCTTGAGATATCTCAAACACTTGATCTCACTCACTACCCTTACAACAAACCCACCTAAAAAAAAAAAAAACTAAATGCTGAAATACAAGCAAATTTGGAATGAGGAAGGATAAAGCCAAAAAATGGTTGATTATATTCAACCTTGATGCGTTAGCTATGGGTTCAAGAAGTCCACCATGTGATGTTTCTTTTACCTATCCTTGTTTAAAGATTAGAAGATGGTTTTATGTGGATCCAACGTTTTTGAGAGATGAGTTTTCGGGAGCCCAGTTTTTATTATTATCGCGGTTCTAGTTTTAGTTAATAGAAGAAGTGTCGGTGGATAAATAGTAGAAAATGACCAATATGTTTTTTTTGAGTTTTTTTAAAGATATGTGTTCTTGAAGAATGGCCTTGTTGTTCTTGTTCAAGACACAATAGATCTCAATTCATAGATTTTTAGTTTTTAAACAATGTTGGAATTTTTTTATTTTGAGAAAGAGTAATAAATTAATTTTTAATTTAAATGAGAGCGAGAACTTTAAGAAAATTTTAATGGTCACGCAAAACAGGGAGAGACCATCTTTGTTTGCTCACATCTTTGTACCGAGTTGATGAGACAAAATAACAATGGTTTGACATAGAACCTTGAAAAATTATAAATAAATCTCCTAGGATCAAGGCTACGGCAAGAAATACCTAAATAAAATGTATAAATTAAGTTTTCAATAAATTGAAAAGCCTCCATGAAGGATGTGTTTATCTCTATGAGTGGGAAGTTACCTTGTACGAGGTAGACGTTGAAGAAGGAACTATGATGAGCAGGCTGAAGGATTAGTAGGTGTGGGGGGTAGTTGAGGAGAAGCATCCCGCTAGTCTGGTCCCATTGGTCTAGGGAAAGGTCAAGGGACTACCTCAACAAAGATTTGGCTTCCCCTCGAGCGGCGTAGGCCATAGAATGCCGCATTGGACGCCATGAGCCAAGCGTTGCGTAGAGCGACTTGATCACCATTCTCAAAAGAGATAGAACAAGCACCGATGCCAAGCAGGTTTACTAGACCCCCATTTATTTCTTATGATGAGAAAACAGATCTTGTTGAGCATGTAAATCATTACATTCAAATGATGTCTTTGCACAATCAAATTGATGCATTAATGTGTAAGGTGTTCCCCTCGAGTCTCAAGTCCACTGCTCTAAGATGGTTCAATGGGCTAAGGAAGGGCTCAATTCACAGTTTTGGTGAGTTATATTCGAGAATTCGGGGTCCGGTTTATGACTTGTAGCTGGGTACCGCAGTTTGTTAGATGCACCGCTTTCTATGAAGATGGGGGCAAGCTAGACTCTTCGAGTTACGCTAGTTGGTACTAGGAATTGTACAATGAGATTGGAGGGGGTAACAAAAAAGTTGCTACAAGCACTTTTAGATTGGGTTTACCCGAGGATTTAGAGTTGCAAGAGTCGTTGACGATGAGACCCCCCGAGGATATGAGGCAACTTATAAGGCGTATTGAGGAGTACAAGAGGTTAAAAGATGTTTGACAAAGAGAGTAAAGGAAAGGCACCGATCATGTCGTAGTGCTCAAAGGAATCTTGGCAAGAGGGTTTTCAACGAGGGCCTAGGAGGGATTTAAGAATCCAAGAGCCTAGTGCGCAGGCAGGGGAAGTCAATGTGATGTTTAAGGAACCCATACACAAGATTCTGGAGCGAATAAAGAATGAGTCATACTTCTGATGGCTAAGTAAGACAAGGGGTGACCCGTCAAGGAGAAATTAGAATTTGTATTGTACTTACCACTATGACAAGGGGCACACTATCAAGTAATGTAGGAGTTTAAAAGACCATTTGGAGTAGTTGTAAAATTAGGGCATTTGAAAGAGTTCGTCCCGGAATCTAGAAGTGGTGAAACGGCAAACTACAAGACCTCGGGGAAACACTCTCCCACCCCCGTTGGGTGTGATAGAAGTTATACATGTAGCCTCTATGGGTACCTCGGTGACTCGAAGAAGAGGGATGTTGACCATTGTGTCAACAGAAAACCACCGAGAAGAATAACCACCAGGGAAGAGAATAAAGTATGCTCGGGAGCCGATTGCGTTTAATAATGAGGATTTGGAGGGAACAACTTAGTCCCATGATGATGCACTTGTAGTTTCTGCTCGTATAAATGGTTTTATAGTAAAAAGGGTATTAGTGGACCAAGGAATTAGGGCTGAAATGAAGTACCATGATCTGTTTAAGGGGTTGGGTCCGAAGATGGAAGATTTGTCCAAATACGAAACACCTTTAGTGGGATTTGATGGTCGGATGGTGGTTCCCGAAGAGCAAATTTCGCTTCCTGTGAACATGGAGGGAAAGGAGGTAATGGTGAATTTCATAGTAGCTAGTTCATTCTCACCCTATATGGCAATTCTTGGCAGGCCGTGGATTCACGCATTGGGGGCGATCCTGTCCACTTTGCATGTTCAAGTCAAGTTTCACATTGACCATGATATTGCAACAATGAGAGGAAATTAGCAAATAGCGAGATAATGTTTGGTAGTGGTTGTAAATTGAGAAATAAAATAAAAAGACTCTGCCAAGGATGTCCCCTTATAGCAATTACAGGAGCCCTAAGGGGAATGAGGAGGTTGATAGTGCCGAGGATCTTATTAAGGTAAGTATATTGCTAGATGAGAATAAAAGTTTCTAAATAGGAACAAGTATGAAGCATGAGGATTAGGTGAAAGTGCTATTGTTGTTAGTTTAGAATCTTGACATTTTTGCTTGGAGTCCATACGAGGTACTTGGGGTGGATCTAGAATTAAAAACCCACCAACTTAATGTGGACCCATCATACCCACCTAAAAAGCAAAAACCGAGGAGGTCGGCTAGAGAGCAAGTTGAAGTCATTAAATAGGAAGTTAAGAAGTTGAAAGAAGTGGGGGCGATAAAAGAAGTCTTTTTCTTGGAATGGTTGGCCAATACCATGGTAGTGAAGAAGGAGAATGGTAAATGGAGGGTATGTGTGGATTTTTCCGACTTGAACTGAGCACGCTTGAAAGAACCTTTCCCGTGCATCAAGATTGATTAGTTGGTGGATGCCACTTATGGACACCCTCATATGAGTTTTCTGGATGCTTTTCAGGGCTACCACTAGATTGCTCTAACTGTAGAGGATTAGGAGAAAACATCATTTATTTCTCTTAAAGCCAACTACCATTACATGGTAATGTCATTTGGTCTAAAAAATGCAGGGGCACTTATCAAAGAATGATGACTAGGATGTTTAGAGAAAAGATCAGCTTGGTGGAAATGTACATTGATGACATGGTGGTAAAGAGCAAGGAGGATCTAGGGCACGTTAGTGACCTTGCAAATATTTTTGAAGTGCTTAGATGGCATAGATTGTGTCTCAATGCCAATAAATGTGTTTTCGATGTAGGGGTTGGCAAGTTCCTCGGCTACATGATTACCCACCAAGGAATAGAAGTGAATCTCAATCAAATAAGTGCTATAAAACGGCTCAAGACACCGAGCAATCCGAAGGAGGTGGAAGTGTTGATTGGTATGTTGGCGGCATTAAACCGATTTGTTTAGAAGTTTGCTGATTAGTGTTGTCCATTTTACTAGTTGCTGAAGAAATGGAGGGGCTTTCAGTGGACCAAAGAATGTGAAAAGGCTTTTAAGGTTTTGAAGAACCATCCGGTAAATGCACCGATATTGTTTGCCTTGGAAGTAGGTGAGGATTTGTTTATGTATTTGTCGATGTCCGAGCACACAATGAATGTGGTATTGTTGAGAGATCAGGGGTATAGAAGCTAATCCATTATATTAGTAAGACATTGGTCAATGTGGAGACGAGATATTTACCCTAAAGAAGTTAGCGTTGGTGCTGGTACACACGACCAAGAAGTCGCCTCACTATTTCCAAGCCCATACGGTGTATATGTTTGACCGAGTATCCACTACAGCCCTTACTTAAAAGATTCAACTTCATAGGCTGGATAGCTAAGTGGGGGACTAGGCTTGGTACATTGATATATGTTATAGGCTTAGGAGTTTGATCAAAGGTTAGGTTCTTGCCGACTTCATTGCAGAATTCACTCCATGAAGGGAAACCGAGATTGTGTGTTATGTGGAAACTCGGCTGTGGAAGATGTTTGTGGATGGTGCGTTCAACGTAATGGAAGTAGGGGTTGGAGTTGTTTTAGTGACACCGGAGGGAATAAAGGTGGAGCATTCATTTAGGTTGGGTTTCAAGGCATTAAACAATGAAGCCGAGTACGAAACCTACTTGCCGGATTAAGAGCAAGATTCGATCTTGGAGTGACAAATATATATATATTGAACTCTTGGTTGGTGGTTAGTCGTGTGGACGGTAGCTTTGAGGCCAAATATCCTCGAATGATTGATATTTTAAAGTTAGTAAAACAAACGATGAATCAATTTCAAACGGTGAGACTAGTTCAAATCTCTCGAGGACAGAATAGACATGTGGATTCCTGGGCAATTTAACATCATCAATAACCAAGGAAATACCGCAGACTAATCAAAGTAGAAGTAGTGAGGGAGCCCAAGATAGATGTGAAAGTGAACGTTTCCACTATTTCGACATACAAGCCATGTTGGATGGACCCGATTGCTGAGTTTCTAGTTGAAAATTGTCTGCTAAGTGAAGCGAAAGAAGCCGAAAAGGTACTTAGAGTTTTTGTTTAGTTCTGGTTGTTTGAGGATCCTAGGTTATATCAAAGATCTTTTGGGGGACCTTACTTGTTATGCCTCTATCCCAACAAACTTGATGAACTCTTGATCAAGCTTTATGAAGGAATTTGCGGCAACCATGTGGGAGGACGGTCTTTGGCTCACTCAAAAAATGACCCAAGGGTTTTGGTGGCCAAAATGCAAAAGGAGATTGCTGAGTATGTCCAAAAGTGTGAGCAAATGTCAAAACCACGCCCCATTGATACACCAACCTGGAGGAAGTTTAAATCCAATTAGTAATCCTTGACCGTTCATGCATTGGGGGCTAGACATAATTGGTCCATTTCCCCGAGCTACGGGAAATCGAAGATTTGTGTTGGTGGCAGTGGATTATTTCACCAAATGGGTTAAGGCCAAGGCATTAGCTAATATCCAAGATGTGGATGTCAAGAAGTTCATGTGAAAAAATATAGTGACCCAATTTGGGGTGTCAGGAATCTCTCGTGTCAGATAATGGTTTATAGTTTGATAGCAAGGCTTTTTGCAAATACTGCAATGACCTCGATATTAAGAATAGATATTCAACCCCGACATACCCCTAGAGCAACGGTTAAGCCAAGAAGCCACAAATAAAGTAATTGTTAATGGTTTGAAGAAGAGGCTGGAAGGAACTAAGGGGAGGTAGACCGAGGAGTTGCTGAATGTTCTATGGGCATATTGAACGACCCCGAGAATATCAACAGGTGAGACCCCTTACTCCCTAAGGTATGGCGCAGAGGTTGTTATTCTTGTAGAAATAAGCCTGTGTAGTGCATGGGTTTCAAATTTTCTCCAGCCAAGAATGTAGAAATGATTTTGAAGCAATTGGATTCGTTGGAAGAGCACCGAGAAGTAGCAATTGTCCACCTAGCCGACTATCAAAGAAAACTTGCTTGGCGGTATAACAAGGATGTGAAGATAAGGGACTTTGTGGCCGGCGGATTTGGTATTACAAAAAGCGGTGGGAAATGCCCGGGATGTTAATGACGGAAAGCTAGCTTCGAACTGGAAGGGACCGTATAGAGTCACCGCCATAGCTAGAGCTAGAGCATACTATCTCGAAGACATGGAAGAGAGACCTCTTCCTTAGCCCTAGAATGTTCGAAATTTGAGAAAGTTCTATTAATAATTATGTAAGGCATAATGATAATGACTATGTTTGAACCGCTATATGGATGATGATGTATATGTATGTAATGTGAAAAAGTTGTTGCTCTGAACTATTCATATTCCTATTTGTCTAAGGACGTGAAGCTTGGTTTGATTCGATCTCGGTCACCGACCAAGAGGAAACTTTATATGCCTATTTTTCTAAGTATAGAAGCTTGGTTTGGTTTGATCCCGATCACCAACCAAGTGAAAACCTTATATCCTATTTGTTTAAGGATAGAAGCTTGGTTTGGTTCGATCCCGGTTATTGACCAAGTGGAAACCTTATATCCTATTTGTCTAAGGACAGAAGCTTGGTTTGGTTTGGTTCGATCCTCGTCATCGAGCAAGTGGAAAATTTATATTCCTATTTGTCCAAGGACAGAAGCTTGGTTCGATTCGATCCCCATCATCGACCAAGTGGAAAGCTTATATTCCTATTTGTCTAAGGGCGATTGGTTTAGTTTGATCCCACTCACCAACCAAGTGGAAACCTTACATTCCTATTTTAACTAAGAACATGAGCTTGGTTCAGTTTGATCCCGATCACCAATCAAGTGGAAACCTTACATTTTTGTCTAAGGAAAAAAGCTTTGGAATGATTCGATCCTGTCATCGACATGTAGCAACCTTGTGTTTAATATAGAAATATGACTAAAAATAGGAACCCAATGCCAACTATAGTGAGGCCGTACAAGCAAAATGAAGAAAAGGAAGAAATTTAAATAAGTCAAATAAGATAAACCACAATAATGATAGGAGTTTATCAAAAAAAAAAAAAAAAAAAAAAGCGACAATCGGCAAACCGAAGTAAAATTGTCTTATCACCACACCTTAGTGACTATAAGTAAATAAAACTAGAATAGGAACAAAAACAGCACAAAGAAAAGAATAGGATAAAATTCTTCAAGCAATAGGGTCTTGCGGTTAGTCTAGCAGAATTGGATCAACATTCATGGGTAACGAGTGGTAGGGTTGGGAAGTTGTTGAACTGCACTTTGCATGGCGTTCGGGTCACTAGTAATTTCTAGGTCAATCAAATCGGCATGAGAGTTAATCTCCTACACCAACTCCTTCATGCTCTCGCTTTCTTCATCTTCAACATTGGTGGGATTTTGAACTGGAGGAGGAGGCTTAGGATAAGGAACTTGATCATGATTTTTAAGGGGAGAGTCCTTGGGCACACCCACGGCCACCAGTGTCGCCATCCAACCCTCATCAAATTCATATCTCCTTGATTGGAACATGACAGTTTCGGTTGAGTTTTCGACATCCGTAAAGCTTGCATTGTACCATTTGTCCTCACTAGCCTCCAAGGCGATCTTTAGCTTGACGATTTCCTTATCCTTGATCGAGTTCAATCTTTTAGCACCAGCCAATCGAGCTTATCTCCTCTAACATAGTAGCAATCTCTGCCATTTTCTCTTTGGGCGATTGCTTGGGCCTTCTTGACTGCTCTAGCCCGCTCTTCAAAGTGTTCTCAACTACCATGCCCTTCTCCTTCGTCGTGGCCTCTGCAACCTCTTTCAAAGCCTTCTCCTTATTCGCCTCCTCCGCCGCACCTTTAGCCGATCTTCTATCATATATGCCAATTGTGCACCCTAGCATGGCAAAAAAAATGAATAGTTAAACACAAAATAAATAAAAAGAAAAGAGAGATATATATAAATAAATAATAGTAAAGACTAAGCATGACCACAACAGTGTGCCATTGAAGTCCTGATCGCTTACTACTTCATCACTGCCGTGGTCGAAGTAATGCACATCATCCGACAATTGCAAGGCTTGCCTGAGACTCCGGGCAAGTGGGGGACAAGTAGCCTAATTCCTTTGGCTGGAAGTTGCGGGAAGAGGCTAATTACGAGCATAAAATTTGTCTCGCCACTTAGCAGCAAGGAGAGTTAAAGAGGAGGCCACATTGGACCCCACTTGTACGAAAGGTCGAGTACTAGTGACTGGCTCTCGGATAGTCACCCCCGTGGCATTGGAGGCGGAAGGAGTTCTAGGGGGTATGTCCTTGGGCCTTCTTAGAGCCTGATTGGAATTACGGGGCCTCTTTCGGTTTCCAAGGGGGGAGGAGGAGGAGCTTGTTACATCGCAGTTGCCCGCCCGATAGGAAAAGGTCGGCGGTCATATTACGGCGTACCACCATGGCGTCACCTGGATCTTTGGCTTTGGCTTCACTTTCAAGAATCAACCGATTGAGCCTCAACTTGCTTGGTAACCTAGACTACGGGGGGTTGCTTGACCGGGATGTGTTCAAAGACAACCGTGGAAGACAATATCGATGAGATCCGTCTCTCATTGGTACCAAGGAGCCTACCCCGATCAGCTGGGGACCAAGATCTCGTGCTTCACCTACTGTTAACCCTAGAAGGAAAGAAACCTCGGTGTCGGACATCTATGTAGGACAATAGAGGGTTGCCAATGTTTAGGGCCTGTCCGGGGTCCTAATAACTCATTAAATGGGAGTACACCCTAAAATAAGGCGGGAAGCTCGTAGTTGGTAGTTGTAATGCATGAATATCTTTGACCTTAGTAGATGTTAAGGTCTCATACATGCATGGCATTGACATCCGGTTTAAATTTTTTTACCTTCTGCATCACCACAAATAGAAATCATAAGTATGTGAACAAATAGTAAAAACAATCACAAATGAGTCATAGAAAATGTGTTTATGGTGAAAGTAAATGTGATATGAAGAGTATCGACCAACATCTTGGGGTGAAGTTAGGCACGTGAGCTCATTGGCATGCCAATTACCGCTCACTCCGCACAAACTCTCCAAATGAGTTCTGTTGGAATCAGGGGAGGCATAAGAATAGCCTCACCCGAGTATCTTTGACTTTGAGATAATATCCCGATGTCGGTTTACCGCACAGACTATGCATATTTTATATCATGGTGGTCTAAATGTAGCCCATATAATTGGTTTAATCGACTAACACAGCTTACAACCTAGTAGAAATTTGGTGGAAGCTGGTTGAGGCATAGGTCAGAAAACCTAAGCTTTCTAAGTATTAAGGGATGTATGGGGAACCTCACCCCACCCTCTAAAATGGACATTAAAGGGAAAAATACCATTTGAGGACGTTGCTCAAGGGCGATACTATTTTCGTGACATTATGTGGCAAACCTAGCCCTAAAATTGGCTAAGACAGCCTCGATTCTACGAAGATGACAGAAACCCATTTTTAAAGCTAGAATGAAAAAGGAAACTAAACAAAGGAAAGGAGTAAACAAGAGAGGAACTTACTGTGGGTTCTAGGAAATGATCTCTTGGTGGGAAGATATATGCTTGGTAGGAGGAGAGTAAATGCTTAGGAAGGAGGAACTTAGAAGGATGAAGAAATGGAAAGATAGTTTGAAGGGAAGAAGGTTATTATTCATAAGGGAGAAGCATTTAATGAAAAGAAAGGCGGGAAAACCTTTTTGAATTACCTTTTGTAATCGCCACACTTGTGGCCTCGGTTCACGAATCCTCAAGTTGTGATTACTGCTGGATGTGATAGGTTGTCATGATGTTTTTTTTTTTAAATAAAAAAAAAATCAATCGTGGTTTCATCCTTTGTTAATGACTCAAGATTCGCATCCTTGAGGAACGATTTGTAAAAGTGACGTAAGTCCTTGATTCGTCCTTGGCAGCGGGGCATGAATCAAAGGGGGTTATTGTACGACATACGGTGAGAAGCCCATTTCCATTGGGCTCAAGTTAAGATAGGCCCATGAACAGTACCACCCCTAGGCCTATCTCGTCATGATTGGCCTTAAAACATTAGCCCACTGCTTGTGATCTCGATATCTAGATACACCTTGGGGACTTCATGATCGGTCGGTGGGTTGATGATGTTCGATTATACCTCGGCAGATGGGAGTGCCTTGGGAGATTGCACTTCTAACCAAGTTTCGGTGGCCAGCACTAGTTCCAATGTGCCAACTCCCATTCCTAATGAATCATATTCCTTGTCAAGAATAATTAACTTAGGCCCCACCCACATGAGTGGAATCAGAAAGTAATCATAGTTCCACTACTAACCTCAAGCTATAAATAGTAGAAGGTACAATGAAGGAGGGGTTAGACAATTGAGAGTAAAATCGAGAGAACAACCGAGCACGCAACAAAGTTGGGAGAGGGAAGAAGAGAAGCTGGTTTTTGAGTGAATTTTGTCCTTAAGCTTGCCCAAGAATTGCCCATAGTAGGATACCCAATACCCACTATACAAGTAGATTGTGAGCCCAAATACTAAGTCCAATTAGTTGAGGGATTTCGGACACGCACAATAATAATTACTTTATAACATATATAAACTACAATTAAAAACAAACTCAATTTAAACACATTTATTCTTGGAATTTGTCAACCATCATTTGACCTACCGCCAATAAGAAGAAGAAAAAATTAAAAAGAAAAGAACCTAAAACAATTAAAGGAAGTAATGAAGGAGGGAGCCACATCATTCTGATTCATACAACCACAATATTCCCACTTGATCAAATGCCCCTTTTGCTCACTTGTCTCTTTCTTTTAATGGACCTAACAAATTTGGCCAGAAGAAGTATAATAATATCAATAACATCAACCAAAAAAAAAAAAAAAAAAAAATTACATGTACAACATAAAGGTAAAATTTACAAAAAGAAGAGGAAAAAAGAAGAAGGGAAGATATCAACATGTTTCATTTATTGGACTATTTAATTTATTTGACTTTTCTTTTGATCACGAATTATATTTCATGGCTTTTTTAAAAAAAATATAGAGAAATTCTGATAATTTCTTCTTTTGTGGGTAGAAAACATTTTCTTATGAATTAGCAACTCTTGTCTTAATTAATGTGGGTTTCATTAATTCAACTCAAAAGTTTCTGGTAGTTGAACAAAAGATCTAAATATATTTTAATGTGTGATTTCAATTAAGAACTAAATAAATAAATAAAATAAATCATAGGTCCATTTGGATGTTATTGGCTTATTGCAAGTCCATTTTTAATGAAATAAAAGAGAATGATATAGTAGGAATCATTCTTCATCTAGAATTTTGAAGATTAAAATGTGTGAGACAGATGATTTAACAAATGAATTTACTTATATTTTTAAGTAAAAAAAAAAATCCTAATAATTACAAAAGGAATCAAAACAGATCAAGCTCATCAAAGCCGAGAATTTCCAATTTGACTAGTTTTAACCGAACCTTTTTTATCATTTTTTATTCTCCCGATTTTTAATATGGACCAGATCAATCTAAGCTCCAATTCATAGTTAAACCGATCAATAAGATTAGTAATTGATCGTACTAATCTTCTTGTAATTGATCGCACTTATTTTCTTTATTCATTAATTAAAAAAAAAATGAAACCCATAAAAGAATTGGTTCCAATTTGTACATGAATGTCATGAACTACGAAAGAATGAATATTCAATTAACTCATCCAATAAGTTGATTCCTATGCAACCTTTAGCTACGAAGTATATATATACAATATAATGTATATCATAGGGAGAGAATAATTGGAGTAAGTAGTAAGACTTAAATGGCAATTAATGCTCCACGGCTCCACCTATGCAACACCGTGACTACCACCCCAATGTCTCTACCCCCTCACAAGACACACTTCATGTTATCTTACCTCCAACTCTTTATCCACTTCAACAATTACACCTAATCTCCAATGCCAACCGAGAATGTTGACAAGGCAACAACTTTGTTGGCATTTTGGATTGGATTGAATTTTGTTAGAATTTATAACAAATTATTTGTCATGTGTAAGTGTCTTCCTTTTTTTTTTTTTTTTTAGGTATACAAGTAATAAGACAACAGTATAATGGGATTAAAATTTTTTGGGCTTATACACTAAGAGCATTCACAAATGGGCTTGCAAATGCCAACTATAAGCATATTTTAGCATTTAGGCCCAATTTGTCTCAATAGTCAAAAGGCTAAACATGGAAAAATGTAAATTTTTTTGGCATAGTGCTACTATACCATCGTTTAGAGCATCCCTAGTCGGCCTTGTAAATGTCAAATGTAAGTAGCATTTGGCATTTAGGCCTAAAATATGCTTAGCAACTGGAAGGCTAAAAGTGGGAAAGTGCAAATTTTTTTGGCATAGTGCTATAGTGCCATCTTACATGTAAAATGGCACTATAGCATCATGCCAAAAATAATATTAATATTTTATTCATACTTTTCTCTCTCATCTCTCATCTCTCTTTCTCTCTCTTTCTGTCTCTCACTCCCTTTCCTCTCTTTCTCCCTCTTCTCTATCACACTTTCTCGGATACTACATGGTGTTGAGCATCATGCACCAAATCGGAGCTCATGCCGGATCGGAGCTCACACTTTGTCTACCACACTTTCTCATATACGAACTCAGTTGAGACAACCGGGATGGTGAGTGCAGCCGTTTGTATCAAAATCTCCGATGTCGAGTCTCCGATGCAAGGTCCAAAAACCAAACGTGGATTTCAGTTCGTCGCTGCCGTTGAGTCTCAGTGCGGATTGCCGATGCTTGGAGTGACACGAGCCAATCTTTCGGTGGCGTGCAGAGCCTTTGCGACGGAGCCAATCTCTCCGTGGCGTGCTTTGGGTGCTGATTGGGTTTGTTTAGATCAGCAAGTGGTTGATGTGGTAGTTTTGCCGTGGGGGTTATGGTGTGGTTTTGCCGTGGGGTTTACGGTGGTTGTGATGTTTTAGACCCAAAGAGACCTTGCTGGTTTTTTTTTTTTTTTTTTTTTTTTTATCCTGTTCTTGTGCCAGAGGTTGAGGGAGAGAGACGAAATGGAAGAGAGAGAGAGAGAGAGAGAGAGTAAAAAAAGAATAAAATAGAATATTTAAATAAAATGGGAAAAAAATAGAATTTTGGGATGTTGGGTGTGTTGTAAAATGGTATGGTATAATTGATAAATTAGCTTTTTGGAATGGTAAAATGGGATGAGATATCATTTTTGGATGCTGATGCTCTAAATGTATGATGGCATTGTAGCACTATGCCAAAACAAAATAATAATATTTTAATCCCTTTTATTCTTTCTCTCTCCTCTCTGTGTTAGATTCTTTCTTTCTTAATTTGTCTTTGACTTCTCTCATCTTCCTCTCTCTGTCTTTGGGGAAGGTGTTGGAGCTTTGGAGCAGTTTCGTTGTTGTTGCGGTGGCGGTGAAGGAGAGTTTTGTGGAGACAATTACGGAGGCGTGATCATTGTGGTCAAGGGGTTGAGGATTGCTAATCAAATTTTGGTGGGTTTGCTTGGTGGGTCTGGGGCAAAGGATTGTGGTGGATCGGCGTGATGGGCTGTGGGTTTCTAGCGGTGGAGATTGGTGAGTTCTTGTGGGTTTTAGGTGATGAAGATTGGTGCATTCTTGTGGGTTTCTGACGGTGGAGATCGGTTGGGTTTCTGGGTTTCTAGATCGGTGTGTTGTGGTGGTGGGTTGTGGGTGATGGGTTTTAGCGCGGATTGGCATGGTGGTGTTGGAAGAGGGTGATGGGTTTTGGCCGTGGGTATGGGTGGTTTTGGGTTTGCTTGCTAATGGGTTGGGTTTTCTTGCCATGGGTGATGGGTTTGCTTGCTATGGGTGGTGTTGGGTTTGCTTCTTTTTCTTTTTTCTTTTTTTGGTGATGGTGGGTTTGATGAGTGTGGGTGTGGTTGGGTTTGTGATTGATGGTAGTGGTTTTAATGGTTGTTGATTGCTTTCTAATTTGTTGTGGTTGTTTAAATGTTTAATTTAGCTGCTTGAAAGTTTAGTTTTTAGGCAATGATGTGGTTGTGATTTGTTTCAGTTTGATAGCATTTTTGGGTTTGTTTGTGGTGGGGGTGGCGGGAGTAGGTGGTTGCAATGGTAGGGGAAGAGAGATGGGAGAGAATAGAGATGGATTTGGGATATATTATTTTATTTGTAGATATATCATTTTAATATATTGTATGGGAAAATAAAAGTTGAGATGTTGTGTGTGTTATAAAATGGTATGGTATAATTGATAAAGTAGTTTTTTGGGATGGTAAAATATAATAGGATGACATTTCTGGTTGTGAATGCTCTAATGACCCTCCTTGAAATTCAAGGTGGAGGATGAAAGACCAACTTGAATTGGGAAATAAGAACATCCTTAGGATGTGACATGGTAATAATGTTTGCAAGTTGATGTTGACAAGATGACAATTAATCTCAATGTGCCATTTGTGAATTTCATAACTTAATTGTGTAGATTTGATCATGAATTTCATATCTTAATTGTGTAGATTTTATTGGTTCATAAGTGATATAAGGAGTTCCAATTGTTATACTAATCTAGTTCTTTTGGAGTATAATTCAAGTGTGACTAGCACTTATATATATCCTTTTAAAGTTGGAATTTAAATATTATGATTTTATAAATAAAAACATAATCAAATTACTCATCTTGCGAACTTAGCATTAGTGCTAATAATTTTCTGCTTAATATTCATTAGATTGCTATTATCAAACGTAGGCTTTATAAGACTTCTAAAAAGGTTGTTGCTGCCATCTTCAACTTATCCCAAGCAATTTCATGTCATCCGTAATTTTTACCAATTTTCACTTCAAAATTCCAACACTGTCAAATTCTTCAAGCAATTCTCATCTTTGCCTAGAGAGATGATGCAAATGTATCCCCACGAAGTTTCACAAAATATCAATTCTCAGTTACACTAACAACATAATCTGTACCAGCCATAACATTAGTGTTTAAAATTTTTCTCTATAAGTCAAAGCCACCTAAGGAGACGTGGTGGGAAAACAGGGATATGAAAGCAGCAGAGAAAAGAAGTCATCCAATATTTCAGAAAAAATATTCACATCTGCCCACAAGGGAGAGAGAGAAGAAGAGATGAAGTTATGTTTGATAACAGTTTTTGTTTTCTATTTTCAAAAACTTGTTTTTGGGTATATAAAGAAAAAATAATTTTATTGTATTTTTGAAATTAAAAACATGTTTGGTTAGTTGAAATTAAAAAGATAGTTTTTTGAAGAAAAAAATAGAAAATATTAAAATATGTTGTTACTAGAATTTGAACCATAATGCAAATTCATTAAATGAGACAGATTCATTTAATTAAATGCATGTTTTCAATGACTTTTGAAAATTAGAAACTTAAAACAGTTTTTTACATGTTTTCAGTTTCTTTCACAAATTAAATTTTGAGAACAGTTTTTGTTCTTTGTCCATTTTGAGTTGCCAAATAAGTTTTTTAGTTTCAAAAATACAAAATTATTTTTGAAAACAAAAAAATAAAAGGAAAAAACAATTACCAAACATACCCTTACTTTGCTGTTAATAAAGTCCAGTAAAAACATACATAATCTTATGATCACATTTATGGCTGCTTTGCTATACCTATTCTTGTCTTCACAACAGAAATTAAAGCTAAAAAAAAAATCAGTGTTATTTTACAAGTCCTTGGATGCACCAGGTTGACTTCACATTCATTTCTTATATACTAAACTTAGCCCTATGATCCTAAGAATGCATCAACCTTAGCATTATTCCCTCTTGACAGAAACTTCATACAAATTGGTGGCTTTACCCCAGCCAGAGCAAGGATAGAAGCAGGCAAAGTCCATATCCCATCCCCACATATCAAACCAGAGGCTACCGCAGGTGCTAAAGCATCTGCCTTGGCCTTGTTTATTTTTTCCCACACAAACAATATTAAGCTTCCAAGACACATATCAATGGCAAAATATGATCCTATATAGAAAGGTATTGCCATTGCCATTGGAAGTGGAATGAACCGTCCCCACTTTTTACCCACCAAATCTTTAATCAAATTAATCAGAATGGCTGCACCAAAGAACACATAACAGAGTATAAGGCAATTCTTTGGCAGACTTGAGAAGCCCTTTACCCCCAACAAAACCATGTTGCGGTACACAACAGCATAAGGAGCAGGGTATTGACTCTCAGGTTGCCCAAGGTCATCAAAGGCCTTGTAAAATAGCCAAAACACACAAGGGGAAATCACACAGCCCATTGCTGTGCCGATTATTTGGCTCACAAACATAGAACGGGGTGAAGCCAGTGTCAAGTAGCCAGTCTTGAAATCCTGCATTAAGTCAGAGGCTGTCGAGACAATGTTCATCATTACTCCACAAGCTGCCAGGCCTGCAAGAACTCCACCATGTGCGGCACCCGCCCAAGCTCCAATAATAAAGATGGCAAGCTTTCCGTATGTGGATGCAAGGGACCAATCGGTGAGCCCACAACCATATGCATTACAGAAAGCCAATGCGGGTGCGAATATGTAGATGACCAATATGTAATACCATTTGAGTTGGTGAAAGATATGTGGAAGAGTGGCCATAGAGATGGCAGCAATAGCAACATAGCCTCCAACGGCAAACATTATTGGAATTTGATCTTTGAGAAAGAGTTGGGTCCGTCGCTTGTCATCATATGAGAGCTGAGACTGAGAGCTCACATCAGAAGAATGGTCTGCAACAGGGAGTTCAGAGCTCAAATCTTTGTACCGGAGCTGATGAAACAAACCTAAGAGGGTTCGACTTAGAACCTTGAGGAAGTTATATAGACCATCTCCCAGGATCATGGCTATGGCAATAAATACCTGTATAAAGCTATAATAAATTAATTTTTTCAATAAATAAAAAGCCTTCATGAAATTGTCTCTTTGAGTGGGAATTTACCCTGTAACCTTGAATACCACTAAGGCTGCCTGAGCCGAGGTCTGCACGATACCAGTCACCTTTTCTATCTTCTATGAGGGGCCACATCAGACCCCAAGAAATAATCCCTCCAAGCAGAACTGATATATTTATAATATAGGGGCAAATCATTCCTACACCAACATATGTTGCTGAGAAATCAAAATAAAATCTGCAGATAATCACGAATTAGTATTAGCCAAAACATTCATAAAGAATAGGGCTTAGTTGAAGCAAAAAGCCTACTAATGCAATTTATTCTTTACATAAAGTAAAATGAACTTCTTATTAAAAGGAAAGTGGAGGGTAGCTATTGATTTACCTGTTATCAAATGCTTTAAGCCCTAATGAAGGAAAACTTGCAAACCCACAATTATCTCCAGCAGTATAGAACCATTGAAAGAAACCCCATAAAAAGCTGAAGGTGAAAAATTTGCCCAACTCTCTCACTTGTTTCCTGGAAAAGTAGAATCACCGAAGAAAGATATTGTAAATTTTCATTTCGCATTTAACTAGAAGCCATTAAGTGCCACACTGCCTTACTTTGCTAGCTTGGCTCCTTGAGGTGTGTGGAAGCTGTTGATAAGATGAGCAGTTGCAGTACCACTTGGATACGTCAGTTTGAAGTCTATTATCATAATCTGACACAAACCGTAATCCACATCATTGGAGAAAAATAAGCACTATGACAAAGTTTACTTGTGTTCAATGAACTTATTTCCAAAGTTGTTTTTCTTTTCTTTTCTTTTTTCCCCATCAATGAAAAGTGTATATTCACTGAAAATGCACAAATATTGTGCTTACCTTTCGAAGAGGCACCACTGAGAAGAGTCCAAGAAAGCTAACTATAAAGAGAAAGCCGATGATCCATCCCAAAGATAGTTTTTTGACATCAAGTGTATCTGTTGATTGTTTGGCTATACGTTCAGTCATTGCAAAGAGGTAGCTTCCAAAACCTCCTGTCAGTACATATCAATTAAAAGATAGAATTTTCAGTCTACCAGTAAGAGTCAAGTTCGAGAAAAATGTTATTGATTCTAAATTATACAAAAAAATTTTTGTTTGTCGTATAGATTGGGTCATATTTTCATCATGAAACATGTTTAGAAACTTGACACAACAAAACTTTGAGTTTTGGTGCAACACTCCAATTTCCAGATGATATTTGGACAAGTTAAACATTTTGTACAAGAAAAAAAATAGAAGGAAAAATTAAATCTCATATATATTTAAGGAATCACCATATATTACATAGGTTATTGACACAACATTTATTTTTGGATAAACGGTACCCAAGTTGAAAGTATTAGGACTTAAAAAATTGGAGTACCTATGTTGATTATGGACTTACAATATCAGAGAACTCTAATGCAATGATAGAAAAAGGGGCCACCAGTTGCCACAGAAAAACAACTAAGCTTAGGCTTTACTAAATTTCTGCTGAGATGTGTACTAAACTACTAAATAATGCAGGTCTGTGAAAAAAAAAAAAAAAAAGCTCAATTTTGTCAAGCCTGTTCAAATGAAACTTGCAAGGGCAAGTGGGGATTTGATTAAAGGTGTAAACCACTATTTTTAAAATTCAACCAAGCAGAAACATCCCAATGATATATTTAACGAGCCTCATTTACACCCTCACTTTCACTAAAGTTAAAATTTCAGCTCTTTGTATATTATAAAAATAATTTTGATTAGCGCAGGATATATTTTACATGTTAAGACTTAAAAAAAAAAAAGCACATCTTAATGTGGAAATGTAAAATGCAAATGGGGAAAAAGGTGTATTAGAATGAACTACTTGTCATGAAAGAGTTATATGTGTTTCTTTTAACAAAACTAGCTCTTCAACTATTAAAGAGCAATATGTTTGTAACTTTTTTTTTTTTTTCCAGAGTAATTTTTTTGAGGGTGATTCAAAAAATTTTATTGTCTTTTTTTTTATTTTTTCAATTTTGCAGGAGGACTTTTTTTGACAAAGTTTTTTTGTACTGTTGGTTAACACTCCAACTGGAAAGTGCAAGGTGTAATTTAGGATATAATCAATCTCTCACGTTCTTTTGAATCTTGTATTTTTGTTTGGGTCCCCAGGGATGTATCGGCTCACGCCTTGTGTAAGTGGGCAGCGAAAAACTCTTTTGCAGGCTTTGTCTTGAACCCCTCCCGGGCTCCCAGATTTTGGAAAATATTTGGATAAAAAAGTGTGTATGGATTCCCCACTGTATTACTTTGTTTTGTTTTCTAATACAATTAATCAGTTATTTTTTACCCAAAAAAAAAAAAAAAAGAGTAGTTTAAAAACTAAAAATTGTAAAAATAATGTCCCCCCATATACGCCCCTGCCTGTCTCTCAAACCACAAATACAAGATCATGGTCAGTGGGAACCAAGATGAGGACTAAAATGGCCCATGGATAACAATGAACCTTTTAAGAATATGTGCAAAGGAAGAGGCATTGCCATCACACAAAAACCCGACTTCTAAATAATCCATTTAATTTATGTCAGAAATAATATCAAAACAAGAAAGTAGAGTAGTTGTGAAGGGTAAAAGAAAAGAAAGCATACCACTATAGGCGATTCCGGAGGAGGCAACAACACAGGTCTGGATAACAGTGTTTTCTTGCCTTGTAAAGGGCTGTCTCAAAAGGCCAGACTTGTGAAGTAACTTGGTCCAAGTCTTGACGAAGAAGAAGCCCAAGAGTCCAGCAGAGACATTGAGAGAAGGTATAATACCTGTGGTGAGATTGAGTTTCATAACTATGATGCTGAACAGTATGCTCAACACAAAGCTCACGACAAAGGCTCTCACTGTCAGCTGCTTTCTCCATGATGGCACCTCTTGGTTCTCAAATATCCTCTCCACTGACAGCTCTTCTTCTTTCAGATGATTCTTCTTCTCCCCCTCCTCCTGGTTGTGATTTTCTGGATCAAAACCATTCTCCTCCCTCTCATTTTTACCCATAACCTCTTTTTCCTTTATATTAAGAGAGAGTATGGGTTGGAATCTCAACTCTCAAGTATGTGAATGAATCTAAAATAAAGCTGGTGGTGGTGCTTTATAATGGAATTATTTCACTAGGAACTTTTAGAGACCAACAATTGAGGTTGTTGTTCTTATCAAGATTCTTATCAAGATCACGAGCGTTAAGAAAAAGTTGGCATTTATGGGGACGAGCAATGCTACAGCCACATAAAGTAGCACAATTTGTACCAAACTTATCTATACGGCGAGTTGTGAGTTGTTGATGAGTGATGTGATAATGAATCCATGTAGGGTCACTTTGCTATTACTCACAATTTACCCACTATTTACAATTTACCCATGTCGAATTGTGATACAAATTTTACGTGACATTAGCATAATTTTTATGAAAACAAGGTATGGACCAGTTATCCAGGAAAAATGGTGTCACTAGACTTTTTCGGAGTATGAACACGAGGTAGTGTCCAAGTAAAGTCTAGGGGTATGAACACGAGGTAGTGTCCAAGTGAGACTGACCGCCGTCGGCTAATGCAAGTTGTGTGTTGGGACTGGATTGATTTGAACACCTGTCTATAAAACCAATACAAACATTGTCCCATTTTTTTGGATTTCTATATCACATTTTGGCATGTAGTCGCTAACTCGTTGGGTGTACGGAATAATTAAATTTAAAATTATATATATTTTAAAAAATAAATAGAGTCTTACATGAAAAAACTATTAATTAAAAATTAATAAAAAAATTATTTTATAATTTAAAATAGTTTTCAATAAGTATCGTATAGGTATCAACCTAGGATGCATATTTTAAATATATAAATAAATAAATAACCATAATGGTGAGAGGTGGCTACTTTTGTTATGAACAAATAAAATTGTAGTAGAATTTGAATAGTTTCTCATATAGGTGTCAATTAATAAGGATGTATATTTTAAATAAATAAAAAAGACGGTAATGGTGGGCAGTGGCTGCTACTTAGAAATTATAGGAAAAGAAGATAAGACTAAAAAAAATTATAAAATATAATTTTGTCAAAAAATTATAAAATGATAATGATGTGGCAAGTTATGGAAATGTCAACAAAAAGTCAAAAGTTCCAGTTATATATATATATATTATTCAAATAGAAAGAATGCAAATTTGAAAAAAATCTATGTTTTTTTTTTTTTTTTTTTTTTTTTTTTTTTTTTGTTTTGTTGTGGAGGTGAAGTTTGTAAATAAAACAAACCAAAGGTTTATGGGTTACCTATGCATAGAAGGAGAATCAACTATACGAAAACTTTCTTCTCAAAAAAGAAAAAAACTATACAAAAACTTTGTTAGTTAGAGATTATACATGTTTAACATCTTCTAAAATTTCAAAATTTCAAAAAAAAAAAAAAATCAAATATTTGGGATATCACAATAATTTTTACACATTATGATGTGAATATTTTTAAAGTTTACGGCTTTTTTTTTTTTTTTTTTTGTTTGAGAAGGTAAAGTTTACAGCTTAAATAGCTTAAAAACCCATTAAATAGAAATATATATATAATAGAACACTCTAATGATATAGAGCACTATCATCAGGTGTGTCAAATGCCAAATATTTGGCATTTGACACACCAAACACTAAAAATCAACCACCATTAGATATCTCAAATCTTAAAATTTTTAACACACGCTACAAGATCTTGTCTCATATTTGAGACGGTGCGGACAAATGTGCCAACATTTTTACTATTATTTTATATGCTTTTTCTCTCTCCTCCCCCCCACATATCTCTCTCTCCGCCTGGTTCTCTCTCTCCGTCTGGTTCTCTTTCTCAACTCTCATCTCTGTCTAGCCCTCTCTGTTGCTCTTTCACAGCCACGCCGATCTCACCACAGTGACCACCACGCCGCGCCGCCGAGCTTCGTGCCATCCACCACATCACACCACGTCGCGCCGTCGAGCTTGCCATACCGTTGAGCTTGCCGTACCATCCGCCACGCCACGCCATGCCACACCGCCGAGCTTGTCGTGCAATCCACCCCCACGCCGCCGATCTCTCACAGTGTGAGACATTTCTTATCTTTTGTTTTCTGATGGTGGGTTTTTTTTTTTGGTTGCCGTGGGTTTTATTGCTGTGGCTATTGGTTGATTTTCATGGGTTGTGGTGGTGGCTTTTTTTGTTGTTGCCGGTAGGTTGTGAGGTTCAGACTTATCTAGAGGGATTGGAGGTTGGATTTGTTTGATTTGGGATGGCTTTCGGGGTTGTGAATGTGCCGGGTTGTGGGTTAGTTGTGGCAGTGGTATTGTAATTTGGTGGTTGTGGTGGCTGTTGGTGTTGTTGGTGTGGCCGTGGTTGTTGAGGCCATGGTGGTTGTTGGTGGCCGTTGTTGCGGCATTGGTGGCTATGTCGTTGTTGCTGTTGTTGATGAGTGGAGTTAATATATTATTTTAATGTGGTGTAAATATTATTTTAATGTATAGAATTGAAGTATAGAACATCCGATAAATGGTAGATTGTAAAATGATGTACTAAAATGATAAAGTAGGATTTTGATGTGTCAAAATGACATTTTTTATGAGAGAGCTGATGAGAATGCTCTTAGCTTCTCCCTTTCATGCTAAATTGAAAATTGCAGAAGATACTGTGTGCAAAAGTCATTGTAGTAATGATCAAACTTTAATCAACGGGGTAGACTTTGGCATCTAGCGACCATACAGCCATTTAATGCCATTGAATTGTTTTATTGATATAAAAGCAAAAACTTTATTTTTTTGGATTTAGGTACAATTATTTAAATGCAATGGTATACTTTAAAAATTTTGGTTAAATTCAAACACATAACTATATATACAATACAAATAATTTATCATTTTTAATAATAATTAAATTTAATATATTTAAATTTAGTATAAAAAAAAAGTTAAAATAATCACTTGAAAAACTTAAACTAAATATTGTTGTTGTTTTTTTTTTTTTTTTTTTGAAAGCAAACTAAATATTGTTTTTGAGTGTACACATATGATGAAATTGAAGAAAAGGTAAAAGTCACTTCCTACCTAAAAGATTGGAATGTCATGCTGTGTGTGCTTATGGATAAAATAGGTATTTTTGCCGGCCACTACAAGATGCGTTGGTGAGTGCAGCAGATAGCGTAATGCATATGCTAATATTGCTATATTTTTGTTTTGGATAGAGTTTCCTTCCCTTTGACTTAAGAGTATTTTTTTTTTCAATTTCATTTATTACGTGATTGAAGGAAGCACAGGTGTTCCACAAGTCGAGTGACAACAATGCAGGGCCGGCTTTATACTTTTTAGAGAAATCAAAATTGGTGGGCCTTTTACATTTAAATATTAAAAAAATTATTTATTTAATATTCTCATAAATAAAATTATATGAAATATATATTTTTTGATGAGAAAATTATATGAAATATATATATATATTTTTTTGGTCAGTAATGGAATTTTCATTAAACTTAATAATTAATAAGTCTATTACATCGTAGACTAGCTTTGTCGGAAGCTATTATACTTTCCACCACAAAGGTGGATACAAAAGATAACAAAAGAGTCTACACTTTGCTAGCACCAAGCTTGCCAATGCATCAAAGACATTGGTTGGCCTCCCTATATATGTGAACTATCCGCTTGCTTTGGGGATCTCGCTCAAAGGAGTTCCCCGCAATCGCTTAGTAATGGTTCCATTAACAAGTTGGCGATATTATTATTCATCAACAAAACAACACTCAATGCATCCATCTCAATAATTAGATTATTAAGACCCATCTTCTTGGCTAATAGAAGCCCATCTCATAAAGCCCACAATTCTGCCATACAACTATTGGAGCACCCAAGAGGCCTCGCATAGCCTTTCAACCATTGCCCATCATGATCTTTGATGACACCACCACCACCAAAGACGTCCAAAGTGCTCCCAATAGCGCATCCATCTGTGTTTAGCTTCGCCCATCCCATTGGAGGCTTCTCCCAACCCGCTTCAATAACAATTTTAGCTTTAGGCAGCTTGGCATTCCTTCCAACAGAGAAAAATTCAGCACTATCTTTAATGCTCTTCTTGTAATATGACCGCTCCAACTTGCCTGTCTTGAAAACGTAATTATTTCTATGCAGCCATAAATTCCACACTCCTATGGGAAACAACATTTTCCAAGGGATACCCATCCACCTAGATATAATATCTGATTTGCAATTTACTTCGAGCCATTCACCAATGGATAAGTTGAAATTCTCCCTCAAGCGGATCGGGAAATGAAGTTGCTGCCAATAGTCCTTAGCAAACTCGCAGCCCCCTCAAGTGTGATCAATTGATTCATTGCTTCGGTGACACAAACCGCAGCGATATCAAGACTCAGGCCCCTCAACCCCAAAACTTCTCCGTTAGGCACATTGTTATGTAAGCAAAGCTAAAGAAAAAATTGAATCTTAGGAAGAGCTTCAACCTTCCACACCCACTCCACCGAAACCGCATCAAGCTTCAAAGGATTAAGCCCTTTAGCCAACAAATACGCAGACTTCAAGGAGAAAATCCATTCTTGGAGTAGGCCCATTGGAGCGAGTCCTCTGCCTCATTATTACAAGACAGTGGAGTTGCTTTAATGGCATTGAGGATATTGTCGGGTAAATCAAAGGATAAGCAATCATCTTGCCATTCATGATTATGATCAACACATTGCTTTACAGTGATGAGCTCTTCCTCACGAAACAATGGCCCTTTGATGAGAGATCTCGGCGTGCCCATTGGGAGCCAAAAGTCAGTCCAAACCTTCACTGTTTCACCATTCTTCACTGACCACTTCAGCCCTTTAACATATATTGGACCACCCCTCTTACAAGCCGCCCAAAAACTAGAGCATGGGAGCTTTCTTCCTTCATCACCAATCTGCTGTGTTGAAAGATACTTGGCCACAAGCATTTTTGCCCATGGAGCCTCCTTTTCACAAGCTAATCTCCAACAAAGCTTTGCAAGAATGGCATTATTTCTTTCCTTCATTTTATGCAACCCCAACCTGCCAAGCTCTTTAGGGAGAGTTGCCTTATCCCAGCATACCAAGTGCATCCTCCTTTTTTCTTCTGTTGATTCCCACAAAAAGTCCCTTATAAGCTTATCTACTTGATCACAAACCTTAACAGGTAAGGCTTGGCATTGCATGTAGTACTCTGCCACAGGAGCTACTGCAGACTTAATAAGCACCATTCTACCAGCCCTTGACAATAAATTTGCCCTCCATCCAGCCAGTTTGCTCTGTATTTTATTAACCACAAAATTGTACGCACTACCAATTCTACCTTGATGAATAATGGGAAAACCAAGGTATTTTCCTAGGTTGGTGGTTGCGACAATCCCAAGTCTCCTACAAATGCTCCTCCTTCTCCTACAAGCCACATTAGGAGAAAATAAAATCTTTGATTTGATCAGATTCACCTTCCGCCCAACAAGATTGCAGAAATTATCCAACACTTCAATGATAGCTTCACAATTTTTTTCTCACAACCTTAGCAAAAAGCATCAAATCGTCAACGAAGAAAACATGGGAGAAGCTCGACCCACTTCTTGATGCCTTAACCATATCCCATCTCTTATCCTCGCACATACTAGTGATTTGGGCCCCAAGAAATTCCATGCATAGAAGAAATAAATAGGGAGATATAGGGTCTCCCTGCCTTATTCCTCTCGAGGGTTGAAAGGAGTCCAGCTTACCTCCGTTGAACAAAATGGAAGTGGTAGTAGTAGACACGCAGCACATGATCAAATTTATCAACATCTCCGGAAACCCAAAATACTCCAACACTATTTTGATAAATGACCACTCTAGGCGATCATAAGCCTTCTCCGGATCAACCTTTATAACCATATATCCCGTCCTTCCCTTTCTCTTTCTAAGAGAATAAATTAATTCTTGGGTAATTATTACATTATTCGTGCCCCTTCTCCCTTTAAGGAAGGCAGTCTGCATTGGGGAAATTAAGGATGGCAGCGGTGGTCGAATCCTCAAAACAATGATCTTTGAAATGACCTTGTATATTGTGTTGCATAAACTTATGTGTCTGTAATGACCGACCGTCTCAGGACCAGGTTGTTTAGGGATTAGGGCAACAAGGGTCTGGTTTAGATACTCGGGAACCTTTTGCCTTATGAATACTTCCTTAATCTCTCTTTTCACCGAATCCCCAACCACCAACCAAAATCTTTGAAAGAAGCTAGCATGGAGCCCATCAATACCAGGAGCTTTGTAAGGCTTCATAGATTTTAGGGCATTCCATATTTCCCCATCCGAAGGAATGTTGGTCAAGCTACCAACTTCCTCTTGACTAAGCTTAGCACACCAATCCGAGCTCCATTGCGGAGTATTAGGACAGAAAACTTGCTTTGACTTATAAAGCTTCTTGAAACTTGAGTTGAAAATTTCTTTAACTTCCTCTAGATTACGGCACCATTCACCCTCACCGTTTTGAACACAGGTGATTCTATTCTTACTTCTCCTATTGAGCGCAGAAATATGAAAGTATGCTGTATTTCTCTCCCCCGATATTATCCAATTGGTCCTGGATTTCATAGCCCAAAGCTCATCTTTAAGTTCAAGAATTAAATTGTACTCCTCCGACAACTGCTTTTAAAGATTAATTAAAAAACTATAAGGGCAGTGAGCTATTGCTCTTTGCGTACCCAACAGATCTCGCTTGAGAATCTTCTTTTTCCTTATGAAAACATTACCAAAGACCTCTCTATTCCATCTTTGAGCTTTGGTTTTAAAATTAGAAATAGCTTCAGAAAGATCACCCTTTCTATCCGCCCAAGCATCCCTCACCACCGCCGAAAAATCACTATGACTCACCCAAATAGACTGAAATCTAAATGGCATGTCAGCATTAGAACCCAAAAAAGGATTTAAGTTCAATAATAGAGGACAATGATCTGAGTTAATTCTAGCTAAATGAGTTACATTAGCTTCCTGATAAAAATTCTTCCAACCCGGATTAACCCAAAGACTGTCTAGCCTGCATTAAATTAAATTATCCAACTCCCTCTTGTTAGTCCAGGTATATATAAGACCTGTATAACCAAGGTCCATCATTCTGCATTCATCCATACACTCCTTTATAGCTCTAACCCTTCTCTGGCAAATCGGGTTCCCCCCATACTTCTCTTCAGCAGACAAAACTTCATTAAAATCACCCATGAGTGCCCAAGGCAGGTCATGCATATTTGCTAATATCCTAAGATTATTCCACAGAATGAAACGTTCTTCAAATCTAGGACTGGCATAAATAGCACTAATTAACCAGCTAAAAGATTGAGATCTTACCCGAATTAGCGCATGAATCTCTTGCTCGATGAGCTGCCAAGACTTCAACATGCATCAAGTCAGATCGCCATAGCATCCAAATTCCTCCAAATAACCCAATTGTATCTGCCACTGCATACCCATCAAAAGGCAGAGCCTCAATAATCTCATCAGCCCTTGCACCACTCATTCTAGTTTCCGTGATCACCATGAGTATTGGTGAATGCCAATCCACCAAATCCATAACCGTTTTTCTGAATTGGGGTTTCATAGCCCCTCTGTAGTTCCAAATCAGAATATTCATAGTTTTAGAAGAAGAAGAGGAAACGCCGAACTCGGACAAAGAAGAAGAGTCTTCGGTGTCTCTGGACCTCCATAACTCCAACAACTCATTCCTCGACTCCCAAATCCCTCGGAATAGAGTCACCGAATGCTTTATTATCCCTATCTCTTCCCGAGTAGCCTTGATTAGTAACGTACCATTCATCTCTGGTTTGGCAAATTGGATCATTTTCACCTTGTGTAGATTGCCCATCAACGAGCATTCCACCGGAATGGTTAACAATTTCTTCCTTATTGTGACTTTTGACTCTGTCCACCCCACTTCCGCTTCCGACATAAATTTTTCCGAGTTCTGCATGTCCGATCCTGTGGGCGATGACCTTGAGCTTGTCACCGGAGGCACCGACACTGGAGGTCGATCCGTCAAGAACCTCCACCACAGGTTTGGAGTCATGATCCATGCTTCGTCTTTCATCGGCAGATACCTCGGTTGCCTGCTTCTCTCCGTTAACGGGAACATATTCTTCCACGCCACCATCAGATCGTGCTCGAACCAACCCCATACCTCTGTTGGATCTTGCTTTATCCAATGAATTGTCTCTTCCCCCATTGGAATCACCTTTCCCTTGTAAAAAATCGCCCATTTCCCTTTGTCTTCCATCGCTGCTACCGAAAAGCTCGAGATCTGAGCTCTCTTTTATGTCATTTGGGTTAGCTTTATTGTTGAATGGGCTAGAAAAACAAAATGGGCCTAGCTCGTTTTCTCCGTTAACGGGAACATATTCTTCCACGCCACCATCGGATCGTGCTCGAACCAGCCCCATACCTCTGTTGGATCTTGCTTTATCCAATGAATTGTCTCTTCCCCCACTGGAATCACCTTTCCCTTGTAAAAAATCGCCCATTTCCCTTTGTCTTCCATCGCTGCTACCAGAAAGCTCGGATCTGAGCTCTCTTTTATGTCATTTAGGTTAGCTTTATTGTTGAATGGGCTAGAAAAACAAAATGGGCCTAGCTCTGCCTCATACCCAAACACAAATACTCCACTACTCTTGCTCTGGCCCACCACATTGGACTGCATCCCAACAATATTAGTTACTTTACTGTTCGAATTGGCGCGTACACCCTTTTCCTTGGTACCCTTCCCAATTTTTGGTTGGCTTTGACTAGACATAGCCATCACATTGGTCCCTTTCTCCGATACAGCAAATTGCGTGTGTAGAGCTTTTCTCTTGCCACTCCTTCCATACTGGCTCGCCACTCTAGACTTGGCAGCTGTAGCAGAGGACGTTTCTGCGTCACCGAACGTCAGCCATATGGTTCATCTCCGGTGAGTTTTGCAATCTTTGGTTTTGTTCTACTATTCACTTTTTTCCTGCTAACCACCATCCATTCCCCATAGTCTTCCGGGGGTTTATCCTTTTCCTTATCCTTCAACCCATCTTCCTCCTGGGTAGTTGGCGTCTCATTGTGCACTTCACACTGGTCCTTACTTCGCTCCTTGTATTGTTCCCTAACAATGAACGGACATGCTTCAAATTTATGCCCAATCCTACCACACGAAAAGCAAAGGGCATTAATACCCTCATAGAGCACACATTGTTCAATCTTGCCAATATATATCTTCCTTACCAAAGGCTTGTCCAAGTTCACTTGAACACATAGTCTAGCAAACCTACCTCGCTCCCAATTAGCTGTGTGTGAATCAATTCTGAGGACTGGGCCAATGGCTCTCCCTATTTTTTTAAGAGCACTCGGTTCATAGAACTCCATGGGCAGCTCGGGTAACCTTATCCAAACTGCTACCGATGAGAGGGTTGCCATGGAGGCCTTGAACTTTGGCTCCCACTGTCTGATAGCAAGAAATTGTTGACCAATAAACCAGGGACCCCCTTTAAGGATAGAATCAACATCTTCCACTAATTCGAACTTCACAAGATAATAATCATATCCCAAATCTATGCAGTCCATGCCACCACACGGACTCCACATTTTCCGCACCCTCTCAACAAGGAAAGAAAAAGCCATTCTCTTCCCAAAAGTTTTGATGATAAGTGCTTTTTGCCAAGGAGCTCTCATGCGCATCTTCTCTTCCTTTGAAAATCCAACTCTAATGTTTCCATCCTGATCGCTATCCTCTTCGTTATCAGATTCCACGTCTTCTTGCATAGAGCAATCAAAGCCAAAAGCTTGCGCAAATGCTCTAGGAATTGCACCCACCAACTTATCCTTATAGCTCTCCACATTGTTTCCCTTATCATTCTCTCTCATTCCATCAACACGATGGCTATCCTTAAACTTCTTGGTACTGTGAGCAAGGGTATCCTCTTCTTCATCCGATCGCTTGAGTCTTTCTCTCTCCATGACCCCAAAACTATCTCTGCCTTTTGTTTTCAAAATTATATGAAATATAAACATAGAGAAACAGACCTAAATCATAATAAAATAAATAAATAAAAATGACAAAATCAAAGAGCATAAAAAGGTTGAAAGGTACTATCCTTCTACAGCAACATACATCTATTCAATATTATTGAATTGTCATGTCTGATTGTTTTACATGGATAAAGCAAGCATTCTTAAATAAACAGCTTCCTTCTACATAAATTTATAGAATCCAACTCTCTTAAATGCGAAAGAAGACTTCAAAAGTTAGAGGCAGAGCATTTTAGAGGCAAACTTGAAGAAAGCGAAAAAAGAAGACTACACAAAAATACTAAGGCTTGAGATTGATTTGTTTTGCCTTTGATTTTATTTTTTTCTTTGCTTGTTGATAAAAAAGAGAAAGAGAGATTTTTCAGCCGTGAGAGTTTATTTTTGTTTTTTATAGGCGCTATGACTGAGAGATTATGAATTATGGAACTCCTACTCAATGAGAAATAGTTAGGCGATTATATTAAAAAAAAAGTATTTTAAACATTTATTTATTAGGATGTTGAAGTTTACTAATTACATTCATTGCTATATCAATTGTAAAAGTTTTGTTCTAAAATTTTATAATAAATTTAGCATTTTTATTTTTTATTTGGATCTATATATAGATAGTTAAAAAAAAAAAAAAAAAAAAAAAAAAAAAAAAAAAAAAAAACCTATTAGTCAAAATTTGGGGCTTTTAGGCAATTGCATCACTTGCATCTAGGGTAGAGCTACAAACTCAAGATCCATTTATTTAGAAAATTAAATATATGTAATTGGGGTTCTATGTGATTATTTATAAACTCAAGATCCATCTAATAAATATCCAATGTGGGACACAACATACACTTACACAATGCACATTTAAACAACTAAATCGGTAGACATCGTTTTAGAATCACACTGACTTTGATTTTTAAAATATTAAAAACGACATGTTGTACAGTTCTAAACTCTAAAGTCTAGAGACAGAAATGTCGTTATCCTTGTGGAAAACCTCTTTGATTTGGAAAATTTGATTCAAATGTAGAATCAGTGTAGCAAAACCAAAGTGATAGCAAAAATGCTTGTATGATTTCTCAACTTTTATGAGTTATGACAACTATTCAACAGTTAATAGTAAGCTGATGTTTTTTGGTGATGACTGACATTGTTTAGCGGAGGGGAAGGGAGAATATGGGACAAAGAAAAAAAGAAAAAGAAAAATTAATATATAATATTTTAATAAAATATAGCATAGAATACATAATTGATATTGGAGCTTTGAAAAAGTTGTTGTGCAAATATAAAAAGTAAGTTTTTTATGCTAAAATAGACAATAATTTTTACATAAACTAATGTGAATGTTTTTAAATTTTACGGCTGTGAATATTTTTAAAAATATCTAATGATATTAGATTCTCCATTTCATGCTAAATTAAAAATTGCAGAAAACAATGTGTGCAAAAGTCATTGTAGTAATGATCAAACTTTAATAAATGGAGTAGACTTTGGCATCTAGCCATCCTACAGCCATTTAATGCCATTGAATTAAAAGTCACTTCCTGCCTAAAAGATTGGAATGTAATGTTGTGTGTCCTTATGAATAAAATAGGGATTGAATTTTAAATTTTTTTTTTTTTCATTTCTGTTATTACGTGATTGAAGGAAGCACAGGCGTTCCACAAGTCAAGTGACAAGAATGATAATGACCTTTTAGCCTCTAGAAGTATACCACATCTAGTTTTTAATTTTTAATATTATAATTTTTTTAAATATTGTATTTGTGGGAATGCCCAAGCTAGGGGAAATTAGTTGTACGTGATTATTTATAAACTCAAGGTACATTTAATAAATTAATTAATATGTAATAGGAGTTCCATGTGATTATTTATAAAATCAATATTCATTTAATAAATATCTAATGTGGGACACAATACACACTTGCACAATGCACATTTAAACAATTCAATCGACTCAAATTAGCACAATTTGAGTTATTACATTGTCACTTAGTAGATTGTAGGAAATTTCCAGTAAACTAATTTGGTAGACGTCGTTTTAGAATCACATTGACTTTGGTTTTCAAAATATTAAAAACCACATGTTGTATAGTTCTAGACTCTAGAGTCTAGAGACCGAAAGGTCATTATCTTTGTGGAAAACCTCTTTGATTTAGAAAATTAGCTGATATCCCGCGTGATGCGTGGTACATTTTCAAAAATTTTATGAGAAAATTATCTTTAACTCATCGGGTTCATCAATACTATTATATTTAGCTACTATAGTCAAAAGTAATAAACGAAATTTGCTAGTAAAATTGAATTTAAACTAAACCATAGTCTCTAGTCATATTTTCAATTCCAAAACTGGGTATACTTTGTTATACAATGTAAGAAGGGGATGGAGACAAATAAATTTACAATGTTTGAGAATTATAGACATCAACATAAAAGAAAAGAAGTACCACCATCCATGATGTTTATTAATTAGAAATAATATATATCTACTCATTACAATTCAACCCATTACCCATGATGTTTACAATGAATAAATAAATACATCAATTTTCCTCTTTTTCATTTTTTACATAGTTACATTTGGTTATCTTAAGAATGTAAGATGTAAACAAATTGAAGGGATAAAACACAATTACAAAATAAAAAGGGTAAATTGCAAATTACACCCCTAAAGTTGGGGGTGATTGGATTTTACACCTTGAAATTTCAAAATTTGGATTTTATCCCCTAAAGTTTTGGGTGTTTGGATTTTACACCATAACGTTACAGAACTTGGATTTTATCTCCTAAAGTTTAGGGTTGTTTGGATTTTACACCCTTAAATTCTAAAACTTTAGGGTATTAGTCCAAATACCTCAAAACTTTAAGGAGTAAAATCCAAATTCTGAAACTTCAAGGCGTAAAATCCAATCACCACCAAACTTTAGGGGTGTAATTTTCAATTTACCTAAATAAAAATTGTAAAACATGAAATGAAGAATATGCCTAGCAATTGAAAAGTTGAAACTTGTAGAGATTTATAAATGCCAATCACCCTTTCTCATCACAGGCAAACCAAATCCTAACCAACCCACCAAAAATATATTAGTCACAAACCATTAACATTGACATGGAATAGTTGAAGAATGTTGTAAAAATGAAAGAAATGAAAGGAAAAATTGGCATCTCAAAGGGAAATTTCCATTATGCTGATACATTGGTGATTTTTGCAAAGGAAAGGAGAGAGAACAATTGGATACGCTTGGATTCCTTACTATTACCCTTGTCATTGCTTGTGATTAATCATGCAAAGCTAGAAATCATATTGACAAATTTAAAATTTTAAAAAGGAAAAAAAAATATATAAAAAGGAGAAACTTAAAAAGAAAAAAAGAAGTGATGGTAGAGGCCAAAAGGATATATGACCTTTTAACCTCTAGAAGTATACCACATCTAGTTTTTAATTTTATTTTTTTAAGTTTATAATATACATATATATATATATATATTTTTTTTTTTTTTTTTTTAAATATTGTATTTGTACTGGGACAAAAGGATTATACATGACCTTTTAACCTCTAGAAGTATAATACATTTAGTTTTTATTAGTATTTTTTTTTAAAGTTTATAATATATATTATATATAATAAAAGTTGGGTTTAGACGTCGTGATTGTGCCACGTGGTTTCACCAAATTGCAGAAATTATATTAAATTTTTAGATTTTTAAAGAACTAAAAAAGAATATTATACTACCAAGACTCTAATTTATTCTTATCATTAAATAAAATTAGATTTACGACTACAAGGACTCTAATTTATTCTTATTATTAAATAAAATTAGATTACCATTATTTTTTATTTGTTAGGTCAATATACGGAATGGATATTAGAATGAACAAAAATATTAAATAATGTAAATAGAAATTGGTATTAATCTTTTGTTTTTTTCACTTTTTTATTCTATCTTATAGCTTCTTCTTCTTCTTCTTCTTCTTCTTCTCTCTCTCTCTCTCTCTCTCTCTCTTTTTTTTTTTTTTTTTTTTTTTCTTTTTATGTTTTGTCACCATAAATCTCCGGATGATCTTAATTTTCCAAGTGTATAAACTCTAGATGATGTTAATCTTCTTCTTTTTTTCACACAATCTTAATCTTCTGAGGAGAAAGAAAGAGGATAGATTAAGTTTGGAGTCCAAAAAAGAGAAACTACTTGATTCCCTATGAAAATGAATTATACTTCTTCTCCACTAATTGGATAACAAATATCCAATATTCCAATCCTATACTCTACTTTAATTTGGAAGATTATAAATTGTAGTTTAGATTTTCTAAACACATTGAGCAATTCAACTACAAAGCATTTAAAAAAAAAAAACTACGAAACCGAAAGATCCCAACCCTAAAGACATTTTTATAGTTTAATTGTTTCTCCATACCTTGAGAATTCTATAAATGTTGTCTGTTGAAAGTCCTACTCCATATTATCATTAGTATTTCATTGGTTATCTTCATCCTTCTCTTTTTTCTTCCTCTCTAAACCTCATGTGTAGACTACATGATTTTTTTAATATTATTTTTAAGTAATTGTTTTGTTTTATCTGCTAATTTATTTACTTTTTTTTTTGAGAAACTGCTAATTTTTTTACTTAGAATTCAATCTACTAATTTTTTTTGTTTTTGTTTTTACATTATGGTTACAAAAGATTATGGAGAAAAATCATTGAATGTGATTGAGGAAGAAGACAGGCTTCCCTTACAAGCATAACATCAGCAATTTTGTAGCAATACTCACACTCGAAAAAAGCCTCAAACTTATCCGGTAAACAAAACCATTAAATGGATTTGTTTTCAAATATTAATCTCTCTTTGTCTCTATATTTAATCTCGAAATAAGTATTGTGGGGCCTGAAATTTGGAATCCCGGCCCACTTCACATTAATGACCCAAAGCCCAAGCCGAGGAGCCCTACTGCCGAGGAGGTATGAGGAGAACCCCTTGATGGCCCAATAATACAACCAAGGACAAGCTCACGCTCAACGCCTCACAAAGCGCCTGAAGAAAAGAACAAACTCAGTACAAGAGCAATACAAGCTAGAAAGCTGCCAACACCATAACGTGGAGCCCAAAGACTGACAAACCCATACCCCATACCATACTATCCAGCTTTTTCCCAACCACTCTGACGTGAAGATTGATAGGACGAGTAACTGCCCCAAACAAGGAGAAACTGACACGTAGATGAAGAAGGGAAATCGAATACTAGTATAAAAGAAGGAGGAAGGAAGAAAAAGGGAGAGGGTGAGAATGTGATGCTCCTCGGACTAATTCCGAGGAGTCAGACCTCTCTAACTACATTGATGCAAGGCTCAGCTATGCAGTCCAAACTCATCTTTGTATGATCGCTCACGAAACCGGGACTAGACCGAAACCCAACGCCTAAAGGCAGGCCTTTCCAAACCCACTCTCTACAAATCATATTGTTCGGGCCCTTTACACATGAGCCCAACGTCAACCTTGGGTCGTTAAAAATCGTGTCCCTACAAGTATTGAACACACCCAAGAAAATATTATTTGCACACCACAAGGTTATCAAAGTTTATACTTTATAATGCTTAAACTATCACAATTTTTTTCTCTTTCACAAGGTATGAATTTAATTTTTTTAACCTTATTAAGATAATATGATATACATTTTTGATGTATAGCCTAATTCTAGATTTAATCACATCATTGTGATTTTTGAATATATATATATATATATATATATATTATTCATTTACTCAATATTTCTCAAATTAATTATATGGTATATAAGTTGATGAGTAAAATCATGCAACGCATGGGACTTTAACTAATCATATACTATATAATAAAAGTTGGGCTAGAAGTTGTGGTTGTGCCAAGTGGCTGCACAAAATTGAAGAAAAATCAAAGAATTTTTTAAAATAAAAATAAAAAAGAAATATTATGTATATCACTATATCCTATTATAATTAGGATTTCTAATTAATGCGTTTGTTGTTATCCCATGAAAAAAATGGAATAAAAAAGGTCATATTTTTATGGATAGAATGAAAAAAAATGTTGATATCAACATAATGTAAAAAAAAATAATAATAATAAATAAAAATAAAAACACTTGAATGATGCCATAAGGATATAAGATAGAGTTTTTTTTTTTTTTTAAAAGAATATATATTGTTATGGTCCCATTTGACGTAAAATTTAAATCCTATTGAAAATAGAATTGTTAATCAATGTGTTATATTACCAAACTAAAAATAAAAAATAAAGGTCATATGAAATTATGAATTAAAAAAAAAAACGTGATTGATATGTAAGGAAATAGAATATGATTTTTTTTTAATTACCTAATTATCAAATGTAGAAATTTAAAAACAAAATAAAATAAATACACAAAGAACAAAACTAATTTATCCTAAGAAGTGATAAAACAATAGAAGAAAGGTTGATAAGAACAAATAATATGTTATATTTATCTAAAAAATAATTGTAATTAAAATTTAAAAAAAAAATAAAAACCACAAAGAAGAAGAAGTTGTTATCAACATAACTTTATCCAAAGAAGTTATAAAGCAACTAAAGAAAAGTACAACTAATTTGTAATAATCTTTTGCAAAAAAATTGTACGGTTTCTCCCTCTTAAAATTCTATATCAATCATCATGAAAGGTAGGTACAATCTAGATGCAATTTGTAACATTAAGAAGGAAAGGTAAGGAAATTTGTGTTATTAATATGTTCGATCTATCATCCTATCATAATCTCAGTCCAACAACAAACAAGGGAAGTTAGTAATTCTTATACTTTTTTTTTTTAATAGGAATTGAAAGCTAATTCTTAGTACTTTTGAAATAGTGTTGTTTTGTATAATCTATATTTAATATCAAAATATAAATTTTTAATTTATATATGATTTTTTATCAAAAATTTAATTTACATATGACTTTTTTATTAAGCCGTGCATCGTATGGGCATAATACTAGTATATATATATTTTAAAATATTGTATTTGTATGGCATTTATTTTTTAATAGTATTTTTAAAAAAGTTTATAATATGTATATTTTTTAAATATTGTATTTGTATGGGGGCAAACGGCCGATAGTTAAGGGAATGCCGAGCTGCCAAAGAATACAAATTAGTTGGGGTACCCAGGGTCACTAATTGGAGTTTTATATAATTATCTATAAACTCAAGATCCATTTAATTAATAAATATCCAATGTGGGACACAACACATGCTTGCACAATACATATTCAAACCATTAAATCGATAGACGTCATTTTAGAATCACATTGACTTTGGTTTTCAAAATATTAAAAACCACATGTTGTATAGTTCTAAACTCTAGAGTCTAGAGACCGAAAGGTTGTTATCCTTGTGGAAAACCTCCTTGATTCAGTGTAGCTAAAACAAAGTGACAACATAAATGCTTGTATGCTTTCTCAGCATTTATGAGTTATGACAACTATTCAACAGCTAATAGTAAATCTCCAATAATCTTTTGTTTCTTCATGCCATTCCATTCCATGGCCAAATAACACTATTTGTATACCACTGTTTATGAAATATTTAGAAGAATGCCACTCTTTTAAAATTTGAGTTTAAGAAACCTGAGTTCTACATGTAATTGAGTTCACAAAAATCAAGTTCCATAAAAAAATGTGCCATGGTGACATCCGATGATCTGCAATTTATAATTAAAAATGCTACGTGGAACTTGAGTTTATGTTGAGCCAAAAAAGTCAAGTTCTGTTTTTGGTTGAGCCTGAAGTGTGATAACAAAATAGGATTAGGGAGAAAAAGAAGGCAGGGGCCGGAGACCTAGTCAAAGACAAAACTGAGATTTTGATAAACACAAAAAGATACTGTTGGTGAGATCGGCCTTGAGACATAGGAAAGCATACCATGGGTTTGTATGGAAAAAAAAAGGATGATTGCAAGGATGGGAAGAGATGGTTATTTCAACAATTTTAACACAGTAATTACTACTAATTAAATCGCCTTGGCCTTTCTCCCATATATGTGTGTTTTTCAAATAAAAAAAATTAAATCGCCTTGGATTTTTTTTTTTTCTCTTTTTTTTTTCAGCTGTCTACTTGTCCTTGACTAGACTACTACTCAAGTCACGTGCCAACCCAATGTTACGTAGCTCCTTAAATCATCTTCATCTCCCAATCAAACGCAGCTAACTAACGTTTTAGTAGTGTTTCTTTGTATTTCTTTTTTTTTTTCCCTCACTGTCACTCATAAGGATTACTACATCTACAAGGAAGTCAAAGCAATGTCAATATTTGGATCCTTTGACTGGAGATTGGTAAATGCTTAAGTTGCTATGTTCCTATCTATCTCAAATGCTTCCATGAATTCCTATCTTTTGAATTTTTTGCTTGTTGCTTCAACACATTCTTTTTGGATTTAGTAGCATGTTTTAAATGAAGATTAAGTCCCCTGTTCTCGGTCTGCATGATCTCCTACTACACTAATTTTCATTATTGGTGGTTGTCTATGGTTGATTAATATTTTGCTTTCCATATGCAGGTCAAACTATCCATGGGAAAGAAATGGATGGTTATTATTTGAATAATATTATATTGCTTTGGTGTTCAGTTAATTGAAAAAAAAAAAAAAAAGGAAATTTGTTAACCATGTCAGGCTGATTTGGCTTATAGGAGGCTTTTTCTCCTCTCTAAAAGGAGAGTTTCCAAATTGTGCAGTAGCCAGTAGGTACTTGGCTTCTTGCTAGATGTAATTATTTATTGCCATTTCAACCAACAATTTTATTTCAACAATTAGGCATAGTTAGTTGCTTTAGATAACAATATTCGATTAACATTAATCACATGATATATGGGTCATTAGCTATGCATTAAAGTTTTGCTTATATACATTTGTACCATTAAAAAGTTAATTTTGTCAAAGGCTTTGTGACTGAATTGACACTTCCTCATATACAAAGTGTTTGGGGGTCTAGGGGAGAAAGGGTTCGAGTTCGAGAGATAATATCCTGCCTAGTCATTTGCATCATATCTGGCTGACACAAGGGTATCACATCAGCCATGACAGAGTGGCTCAATGATTTGCAGAATCCATAGGCATACTATTGATGTTGCATTAGACCTGTGGCTAGTAAATTCAACAACTGATATAAGGATCCACTGTTAAACAATCTAGCCATGGGAGCAGGATACGCTACTCAGGTTCGAAAATTTGAACTAATAATGGAATGCATTAAGAATGGCGAGATTAAGAATATTTAATGAATCTTGATTATGACTTTAAGTCGGTTGTTGGATTGTAAAGCTAAGTGGTGACTTCATTTTTTTATAATCTGGCTAGCATACTCCCAGACCCAAATTTACGTTCGGGTTACACAAGCTACCCAAAACACCTCATGCTTGGCCCATACGAACCTAATTTAAACAAATAGGATGTTGACTCCATTGGAAATATGATAGTGTTAAGACTTTGAGGTGTCATTTAGCCATTATCAAGTAAAATATAGGTAAAATTAAAGGAAAGCCTGTTTGCACAAACACGCATGTGATTTACCCAATAAGCACTTTAATGTTTTACAAACATACATAATTTTATGGTCAGATTTATGGCTACTTTGCTAGTTCTAACCTTGTCTCCACACCAAGCAAAGCAAATAATAATAATAAGAAGAAGAAGGCATATTTTACTAGTCCTTGGATTGGATGCACCAACCAATAAGGACTTCGCATCCATTTCTCCTAAGCTAACTGAGCCCTATGATCCTAAGAATTTGTCAACCTTAGCATTATTCCCTCTTGACAGAAACTTCATACAAATTGGTGGCTTAACCCCAGCCAGAGCAAAAATAGAAGCAGGCAAAGTCCATATCCCATCCCCACATATTAAACCAGAAGCTACTGCAGGAGCCAGAGCATCTGCCTTGACCTTGTTTATTTTCCCCCACACAAACAAGATTAAGCTTCCAACACACATATCAATGGCAAAATATGATCCTAAATAGAAAGGTATTGCCATTGCCATTGGAACTGGAATGAACCTTGCCCACTTCTTACTCACTAAATCTCTAATCAAATTGATCATAATGGCTCCACCAAAGAACACATAACAGAGTAGAAGGCAGTTCTTTGGCAGACTTGAGAAGCCCTTTACCCCCAGCAAAGCCATGTTGCGGTACACAACAGCATAAGGAGTAGGGTATTGACTTCCAGGTTGCCCAAGGTCATCAAAGGCTTTGTAAAATAGCCAAAACACACAAGGGGAAATCACACAGCCCATTGCTGTGCCGATTATTTGGCTCACAAACATAGAACGGGGTGAAGCCAGCGTCAAGTAGCCAGTCTTGAAATCCTGCATTAGGTCAGAGGCTGTTGAGACAATGTTCATCATTACTCCACAAGCAGCTAGGCCTGCAAGAACTCCACCTTGTGAAGCACCCGCCCATGCTCCAATGATAAAGATGGAAAGCTTTCCATATGTGGATCCAAGGGACCAATCAGTGAGCCCACAACCATACGCATTACAGAAAGCCAATGTGGGTGCGAATATGTAGATGACCAATATGTGATACCATTTGAGTTGGTGAAAGATATGTGGAAGAATGGCCATAGCGATTGCAGCAATAGCAACATAGCCTCCGACGGCAAACAATGTTGGAATTTGATCTTTGAGAAAGAGTTGGGTTCGGCGTTTGTCATCATATGAGAGCGAGAACTTACAAGAGAAGAATGGTCTGCAACAGGGAGACCAGAGCTCGCATCTTTGTACTGGAGCTGATGAGACAAGCCTACGATGGTTTGAGATAGAACCTTGAGAAAATTATACAGACCATCTCCTAGGATCAAGGCTATGGCAATAAATACCTGAATAAAGGGTATAAATTAAGTTTTCAATAAATCAAAAAGCCTCTATGTAGGATGTATTTATCTCTGAGTGGGAATTTACCTTGTAACCTTGAAGACCACTGAAGCTGTCTGAGCTGAGGTCTGCAGGGTACCAGTCTCCCTTTCTATCTCCTATGAGGGGCCACATCAGACCCCAAGAAAGAATCCCTCCAACAAGAAGTGATATATTTATAATATGGGGGCAAATCATTCCTACTCCAACATATGTTGTTGAGAAATCAAAGTAAAATCTGCGGATAATCATGATTTAGAATTAGCCCAAACATTCATAAAGAATAGGGCTTAGTGGAAGCAGAAAACTTACTAATACAATTCATTATTTGCAAAACTAAAATGAAATTCTTATCAAGAGGAAATTGAAGGGTAACTATAGCTGTACTTAGAATCATATGCTTTGAGGCCTAATGAAGGAAAGTTTGCAAATCCACAATTTTCTCCAGCAGTATAGAACCATTGAAAGAAACCCCATAAAAAGCTGATGGTGAAAAATTTTCCCAACTCTCTCACTTGTTTCCTGAAAAAGTAGAATCAATAAAGACAGATTGTAAATTTTCATAGGTCACATTTCACTTGAAGCCGTTAAGTTTCACACTGCCTTACTTTGCTAGCTTGGCTCCTTGAGGAGTCTGGAAGCTGTTGATAAGATGAGCAGTTGCAGTACCACTTGGATACGTCAGTTTGAAGTCTATGATCATAATCTGACACAATCATAAACCAAATCATTGTAAAAAATAACAACTATGACAAAGTTTTCTTGTGTTTGATGAACTTATTTCTGAAGTTATTCTTTTCTTTTCTTTTGTTCCCCATCAATGCAACATGTATTTACCGAAAATGCACAAATATTCTGTATACCTTTCGTAGAGGCACCACTGAGAATAGTCCGAGAAAGCTGACTGCAAAGAGAAAGCCGATCATCCACCCCAAAGATAATTTTTTGATATCAAGAGTATCTGTTGATTGTTTGGCGATACGTTCACTCATTGCAAAGAGGTAATTTCCATAACCTCCTGTTAGTACAAATCAGTCAAAAGAAGGAATTTTCAGTCTACTAGTAAGAGTGGAGTTTGAGAGAAACGTTGTTGTTTCTATAGTATTGATAATAAATTTTGCTCGTCATATGTATAGGGTCATATTTTCATCATGGAACATGTTTAGAAACTTGACATTAATCAACAAAACTTGGAGTCATGGTCCGACACTCCAGTTGCCAGATGATTTTTTGGACAATTTAAACATATCATTGAACAAGAAGAAAAATAGAAGGAAAAAAACTGAGCACTCTGATGCAATGATAGAAAAAGGGATCACCAGTTGCCGCAGGAAAAAAACTGAGCTTAGGCTATATTAAATTTATGCAGAGGAGATGTTTACTAAACTACTAATTAGTGCAGGTTTGTATCCAAAATGGAGCTCAATTTCGTCAAGTCAATGCAAATGAAACTTGCAGGGGAAGTGGGGATTTGATTAAAGGCTTTAACCTCTAATTTTCTAAATTCAACCAAGCCCAAACATTCCCTAAACATTACAGGAAAATCCCATTGGAAGAACTATTACAATGCAAACAATGAAGTTTGGAAATTTGGGCAATTCAAGGAGCTCCGTTACCCACTGAAGTGTCAAGGACACACTACCACTACATGTACTGCTGACCAGCTGGAATGGCGTGGCATGAGACCGCAAAACCATTGTAACAAACCTTATAATGTAGTTGTAGCGAATGAGAGTCCAGCACTTGTAAGGGCTGGACTCCATGAAGACAAAACAACACGAGGAGAAAGTCTATAAAGCTTGTATCATTATTCTATGTAATATAGAGACTTGGAGTATTCTATAGTTTCACTCTACTGCCCCATCTTATTTTTTCACCCCTTTCAGGTTTTCCCAAACATCCCCAGTTTCAAATTTCAGAGCCTGTTTTTTCAACCCAAAAAAAAAAAAAAAAAGGATGGGGTAAACTTTTTTTTCTTGCGCCTTTTGTCCTAACTATTCCGCATCACGCCATTAATCATTCCTAGTCAACCATTTAGGCTCCATCAACCCATTGTGATGCATGGGTAGTTTTTGATAATCAACTAGGCAACTGCCATTGTGCCTATAAGAGCAGTCGCAGTAGTGGGTGCATAATAGAAAAAGGCATAAAATTTACACTGCTTGATTTAAAATAAATCCACATCAAATAGAGTTAAAAGTGTGTAAAATATACACACTTTTTTTTTGATAAACAAATATACACACTTTTAAAAGTGTGTTATTGTAGCTGTCTAAACTAAACCATTATTTGTCCTTCAAAAAAAAAAAAAACTAAACTAAACCATTATTTTATTAATTAATATCCTATTTTTATACTATTATCACAACCTTTATTCTCTCGCTCTCTCTCTCTTTCTCTGTGCAATAGAAAACTAATATATCTCCTTCTCCCTCGTCTTCGTTCTCTCACATCTCAGCTCTCCAATCTCAACTCTCACTCATTACTCTTTCTCTCTATCTCTCTCTCTCTTCGTCTAAACAAAAATCACTCTATTTCCGTCCCTCCCTGTACCTAGATCTGTTTCTTTTGATGGTTGTGAATGACAAGATTTGTAAGAACAAAGGAGGCTTCTTTGATTTTCTCCATGGTATTTGGTGTTTCATGGTGTTGTTGTTCTAGTGAGATAGACTTTTGTGATTGTGCAAATTGTTGTTGTGGGTAAAGGAGAAGTTGGGGTGTCGTTGCGAGGGAAGAGAGGGATTTTTTGTCTTTTAGCGATTGGAGTGGAGGAAGGTTGATTTGGATAGGGATTTTATAGAGACATTGGAGTAGAAGAGGTTGATTTGAAAGAAAATGTCCATGCAAAAATTTTGAGCGAAAATTAATGTGATTTGGGTGAGATTTGTGGATTTGATTTGGGTTTTTTTTTTTGTAGTTAGATTTGGGTATGAGTATTTGACATTTGAGAAGTTTGTGGGTTTGGTGAGGATCTACTAGTAGCAATAGAATCATAATTCGATTTTGTTAAGTTTGAGGGTTTGTTTTAGTTTTGCTTTGATATTTCTAACTTACGTTTGTTTTCTAAGAAATTTTTAAATTTTTTTATAGGAATCTTTGGATGATAATGTTTTGTTTTGGTGTTGCTTTTCTGCGTTTTCCTACTTGTTTGGCTTCAAAACTTGCTGGAAATTGTGGTTGATATGGGCGGAGTGTGTCTGTAGATTGGGGATGGTGGTTTTGGGAGAGAGAGAGAGATGATTTAGGAGAATAATAAAATATTGGTAAAGAAATAATATTTTAATGAAATTTACTATAAAATAGATAATCTGATGTAGGGATTTTGAAAATTATGTGTAAAATAGAAAAAAAAAAAAAAAAAAAAAAAGTAAGTTCTTATATTAAAGTAGATATGTTTTTTTTTACAAATGCTAATGTGAATGCTTTAATCCAAACCTTAATCAAACTACCTGAATGTCATACAAGTATATTTTGGTTATTTTCCTTTTGCTTCTGAGAGTATTTTGGACATTCTAAGGACATTTGGTCATTTTAGTGGTATCAAATATATTTTGGTGGTTTTGGAGTGTATTTTGATCATTTTGGACATTTTAAGAGTATTTTTGACATTTTTTGAGGTGTAAGGGTAATCTTGTAATATTGAGGTGTTTGGACTATTTTCAATTGATTCATTATTTTTAAATTACTAATTATTGCTAATAATGTTATAACCAAGTATAGAATGTTACAGTTTTGAATATGATGGGAATGTGACTAACGAACTAAACACAATAACTTTATATTATATAGCTAGAATGTAATTACATGAATTAAAGATTACAAGAATCTAACATTATGCGAGCCAAATGTGCCCTCAAGTCTTTTAGTGTTTTTTTTTTTTTTATTATATAAAAAAATTATTTCAAAGATATTATTGTAGCAATTTTGCAAAAAAATGACATTATCTAGGACAGTGTTTGGCTTCAAACATGTTTGAAGCCTTGAGTTCTAATTATTAATAAGAAGATGACACTTGTACTTGTTATGTACAATGAATATGATTTACTTAACCCAATTAACCAAGTAAGTCATATGCATTGCATATAACAAAATACATGCATGTTATCTTCTTATTGATGGTTGGTTCTTAGAGCATCTCCAATAGCTTAGGTAAAAGCAAAATAATCTTTATAATAGAGAATGAGACCCAAAAAATGGTCTCCAATGGATTCTCTAAATCATGATTTTTATTTTTTTCTCATGATTAGTAGCACATCAAATCTAATGGGTTACTATACATTAGCAAAAGAATAAAACTAAATAAAAAATTAGCAAAGAAAGGAGTGGGGATGGGGTATGGAAATATGTGTGTTAAAAAATGAATAAATAATGAATGAAGAAATAATATTTAAATGAGATAGAGAAATGATAGAGAATCTATTGGAAGATATATTTGAAAAAGTAGATATGTAAAAGGTAAAAGTTACTATTTGACGGGAATGACGATTCTACATCCCACTGACGATGATAACATTACTGACGGGAGAATCATCCAGGACGAAGTGACCGAAAACAACGGAAGCCATCATCACCGACGAGGCAGAGAGTTATTCAATGCGATCAATCAATGATCCGAGCGATTTACCAAATCAACCAAGAAGACCGTTGGAAGGCCTATTAAAAGTCTCATTATCGGCCAGGTGCGTTACAAAAGAAAGCATTAACAGCCTCAACGGCTAGCCCTTATGGGCTCGGGTATAAAACTCTCACACAACCAACAGAGAAAGAGAGATGCAAAAACACTCAGAAACTATCTATTATTTTCTTTATTGTGCTTAATCGTGATCCTAACTTTGGCATCGGAGGCTTTGTGGCGGGCGCCACACCGGTGTCCCTCGTCGTGCCAACCCACATATCCCACGGGTGATTCCATCTGTTCATTCACCGACGGATTTGTGTTCCATCGCTTTGGCGCCGTCTGTGGGAACGAGTTTTGATTTATATTCGAGAACGTAGTTTCCATCAATTCACCACATCCGGATGGAATCCAACCCAGATTCAACGGTCTTGGCCCAAAGAAGTTCAAGCCCTGGCAGCCACCATTGAGGAACTCACCAGGCGAGAACCAGGAAATGAAGTCTGCGACTCAAAGCAGTTCAACAAGCTCAACAGAAGAAAACCGGTCCAAGGGTAACACGGAGGGAGAGGGGGATAGCCAACAGAGGGAAACCCCTGGAGACCAACTACTCCTGGACGAACAAAACTCGGATCTTCTCAAGGGAAATGAGGAAAGAGATGGACGAACTAAGGAGCGCCATCAAGGAAAAGACAGACCGGAGTGTAGACAGGGATGGTAAGGGCTACAGATTCGCCCTTCACCGCAGCAGATTTTGATTGCCCGTGCGTCGTCAAAAATTTCGCCGCCTCGCTTAGAACCATTTGACGGACTCAAGGACCCTCAGGGATCATCTTAATACCTTTAAGACGACTCGGGCCTTCAACAACCACCGACGAGATATTATGCCGTTCCTTCCCTACGACTCTCAAAGGAGCAAAGAAGAGAATGGTTTACTAAATTGCCAAACTCGTCCATAGACAACTTCGATCGGCTAAGCGGTGCTTTCTGCGTCACTTCATAGGGGACAACGCCCAAGGAGACCGATGGATTACTTACTCACCATAAGACAGGGGAGAGAAGGAGACTCGAGGTCATATGTCAAGCGATTCACCCGGAAACTCTAGAGGTGGACGAAGGCGATGACAAGGTGCAACCGACGACCTTCAAGGCGGGGTTGAAATCCGAGAGATCTTGTAGCCTCTCTTGCCAAAAACCCCGAAGACAATGGCTGAGATGCTCCTGAAGGCCCAAAAATACATGAATGCGGAAGACGCTCTAGCTGCCATAAAAGATACCGAGAGGTCGGGAGACAAGTCCAAGCGGGAAGACGACCGCAGGGGGCAAAAAGAGACAGACAGACGAACGTCGAACAATGACGGGAATAGAAGGAGGGATGAAAAAAATTCTCGTCGGGTAAAATTTACTCCATTGGTTATGCCTGTTGACAAGATTTTCACGCAGATCAAGGACGAGCATTATCTCAAATGGCCCAGGCCATTACACTCGTCCCCCAACGTACGTGACAAGAACAAGTATTGCCGGTTCCACAGAGACCACGGCCACAACACGAAGATTGCGAGACCTGAAGGAACAAATAGAGGAGTTAATACGAAAAGGAAAGTTGCAGAAATTTGTAAAGAAAGGAGAACATAGCAAGTTCGGAGACGGCAACAGGACCCAAAATGAATCCTTCACTCGGGATGACGACCATACGTCCCAACCTCCACGCAAAGTGATCGGGGAGATAAACACGATCACGGGAGGACCAGTCTCGGGAGGGTCATTCAGGTCGCTTAGAAAAGCATACCACGTAGGCAAACAAGCAGCGTCCACGCCATTCCTCCGTCCAAGTACCGACGAACGTATCAAGATATGTCCTTTAATGAAGGAGACGCCAGGGGAGTGAAACAGCCTCACAACGATCCCCTGGTCATAGTGCTGAATATAGAAGGGTTCCATACCGTAAGGATCCTTGTTGATAACGGAAGCTCAGCGGATATCATCTACCTCCCGGCCTTCCAAAGAACTGAAGTTAGATCCAAAAAGGCTCCGTCCTTTTGACTCTCCACTGGTCGGTTTCGGTGGAGACAGGGTCTACCCTGGGGTATAGTGACTCGACGGTGACGGCGGGACCTACCCGCGTTGCGGTGACCAAACAAGTAGATTTCCTGGTTGTAGATTGCCCCTCGTCCTACAATGTCATCATTGGGAGGCCTACCCTAAACAAGTGGAAGGCAGCCACGTCCACATACTTTTTGTTGAAGGTGAAATTCCCAAATGGCGATGGTGTAGGTGAAGTGAAGGGTGATCGAGTCCTGGCAAGGGAGTGCTACCAGGCCGTCGGCAAGAAAGGAGAACCACACGTGGACGATAGAAGAAAAAGAGGAAGACGGAGTGGAGACCCCGGAAGCAATGGAGTTGGTAGAAGGAAATGCGGACAGACAACCAGGATAGGGACGACGCTAAGCCCCGAGATGAGAACGAGACTCATAAAGTTCCTTAAAGGGAATCTTGATGTCTTTGCATGGAGTCACGAGGACATGTCGAGGCATATCTCCCGAGATCATCCAAAGATAGACCGAATGTGGACGCCAATAGAAAGCCCGTTCAAAGAACGACGAAGAACTTTCGCTCCCGAGAGCGGGATCGAGCGAAGAGCAGCAGAGGTAAACAAACTCTTGACGGCTGGATTCATCCGGGAGGTGTACTACCTAGAATGGCTCGCCAACGTCGTCCTTGTGAAGAAACCAAATGGAAAGTGGAGAATGTGTGTAGACTTCATCGACTTGAATAAAGCATGCCCAAAGGACAGACTTCCCTCTACCAAGAATAGACCAACTCGTGGACTCTACCGCTGGACACAAGTTGTTGACGTTCATGGACGCCTTCTCGGGTACAACCGGATAAAGATGGTCAAGAAGACCAAGAGAAGACCGCCTTCATCACCAGGCCAGGGGACTCTATTGTTATAAGGTGATGCCTTTTGGGCTGAAAAATCTTTGGAGCTACATATCGAGGTTGGTAAACAAAATGTTCAACCAACAAATTGGTAGGAACATGGAGGTATATGTAGACGATATGCTCGTCAAAAGTAAGGAAGAGCTCGCTCATCCGGACGACCGGAGGAGACTTTTGCAACCCCGAGAAAACACCGAATGAAGTGAATCCTAGCAAATGTGTTTTTGGGGTAGCCTCGGGAAAATTCCCGGGATTCATGGTGTCCCGAGAGAGAAATAGAAGCCAATCCGAGAAAAAGTACAAGCTATCATTGACATGGCTCCACCCAAGACCGTCAAGGATGTACAAAAACTTACGGGAAGGATAGCGGCTCTAAACAGGTTCGTCTCTAGGGCCACGACAAATGCTTGCCCTTTTTCAAAACTCTCAAGCGAGGCCTTTGCTTGACCGACGAGTGCGGCGCAAATGCGTTCCAAGAGTTGAAGCGATATCCGAGCAATCCACCTCTCCCGAGCCCGTCCAAAGGAGGGGAGAACCTATACTTGTACCAGCGATGTCGGCCTCGGCGATCAGTAGCGACCTTGATTAGAGAGGAAGGCAAGAAGCAACTCCCGTGTACTACGTCACCAGGCCTTTCAAGGAGCCGAGTTCAGTACCCAAGAATTGAAAAGATTGCGTTCGCGCTTATAGTAGCCTCGCGCAAAACTCGGGACCGTATTTCCAATCAAATCCTATCCTTGTAATGACGGACCAGCCAATCAAGAAATCAATGAACAAACCAGGAAGCGGCGAGGAGAATGGTCCAATGGGCAATTGAACTCGGCCAATTTGACATCGAGTACCATCCAAGAGTAGCCATCAAGGCGCAAGCTCTGGCGACTTCATCGCCGAATTCACTCTTCCAGGCGAAGGAGGAACTACTGACGAAGTTGATAAATGGACAATACAGACGGATGGTTCGTCGGCCCAAAAGAGGGGGGGAGTAGGGGTCGTCATTACTACCCCCGACGGAGAAGTGATGAAGTATGGAGTTCAACCGGAATTCCCACCACCAATAATGAAGCCGAATATGAAGGAATATTGACGGCCTTGAGGCTTGGAAAAGCTCTTGGCGCCAAAAATTTGCTGGTCCAGAGTGATTCAAAGCGGGTGATCGGGCGGATCAATGGAGAGTACGAAGCAAAGGAGGAAAGGATGCAGAAATACCTTAAATTGACGAAGATTTTAACTCGGGAGTTCGACACAGTGGATTTCGTCCGGATACCAAGAAACCGAAATATTGAAGGCGACGAAGTGTCGAAACTAGCGTCGTCGAAGCGGGAATGACAAGCGCAGACGTGGCAATAGAAATTCAAAATGCCCAAGTATTGAGGAGGTGGCGGTACTCACCACCCGAGCACAAACACCGGATGACGCCCTTGATATCCTTCCTCCGAGACGGACACTTACCCCGAATGCATGTGAAGCCGAAAAGGTCAAAAAGAGAGCAGCCCGAGGTTTACGATCCTAAATGACGTCTTGTACAAAAGAGGCTTCTCTATGCCCTACCTGAAGTGCGTCGACGAGGACGAGGCTAAATACATCCTAGAAGAAGTACACGGAGGAGTCTGTGGCGACCATGCCGGCCCCGCATCCCTAGTAAACAAGGTGATAAGAGCAGGGTACTTTTGGCCAACCATGCGGGGGGATGCTGCTAATCTCGTCAGAAGATGCAGCAGATGCCAGGTGATGCGGAAATGTCCAACGGCTTCCAGCAGAAAAGATGACGACCATATCCTCCCCATGGCCATTCGCGCAATGGGGAATTGACATCGTCGGTCCTCCGCCCCAAGGTAAAGGTCGGTAAAATTCCTTCTAGTTGCTATTGACTATTTCACAAAATGGGTTGAAGCAGAGGCTCTAGCAACCATCACCGAGGCTCGGATCCTGGAGCTTCGTGTGGAAAAACATTATCTGCAGTTTCGGGATCCCTTTGACGATCATATCCGATAATGGGAAGCGATTCGACACGACCAAAGCTTCGAGAGTTCTCGCTTGAACCTCGGGATCAAGAATCAATTCTCATCCCCGGGACACCCCCAGGCAAATGGACAGACGGAAGTAACAAACAGGACGTTACTCAAGATAATCAAAACCAAGCTGGGCGAAGCAAAAGGTGCCTGGCCCGAAGAACTGCCTAATGTCTTGTGGGCATACAGGACTACGACGAACCCCGACAGAGAGACACCCTTCAGGCTTACCTACGGCTCGAAAGCGGTGATCCCGGTAGAAGTTGGAGTAACAAGCATCAAGCGAGGAGCTTTGAGAGAGGGACTCAATGACGAGGGATTGCGGTTCAACCTGGATTGCTTGGATGAAATAAGAGACAATGCGTCCAAATAATGACAAAGTATCAAAAGAAAATGGCCGAGTATTACAATAAGAGGGTCAAACTCAGGCGTCTGGCCATAGGGGACCTCGTCCTTCGCAAAGTCACTATAGCTACTAAAAACCAGACTCAAGGGAAGCTGGGCCCTACATGGGAAGGGCCATATCGCGTCGTTCATTACTCTAGGCAAGGGAGTTACCATCCTGGAAACTATGGACGGACGAAAACTCCCTCGTCCTTGGAACATTGAGCATTTAAAGAAATACCATGAGTAAATGTAACACACGAATGCACTCGTTATTGAAGTTAATAAAAGTATTATTCATTCAATGTTTTTGCGCGCAGACAAAGTCAACCATGAGGCACAGTAAATCATTAAGTAACAAGATTCCGCCTTGACGGATGTAAGTTACCGACGACCATTATATTTGTGGTTAAAAGAGTAATAAGATTCCGCTTTGACGGATGTATATTACTTCGACGACCATAATACTATGGTAAAAAGAGTAATAAGATTCCGCTTTGACGGATGTGAATTACTGACGACCATAATATTATGGTTAAAAGACTTAAGTAACAAGATTCCGCCTTGACGGATGTAAGTTACTGACGTCCATAATACTATGGTTAAAAGAGTAATAAGATTCCGCTTTGACGGATGTAAATTACTGACGACCATAATACTATGGTTAAAATACTAAGTAATAAAATTCCGCCTTGACGGATGTAAATTACTGACGCTAAAAGAACAAAGGACAAGAGTCCGCCTAGACGGATGTAAGTCGAATGGCGGAGTCGATTCACGAAGAGCACAATGCATTAACAACTCATTAACAAAAAGTACGGACGGGTGTAAACCAGCCAGAAGAAAAGTAAGTACGCTTCATTCCAGCCCATAAACACTGGGTCGATATCATTGTTTTCAAAATAAAGTAAATTGTTTTGAAATTAGATTTACAAAAAAGAAAAGCCCAAAACAAGACGGGCACCCAACAAAAAGAAAAGAAAAATTTCTAAGTATGTAGAGTCAAGCATCACCAGTGCCTTCACCGGCCGGCACGTCAGCAACAGGTTCGGGAGCATCATCACCGGGGCAGAGGGACGAAGCCGCTTCCTCCAGGGCCATTTCCTTGTCCACCTCCTCCAAATCCAGGCTCTCCGTTGACTCGAGAAGGATGCTTGACCATGTACCTCCGGAGAAGCTCAAATCCTTTGAAATACCAAATTTGAAGAGCACGGTATTGTACTCGTCGATGGTCCGGAAAGCCTCCACGGAGCGGCGGCGATGGTCACTAATTTCTCCTTGGCGGCCGAGGTTGCTCGTCCTTCTCTGAGTCAACGCGCGCTCAACTCGAGGTCGTCCTCCAGCACCTTGACCTTCTCCTTCAATGTCGTGGCCTCGTCCATGGAAGTGATCGGAGTTCGTCCTCGTGTCTGAATTCTCCTTCTCCCGAGCCTCCATCCGGGTTGCCGAGACGCTACCTTGGCCCCTTGAGTGAGGTACTCGCGGTGATATGGATACTCTCTCCCAATACCGGAGGAAATTATGAAGTCGTCTATAAAAAAAAAAAAAAAAAAAAAAAAAAAAAAAATGAATGAAATGACGAAGAGGGAAGAACCCGAACCTGGACCGGTTTGTGGACGTGACGAGAAGCCACATCGTTTAAGGACAAGTCAGATAGAGCCTTCAAGTCCGCTGAAGTAACGACCTCGTGAGCTCTTTCCACAGCCAATGACTCGTCATCCCATATGGTGGACGGACGAGTATCTGTCTTCTCCTTTCCTTTGCCAACCACGCGCGGCCTTTTAGAGCCAGGAGTAGGAATCTCTTCTAGTGAAACGGTCGGGAAGCAGATCCTCGTCGTTTCGAGGCTATGGAAGGAACAATGCGAGCGGGATGGAGGCGTAACCCTTCCCGGTAATCCCGCACGGTCTTCTTCCCCAAATTGGACAGGGTTCGTCCTTCTTTGACCTCATCTTTGCATACATGTCCTTGTTAAACTTGGTCGTCATCTCTGAAAGAAAAAAGTGTGTCAAAGAAGTGCTTAAGTATACATAAGAGGAATCAGCATTGACGAAATTATACATAAGATGAATCAGCATTGACAAAGTTAAAACTTACTCTTTTTTCCTTCAATGCCGAAATGACGAAGAACGAAAGGGGATGGGTCAGGACCAAGGTTGTAAAACGCAAGAGATCGAGGGTCAACCAGCTCGTCCCAGCTCTCAATCGTCTCAACGTACCCGATGGCGGTCTCTATGCGTTCCTTATATCGTCTCTTCACCCCCAGGGACGTTTCTTAACCTGTACCAAACAAAGAAACAAAGAAGTCAAAGAAAACTAGAACTTCAAAATTGGCAAGATTGAAACAACGGGGAGGAATACTTGGACGTACCTAGGGTCGGGGTTCCCCACCGACGGAGTAACCTCGGGATATCACCCCAATCACTGCTAGATTGGGTCTCGAAGTCGTCCCCGGACACAAAGAAAAAGCGCGACTTCCAATACCTGAATGACGAGGGCAACCCCTTGACGATCCTAATCTTTCTCTCCCAAGGGACTAATTCGTAATACCCCCACTCTTTAGACTCTTTCAAACGATACAGGTAAGTGAGCTCACCTACCCCGATCATATCCCCGTTGGAGGCCAACCATATTTGCATACGATTAATGACGATCCTCCACGAGTTTGGCATGAGCTGTCCAGGGGCTATACCAAAATGATTTAAAAGTTCCATCGAGAACGGGTGGACGGGGAACCTAAGCCCACAGGTGAAGGCCGACTCATAAAAACATATTTCGCCTGGAAAGAAGTGACAAGCCCTATCTTCTTCCCTAGGACGACGAACGCGAACCCTAGACGGAAATTGGAACCTATCCTTAAATCTGCTCACGGTCTCGTCATCCGGACCACAGATCTCCCTAAGGGCATAAAAAGCCCTAACCTCTCGAGAACCAGAGACGGCGGTATCTCCTTCACCCGGGCCACCACCGGACGATAGCCCGGTCTCGAGGTCACTAGACCTAACCTCAGACATCAATCCTCTCCCTCCTAAATCCTCAAACCAATTCAGCGATTGACGGAGCAACGACAACAAATCACTCAAAACGACACTCGGACTATTGCCGTCGTACACAAAATTTTCTAAAAAGGGTAAGTACCCAAAGACCCCCTAGACGCGCAAAAAGGAAGGAGATCGACGGGCAAGCTATCCTAACCTCCAAGCTATCAACCATGGAAAATACAAAAAACCAAAAGGAAAACAAAAGGTACAAAACTCAAAACCCCAAAAGAAAAACAAAAGCCAACACCGAATAGAAGCGAAATGGGAATAGCAAAATCAGAAATTATACAAGAAATGAAGAAAAAGAAGAAGGAAAAAGGAAAGAAGAACGTACCTCCAATGGCGGAACGGTAAAAGCAAAGCAAAAGGCAAATCGGAGAAGAAGAAAGCCACAAAATATTCGAGAGTATCACTAAAAAACTGGTTTGCTTTTGCTCTCCGAGAAATAAACGAAAAGTTGAAAAGAAGAAGTTTTAAATGTGGGCCAAAAACGATTGAAAAACCAGCGGAAACCCAAGGGTCATGCTATTAATTCCACAATCCATCAAGCGCCACGTGGCCACGATTGCGTGTAACGCCGCCACTAAGCATTAAAGGCGAATGTAACCCCAAGAGTCACAAGAAAAACTTTTCAGCTTCTGTGATCGTCATGACAGGTCACCGACGACCCCAGAACCTGGGGGCAAATCGACGGGAATGACGATTCTACATCCCACCGACGATGATAACATTACCGACGGGAGAATCATCCAGGACGAAGTGACCAGAAACAACGGAAGCCATCATCACCGACGCAGGCAGAGTTATTCAATGCGATCAATCAATGATCCGAGCAGCTTACCAAATCAACCAAGAAGACCGTTGGAAGGCCTATTAAAAGTCTCATTATCGGCCAGTGCGTTACAAAAGAAAGCATTAACAGCCTCAACGGCTAGCCCTTATGGGCTCGGTATAAAACTCTCACACAACCAACGAGAGAAAGAGAGATGCAAAAACACTCAAACTATCTATTATTTTCTTTATTGTGCTTAATCGTGATCCTAACTTTGGCATCGGAGGCTTTGTGGCGGGCGCCACACCGGTGTCCCTCGTCGTGCCAACCCACATATCCCACGGGTGATTCCATCTGTTCATTCACCGACGGATTTGTGTTCCATCACTATTCACTGTCCAAACAATACAAAAATATAAAGAAGCTGCTAGAGATGCTCTATATCTATTTTTTTTGGGAGAGAAAAGCCCATTGTTCACCCCAAAAACCCAATGGAAAGATTTGAAACACAAAAGCAATCTTTCTCATAAGTCTAATGAAATCTCAACAATAAAATAAAACTAATCAAACCAGAACAAAAAAATAAAAAATAAATAAAAAGTAGAATATCAATCAGTGTAGAACGCCGATCTCCATTTCTTCTTTGCCGGTGATCTATGTGTGTATGAGAGAGAATTTGTTTGTGTGAGATAGAGGGAGAGAGTGTTTTAGAATCAAGTAGAAATAGAAAAGTTAAAGAGAGAGAGAGAGAGTTAAAGAAATGATACGGAATGAACTAGAAAGAAAAAGAAGGTAGATAGAGGAAAGGAATAGGATACGAGTGTGGTGGAGAAAAAACCAAGACAAAACCAAGACAAAAAAAAAAAATAAATAAAAAAAAAAAAAAGAAAAACGTATGGATGATAGATGGTGTGAAGGGAAAAATAATATAAAAAATAAGAAATGAAAATTAAGAAATGCTACCATAATAGTTTTACAATAAATTTTAAGTAATAGATTGTTATTAGCTAATATTGGTGAGTAAAAAAATAATTTAAAGGGTAGGTTCAAATTAGAACTGGTAAGATTTTGATACGATTCTTGTGAAAGTATTGCGAAAAATGTTGTGAATATAACACTTTTCATTGAAAAATATAATGGTTGGGAATGAATATAGAAAGAATAAATGATGATAAAAAAAAAATGAATGAAGAAATAATATTTAAATCAGATGGAGAAAATAATAAAAAATCTGTTAAAAAATGTATTTAAAAAAATAGGTAAGTAAAAGCTAAATGTCACCGATCATTATTCAAACAGTAAAAAAATTAGATAATCGACTGAAAATGCTCTTAAGATTCCAAACATGTTTGGAACCAAATTGTTCCCATTTATTTAAGGAAGAAAGTATGATTTAAGATAGAAAAGATGAAGGACCAAAGTAAGTACACATAACATTGCTCCGTTGAGAAATCATTCTAAAAATTTGGTTATTTTTTAAAGTAATTTTTAGCACCGTAATAATTTTGTCAATATTAAAACAAAAGAAATTTCTTTTAAACGAAGAAAATTAAAAGAATATGGGTGAACTACAAAAACTACGCCTAAGCTTCGGGTTTATGTCAGGCACTACCTACTCTTCAAAAATATCATATTTTATCCCCGAAGTACACAAACCGCATACAACATTGTTTATGGTCATTTTTCTAAAAACTAATTTGAGGTCAGGTTAATTGCTACAACGTAGTCTCAAAATGATTGTATTGTACAATCATAGGCACATTGCACGATGGACTGATGGACTGTCCGAGTAGTAAATACTAAATAGTAGATGAATTTATACCATTGCTTAGAAATGGAAAATGAAGTAAAAGAAGACTTGGAAGAGTAGAGAAATTTTCGAACAATATTAGAGCATTTTCATCCATTTGTGCAAAATAATTTAACTCACCCCAAAAATCATCCAAATCTACAGAAACCATGTGGATTTGCTTTGGCACCGTTCATGTGCATTTTATTATTTATTTATTTATTTTTTGTATTTTGAGGGTGGATGGCGATTTTAGTATGTGACGAGAGGAAAACAATTTAAAAAAAAATAAAAAAATTTGATATTTTAATGAAATAGACTTTAGATTAAATAATCTAATATGACTGTTTTTTTTTTTAAATAGTTAAGCAAAATATATAAAGTAAATTCTTATGCAAATAATAATTAAAAATATTTGGAGAGCTGTGTTGTTTGTGCACAATTAGCTCAAGCTTGGTTTTTGTATTTTATGGTTGAGAAATATTAACCGATGCTTTTAAAATAATAATTAGCAATTCATTTAAAAAATATTTTTATAAAAAAAAAAAACTAATAAAATTGATGTTAAATTTTTTTTTAGAATCAATTATAAACCATTTTTCTAACAGCACACGTTAATACTTAATATAACCTGGTTTTATCCGAGAGAGAGAGAGAGAGAGAGAGAGAGAGAGTACCACTAAAGGAGATTCCAGAGGAAGCCACAACGCAGGTCTGGATAACAGTGTTTTCTTGCCTCGTAAAGGGCTGCCTCAGGAGGCCAGACTTTTGTAGTAATTTAGTCCAGGTATTGACGAAGAAGAAGCCCAAGAGACCGGCAGAGACATTGAGAGAAGGTATAATACCCGTGGTGAGATTGAATTTCATGACTATGAAGCTGAAAAGTATGCTCAACACAAAGCTCACCACAAAGGCTCTCACTGTCAGCTGCTTTCTCCATGATGGCACCTCTTGGTTCTCAAATATCCTCTCCACTGACAACTCTTCTTCTTTCAGATGCTTCTTCTTGTCCTCCTCCTCCTCCTGGTTGTGATTTTCTGGATCAAAACCATTCTCCTCCCCCTCATTTTTACCCATAACTTTTTTTTTTCCCCTATTAAAGAAAAAAATAAGTACGGGTTAGTACCTCAACTCTCAAGTTAATTTGTGAATCTGCAGCTACTAGCGGTGCATTATAATGGTTTTTTTAGAAAAAAAAAAAAAAAAGAAAAAAGAAGTTAGATAGTTTCTAATAATTGTGGAGGAGGTTATCTGGACTTTTCCGGAGTGTAGGAAAAAGTTGGATTTTTTGGAATTGAGGAAGTGTCCAAGTGACTTGGACTTGATTGACGTTAAGACCTAATTACTAGTTGTTGGAAATTGTAGCCACACTAATCTATATATATATATATATATATAAAACTGAAATTTTTAAAGTTCCCACATTTTTTCACGTAAGTATTATTTAAAAAAAAAAGATTATTAAAAATAAAAAGTAAAACCCTTTTCTGACCCAATAACTATTTCTCCAAAAACAAACCCGATAAAACCTATTTCTCTCCCTCAAACGCAAACGTATCTCTCTCTGTCATTCCCCCCACTCCTCTTCTACTTGTGGCTCTGCTACCCCAAACAAATTCTATTCTACAAAAAAAACAGAACCACCGCATCCAAAAAAAAAAAAAAAACAGAGTCCGCGAAACGCCGAGACAGAGATAGCAATTTGATTTTGAGGGTCCTTCACCATTCTCTTTGATTTTCGGGTTGTGGCCTACTTCCTCTCAAAAGGTAATTCTCCTCCGCCCATAAACACCGCTGCTGATGGGTTCCTACTCTTTCTCCGATAAAAAAATTCCTCCACCGATGGGTTCCCATTCTTTCTTTGATTTTTTGTTATACGTTTTCAAAATTTATAATTTCGATTGGCTTTGGTTCTAGATTTAAATTCAGAAATTAGGGCTTAGAAAATAGGATTCTGATGTGATTGATTAAATGTTTTCGTTTATATATTTATATATATATATATATATATATTTTAATTCATCTCTTTGGATTTAAATCATTCAGTTTCTTTACAGAGATGAAGTGGAATACTCTAATTTCATCACAGCAAAGGTATTAATTTCTTTTTCTAATATTCTCTTCAATTATGGTTTGTTGTCAAGTTAGGAATTTTAGTTCATACCCCTTTTCCTCTCTAAACGGGCATAATCCAAAGAACCCAACGACATCGCAAATTGTCTTCTGAACAAATCGATCTTCCTTTTATTCAAAACATACAAAGTCTTCCATATGTTATTCAAAATCCAATTTTGTTTGACAAATTCACCACTTTCTTGCTTTTTCTCTCTCGTAATTCTCTCTTTCTCATGTTTTTGCTGGTATAATGGTTGAGAGAATGATGTAAGAATCGGTATCCTTTGTGAAAATAAGCCAACCCTAAGTGTTTGACAAAATGACCCGAGAGAAATTAGAATCAATGAAAATTAAAGGTTTGGTAAAAATTTTATGTCCTGTTTTGTTAAAATCCTCCCCATCACCCTAAGTGTTTGATGAATGTCTCAATGAAATTGAAATCTTTTTTTCTTACCATGTTGTAATAATGAAATTCATTCTCATTTAAAGTTGCTGCAAAATATGTTTGTATGTTATTGTTACCGTATTGTTGGAATTAGAGATAAGTCAGACTTCATCTATTTGTTTTTTCCATACTCTATTCCTGTTTTATGGAGGACTTTTGGATTGAACTTCAGCTTTAGCTCATGATTTTTGTAGCAATCATCAAATGTTTTTTTTATAGCCCAATTTAATAGGTCTCTTTTCTTATCTTTGGGTTGCTACTGATGGCTATAATAAATTTTTGGACTTGGATATGTGACTTTTTGTTAGAATAATACACTTATTGGCATTTGATGCAAGTTTCCTAAAATTTATGTTGGTTGCAACTTGGGTTCTTATTGTTGTTAATTGTTCTGTTGATAGGTAGCACTTTGATTTTCTTGGAAGGATTGCAAAAATATGTCTTTAACTTAATGGAATTCCCCGTGGGATGTAATGATAGTGTTGGGTAGTTAGGGAAACAGCACTCTTGAAATTTTAAAAGGGGTATGAACTAAAATTTAAAGAATTTTTTCTTTTAAAAATTCTGTCATACTCTACATTGTTATACTTATCCCTTTTTCATCGCAGGTGAATTTTAGTTCTTTTAGACTTAATCATGTCACTTTAATTTTTAAGTTTTGTTTTCCCTCTTATCTGTTCTGATATTCGTAAGGGGGAGTGAAATTGAGGAATTCTGTCGGTTTGATCTACTTTTGGTTTTTTGGGTTGCTATGGTTGAATGGTTGGCCTTTGGTTCAACACCCTTAAAAAGGGGTTTTTAGCAAATTTTTAATTGTGTAGTTTTGGTATTTGATGTCCTCCACCGTAAGAATTCTCGGTTTATGCTCTATTTGTATTAACATGAGACCTTTATTATTATTATTATTTTTTTTTTTTTGGGGATTTAATTAAAGTTTCTAGGTTATCTCAAGCTTTGGTTTCATGTTTAGTCTCTATTTATTTTGTATTTTAGTTTGACTGAATCTTCTTTAATAGTAGCATCTTGATTTTTGAGGGGTTTTATTTGATTCTTTGTTTGGTTGCAGACCCTAGCTTCTTTTCCAATTTCCTCCTTTAGTAACCCACGGATTATTTTCTCGCTTTACTCGTTATGCACAAATAAAGACCAAATCTATATAGTTTAGAAGTCATCTGCAATCCCAAAGAATAGCAAAGTGAAAAGGTAGAGCTATTTAAGATAGAAATTATGAGAAAATTTTACTAATGATAGAAGATTTTCTGTTGTGATTATTTAATGCAAATTGTTGGTATGGGTTGCAGGGAAAAGAAAGCAATGAGTAATGGACATAGACATGAGTTATTAAAACACTAAACAATTGTATCTTTTTGGTGGTTTGCTATTGGTAATTCTTTTCTTCACAATCATGCTATTGTTTTCTGTTTTTAATTTTTAATTTTTATAATAACAAACATTTATAACTAAAGCATTGAAATATTTTGTGCACACCATGTGTTTGAGAAAATGCCTTGCTTACTCTTGCATTAGTTTGTAGCCACTTTATGGTTTGTGCATCTTGGTTTTAATTGATACTTGGTTATTGACTACTTTTTGTTATGTATCAATCATAAGTTATGATGATACAAAAATATTCTGTTTGTACCCAACGATCGGAAAAAAATATGTTTTGCCAAGTCATTAAAGGATGAAGAAACTCTTAGATGTCGGTTTTGCTAAATAGCCAATGTACTTAATCAGTAGATTTGATTTCAATTGCCAGATTTTCAATTGATATAGAAATAATGGAATGATGGATTGTTGTTCTTTTCAAATTTTTTTATAATGAAAGCCTTATGGTCAAAGCACGCTTTGTCAACGTTACTTTCAACTTTCAAGCATTCAAATTTAGATAGGTGCTTGGTAGAACTTTGTTTCTAAGGTATTTAATTCAATGCATTGAATTGTCTTTTTTCTTATTTTCTGCCAAATAATGCGGTGGCTTGGTATTCAAACTAATATTTTCAATGCTTCGTTCTTTGCTCTCTTTTTATTTTGAAAATTTTTTTCCTGGGCTGAATGAGTTGTCCTCTATTAAGGTTACAATTGAGACATTATATAGCACTTACATCAATTCAAATGCCTACGTAAAGCTTTACATGAATCATTCTTCTTTTTCCTTGCTTTAGCCTCTTTTTCTATTTGCTAAGATAGAGTAAATTTGTGGTTTGTTGACATGATACTTGCTACATGCAATGAGAATTACTATAGTTCACAATCGAATGAGTTTTACCATAGTTAACAAATGAGTTTCTTTTGGAACATCCGACTCCTCCCGCCAACAGTTTGAAGCCATGTTATATCATGTACAACAATGAAGATGACAATGGGAGAGATATTTTCCAAAGATTATATTGAAATTTTATTGTTTAATAGATTGTGCTGATTTTTTTTTTCGACCCAATTGTTTTTATGTAAATAATTATATTAGAGGGTACTTGTGTCTGTTTTGTATTCTATATTTGATTGAATTGTAGTTTAGATGAATCTTTGGGTTTGGAACAGGATATGGAGTTCATACATAACCCATTTTGGTCCTTAATTGTATTGTGGAAAAATTTATTGCGAGAGAGATGATTAGAGTCAAAATAATTATGCTTTACGACAATTCTTATAATTCTTTTCAATTAGAGTATGAAATTGAAATTTTGAAATTTTTTTGCCTGTTCGTTGTTGGTGCTTCTAACTATTGGAAAATTTCATTTATTGTTGTTTTCGTTATCAATCTGTTCTATTGCCAGGCTTACCAAAAAACACTTTTTAAATTATGACTAAAAAATACCGGTTATTTATTAGTATTAACCTTTTGACCAGATCTGACTTCATAGAGTTGGAGGATATCAATGAGTTATTGGCACTCTTGGACGCTTGCTTTACAAAACAAAAGAGGGTCATCAGCAAAGAAAAGATGGATGACCATTGGACAGCCTCTACTAATGGTTATACCACTCATCATCCGATTTTGGACAGCATTATTGATTAGAGAGGAAAAACCATTTGCACATAACAAGAATAAATATGAGGATAAGGGGTCTCCTTGACAGAGACCTCTAGTGGGGATTATACTTCCATAAGCCACACCATTTATCAAAACAGAGTAGGAGATAGTAGTTATGCATTGCATTATAAGACTTATCCATCTTTCATGAAAACCCATTTTTTTCCATAACTTTCTCAATAAAGGCCCATTCTACTCTCATCAGTAAGCCTTGCTCATGTCCATTTTGATTGCCATGTAGCCCTTTTTTCCATCTTTTTTGTGTTCCAAATAATGCATGAGTTCAAAGGCAACTAAGACATTGTCCATGATTAGCCTTTCGAAAAGGAAAGCACATTATTTTCTATTATAATATGGGGCAAGATTGCCTTTAGCCGATTGGCAAGGACTTTTGATATGAGCTTATAGGCCACATTACTTAAGCTAATGGGTCTATATTCAGTCATTTTGGTTGGACTATTTGTTTTTGGGACAAAGGTGATGTTGGTTTTATTAATTTTAGTAATAGACATGTTACAATTCAAGACATTCAACACCATGCTAGTAACATCAGTACCAATCACATCCCAATATTTTTGGAAAAAGATAGCAGACATACCATCTAGGCCAAGGGCTTTGGTTAGGTGCATCTGCTTGAGAGCTGTCTCCACCTCCTCCTTGGTGAATTGCTTGATGAGACTTTGATTCATTTTAGGTGTGACTCTAGCTGAGATTGCTCCGGTGACCTCTGAGATACGGCTAGGATTGGAAGTTGTATACAGTTTTTCAAAGTAGGATATAGCAACGTCTGCAATACTCTTAATGGAGTCACACCAATTTCCATTTTCATCCAAGATTCCATGAATGGTATTTTTCTTCCTTCGGTCTAAAGTTTTGGAGTGAAAATACTTGGTGTTACGATCCCTTGAGTTCATCCACTATACCTTTGCTCGCTAATGCCACATTATTTCCTCACTACCCAAAAGGTCGTTAATCTCTTTCCTCAACTTGTTGATTTCATAACCCAAATTTCCATCCCTATCTCTAAGAACTAGATCATTGAGAGTCCTTCTCTTGTTTTGTATTTGTTTTGGCACATGTCTAAAGACTGATTTGTTCCACCTTGACGGATCAATAGCACAACGCTTAAGCCCATTAGCAATCCCATTTGGAGTATTCATCTGCAAACACCCTTCCCAAGCAGCCTTAATAACAGCTTTGCAATATTCTCTTTTAGTCCACATAGCCTCAAAATGGAACCTTCGCTTTTTAGGAGGCTTTTGTGGCAAAGAATCGATGACTAATAAGGCGTAATGGTCTGATGTGGAAATGGTACACCCTTGTTTCTCTGTATTGATCAATTCAATCAGCCATAGCCAAAACTCTATCCAAACTTAAACATACTCTACCATCCCCTTCCTACATATTGCACCATGTAAAATTAAGGCCACAATATCCCAAATCCTTGAATCCACATTCATGTATCGCTTCCCGAAAGTCATCCATCTGTTTTTGAGGTCTCATCACTCCTCCCCTTTTTTCTTCCATGGATACTATCTCATTGAAATCTCTCAAACACATCCACGGCAATTTGTATCTTCTGTTCAAAGTTTGGAGCGGGTTACAAGACTCCTTTCTCCAATGAGTCTTTGGGTGCCCATAGAACCCAGTAATATGCCACTTGAAACTAGATGAAGGATCATTAACAATTGCATCAATGTAATTATCTAAATAGCCTTGTACTTCCACCGAGATATCCCTCTTCCAAGGTAATGCTATTCCTCCACTTTTGCCCGACCTTGGAACGATCGGCCCATTAGCAAAGCTTGCTTTCTCCTTTTCTTTTTCCGTAGCTTTTGTAACACCCCAACTTAATTTCATAATTAATTTTATGGGTTTATATGCATGTTATTATTTTAATTACTTTTAAGTGCATGAACCTTTGATATTGTGATATTATAAAACATATATGCTCTTTTAATGTGATGGATATAACTTTATAAAGGTAAGGATATATATGTGTGTGTAAAGTGATATTATTCTTTGTAGAAAAGTGTAAGTGTGAATGCCAAAAAGTTGAAAAAAAAAGGTGGGTTGTGATTTTTCTTCCTTAGCATCACATGTATCCACCCTAAGTCCACTCTCCTTATCTTTTTTCCTGCCCCAAAAGTCTTCTCCCTTATCTTATTTTCTTGGCTGCATCAGATTAGAAAGTCCAGCCCCTCTTTCTCTACTCTTTTCCTTGTTCTTGTTCCTTCTTCTTCCTTTGCTCTTACACGGCAGCCCTCCCTCTCTCACCAAAACAATATATCCCTCTCTAAAGAAGAAATTAAAAGGTTAACACTAAAATTTCAGCTTCAAAGTTTGTGGGTAAGTAATCAAAGCTTCATTTGTTTATTTCTACTTCTTTATCCTCTATCTTGATTTTAGAGGTTGAACTATGATTCTGTTTTAGTGATTTGAAAGTTTGATGATATTGTGATCAATTGAATGCTTATTAACATATTTTAATATGTATAGTATGGGTATAAAAATACCCAAATGAAATTAAGGCCTATTGCAATTTGTTGATGATTTTGTAAGAATATGTACTGAAGTTGTCTCTGTGACAGATTTGATGTTTACAATAAGAAAAATATGTATTAAATCATATTTTGTGAATTAGGATACTAGGAGTAGTTTTTATGAATTCTAAAACACACATGGTTGTTATGGAAGTGGTTTCACAGCATTTGGATGAACATAAAAATAATGGTTTAATTTGAAAGTTGCAAGAAATTCTGTCGGGACAGATTTGAGTATACTGTCTTGCGTGATTTTTAGTAAATCATGGGTTTATGTTTTGACTCCGAAATTTTTATGGTATATACTGGATATACAGGGGAGTAGTTCTGTAAATTTTTATGTTTGGATATGTGTGGATAGCCCATCTATATTTATATATTACTAAAAGCTGAAGTGTTGCGTTTAATATTGCTGCTCTCACGTTGCGCCACATCGATTGCCACGTTATTCTTTTTTTTTTTTTTTTTAAATATAATTTGTCCTACAATTTTAAAATGATTTTTACAATTTTCAGCCCTATAAATGAAGCCCACTACTTATTTATTGACTTCTAGTATCACCCTATAATAAATCCAACCCACTACTTATTTATTTACTTTTACTATCACACTAATAAATTTGTATAATTAATCCAGCCCAGTTCTTATTTATTTGGTTCCACAATTAAGCCCAACCCAAAACCTTTTCAATTCAGTTTAGGGTTTTGTGTGAGCCTTTTCAGCTTAAAGAGGGAAAAAAAGGTTGAAGTTTCAACATTTTTTTTTCCAATTTTCTTATAATTGTTTTTAACATTTATTTTTTTAATATTTATCTATATATTACTAAAAGCTGAAGCGTAGCATTTAATACTGCTATACTCACGTTGTGCTACATCACCTGTCACGTCATTTTTTTTTTTTTTTTAAAATATAATTTGTTCTACAATTTTAAAATGGTTTTTACAATTTTAGCCCTATAAATGCAGCCCACTACTTATTTATTTACTTCTACTATCACCCTATAATAAATCCAGCCCACTACTTATTTATTTACTTTCATTATCACCTTATAATAAATTTGTATAATTAATCTAGCCCACCTTTTATTTATTTAATTCCACTATCAAGCCCAACCCAAAACCTTTTCATTACAATTTTAGGGTTTTGTATGAGCCTTTTTTAGCTTAAAGGAAAAAAAAAAAAAAAAAACCTAAGTTTAGGGTTTTTTTTTTTTTTTTTTTTTTCTTATAATTTTTTATCATTTATTTTTTTAATATTTATACTTCTTCAACCTTTCTCTCTCCCTTACCATTTCATCTCCCCACTACTTCTTCAATCTTTCTCCATCCCTTACCTTTTCATCTCCCCAATGCCCTCTACATTAATATCATTCTTCCTCTTTCCCTTCATCTTCCTTTATTTTTATCTCTTCTTATCTACACTCTCTTACTATAAATTTGTCACTATCTCTTTTATTCTATGCATAGTTTTCCCTCACAAAAAAAAAAAAAAAAAAAAGGTTCCATCTCTCTCTCTCTAAATTTTTTGGTGGATTTTTTTTATTTTTCTTGCACCTCCACTTTAGGTTGATAATTTTTTATATTCTTTAAAACTCTATTTTGGGTTAATACGATTTAGTTTTGTTTTTTTAAATTGTTGTTGTTGTTTTTTTTTTTTTTTTTTGGTTAAATGTTATATTATTGTGTTATAAAGAATTAAATATAGCATATAAAAATATAATATTATTATATTACATAGTAGGATTTGAATAATTTGGTATTTATTCTGTTAAATAGCATGATTTTTTATAGTGCTTAATTTAGATGTTAAACTATGAGACTTTACTAATTTTTGTTTATTTTCTAATCCTTTGTGATGGACAAAGTATCTTAATAGTTGTATTAAAAGTACTCTATAATGTTATTTATTTAAAGAAAAGTAAAGGTTAGCCAAACGAAAATTATCGGATAGGTGACAAATTTTAACTTTTGCAATTTTATTTTTATTATTATTTTATAACAATGCATGTATTGAAATTTAATTCTTAGATTTTGCTAATAATTGTTTATTTGATAATATGTTTTGGACGATCGAAATTATAATTTCTACAAAGAAAATAACCTGAATAGATTATCAAAAACAAAATTTTATCCTAATATTGGTTCAATTAATCATTGTTAAATTTTATTAATTTTTTTTAGTTTACGTTTTTTTGGTTTTTTGGATTGTTTCTATATTATATTTATGATTGTTCCTATAATAAATAAAAATATAATTACGAAATACATTACTCATTATTAGATTAGTTTAAATTGTCAAAAAAATTTAATAAAACCACCATAAAAATAATTATCACGCACAATACACGGGTTCGTGGCTAGTTTGTATTTTAAAAATGGAGCATACGCTGTTGTAATGAGTAATGAATAACATATGCTACACCTGATTTTGTGGATTTAATTCTCAAGTTAGGGTGAATTTTTTGAGCTATAATTTAATATGCTCATCCTTTGGTATGTTAGGATTATATATAAATTTTATGAATTGGTTTCTCTATGGTTTGGGTGCATAATGTGTTTGATGATTGTATCATGTGCTTTGGGGAACCTTATGTGATGAGAATTAAAATTTTCTTGAGTTTGAGAGTTAGGTTGTGATTGAGGTATAATTTTATATATTAGGAAGAGTTTGTTTGTAATAAGTTTTGGTTTTTCATTTAGGTGACGAGAACAAGAGCACGGACACTTGAGCTCCTCTTATACAATCTCTCGCGTCTTCTATTTTCGGATAAGAGATTTGTGACATGTGCTTATGATAAGTATAAAAATTGTTTAGAAAAGTATTATGCATTAAAGTTTTTAATTAGAGATATTACATACATGCATGATTTAAGTAAAATATGTGTTCGTGAGTTGTTCAATCTTATATACATAATAATTTTAGCATATTAATTCTATTATTTATATCAGAAACATAATATTTAAGAATAAAGTGGATATACTATTGTTGTAAAACATTTATGTAAAAGCAAAGTTATCAGAAAAATATAGTTTTCGGTTATTCCATTGTTATGATCTGAACTTAGCCAAGAGGGAGTTATAGTAATGGTATTTCCATAGAGATTCTGATTGGCCATTAAAAGTGGGACTGACTCTGCTGTATCCACCCTTGTTGGTAATAGCCAACTTGTGGAGGATGTCAACCTACCCCATGGTTAAAAATATGTATTACGATATGATTTTGGAATTACCTAGCATTGTGAGGAATATTGGATGCCCGACACTCTATCTTCGAAACCTCCTAAAGTTGTGACAAACTTACAATTGGATTAACTAATATATATTATAAATGAGTTATTAAGCTATTTGGAAATCATAAGAAAAGTATGATGATAAGAAAGGTATATTGAATATGTTATAAGTCTAATGAAAAGTTATGATAAAGTATTTGATAGTTTGTTCAAAGATAAGATTACTGAATTATATTTAAATTCCTTATTATGTTCTTTTATTTATTAAATGAAAGGAAAATGAAGTATTCTCATCTAAAAGCTCTTAAGTTATTTTAAGAACAATATAAACAGTATGAAGGCTATTTTATCAAATCTAGCATATCCATAAAATATTTGATTTACATGCATTCTTATTAAAGGCCCATGGAGCTTAAAACCTTATTGGGTTTCGACTCACCCTATTATATTTCAGTGCACAATTTCTTCTTAGAAAGCGGTGAGAGTATTAGAGGTGGCAAGGATTCTGTGTTTTCTCATTTGTTAGAATGTAGAGTTTTGCAATATAGCAGTTAGCTCTTTTGTTGTATAGGAGGAATCAAGATGTACTTGATTCTTTGAGAACAGATGTAATTCGGTACCTTAGTTTGTTTTAAACCGCAATTGTATGCCTTTGTGGTTAGGTCTGTAATAAGAGTTTTGCTAAACATTTAGCTATGTAATATTTACACGTATACCTTAAGTTTCAGCCAGGTGGTAATTTTCCAAGTTCAAAGGAAATGAAATTTCAAGATTTCCATCATTTTTGTATATTATGGCTTTTATGCAAGAAAATAAGCGAGAATTCAAGAAACAATTCTTGATAAGTACCTTCAGTTTAGGTTGGTTCGTGTTAGTATTGAGATAAACTTAATATTAACATGCCGGTCATGCTCTAAACTTTGAAATACAGGTTTGGGTTGTGACAGCTTTCTTCTTTAGTTTTGTCTCCGAAAGGAAGACAATTTTGGGATACCATCGTTGCACAAATTTGCGCAACACTCTAATTGACCAGGGGTTCCCAAGCCCCGGGCAATTCCACCTAAAAGTTATCATTGTTCTCGAGGGGTGCTGCATTGTAGCTACCACCGTTTCATCAAGAAATACAGCACTCCTCTTAAGATTTCTATCACAGACTCTTTTTTGACTCCTTTCTTCCGTTAAAATTAGATTTTCTACATTAGCAATCCTTTTTTTACTTGTCTTAGGGGATAGCATTACCATCTTTGCATCTTGGACTTTACCCACTTCTCTTGCTATTTTCTTCCAAATGGCCCATTAGCATTAATTTTTGAAATATTTAGCAAAATGGCCCATTAGCATTGTTTTTGAAATAAATAATTAGGAAATAATTAGGGAAATACCACTTTTTTCGGTACTCGAGCTTGGTGAGCTCGAGTACCATGTTTTTTTCAATCCATTGTCGCCCCATATTCAAGGGGCCCTATTAGTGGACTTATTTTTTGAGCCCTATAGTGACGTTTTTATAGGGCCCTATAGCGGAACCTTTTCCTGCAAAATAAAAAATTTTTATAAGTCCCCATAACAGTTCAAGGGGCCATATAGTGGCGTTTTTAAGCCCTATAGTGACGCTTTCGTCACCTAGGGCTTTTTTTTTTTTAGAGAAACATGTTTGACTCAAAAAAAAAAAACATGGTACTATAGCTCACCAAGCTCGAGTACCGAGAAAAAAAGTGGTATTTCCTAATTATTTCCGAAACTTTGCTCTGTTACTAAATATTTCAAAAATTAATGCTAATGGGCCATTTTGACCCACTTCTCTTGCTATTTTCTTCCATTTAGCTTTAGTTTTCTTCATTGGGCCAAAATGGCTCATTAGCATTAATTTTTGAAATATTTAGCAAAAGTTGCTTAGTGCCACTACTTGGGCAATCAAATTCAAATTTCAAACATCACTTAGCCCTTCGCTCCTTTTCTCGAATTTTGTTCCCAATCAAAAATTTCAAACATTTAGAAATAATTAGGAAATACAACTTTTTTTGCCAATTGCTACTGTTTAGCCTTGGAAGCTCGAGTACCATGTTTTTTAATAATCCAACATCCGCGCCTCCATATATTCAAGGAGGCCTATTCTTAGTGGCTTTTTAAGCCCTATAGTGACGTTTCTTCGACATAAGCTCAAAAGGAGGTCCCCAAACCTGTACCTATAGCAAAGCGTTTTTCCATCGACAAAATTTTTTTATAAGTCCCCCCATAACATGTTCAAGGGGCCCTATAATCCTTAAGTGGCGTTTTTAAGCCCTATAGTGACGTTTTTGGGCCCTATAGCGGTATTTTCCTGCAAAATTTTTTATAAGTCCCCATAACAGTTTCAAGGGGGCCCTATAGTGAGGCGTTTTTAAGCCCTATAGTGACGTTTGTGGAGCCCTATAGCGAGCGTTTTTTTTTTTTTTTGGCAATGTGAGAAGATGTTTGACCAAGTAAAAACATGGTACTCAAGAGCTCACCAAGCTCGAGTACCGAAGTCCCCAAAAAAAAGTGGTATTTCCTAATTATTTCCGAAATATATATATAATATTTATCTATATTTTTAATAAATATTTCAAAAAAATTTTTATGCTAATGGGCCATTTTGGCCTTAGTTTTTGACCGACCATTTTCCTTTTCCATAAGTCCAACCCAACCCAACCCAACCCACATGGCTGCCTTTATATTCTTTTGTTTCCCCACTTGCTTGTACCTCTATTCCTAATGCTCCATTATTGGCTTTAATGGGCTAGACACTTCCTAGTTTTCTTCATTGGGCCCACTTAACTTACTAACCCTTGATTGAGCATCCCGATTGCCTTTGAAAAGTTCCCTAACTAGATCTTTTCTAGTTCTCATTTGCTTGTCACGTGTTCCACTTTTTGACATCATCCCATGCCCCTTCTTTTCATCACTGTCCTATTTGTTCAAGTTGCTTAGTGCCACCGGACTTGCCACATCCATCCTTTCCCACCCACTATAATTTTGTTCCCCAATCAAATTCAAATTTAAAACATCACTTAGCCCTTCGCTCCTCCTTTCCTCTGTTTGTATGGATGACCTAATGTTTTTTGTCCCCAGTTGGGATTTTGATCTAGCATCTTCACTTTCCATACTTTCCCAACTTCTATGACTTGTTGTTTTAGCCTTGTCACTTCCACTTTTGGTGGTTCCCCCCGCTGTTAGCCAATCTCCATACTGCCTTAATTGTTGTTGCTCAATTGCTCCCTTTAGGCGGTGTTTATTATCATGCCCCAACCTCCCACAAATGAAACAGAATGTGGGAAGTTGTTCATACTTAAAGGTAATCCAACATCTGCCTCCATCCTCCATGTTAATATATCCCCCTCTTCTTAATGGCTTATCAATGGGCAAATCAACCTTTATTCTTATGAACTTCGCTTGATCTATTTGCAAGGAGCATTTATCTACCTCTAAGACTTCCCCAAGTTTTCCACCAATATTCTTCCCAAAAAGGAGAGTGGGAAAAAAGGATATTTGTCAAAGTCATGCCTTTCTTCCATCGAAAGAGGAGAAGGAGGTTGTTTTCAAAGTTCCATGGACCGTTCCTTTCAACCCACTCAAGGCCAAACATGGAATTAAACTTGAATTGTAGGATATTGTTCCCCACCTCTATAATCCTTAAGTCTTATCCCATCTTCCATGCTACCCTGAAGGTGTTCTTTAGAGCTTGTAGATTTTGATGCAATACGCTACTCCTGTGAGAAGATGCCCAAAGAGATTGAGCGAACACTCTTCAATTAGATCTGGTATCCCAAGTCATGTTTGCAATGAGAATATCCTCTTCTTCCACTTTGGTTAGTCAAGAGATTTTGTAGTTGATTGACTACTTCGTGTTCCATGGAGTAGATCTAATGGGCCACTACCACATAGATTTGATGAGTGTGCCGAGAGAAATCCCTAGCAAGAACTAAAGGAGAGAAAGACTCGCATCATAGTGTGAGAGAGAGTGATTAGGCAGAGACAGTGATTACTTATTATTTTTACATGGCAATGTGGAGTGTGATATATAGATTAGCATGAAGTAAAATTTTGTATGGCAAGTCGGGATCCCACGAAGCATCAAGCAAGGCAACTCAACTATAGATGCAACTGATGTAATCGCCTAAAGTCCCCAAATAAAGAAGGCTCCCACTTGTAAAAAGAATTATATATATATATATATATATATATATATATATATATATATATATATAATATTTATCTATATATTTTAATTGAGAAAAAATATTTTTTTAATTTTTTTATTGATCAAAGGTAGGGGTGTGCACCAAGGGTGCCATAGATTAGGTTGGGTCGGGTTGAGGGGATTTTTTGACCCAACCCACCATGGTGGGTCAAAAATAATTCAACCCAACCCTTGATTAGAAAAAAAAATATATTAATATATTAAAAAAACCTAAAGATTAGTATTAATGTAACTCCTTAAAGGCAAACAACACTAATGACTAAACAACAATAGTAATTTATTAGGATTTGTGTGAATTAATTGGCTTTTATATAGGATAGGAAGAAAGATGGACTGGCTATTTAAAAAATTTATTAATTATATAATATATTATATATATATTAAATTAGTATTAGTAGGAGGAACGCCCGGAGTTTAAAATGCAACAATGGGAGGTCTGATCTGATCAATGATGTCATTTTTTTTAAATTATTAAATATATATATATATATATATATATATATATATATATATATATATATATATAATATATATATATATATATAAAGAGCTAATGTCCTACACCAAAGCCCTACAATTGATTTAAAAATTATTAAATATAAAATATATTTTATATATATATTAAATATGAGTGGAATCGGGTTGGGTTTGGCGGGTTTGTAATTTTATAACCCAAACCCAACCCGATTCCCGCCATAAAAAAAAATTTTTGTAACCCAACCCAACCCACTAAACCTTAAAAGACGACCCAACCATGCATGATAGCTAGGGTTCCAACATAATGGTAATGGATCGGGTTTGACTTTGTTGGCCATCGAAGAAAATGAGTTTTAGATACTGCACACCCCTAATCAAAGGCCATACCCATACCAAAGCTCACAGCTAGCTGGCTAGCCCACACACACTAACCCATGGCCCACACTCAATCTTAATGAATGCTAACACCCACTACACTGTACGCGTATCTTTTACACTTTTACTTTTTCCTTTATTAATTATTACAAGTTATTACAAAGGATAGGACAGCACATAAAGGCCATGGCCACACCAACGCTCATAACTAGCTACTTGGCCCACACACACTAACCCATGGCCATGGCCCACACTCAATCTCAATGTATACTCATAGCATAATAGCCACTGCACTATACATGTTTTTTTTTTTTTTTTTTTTTTTTTTTTTTTTTTTTTTTGCTGAATAATACACGTATCTTTTTTTTTTTTTTGATGCGAAAATCAAAATTTCATTAATTATATGAAAAAGCAATTACATCGTGGATAAGAGCTTGCTCAATGAAGCAAGAATTCTCTTCAATCCAAGAGCTAAAATCAGTAATGCTTTGTGCATGTTTTGCTAATAAGTGTGCTGGCCTATTTCCTTGACGTCTTACATGAGAGAATTCCACTCGCCTAAAGTCCCTGCATAGTGCATGCATGCCTATAATAACAAGTTCTACAGCGGATGGTGGGCTTGAAGTGTCACATAGTGCCTTGTAGATAATGGTGGAGTCGCCTTCCAAGATAAACTCTTGAATTCCAATGTCTTTTGCAAATAGTATTCCTGCCTCAAAGGTTTTAGCTTCTGCCTCTACTGCGCCCAAAGGTGCCATTATTTTCTTACTTAGAGCTGCCTCCACCTGTCCTTCCTCATCTCTAATAAGTACTCCGATACCCACTGCCCCCTGTGAAGAAAACACAGCACTGTCCACATTAACCTTGAACAACGGGGCTGGTGGTGGTGTCCATAAACTCCTTAGCTCCAGTGATGGTCGTGGAACAACACTTGTTGATTCTGTTGCAGCAGTGTACTCCGCCAGATATGTTGCTGCCCACCCGATTATTTCCTTTCCATTTTTCCGCTTCCCTCCATTCCTGACCTCGTTCCGATTACACCAAAGAGCCCAGGCTATCGTGACAATCTGCGCAAGTTTGTCTTCCTCCACCTTATCAATCATTACTAGCTGCCAAAGGAAGTCAAAGAGCGACCCACATTCCTCACTACCCATTGGTGCGATCACCTTTGAGCAAGCCCAAGTGTCCTTGGCTTTTTGACAACTCCAAAGCACATGGCCAGTTGTCTCCATCTCAGTGCTACATTCATCACACAAGCCATGTTGTATCACCTTCCGTTTCATGAGATTGAGCTTTGTTGGCAGAATATCCTTGCAAACTCTCCACACAAAGTGCCTAAGTTTGTGTGGTATTGAGAGACTCCAAATCCTCCTCCAAAAATGACGCCTTTGGCTGTTGTCTGAACTAGTGCCCACGGCCTCAGGTTTAGTGAGTTGTACTGCTAAGGAATATGCACTACGAACACTAAAAAGCCCATTTGAGGAAGCTGCCCAGATCAACTTGTCACTTGGGAGCTGAAAACTCAATGGCAACCCCTTAATTACCTTTGCCTCATGTGGATAAAACAGAGCATCAACAACCTCTGAATTCCAACTTGCAGACTCAGGCTTTATCAGCTCACATACCCTTGTATCCGGGTCCAAGAACAACCTTGGTGAGCAGACTCTATATGTGGAAGCCGTAGGTAGCCATTTATCCCCCCAAATCCTTATGTCCCTGCCATTGCCCACTCTCCACCTCAAACCTTCTCGTACAAGTGGTTGTGCAGCCAATAAACTCCGTTAAGTGTAGGATGGGTTGTTGCCAATGGAAGCATGGATGAAATCAGAGTATGGAAAGTACCTTGCCTTTAGATCTCGGTAAACAAGAGAATTGTGTTCAGTTTGGAGCCTCCATCCCTGTTTTGCGAGGAGAGTCATATTGAATTGCTTTATTTTCTTGAACCCTATACCACCACAAGACTTAGGCTCACATAGTTTGTCCCAACTCAACCAAGCTATTTTCTTTTCATCTTTCTTTTGCCCCCACCAAAAGTTTCGGATCATGCTTGTCAAATCTTCACAAAGAGAATCAAGTAGCTTAAAACAACTCATTGTATAAGTTGGAATAGCTTGTGCTACCACTTTAATAAGGATTTCCTTTCCTGCTTTGGATAACATCTTCTCCTTCCACCCCGCCAATTTCTTCCCAAGTTTCTCCTTGATGCTTTTGAAAGTGCTTTGTTTATTCCTCCCTACTAGAGATGGTAAGCCAAGGTATCTTTCGTGCTGTTTAATGACTTGTGCCCCAAACCTGGTTTTAATCTCCTCTTGGACATCACCCGGAGTATTCTTGCTAAAAAATAAAGAAGTTTTTGCCCGATTCAAATTTTGGCCGAAGCTTGCTCATATATGTGTAGAACTCTTTGGAGTGAGTTGCATTTTGCTAGAGAGGCTTTGCAGAATATTAGGCTGTCATCTACAAAAAACAAGTGGGATAGCTTTGGTCCTCCTCTACAAATGGCTATACCCTCCATGTTTCCATCCGCTACTGATTTCTTTAACAATGCTAACAGGCCTTCTGCACATAAAAGAAAGAGATAAGGTGATAGAAGGTCTCCTTGATGGATCCCCCTAGTTGGTACAATATGTCCTCTTGGACTCCCATTTATCCTTACAACATATGTTACAGTGGTTACACATTTCATGATTAGTCTCCTCCACTTCCCCTCAAAACCCAAATTTTCCATTATTTTATCTAGACATTCCCATTCCACCCTATCATAAGCCTTACTCATGTCAAGTTTAAGTGCCATCTCCCCCACTCCCCTTCCTTTTTTTTTTTTTTTTTTTTTGACTAATATGGTGCATGGCCTCAAAGGCAACAATAACATTATCGATGATAAGCCTACCATTTACAAAAGCACTTTGATTATCACTAATGATTGTAGGGAGGATCTTTTTTAGTCTATTAGCTATTGCCTTTGATGCAATTTTATATACTACGTTGCATAAGCTAATAGGTCTAAAATCAGTCACAAGTTTAGGATCATTAACCTTAGGAATTAATACAATGTGTGTATCATTGAAATTGGGAGGAAAAACACCAAGGTTAAGGAAGTCGAGTACCGTTTTAGTCACCACTTCACCACTTATCTACCGTAGTCTTTGGAAAAAAAGAGGAGGCATACCTTTCCGGGCCTGGGGCTTTTTGTGGGTGCATTTGTTTTAGTGCTTGCTCCACCTCCCTTGTTGTGAAATCTCTAGTGAGCATCTGGTTCATGGATGGTGATACTTTCATCTCCACTGCTTCTAAGAGTTCATTGAAATTTGTTGGGTTGCTAGTGGTGAATAAATCTTTGTAATAGTTCACCACAATCTCCTCAATAAGCTGCTCCTCTTCTTGCCACACTCCATCTGAATCCATCAATCCTTCAATCAAGTTTTTCTTGTACCTTGCCAAGGCTTTTGTGTGAAAGAACCGTGTGTTCCTATCACCCTCTTGAAACCATGTGAGTCTAGATCTTATACTTTTACTTTTTACTTTATCAATTATTATAAGTTATTACACCAGTTAATAATTTGATGTATATTATATTAACCCATTTGTATTATAGTGATACTAATTTATCGTACCTAATTATGCTAATAGAAGAAAATGCTCCAATTAATGTACTTAATTATTTAAAAATGCTAAGATTTTTTTCCAAATGCATATATTACTTATAAAAATATTAATTAAAATACCTATTATGGTTGAATCTACAGAAAGATGTTTTTCAAAACTAAAATTAATAAAATCTTATTTAAGGTTTACTATGTTACAAGAGAGATTAAGTGGATTAGTCATATTATCAATTAAAAAAGAAATGTTAGAGAAACTTAAATATAAAAAACTTAATTAGTAATTTTGCATATCAAAAAGCAAGAAAAATAGATTTTAAATAAAAAATAAAAAATGCTCCGTTTAAAATTTTTGCCTAAGCCCCTCAAAGTTGTTAAGCTGGCCCTAGCTCCAAGGACAGAGATGGGGTAAGGCATGTTTGCCCTGCTATGCGAGTGGGGCGAGAGCAAAGTAAAATAAAACCATTTGAAGTGAGGTGAAAACTCCATCCTTTAGCCCTGCCCATTCTCCATTGTCATCTCCATTTTCAAACACAAAATTTAATCAACCAAGTAGAGTTTAGCATCTAGCCATCACACAGCTTGTTAATGCCTTAATGGCATTGACTGTTATATATATATATATATATATATATATAGAAATTTGTTAGGATAAAAGAAAATCACAAACTTAGGAACAATTGCTTTTAAGTGCAGTGCACCATTTTAATTTTCTTAGTCAAATTGAAAAGTGACTGCATTTACCAATACAACACAAACCACATAAACTTTTTCAATAATCATTTTAAATTTAATATAATTATATGATATTGATTTAATTACAAAACCTAAAATACAACATTTAATATATTTGTACCTAAATTTTGCTTTTAACAATATACATACGAAAAAGATAAGATAAAATCACTTCTTTAGAGCATCCACAACAATGGATCTATAATTTTAGCTATTTAGTTTCACCAAAACTTACTTTATTTATTTTACCTACATACATGCTGCAGCAATGGATCTATTTTAACTTTCAACACAATAAAATAATATATACATCACAATAAAATAATATAATCACTACAATAAAATAATATATCCCACTATCCAAAAAAACCAACCACAAACATCTCTACCATCAAAGACAAACACAACCACCGCCAACACCACCACCACCACTGGTTCCACAAAGGGAATAAATAAAAAAAAAAAAAAAAAAAAAAAACCCAAATCTCTAATCTTTTTCCTCAATCACAGCCACAACCATAGCCACCACCACCACCACCACTAGTCCACAGTAGGGAAAAAAAAAAAAAACCCCAAATCTCCAATCTTTTTCCTCGGCCATGGCCACGGCCACTACCACAGCCACAACCACCACCACCAGCACCACTAGCAGTCCATAGTAGAAAAAAAAAAAAAAAAAAAAAAAAAAAAAACCACGACGAGCAAGCACCAATCACGCGCCTAGTCGGGTCGGCAAAAGGGGTGGATCGGCGGCTTGGGTGATCGGAGTTGAGAGAGTGAGAGATCGGAGTGACAGAGTGGCGGCTTGGGTGATCGGAGTTGAGAGTGTGAGAGATCAGAGTGAGAGAGTGAGAGGCCGGCCAGAGTGAGGGAGTGAGAGGTCGGAGTAAGGCGGTGAGAGACCGGAGTGAGGCGGTGAGAGACCGGATTGAGAGAGAGAGTGATGTTCACCGGAGTGAGGCGGTGAGAGACCGGATTGATAGAGAGAGTGATGTTCAGAGATGAATGAGAGAGAGAGAGTGAATGAGAGAGAGAAAGAGAGTGCCATTATTTTAATGCACCGGATGATTAAAATAATAATTTTTTTTTTTTGCTCCTCATGAACAAAGGCACATCTAAAAATAGATGTGCATCAGAGCAATGGAGCTAAATTTTTTAGATTTAGCTCTATTGTTGGAGCATCATTTTAGTAGTAGTGTAGCTAAAATATAGCAATATAGTAATATAACTAAACTGCTGCAAATGCTCTTACCGAAAGACTGGGATGTAATAAATAATGTGCGGACTGGATAAATAAAATAAGGATTTTTGCTGCCCACTCTAAATGAATTGGAAGACTAAAATGATTTGAAAGATATCTATTTAGAATCTACGTACACCAGACATTTCAAAATATTATAAACCACATGTTGTATACTTCTAGGCCAAAAGGTCACCATCCTTGTGGAAAACCTGTGCTTCAGCATGAGTGAAAGCCAATTACCTATGCTTTATCAATTTTTGAGTTACGACAACTATTCCACAGCTAATACTAAATCTCCAATAACATCTTCTTCACTAAATTAACATCTTCTTCACTAAATTACAAAGTAGTTTGAGTATTTGATTACATTCTAAAATTTTAGAATTTCAATTTCACTCCTTAAAATTTAAGAGTGTTTGATTTTATATCTTGAAATTTCAGAATTTGAATTTTACCCCCTAAAGTTTAGAACTACTTGAATTTTACACCCAAAATTTCAAAATTTGGATTTTACTCCTTGAAGTTCTATTCTATTTGCATCAACAGCCCCTCCATCCATATTTTTAATTAGGTGTCACATAAACTTGTCACTTGTATTTAATTCATTCAATAAAATAATTTCAAGTCATTTTTATTATGTCATGCAATTTTTAATTATTTAATTTTTTTAGGCTACAAAAATGATGTGGTGTCATTTTATAAGATAAACTAAACATGAGTGACAAGTTTATGTGGTACTCAATGGAAAATATGGATGGAGGGGCTACTGATGTAAATGGCATAGAACTTCAGGTGGTAAAATTTAAATTTTGAAACTCAGAGTATAAAATCTAATAACTCCCAAATTTTAGAGTATAAAACCCAAACGCCCCTAAACTTCAAGGAGTAAAATTTAAATTTTGAAACTTCAGGGTGTAAAATCCAAATATTTCCAAACTTTATAAGTATAGTTTGCAATTTAACCTATATTCTTTCTTGTAGGATCGTGAATCATACCCGTGGTAGTATCTTATGCAATTCTTACATCCATAAACGTTACAGAATTTTTTTTTTTTTTTTTTTTAAAAAAAAAAAAAAGTCAAAAGTAAAGGGCATCTATATCTAGTCCTGTTCAATGCTGAAGGTAAATGTGGTTTTTCTTTTCCATTTTTTTTTTTTTTTTTTGACATAGGTAACAAATTTCTAGTTTTCCCGCTTGACAAGTTATGTTTTTATTGGCTTTGATAAATTCCCAAATGACAATGGTGTAGTTGACTTCATTTAATGTTGTCCTATTTTTCACAATACTTTCACAACAAATCTTAAGTGACAAGTTGTTATTGGTTATTGTTGGTGGGCAAAAAAATAACATTCTTTTTCTTTTTAATTGATATGGGGGAGGGGACATTTGACTCAGGGAAGTTAATGACGTACTAGAACCGGTCATATCGGGAAAATATATCATACTAATTATTAAATCGGTATCAGCACTCCTCTAAAATGTACTGAACAATATTGGGTTGTATTGGCCTGTATCAACTGTATTGGGTATATTTTGGGTATTTCGGTTGGTATAATAAAAAAAAAAAAAAAAATGCTAACAATTTGAATTATATATGTTCATCTTGAAACGATATACCAATATCAACCAGTACCAAAACATTTTTTTCCTTTGGCCAAACCAAAATGGCATTTTGTACAAAATCGACTCCCTTGATTTGAACCCTTGATGTCTCTATTGGAAACGGAAGGAGGTGCCAATTAGTTTGCTAAATGCTCTTGACCATACTTTCAATTCTAAATGCCAACATAAGGGTCTACTTGTTTTGTAGCTATCTTGTTTTGTTAAGTAAAATTGGAAATATGTTTCAAGTGATAGTTTAATGGTAATGGCATCCTTTATAGTGCCCTTATATATGTAATTCGAACTCCACCTTGCCCTCTTCCACTATCTACCTATCTCAAAAATATAATTAATAATAATAGTAATAAAAAAGTTGGAAATATTTAATAATGATGAGCTTTTATTTTGAAGGTTTTTCATATTTTCCAATTTTTCTTTTATTTTTTTTTTGTAAAATTATTACTAGTAAACATTTAATTATAAACTCAAGAATTTATGTATTACTAAACATTTATTTTTTAGGTGTTTTCTTTCTTTGTTGTTTTATTTATATTGGAAGGAAGAAAAAAAAGCTAAAACATTTTACTATTTTTATTTTTATTAAAAAATTATGCAAAAATATACTTGTCATACTAGTTTGACTCAATCTGTCAAAAACTAGAGAATGATCACAAGTTTGTAACCCGTTTCAGTCCAACCTTTGCCTAACCCATCATACTCGGTTTGACCCAAACTCATTCAAGTCGAACTTGTACCAACCTAAATTGACCTATTTAGGTCAATTATATTATTTTAACAATTAACACCCATCTTAATGACAGGAATAAAACCAAGGTTTTGAAAATCATTTTAGATTAAATATTAGAATAGAATATTTCAGTATTGGTGTATACTAGTGCATCATTTCGAGATTGCACACTATATATTTATATTCTACTTTCAATTATATTATTTTAAATTTTTGCTACCGCCCTCTTGGTTGGTTTTACTTTGCTTACTTTATTTCCAACATATTATTTTCAACATAATATTATCGTGCTTCTGCCTTTAGCACTATGTTCCGCCTCCCTTTGTGGTATCAAAGCCATTCTTTTCTGGCCGGTGATAGTGTTGTTGTGTTCTCTATTGTCTGTTCGTGTCTACCCGAAACTTTGATACTCCTTTGTTGTATTCCCTTTTTACCATCATTGGCGCCACCCTAGTCGTAAAGTGAATTCCCAGAATCGAACAAGAAGGCTTGTTTGAGCTTGGAGAGCGTGTAGGGCATGAGAGGTATAGGGTTGGTTAGGGTATGTGTTAGGAAATACAATGGTGTTAAGAAAAACATGATAATTGAGTGTTAAAACTAGGATAGTATGGAAAGATTGTGGAGATCCAACTCCTTTGTCAGCTCCAGGCCTGGTTATCCTCCCGATATTGTAAATGAAGAAGATCACACTGTTGAAGAAAATGAGTTTTCCGGATTTCCAAAAAAGGAATATCCCCAAAGTTGATACTAAAACTATTTACAAATCTAGTTGGGCTGAAAATGCTTTCTATTCTACTTACAAAGTTAGAATTGTTGAACAAACATTTTCTATTTCAAAAACTCATGAAAAATGTTGCTTTTTTCAAAAAGAAATATTAATGATTTTCTTGCTAAAAATTTAGTTATTTGCATATTGGCCTTGTTCAAGTTGTTGTTAAACCACTCACCCGAAAGGGTATTAATGCTTCTGTTCTCATGTGCTTACGAGATGCTAGATTTAAAGTCTATTCTAATAGCATTCTTGGTATGATTATTGCTTCTATGTATGATGGTCTTGTTTATTTTAATCGTTATCCCGATATTTCTCTTACTTTGGATGATCCTAATATTGTTAAAGCTTTGACATTAAATATTTTAACATCTGGTTATAACATGGAAGAAGGCAGTAAGCCTTTTGCTTTGATTTATCGTATTTATTACAGACTTTTAGGTACTCAATTGAATCTCGGTGCTAGGATCAATAGAGAACCTGCTGGTAAAACCATGTTAATTCAATGTTCAACTGTTGATGCTAAGACTCATGTCCCAAAAATGATTCAATGGCAAGACGTTACTCTCCCCACTGAATGCTTGTTGGAACAAGAATCTCCTCCTACTAAACCTGTTTTTGATGAGTTAAATCTCACTCATATTCAACAATATCTTGATGGCACTGTTAAAATAAGTTTTCAAGATAACCAACCAATAAGGATCAATGAAGGAAGACATTCCTTTGCTGGATCTGAAAGTATTTCAAAAAGAGATCAAGATCTCAATGAATTTTTGCAAAAGAATCTTGAAAAACCCACTGATTTAAAGCTAAAAGGTGTTTCAAGTAATAAATCCCAAGTTAGCACTGCTTTCTACTTTACTAAACCAGAACCTTCCTCTCCATATGGTAGAACTGCTATTGAAGAAGAAGAAGTTAAACCTCCTATTTCACAATCTTTTTCTGATTTTCAAACAAATGTTGAAACCCCTGTTTTTGAAAGTCAATTCTCTTCGAATTTGGGTTCGATCGCTTTGGGTTGGAAGGAATGGGTGGACAACGAGTTATCCGACAAGGGCTTTGGGGTGGCATTACAAAGAAGGCCGGTGTGTTGAGGGCCATCGTTTCATCGCATTGCTTGTCCAACTATAGGGACTTGTTTAATCTCCGCCATTTGGTCCGCCATTGGTGCACCGCTACTCACACCTTCTTTCTTTCCTATGGTGAGATCACCGTGACCTTGGAAGACGTGGAAAACCAGTTATTTTTGCCTATTCTTGGTGATGTTGACCCTGGTGCCTTGGAGCTTTCTCCGGAAGAAGAGGCTATGAAGGTTGAGTTGAGGAAGGGGATGAGTGGCAACGTGAAGTTGTCACATTAGGTCGGGTTTTTCTCTAAGGCCTCCGTTGTTGCTCACCGTGCGGCCTTTGTCACGTTTTGGCTCTGTAAGTTCATCTTTGGCTCTCACCTTCACTATGCTGTGAAGCCTCTGTATTTTCGATTAGCCATTAAGATATTTGCGGAAGTGATGAGGATCAAAGGGTTTCCCGCCATATAGTTACTTCCTTTGTTCATAGTACCATTCTACAAAGATCTCATTTGTATAAGCATTGTGCTAGGCATTTGGCAAAGTGTAGGCATGTTCACTTTTCCAAGGAGAGATACTAATCATGCTTGAGGGTTATTACTGATTTTTGTGGCCGCTTAAGTCTGATTTTTCATTAGCTTTTTGTTGGGTTGGTTTGAAACCGATTGGGCATCCTACCGTTGAGTTCTTTGATAGGGGAGTTAGGTTTTCCTGGAAAGCATATAGGAGTTTAGGTACAGGTTTTACATGTGCTAATTCTGTGATGGGTCCTTTTATTGATACTACTGGGACCACTACCCCGTTGGATCGGCTTTGATGAGAGGGGTATCACTTACTTGGCAGCCACCAACGCTGGGTGGTTGCCTTATCTGGCCGATGAGGGTGTTAGATTTGTGCACTATTCCGCTGATAGGGTGAGGAGGCGTTTTGGGCTGGATCAGGATATTCCCGATGACTTTTCTGCCATTATGGAGTCCCTTACTTCGCACCCATTCTTGCGGCACACTGCCTTTGAGTTTTGGAGTTGGCGTTTCACCGCAGTCACTATTCTAGGCTCACAGAGGGAGGGTATTTGTACCATTGTTATTAATTTCGTTCCGTTTAATTCGGCCGGAATGGCCGGAAAATTTCATATCGGTATGCAAACCGGAATGGCACACCCCTCTGTTCCACCTCGGATAAAATTCCGGCCTATTCCGGTGTGTTTCGGGCATTCCGGTTCATTTCGGTGAAATCCGGTCGAAATGCAAGATTCGGCCGTACATGTTCAATAGCAAAAGATAAGCCTCACTGCCTCGGTGAAAAAAAAAAAGAAAAAAAGAAGAGGATGAAGATGATACTGACGATGAGAACATTAATTAAAAGATAAGATGAGATGAGTGTCAAGAAATTTACACAGAGTGATAGACCCGAAGAGGCATCCTTAGAGCTGAACAAAGCTGAGAGAGAGAGAGGAGATAAGAGAGACAAGATGAGAGTATCAAAGTTTAGCAAGAAGATGAGAGTATCAGACTTTTTCAATAGGAGAGTATGGTTGTGATGAGGTTTTGAATATACGGTTGTGATGAGGTTTGGGATGTGGGAATATTGGGATTTGGTGATAGATTGGACTTGAAGAGAAAGATGAAAATAGGGGAAGAGAAGACCAAAACACGTGAGATAGAAGAAAGAAAAATAAAAAAATGAATCAAAAGATATGGCAGTGATTGGATCAGATAGAGAAATTAAATGAATAGTGAAAATTAAAATCATTATTTTATATAATTAGATTAAATCCATTATTTTATATCTATATTCCACTTTTTGGAATTGATACTTTTAGGTTATATATATAAATATTTTTTTTAAGGAATCAGAAACACCCTAAAACGGTACGCTAAAATAATTCGCACCAAATATTTCATTCCACTGGACAAACCGAAACGGGGGACGAAACGGAATTAATAACATTAATTTGTACTGCTGCTATGCATGAGTATCGGCAGGCCGTGATGACCTCATTTGAGCAAGAGTTGTTGGGCAGCCGTGGGTTTTCTCTCATTCCTCCCGATGGCCTTAGTGCGATTATTTCCTCCAACCCTCGGTTGCTCCTTCTCACCAAGTCTATGGTGGTGTATGCTAAGAAGCAGAGTCGGTCTGCTATATTTGAGTGGGTTGAGAAGGAGATAGGGTGGTTCTGGTATATTGGTGACTATCCTATGGGCTAGGAGAAAAGAGTAAAGGTGACAAACATCTCTATGCCCGTGAAGCAGAGTTCTGCACCTCGGTCCGCCAAGACTAAGTTTGCCAAGAAGGGTGATGACTCCTTTAAGACCTATTCGGACATTGTGCCTTTTGAGGGACCTTCTAGGTAACATAGTTTTAGAGACCTCTCCTCCTCCTTCTGCTCGTACCCATTCCAACAGACGCCCTACTGCAGGCAAGTCTATGCCTACTGCTCTGTGGCCATCTGCTGATGCTCCTCCTTCTAGCAGGACCCAAGGCAGCAAGAGGAAGACATCTCCTCCTCCCGCATCCACCACTACCGAGAGGAAAGTATGTTATCTCTAATTTTTCTTCATCTTCATCATTTTTGTACAGGGTTTTTTTGCGGCTAACCCCAATACTTGTTTACTCATTCCCTTTTTTTTTTTTTTTTTTTTTTTTTTGGGGTCTAAACACAAGGACAAATCTATCACTCGTCCTATATTGCTTGATAAGCCCGAATTTGAAGTATGTCTCCCTCTTTTCCCTTTCCTTCTTTTTCCTCTTTTGCACATATTTCCCATGCCATGTGTCATTGATTGCCCCATTTTTTTCTCTCCTCTTCTTTTCACTTCATCAATTATCATGCATTGTTCTACCTTTCATTTTTTTTTTTTTTTTTTTTTTCACATTCTTTAGGCCGAGCCCGAGCCTATCTCCATATATCACCCCACGGTTGAGGAGGTTTCTGCTACCATGGGCACACCCATTGAGGGTTCTTTGATGGGGCTGATGTGGTGGTTGAGTCTATGGCCTTTGCCACTCCTGCTACTGCATAGGGAGTTCCTATCGAGACTCTCATTCCTTCCGCCGAGATGGTACTCGTAGATGAGGGTATTCATACTGAGAGGGTTAGTGAGCCTGCTTCCATTCCTGTTGAGACTCCTACTCCCCAAAAGGGATCTACTTCTCCGATTGCCTCCTAGCCTAAGATTGAGTCTCTTGCTACTCCTCTTGTCATCTCCATGAGCGATCTTTTCGTGGCTTATCTCAAGCCATGAAGGATGGCTCCTCTTTAGTAGTTACCCCTTCCTCTATCCCTAACTCAGTCACATGTGGGCCTGATGCGGACTTGTCCTCTGAAGGATCTGATGAGGTTCTTGAGGATTCTAATGACGAACCCACCGTGAAGAAGAGGATCTCTGATTTTGATGAGGAGGAGGGTAATGAGCATGAGGCCGAGGCTATAGTTATGTATCTCTCATATTTGTTAAGTTTTTCTCTTCACTTTTTATTATTGCCTTCTTCTTCCTTTTATATGTATCTGCATGACCTTTTGATGCAATCTCCATTCATTTTGTATGTCTATTCTTCCGATCACAGAGACTTTTGAGAAGCCAGAGGTTGCAACAGGCATAGCAATGCCTACAGTCAATCCTCCTGCGGCACCTACAACACCCGTTTCTGCTATATGCCTTCAAAGACCTGCCGTTTTGCTATACCTTCAAAGACCAGTTTCTATTCCTTCAAAGACCAATTTCTGCTATACCTTTAGCACTAGTTTCTGTCATTCCCACAGCCCCCATTCTCACGGGTTCTGGTACATTTTCTTTCTTTCCTCTTCTTCCTTATTTCTTCATCATGAATTCATTCTTCTTACTTCATGGTTTCTCACACCACGTTTCATGTTCCTTATCAAGTCCGATTCTCACTACCCTTTCTTAGTATGAGGTGGGCAGTAGTTCTGCCACAATTCCGGACCCTGTGAGTGAGGCCGCAGCCTTCTTTACTTGTTTTGATCAGCCCGAGGTTAATGACCTCGATCCCTCGGACTTCTAGGGTTCGGGGCCTCCCTTATGTTGACTTACATGGCTTCAGAGTTCCCGGGGATTGTGTTTCCCACTTGGAGGCGGTTTATAGCGATCGTGGTGACTTTATGCGGGGATTCCGTCTTGGCCATTCCGCTAGAGAGTACTTTTTGAAGTTGATGGAGAGTGTGATGAACGACATTGAGCATAACTTTGTTGATACTATTTTCACCAAGAGGATCCTGCAGTGGTGGGCTATGGTATAGGAGCTTGTTAGTGTGGGCCTTGCTATAGAGTTCATTTTGGACCATTTTCGTGAGATTGCCCGAGCCTTCTTCATGAAGAAGGTTCAGCCTGTTGTTGATGTCATTGATACACATATCGATGCTCTAAGGAAGGAGGTGGCGGACTTGGAGGGTCGTCGTGAGCGCCTTCTTTCTAGCATTGGTGGATCCAACCACTTTGGAGATCAAACTCTTATTTCTAGGCTTCGTTGATGATGTAGTTTCCCCTTTGTTTTTCTTCCCTTCTTCCCTTATCTAGTACACTTTATGTTTCCTATAGTACTTATTTGGCAAGTCCGATATGACCGCCATAATTTGGGTTTGTAACTATGATGCTACACTTTGTTACTGCTTTTGTTATGACTATGATATAATATGCTTTTATAATACTTCATACTTTTTCATTACATATTGATAAAAGCATGTTACAATCTTGCCTTGTGACATAATCACTTGAAGGAAAAAAAAAAAACAAAAACAGGAAACTAATTAAACAAAAGGGGATAACTACATGATTTTCTTTCCAGCATAATAACGTTTTAGCCACTTGCCATTGATAGGATCTATCAAGTCTTTACCATCCGTTTGGGCTAGATGATAATACCCACTTGCATGCTCTTCTCTTATCACGAGAGGTCCCTCCCATTTTGGTGAAAACTTAGATGGTCTTGCCATTCCTCGCTTGACATGGTTTGCTGCCTTTAACACAAATTGTCCTTCTGCAAACACTCTTTCTTTAGTCATCCTGCTATAGGCTTCAATCATCTTTTGTCCAGATTCTGTGGCTGTGTTCATGAGTCTCTTCCCTTTTTTCATCAAGCCCTTCTAGGTCTTCACATTTTTCTGCCGTAAAGACTCCCTTCTCCTTTTCTTTCTTTTGCATTTGCATAACTCTTAAAGAGGGAGTCATTACTTTTGCTGGGCTCATTACCTCTGTTCCGTAGACCAAAGAAAATGGTGAAAACCCCGTGGCTGACTTTGGTGAATTTCTATAAGCCCAAAGAGCATCTGGTAGATGCGTTGCCCATCCTCCCATATATTCTTGACTCATTTTGCTCATGATTTTTATGAGGGTCTTATTTGTCGCCTTCGCCTGCCCATTCCCTTGAGGGTAATAGGGCGATGACCGATGGTGCTTGACTTGGTAGAACTCCAGCATCTTCCTTACATCACTGTTGACAAAGGGTGTGCCATTGTCATTGATAATCCTATGGGGTACCCCAAACTTGACAATTATGTTCTCCTTGATGAAGTTTGCTACTGCACCTCCCGTGGCTTTACGAAGTGGTACTACCTTTGTCCATTTGGTGAAATACTCCGTAGCCACTAGGATCCATATGTATTCGTGTGATGGTGGATTAATTGGTCCCACCAAATCAAGCCCCCAAGTGTGGAAGGGTCATAGGGTGACCATGCTGTGTAAGTTCTATGGATGAGTGTGAATCGGGTTGGCTTGTACTTGGCAACTGTGGCATTTTTTCACAAATTCTGTTGTGTCTCTCTTCATGGTGGGCCAATAGTAACCCATTTGTAGTAGGCATCTATACAACTTTTTCTTTCCCTAGTGTTCCCCACACTCTCCTGCATGTACTTTTATCATCTCACTTGTTTCCTCGGGACCCAAACATCGTAGTGGGTCCCCATCATATCCTTTTTTGAAAAGGACTTCGTCATGCAAAAAATATCATGTCACCAACCTCTTAAGCTTGTATCTTTCACCGTGCTTTTGTGGCAAGATACCTTCTGTCAAGTATTGCATGAATGGACTCCTCTAGTCTTCGCTAACGAATACAACGTAAATTTCCTCTCTATCTCCTGCAAGCTGGCAGGCCTCGCATTGGGTTTGGACATGATCTGAGTCCAAACCGGCCATTTGGAGTCTGCGGTAAAGATTGACTTCTTCGCAGAATCCGCAGGTCTTATCATGTACTTCCTTCAGCTTTCTTCGGGCCTCCTCTTGCCCCACACATCTTGACAAGACCGCACTTGGCATCCTGCGATATAATTCTCCTTTTATTAAGGCGTAGTCTTTTAGCGCCTTCAATTCTACCATGTCTTCTTCCCTCGTCAAAGCTTCCTTTATAGGAATCCTCCAATCTTCTTCACATTGTTCCTCTTGAAACCTTTCCTTCAGCATCTCGACAATAGACTCCTTCCTTTTGCTGACTTCTATCCTGGTGCTATCTCCTTCAAAAATTATTTGCGAGCCTAATGGGCTTTAGTGTGTGGCTTGGCGTGGGACCAAAAGGGACCAATAAGACACTAGCTCCAATGGGCCTTTGGGCTTTTTTGTCAACTCTTGACAAGTCCAAAGTTACCATTAATTATATTTAATACCACTATATAAATATAATTGCACTCTAGGCCTTATTAATAAATTATATCCCAAGACTTTATTATACATGCAACCCCTTCATAAAATATTCATAGTAATACAAAGTCATGAATGTAGACTGCTACTTTGAAGATTATTACATCTTAATCCTTGAGTACCCGGTTTAATCCTTTAAGTTATTCATCATATATTTATGAAATCCAATTTCATAAATATATACTTTAGTAACTCCTTACTAAAGTGGTTAGGCCTAACACTCTGAATAACCAAACCCATTAAACTTATCTCAAGAGAATATTTTATATCTCCGTTAAGAGATTATGAACTCTATCTTGAGAATATATGTTCCATCAACACTAAATGTAGCTGCCCAACATACTGAGGTTTTGATCGTGACTTTATATCTTACTCCTAATATATCAAAACAATCTACACCTCATGATCGTGTCCATTATTCTCTCGGGATTATGAGTTCATGCAAATAGAAGTCATGAGATTTATTATTCATTTGATAGTCGTTAGGAGAATAATAAATCTCACAACTATCCATTCAATATGTCTTAACTCTTAAAACATATCAACATACCAATTAGAAGTCTCCACTTCCATGATCAAGACAAATCATCTTAGTTGATATGTTATAGTCTTCGTAGATAAAATGCCCAATTTCATCACTGACTACGAACTATAATTCTGAGTTTACAAGAACTTGTGATTTATATCTTCCGTGACTTTTCACATAAATCACATACTATGCATCTCATGGACTATATGATAATGTCCAAATATTCATGTTATCATTATTTTAGATAATAATAAAACAACTTTATTAATCATAACATTAAGTCATACATAATGTTATACATAGCATCATACAATAGGATTTAAGGGCACACTTCCTAACAATGTCTTCGGGAATTTTCTAAATCACTATGTGACCAAGCATACACTTGGTACATCGGCCTAAAGCCAGGATCAATCCCAACTTGGGATGACATGGTGGATGTATTTTACACTAAATACTTCCATGGAGAGGAAATAGTAACGCTTGCAACCTTACAAGCAACCAAGCAAAGAAATAGTGAGGATTTAATGGAATATATCAAAAGATTCAGGGACATAGCACTTGACTGCTATGATCATTGTGAAGAAAAAATATTGGTGAAAATGTGTATAACAAATATGATTAGGGAGTACAGAGCCGTCTTGGAAAATTTGGAAATCTCCCGGTTTGCACAGTTGTTGTAGAAAGCCAGGAAGACTGCTCGGTCAGTGAGGCCCGATTTTGACAAAAGGAATGCCCAGTAGGCTATGGCGATATCTGCTGGTGAAAGAAAAAGGAAAGCTAATAGAAGGGAATATGATACCCCTCCACCACTACCATGCACTCCAAAGGAGTAGATGTGCTCCTAGATAGTGGATAGCAGACGGATTTTTTAAGCCCAATTAGGTGTCTAGAGAGCCCACAGAAGAAGAGCAGAGGGACCCACGTTTTTGTGTTTGCACAACTATGTGCAGCATCCTACCGCAAAAAGTTGGGCACTCCGTAGGTCGGTGCACCGCAGAATCAAGGAAGGGACTTTGGAGTTGTCCCACCTAAAGTTCAAAGAAAACCACTCCTAAACCACAAAGGGAAGGGTGTAGCAACTGTTGTGATCTGCAAGAGATCCGGGGGAGGATGAAGAAGAAAGTCCAGCCTTGCTAGTCGCAACAATTACCACCTTACAGAAGAGTTCCAAGTTCAAGAATTTGTTAGACCAATTAGGGTTCACAGTGAAAGAACGAAGGATAGCTACAGAGGCCCTGGTAAGCATTGCCTCCTCAGGGGCGGGGATAAAATGTCTAACATCCGAAGTCACAGGTGACAAAGCTTTCCTGCAAGAGTTAAGTGAGGTCACTTTTAGTGATAAGGATATGGAAGTGGGGTACTCGGATCACAGGAGGCCCCTTTACTTAGTAGCATCTATAAATCAAATTCCCATCAAGAGAGCCTTGGTGGACACGGGCACTTCCGTAAATCTTATCCCACTAAGCACTCTCAAAGCAGCAAGAATTTCATAGAGAAAGATTCAGGGATGCCCAATGGAAATGACAAGATTCGGGGGAAGACGCGAGTGCACCACAGGCCACATTCAGCCTATGGTGAAGGTGGGTCCAATAGCCTCCCTAGCCCGCTTCCATGTGGTAAAAACGGAAGTCTCGTACCATGTGCTTCTGGGAAGACCATGGTTACATAAGTACCGATTAGTCCCGTCCACCTATCATTAGTGTGTGAAGGGAAGGTTGAATGGCGTAATGATACGCATAGTAGTAAATCCATCACCGTTTGACCAGGTAGAGGCTCATCTAGTAGAAACTATGTTCTACAACCAATGGGCACCATTTGGGGAGAGCTCAATATCGAAACCACGAGGTACCTTTGTACCTAGGTAGGAGGACATCCGAAGTGATCCAAAACCCGATCTGAGGAAGCTGCTATCGCAGAAGAAGAAAAGGAAGGAAGCACCTCTTCAGGAGTCGGATGACACACTGCATGTGTCGGGGTTTAAGGCCCCGATGGCGGGATTGTATACAAATTATGAAAGTGCACGGGGCCCACATATGATATGTAAGCGGGCCCCAGACAAGAGTGGCAGCGTAAAAGCTTGGTATGCTGCATGGCGCAAGTAGGTTCGGAGGAAGGAATTAATGAAGAAAAAAAAAGGAGGAAATTGCGACGGAAAAGGATGTTCAAGTTATGGCGGAAGAAAAGTTTGAGGAAATTAACCTGGGGTCTAACCCACAAGAACAAAGACCTATCTTAATTAGTTCAAGACTGTCGAAAAAGGAGAAATCAGAATTGATATTGTTGCTGAAAGAGTTCAAAGATGCTTTACATGGGATTACAATGAAATGCCAGGATTGGATCTTGGGCTAGTGGTGCACACATTGAATGTGGACCTCAAGGCCAAGCTAGTGGCTCAGCCTACTAGGATTTTCCACACCGAGATAGAGTAATAGATAGTCAAGGAGGTGCAGAAATTGCTAGCCGTAGGATTCATTAAGCCCATTCAACAACACCCGTGCTGGTTATCCAACATAGTGCTAGTAAAGAAGAAGAATGGCAGATAAGGTGTTGTGTAGACTTGAGAAATCTCAACAGAGTCTGCCCAAAGGATGAAATCCCACCGCCAAACGTGGACTTGCCGATAGATTCTGCAGAAAGGAACGCCATGTTTTCATTCATGGATGGATTCAACGGGTATAATCGGATCAGAATGGCACTAAGAGATGCGGAGAAAACTGCTTTTAGAACACCCATAGGCAATTTTTACTATCTTGTGATGCTTTTCGGGTTGAAAAATGCAAGTGCAACTTATTAACGGACGATGACGGCCATATTCCATGACATGATGCACCGAGAATTGGAGGACTATGTGGATGACATATTCGTGAAGTCAAAGAAGCAAGAAAAGCATGTCCAAGTATTGAGGAGAGAATTTGAAAGATGTAGAGCTTTCAAACTGAGGATGAATCCCCTCAAGTGTGCATTTGGGGTATCCTTTAGGAAATTCTTGGGTTTCTTGGTTCACAGGAGAGGGATAGATGTGGACTCGGCCAAAGCTACGGCCATAGCAACCATGAAACCGTCGACCACTGTGAAGGAGTTGAAGAGTTTCTTGGGGAAGGTCTCATACATCCGAAGATTCATCCTTGGATTGGCATCAATTACTTTTGGTTTCACCGGACTACTCAAGAAGGGGCAAAACTTTGAGTGGGGAGAAACATAGTAGATGGCCTTCAAAAGGCTACAACAGATTATGATGAACCTCCCTCTTGCAAGCATCAATCCGCAAAAAGCCATTACTACTTTACTTAGCCACAACTCATATACTATAAGCGTGTCAATTGCTTAAGAGGATGGAGGTGGCGTGGAGCAACCAATTTATTACGTCAGCCATGCCCTACCCAAGGATGCTTGGCCATAGATATGACTACACCATTATTTCCCAAAAGCGATGAAAAATCTCATGCATGCTTGGCCATAGTATATGCTTCATATAGGCTACACCATTATTTCCAAGAGAAGAAGAATTCCTCTTGGATGATGAGGTCGAGGTATGGTGATGACTAAATCTCATGCAATCAAAGCTTTGTTTTGTATCATGAAGAATATAAGGTTGTGGCCAATTATTTCATGAAGGATATCCCATTTTCATCAAACAATACAAATATATCCCGTTACCTTTGAAATGGGGATCAAGCATTTAAAAGTCACAAGAAGCTTCTCCTTGAAGGAACCCAACTTAGCCCCGTACGATTAAAAAAATTTTCAATGTGGGAACACCCAAAGTAGTGAAGAGCTAGGCTATAGACTTGAGAATAGACTTGTTGGTTAGGGAAGGTTTTATGGGGATTTGGCATGGGGCACAATTTTTGTCCAAGAGAAGAAGAATTCTTACAAAATTGGATGATGAGGTCCCGTGGGTGCGTTCATTTTTTGGTGAAGAGAGGAGAGCACTGAGTGTAGCCATGGTCAAATGATGAAGAAAGACAAAGTCTGAAAGAATAAATGAGTTTTTTTTTTTTTTTTTTTTGAAGAGAAGGAATAAATGAGTGATGAAGTTTGATGGGTCTTCTACCACCTAATCTGTGGGAGGAGTGGGAGTAGTTTTGTATCATTTAAGAAGATAAGGTTGTTTTAAGGCATTTTCATTCAAATTAGAAACATCATGAAACAAAGCCACCAAGTTCAAACAATATCTAAATTTCTAGCAAATTGGGCAAGAACATGGCCTATCTAACCGTCCTAGCCCAAGATAACTCATGCCAAATGGCGGCCTTTGAAATGGGGATCAAGCATTTAAAAGTGATGGGTGATTCTAACTTGGTGGTTTGCCGACCAATTTCGAAGCTTCTCCTTGAAGGAACCAAAGTAACTTAGCCCACTAATCGTAATTTGCTCATTCTCGAACCACCATCAACTACACTGGGCGATGACCCTCTCGTAAGATGGAAGAAAAGTTTTCAATGTTTGAGATAGAACATGCTCCAAGGAACGAGAATCGGTTGATGTATCACGAAAAAGAGGATGCTTTCTGCAATTTCAAATGCTGCCCATACGCCCGCACAGGAGATTGCTTTCTTTATTGAGACTTGAGAATAGACATTGTGAATTTAGAGTTAGGGAAGGTTTTATGGGGGATTTGGCATGGGGCATGCTTAGTATATATTTGTCTCCAACTCATCAGTAGGAAAAGCCCCCTCGAATGTTAATTTTTTACAAAATTCTAAAGTTTTAGTAGGTTGACTTTGTAATTAGTTAAAGAACATGACCGTGGGTGCGTTCATTTTTTTGGTGAAGAGAGGAGAGCACTGAGTGTATGTGAGACTCACGGTCAAATGATGAAGAAAGACAAAGTCTGAAAGAATAAATGAGTTTTTTTTTTTTTTTTTTTTTTTTATACCAATGATGATTTCAACCTTATATAAAGAAGAGAAGGAATAAATGAGTAAACAAAGAAAAAAATTCAAATTTTCTAGCCTTCATCAGGTTTTTTCTCAATAAAAAAAATAATAAAATTTCTAGCCTTAGAAGATATTGCCTACATGACTACATTACTAAATATTTTGTAGAATGAGAGTAAATATTATGAGGACTAAGAGATATTAAACTAATTAATAGTGTGTATCTATATCTAATAGACTTAGTGAATTGGTGTATATTTCGGAGACAACATTGGTTTCAATTTAAAAATGGATCTCTCATGCCTGAGAAATAATGAGAAATTATAGGCATTTGCAAACCATATATATTGTAAGGAAGGAGGCTTGCATGGGACACTTGACACAACATTTCTTCAAGTTTAAGCAATGGTTATTCAGGAAAATTTTAATTTCTTCTTGTTCAACTTTAAGCAACCAATGGCTTCTTCACTCTCAATCTCAATCATTTGTAAGTAATACAACCAAATATTACATTTGAGATGCCACTAGCCACCGTACGTTTACAAATATAATAGCATGGAAAACAGAACAATATATTACACATCATTAAAATGCATGGATTTAATATAGTAAATCCATGATTTTACCACTCACAAAACACTAGGTGATAGAGTTGTAGCAAAATTGTGAAATTAATTATGGTACTAGACTTGCTCCAAATCACAATATACTTTTGTCTCTCTTGGCCACTCACTTCTGGTCTTTTTTTTTTTTTTTTTTCCTGAATAAAATTACTACCTTTGTTTCTGTCACCAACCTTGGGTTGCCTTAGCTATACTCAGTTTCCACCTCTTTCTTTAACTATATTTTCTGCGCAACTGTGACAAACAAAACAATGTTTGCACTTCAATGATGACGTAATTCCATTTTCAACAATGAACGTCATCCCTTGGCGTGAGAATCTTGCAACTTTCATATCACAATCATTGTCATTATAAGACTGCAAATGTAACTTTGTCTGGTTCACTGATAATACACCTTTTTTTTTTTTTTTTTTTGAGTACTAATTATTTTAATACATATGGGGAGAGGGAAGAAAGTCTTAAAAAAATTGACAATGATGCATATTCAAAAGAGTCTAAGAAAAACAACAATCATTATTAATAAATAAATAAATAAAAGTAATGTACAAGACCACAATGGACATAAGAGGTACAACAGATTGCTGCATAATATCATGACTCATTGAATATGGTCTTGTGAGAAAATCATGTTAGAAATACTGAATAAATAGTATTGTATTTTTCAAGTAATAAAATGTGCATGAGTGTCTTATATAGGAGGCAGAGTGTGTAGTATATATATGTGTATAGTACAATAGTATGTGTACTATACAAGGAAACAAGGTGGACCTTAGGCCCACAAACTTAACAACCTCAACATGCATGTTTTGAGATTTTATTTTATTTTTTTTTTTTTTGAGATAACCTCAACATGTTCTGAGATAAAGACTAAAGAGTGAAATAAAAGGTGGGTGGCACTTGTGTTTAGTGGAACTGGCCGTTCGGCAAAATTTGCTGAACAAAATCTTTTTAGAAAAATATTAGATAAATAGCATGCGGCTGAAAGTATTTAGTAAGTTGGATTTTTTTTGGAACTCGAGTTTGATAAACTCGAGTTCTAACCCAAAATTGAGTTTCCCAAACTTGATTTACTCTTGGATTCATCTGTAATGGGTTGAAAAAAAAAAAAAAAACACGTGGAACTTGAGTTTAGCAAACTTGAGTCCTGGGAGATTTTTTTTTTTTCCTGCTTGGAACTCAACTCTAGCAAACTCGAGTTCCTTGCGGGTAATTTTTTTGTTTTTTTTTTTTTTAAATGGAACTCGAGTTTACTACACTCGAGTTCCACGTGTTTTTTTTTTTTTTTTTTTTCAATCCACGCTAGATGAATCCAAGAGTAAATCGAGTTTGGGAAACTCGATTTTGGGTTGGAACTCGAGTTTGACAAACTTGAGTTCCAAAAACAGTCTAACTAACTAAATAAGTTCAAATGCGTGCTAGTCACCGAATTTTAACCAAAAAATGTACTATTTACCAAATTTTGCCCAAGCCGTTCCCATAAAAGGTAAGTAGGATGGGATATCAATGTACTTTCCACGTCAAACTCGAGTTCCAAAAGCAGTCTAACTAACTAAATAAGTTCAAATGCGTGCTAGTTACCGAATTTTAACCAAAAAATGTACTATTTACCAAATTTTGCCCAAGCCGTTCCCATAAAAGGTAAGTAGGATGGGATTCAATGTACTTTCCACCTCTGTGGTGTTTCATCATTGTACGTTTTTTTAAAGAATCGTTTCATCATTGTACTTGATTTTACTTTTATATGAATAAAACCTTTTTTTTTTTAATCTCACTATTTGAATAAAGTTTGATTTTACTTTGCAAGGAGGTTATGCTAGATTTTACTTTGCAAGGAGGTTATGCTGGATTTTACTTGTGGACTAAGGCAAATATATAAGGTTTTGGCCTGTCTTTCTTTCCTTTTATTTTTCTTCCCCCACTAAAAAGAAATTGTTAAATGAAGTGCAAATGCAGTAACAAGCACTAGTTGATAGATCAAGACTATATAAATTACTTATATGTTCGTACATATATAAGCCTAGACTATCCATTAAGAGACAATAACAATAGTCACTACAAGAAAAAAGTCCTATTGCAATTAAATTTTTTGTTGCAATAAACTCAAATTGTTGCAATAAATACCTATTGCAACGAAAAATTTTGTTGCCCACTGTTGCAATAAACTCTGTGGCAATAGGTTATCGCAACAAAATTTTCATTGCAATAGTGTTTTGTTGCAATAAACTTGTTGCAATGAAACATTTTAATTATTATTAAAAATATTTATTGCAACAAAATATATTGTTGCTATAACTTATTGCAAAATTTTTTTGTTGTAATAGATATGGCGGGTAGGCCGGAAAACTTATTGCAACAAACTTTTTTATGGTAACTTATTGCAACAAAAAATTCATTGCAATAACCTATTACAACAAAAAAAATTGTTGCAATGGCGGCCTCTCTTAGTAAAGCTCTTCCAAAATTTAGATCTTACCCAAAGTCCCAAACATAGATTTGCCACAAACTACATACGCATTTGTCTGGCGGCCTCTCTCGATAAAGCCCACCCCTTTCTCCTCATTTGCCTTTCCCTCCTCCTCGTCCTCATTCATGCAAAACCTTATGTTCCAAAACAACATGTTGTGGATGAGGAATCAGCTAGAAACAAAGCTACTTCTGCAATTGCGTTTGCACTACCTCCAAGTGCTCCAGCTTCTCAAAAACATAAAAATAGAAAAAGGAATGCACCTGCATTGATATTTACATTATTGATTGGAGTATTGGGCGGAGATTTTCTTGGATTCATGGGGGGGGAGCAATGGTTTTTGGTACAGGTGGTAGGAAGACCTCAAGCCCAACAATATTTAGCCCTTTGATAAAAAAGAAAGAGGACCTAGCTTTCTTGGCCATCAAGGTGGCCCGGCTTTGTTGGAAGCCATTGGAAGCGGTGGGTGCGGAGAGGTTTTCAAGGCCGAATTGCCGAGAAACAACAGAAAATCATTGTGATCAAAAAGATAGTTCAACCTTTAATGCATGCAATAGAATTGACCGGGGAAGAAAGTAAGAATCTAAATAGTAAAATGCGTCAAATTCGACCAAAGATAAATATTGTGGGTAAGATTAGGCACCGAAATCTTGTTCCTTTATTAGCCCATGTGAGTCACGGTGATTACCATTATCTTGTATATCAATTCATGAAGAATGGCAGTTTACACTTTACAAGACGTGTTAGATGAAGCTTCTAATGGGACTAAGGAATTGGATTGGCTTGCTCGGTACAAAATTGCATTAGGAGTGGCAACTGGGCTTGAACATATGCACTTTCTCCACAACCCATGTATAACTCATAGAGATCTGAAGCCCGCAAATGTACTATTGGACGATGACATGGAAGCTAGAATTTCAGATTTTGGGTTAGCAAAAGTAATGCTTGATGCTAATATCTATATCACAGGCTCCAATGTGGCGGACCGAGGTTAGGTTATATAGCACCAGAATACCTACAAACGCAGAAGTGATAGGAAAGAAGCCAACTGATTCGTTTTTCCACGACATGGATGAGATATGCTTGGCTAAATGGCTTTGGAATGTAATGGCATTAGATTATCCATTGCAACAAAAATTTTTTTGCGGTACCCTATTGTAACAAAAGAATTTGTGGCGTAACCTATTACAACAAAAAAATTTGTTGCAATACGTTTCCCAACACCCCGCCATATTTATTAAAACAAAAAAATTGTTGCAATAAGTTAGAGCAACAATCTATTTCGCTGCAATAAATATTTTTAATAATAATAAAAATGTTTTATCACATCAAGTTTATTGCAACAAAACACTATTGCAACGAAAATTTTGTTGCGATAACCTATTGCCACAAAGTTTATTGCAATAGTGGGCAACAGAATTTTCTTCATTGCAATAAGTATTTATTGCAACAATTTTGAGTTTATTGCAACAAAAAATTTTGTTGCAATAGGGATTTTTTCTTGTAGTGACTTATTCTAAAAAAAAAAAAACTTAGTACAATTACTCAAATCATTATTATCAAATATAAACATCAAATAAACCTTAACAAGCCAGCCACAAATATCAAATTTTAAATAAAATAAAATTAAAATTGTAGATTATAAAAAGATGCTAGCCGTTAACCACTCGTTTATATATTTTAAATATAATAAACACAACAAACTACAAACATCAATTATATAGCACTAGAATACCTCCAAACGCAGAAGTTCACAACTAAATCTGATATCTATAGCTTCGATGTGTTGCTAGGGGTTTTGGTGATAGGAAAGAAGCAAACTGATTCGTTTTTCCACGACATGGATGAGATATGCTTAGCTAAATGGCTTTGGAATGTAATGGCATCAGATAATCTAGAACAAGCAATTGATTCCAAGCTTATGGGAAATAGGTTTGAACAAGAAATGCTGTTAGTTTTGAAGATTGCTTGCCTTTGTACTATAGATGATCCAAGTGACAGGCCTAGCAAGAAGAATGTTAGGTGCATGCTGTCTCGGACCAAGGATGAAATACGTGAGAGCAGGCCCTCAACCCGTTTGAGTCTTGAGTTATCAAACTATTCTGAGAGAAGGTAAGGGTAAGTTGGTGGGGAATGAGAATTCAATTCGTATTAGGTAAAACCCGTGGTTGCCGACAAGTTAGAGTGGAAAGACTTGAGATCCCAAGAGGAAGAGCATAGGTGGGTCCAATCAAAAAAATCAAACAAAGAATGGTGTTTTATCAATAAAATCAGCTTAAGGCAACGGCTTATGCTAGACCTCACAGAATTATCTCTGAAATTCAAAGCAACATATGGAAAACAAACCTTCCCGAAAGATTAAAAATGCTTCTTTGGCGTATAGCATCGGGTGATCTCCCTACAAGAGAAAGATAAAGCAAGTTTATGACTATTGATAATACTAGTTGCTTGCTTTGCAATATTGGTGCTATAGAGTCCTCACTCCATTTGTTGCAATACCCTATTGCAACAAAATAATTTGTTGCGGAAACCTATCACAACAAAAGAGTTTGTTGCAATATGTTTCCAAAGGTGGTAGTAACCTATTGCAACAAAAAAATTTGTTGCGATAACCTATTGCAACAAAGGACAAAAGACTTTGTTGCAATAACCTATTACAACAAAAAAATTTGTTGCAACACGTTTCCCGGCTTACCCCACCATATCTATTACAACAAAAAATTGTTGCAATAAGTTATAGCAACAATATATTTCATTGCAATAAATATTTTTAATAATAATAAAAATTGTTTTATCGTAACAAGTTTATTGCAACAAAATACTATTGCAACGAAAATTTTGTTGCGATAACCTATTGCCACAAAGTTTATTGCAACAGTGGGCAATGAAATTTTTCGTTGCAATAGGTATTTATTGCAACAAAAGAAGGTCAAGTTGTGTTGCGATAACCTATTTATTGCAATAGGTATTTTTTGGTCATAAAAACTTTTTTTAAATGGGTTGTTAATCATTACCCTAAGAACATCCGTTAGCATTTCCCAAAAATGTATTGCATTTAGGGGAAATTATAGTACACCTAACTCAAGAAACCCATCCACACATGAGAAAAAAACTAATAGAGCTACGGAACCAAGTGAGGAACCGAGGAAGGGGCTATTTGGTTTTTTTTTTTTTTTTCACTCCTCACTCAATTTTCGTCACTCATCACTCATTGCTTAAAATACCCCAATTTCCTAAACCCCACCCGTTTGGACACTATTTTCACTTCACATCACTCAAATATTTCAACATTTTTGTGGGACCCATACTTGATCACCAAGTCAGACCCTTCTGTTAGCCTACCCGTGAAACCCATTACCCATTTCCTTCACTTCTCATTGCCCCTTCACCCCTTCAACAGAGTGCCTCTCCTAAAACACAAACCCGAACCCATAAAAATAGAAGAAGCTCGGACGTCGATCTCCACCGACACAAAGGCCGCTTCACCCATCTCTCCGACGTGTATCGACAGTGTGATCTCCTTTGTCAAAGCCCAGCAGGTCTTGACGAAGTGTGAAGAAACGTGACCCATTTCCTTGATATGTCACGGACAATCTCCTCCGACCCAACACGGCGTTACCTCATCCCTTTTTGTACTCTCTCGGCTTGTTTCTTTATTTGATTTGTGTTTTTGGTGTTTGGGTTTTGAGAAAACTGTTAGATTTTAGCTTGAACTTTGCTTTGCCTTTGTTTCCCCTGTTGTTTGGTTGGTGAGAAAATAATAAAGGAGAAGTTTTTTTGCTTTGTTTTTTGTTTATATGATATTATTATGCTTACCTGTTGCTGGTTTGCTTGAATCGGATTATTTGTTCCTAGTTGGATAATATTATATCGTTTATTGGAAATTCTTGATTTAAGTAAACCAATTCAAATAGATGGTTTAGAGGCTTTGAATCTATTAAAATTTTTCTGGATTCCCAACATGTTGTTGGAATTTTTAATTGCTGAAGTAATATTACCCTGAAAATACCCCAATACTGTTTGATACTTTTCTATTATAAATGAAAAAACTTTTTACGAAGAAGACAATGGTTTTAGGTCCTTGATTCGATGTGCTGTGATAGTGTGTATTGGAGTATAGGGTGGTTCTGTGTGTATTGAAGTTTGGAGTTGGCTTTTTTTTTTTTTTTTTTCCATATAAACTTGTCTAAAATTTCCCTGAGATATACAGTTTGAAGTATATTATAGAGGATTTAACACGAAAGTAGACTCTATCAACAGCATCCCCTGTGTCTTAGAACCTTGTTTTAAACTTGCATTCTTTAAAGCACTTATGAGGCATCTTGATTATAGCTAATGGCATGATATCTGATCATTTTGGTTGGCTTCTTATGCAAGTGATCCTTGCGAATATTTAGACCATTGGCTGATTAGATGTTTTACTTTTTCAATTCCCAAGTCAGTAATATATATATATATATATATATATTTTTTTTTTGATCTAGTGTAAGCTGATATTGCTCTTTATTGTTATTATATTGCTCTATGTTGTAAGCTAATATTGTTGTCCGCATTTGTTGTTACTTGCTAGTAAATGTTGCTCTCTCATCTTGAGTATATCCGTTGTTGTTTTTCCTGCTCTTTTTTTTTTTTTTTTTTTTTTGGCTCTATTTTGCTGTGGCCATTCTTTTGGCTTTGTATTCTTTCTTTTCTTTGCATAAAATTTATAATTTTGTCTTAAAAAATAGTGCTGAGCTTATTTGAAATTAGCAAAAATGACTTTAAGATATTGAGAAGTACTAGAGTATTCTTCTCCTTTTTTTATTTATTAAACCAATTGATAAGCTTTATTCAAAATTTCAATTTTTTTGGCTTCTATTCTACTCAAACAACCAAATGTGAAAGTCATCTTGTATTTTTATATATAACTTCATATTGGCTTATAAGGATTTTGTTATTTTTAATTCTAAAAATTTTATATTTTCTTGTAGATGTAGTTATTATATTTATATTTAATTTCTTGAATGGTTGAACTGATGGTTGTTAAAAGGACTAAGAGAAACTTAGAAGGGAAAATGAACTTAAGATACTTAATTGGTCATTTAGTTTTTTTAAGTGCTAATAAGAATTACATTGATTAAACCAATGCACAAAAACATATATGTAGCATTTTGAATTTTTCTTGAATTGTGACTCACTACGAGATAGTTTAACCTCGGCCCCCCCAAACCAAAATTTCTAGCTCCATCCCTGGTGGATTGTATATGTGATATCAGGGGGATGGTGCCCTCAATAACAAACTTAATTAAAAGTGTTAATGTTACCTTGAATATACAATAAGCTATCTCTGCATCCCTGTCGCCTAGTGTAACACATCTTGACTATTGCTTCACTCCTGTGGGTAAGTTATACACATACCAACTCAAAATGTTGCCTTGAGAATCATATCTAATTGATATGGTTTCGCTTAGAGAATTACCAATTTGTTTTAATTTTATACGACTTGTTGCAAAATTTCAAATTTTGTGGGTCATCTATGCATTTTGAATAGCATTTGAACTTAAATATGTGGTTTACACATGACTGCACACAAGATTTTGGAAATGTTTACATGAAGCATTAATTGATTAGGATTGAATAAAAATTTTAATTACAATTATTCCAAAGTTAACCCCTTCTACAAACTTTGTTCTAGCATGAATATCAAAAGATAGTTGCTGGCAATGCTCTTAAGTCGTATACTTAATCATAAAACCATTAAAGTATTTATACCTTATCTAGATTGCACTACTCTATGACTATAACACCAGAATAAAAACCTCATCTGTCAATCTCTATTTCCATAGCTTTTAGTTTCCATGTCAATCAATTTCACTCTTTTTTTATTCCACTAACACTTTATACATCATAGGTATTGGTAGCCACTTGTCTCACCATCTGCTCAAACTTTCTCCACCTCCAATCTCCATCACATACCTAAGTAGATAAGAGATATTCCCTTTAAAATATTTTTCCACGCGTATAATCCTGTTTGGTGAGATTGTGCTTCCATGAAAGAACAATAGGAACAATACTTTTCCTTGAACACCCCAATAGAAATAGAGCAAATTGTTTTGCATAAGTCTCTAACCCTGCTTTGCCAATACGCCACGAGTTACTTTAAATTACCACAAAGCCTATATATGGAGTTATATGCATGAATGAGTAAGTTCTGGTGAAGCTAAACTTTTGGGGGTATGATAGGTATTGTACTATGACAGTGGTATGCTATTGTGGATATTTGTAAGTAATTGTGATAGTTGTAGTTGTGTAAGGTGTGTGGGTGTGTGTGTGTGTGTGTGTGTGTGTGTGCAAGGTGGTGTGTGTGTACCTGCAAGGGGGTGCATGTGTGCCTGCATAAGGGTGCGTGGGTGTGTGCGGTGGTTGGTGCGGTTGAGCTATACTGCAATTATGGGCTGTTAGTTGGTTGGGCCAGGGTGTCAAGTAGTTAGTTGGTTAAGGGGTGTAGTGCTTATAGGGAAAGGGAGGTTACTGTAAAGGATATTCGGATAAGAATTACATTGTCCGCTTCCCTGTTCTTTCTCTTCTTCTTATTCCTTGCTCCAAGTCTTAATTCCTTCCTTTCTTTCTTCCACTGAACTATTAGAATCTCATTAGGGTAGAGATGGTTTATTAAAAGAAAATTAAAGTAAATCCCTAAATTAAATAAGTTCTAACAAATACTATCAATTAGGTTCAACATACTAATAGTGGGCCTCCATCATCCAACCATGTAATCGTAGTCCGTGCATTAAGACATCTAAAAAGAAAAATTGTATTACACATTTCCATTTCAAATTAGATATCTTTTGCCTTCTTACATTTTAGTGTCTGTTCTATTTCGTTAGCAAAAAGCCAGGATTTATTTACTTGATTGAATATTCCATTGCTTTGATATGGTTTGTTGCTAGTAATGGGACTAAGCTTGTGAGAGAGAATGATTCAGCAAAGATTTACGTTTTGATTGGGACGTGGGAATGTTGTTTCCTAAGTCTTTCTTGCATTATCTTAAAGAATATCCATCCAGCACATCTTTATCATCTAAAATTCTATTTTTGTGTTTTGGGGTTTCCAGTAGTAGAATGTCTTCTGCCACTAGTTATGAGTCCACTAGTAGTGGGTATATGTGTGATATGGATCGATGTGTGGAAAGGACCTCCCTATTTATCCATTATTTTGGACGGAGGTTCTACGGATGTCGGCATTGGTCGCCGATTAGTATTACATGATTTTAGTGTTGTTACATATTTGCCTAGTTAATTTCATACTATCTTTGCTGACCATCATATATATGCCTTCAATGTTGTATGCGGGACTCCGATCGTGTATGTAAGTTCTTCAAATGGTTGGACAAGAACACATGCCCACATGGCCGTGCAACAACACCACTTGTCCATGAAAGGTTTACGAGATATAAGGCCGAGGCAGCGGCTGCAAGAAATGAAAGGGATGAGGCTCATGCAATGGAAGCAGAAGCACGGGAGCGGGAAAGGATAGTAAGGCACAAGGCTGAAAAAACAAAGCTTGCACTCCGGATTGCTCAAGACAAGGTCTACAAGTATAGGCTAGCTTTACTTTTATCTTGGACTATAGTTGGGGTTTATTTTGTATTCTCTACTGTTTTGGGGGGCCATGGCCATACGCAATCGTGTCTATCATGACCCATTTACGGTCACGTGTGTTATGTACATTAATGATTACATGCCCTGTTTTGAGTTCCTATATATTTTACAGGGTGATATAACACATGGGTTGAAGTGTGTTATGTACATTACATATCACATGTGTTATGCATTTATTTTTCTCTTTTTATTTATTTATTTTTTTATGGTGAACTACTTTATGCATTTCATAACATGTAGTTAAGTAATGTGAAATTTCCTTATAGTAGTGGCAATATTTTTTGATGTTTGATGGTCCAAAAATATTTCTTATAGTAATGATAATAGCAAAGAACACATGTTGTGGGTATACCATGGTTCAAAAATATTTCTTATAATAATTGATACATTCGAATTACATTACATAATTATGCCAAGAACATATTGTCATGTCATTCCAAAATAGTGCAGTAACGTTACAAGTTTAACTAAGTTCTACATCCGCCTACGTGAATAATATTTCCTTGACATAAAGTAGTTCCAAAACAATTATGCTGTAAAGCTATAGCATCTAAATTGCAGCGAAGTAAATGGTCAATTGCCACGGGCAACATATAATCATCTCACATTGCCACGGGCAACATAATCATCCCACATTGCGTTAGTGATATTGTCCCTAAATTGCCCCATCGCTCTCTTCGATGCATCCGACATTTCTAGTACATGCCTTTGGGTCGCCGAGCTTGTTGATGTTCTAGTATTGCCATTGCCTTTGCTATTAGTCGCACTACCTTCGCCAACACTCTCCCCTATTTTTCTGAACAATTCATCACTCCGATTGTTCATGCGTGTGAAATTGTGTAGAGCACAAAGACACAACAATGACATAACGCTGCCTAGTTTGCTTCAAGTTTGGCATTAAATTCAAAATGGGGAAACGGGCCTTCAACACTCCAAAAGATAGCTCAATAACCATCCATAAGGACAAGTGCCTATAGTTGTACAACTCTTTCTTCGATGTTGGCCATCTACCGCTTAAACGGAATTCTTGAGCATGGTACCTAGTTGACTTGTGAGGGGGAAGAAAACTAGTGCCAATTAGTAGGCCCGAATCCACCAAGTAGTACAACCCTACACACACACACAACCAACCAGTACACAATTAAGTTGTTCATAAACATACTACTTACAATGGAGGATAAAATAACTTTAGTTAAAGTCACAGTAATGGATAGTACCTATTGGTGGCCATGGGAATCCATGCTTTTGGTCACTGATCGCTTCTTCGAAAACCCTTGAGCCATTCACACCGCCCTCCCACCCAGCATGGACATATGTGAACTGTATGTCCATGTTACACACACACAGCACATTAGTTGTTATAGTACTCTTGCGGCTCCAGTGTGCTTGTGTCGCATTTGCGGGAGGTCGGGCACACACGTGTGTTCCATCAATTGCTCCTACACATCTCTACTCATGAAAGTTTTCATTAATCTTAGCAAGCACATATCAAATATCATGGTATTTTACTGTTATGCGAAGTTAGTTAAGTAAGGGAAATTTTTGTACCTCAAACCATGGCCAGTACTTGTTCACTTGAAGATGTTCGGGGAGGCCCGCGACATTCCGATCGGGTTTAATTAAATGCTTCGTGTATGCGTGGACAGCCCGCAACGCCCGAGGAAAATGCCGGGACACGGTTCATGTTGAGTGCTGAAACCTATTTGCAACACATCTATAGTGGGTGTTGTGTCCAAGTATGTACAATAACATGGCCACGGCCCGAGTGGCATTCACCCCACCTTGTCCATCCCTCAAGTAACCATGTCGAGCCAACTTGTCCGCTAAATGTTCCAATAACTCAGGTGTCATGCGGAACATCTCATAACACTTAGCTGGATTACCTTCAGTGATTTCATCCATATATGCCCTACCAGTCAACGTGCTTGTACGCATTGGTTGTTTATCATAATGCTGCTGCATGTACGCATACATCTCCTCGACTATAGGAATCACTAAATTAAACTTTGCTTCTTCTTCACGCTTGGACTCAGAATCGGTCCAATCATCATCATTATCTTCACAGGCATCGTTGGAACCAACGTCGTTGAAGTACGCATCATCGAAGCCATACTCTTGGAACACATGTGACCAGTCATTTCCGGACGCCATAAGTGACCTACACATTAGCACAAACACACTATTCAAGTAGATTATGTAAAGAGAGATATAAAAGTAAACATGTTATTCTTAACAGTCTACACCTCGATAAACAAATAATATAACACATCAACGAACCCAAAATCCAAATTCCATAGCATAATATAACACAAACCATACAAACATCCTAAGTTCGTAAATAACATAAACCAAAGTATTATCCATACAAAACAAAAACAAGTAAATAAAACAACCCGAATCCATAGTATGTAAAAACCAAATAGCTTAGACATAATGCAATACTTTTCTCCCAACTAGCCAAATACAACTACATCTAAGTACTAAATAATAAGCATGTAAATATGTCAATCCTCCTTCGGGTTTAGAATGTCCTCTATCCAAGTCTTCCTCCTACGCTCCAAAGATACCCATAAACACCACCCTATTATCCTTTTGTTGCAAAGCCTTTGAGATCTTGAAATAGGCCTTGTTATTCAGATCCTCATACTTATTCAGCAGCTTTATTGCCTTGCCAAGTGAACAAGGATCACCCCCAACACTGGATTGAGCGAATTGGTCGAATGTACTTTGGACCTACCGAGTTTACACCTATACCTCTCCTTCGTCATTACGGTGTACTCCTTTAGGACCACAGTCATGTCACTTACCCTATCCACTTTATTCGAGACCTTCTTACCCTTGCCACTTGCATCTTGCACAGGACGTTTTCCCGCCCGTTGGGTTACCTCCTCAACCTCAAAGATCCTCCACGCTTTGCAAGAAACTCTCAAAGTTAGGGGTGTAACAGTCATCATCTAGATGGGTGGGTGCATTTGCATTGGCATTGGCAAGCTCTTCTTCTAGGGCACACTCCTCATCACTAGTTAAGGGAGGAGTGTTTGAGGAGATCTGTGAGGTTCCCGATCGCAGATACTAGGGGCGAATAATCAAGTTGCGACTTTCATAGTCTGGGCATCCCTGTTTCCTTAAGTTAGTCGCCCTTACGATTTCCTTGCAATGTCATTGGAAATATTAGCACACTAAATGCAGCAATTCATATATTACCAACTTGGAGGCAACTTGCATAAACAAATAAGGGCAATAAATGATATACATAAAAAAATAAAAATAAAAATGCAGCAATTCATATATTACCAATTTGGAGGCAAATTGCATAAATAAATAAAGGCAATAACTGATATACAATAAAAAAAAAATTAAAAAAAAAATGCATCAATTCATATATTACCAATTTGGAGGCAACTTGCATAAATAAATAATTGCAATAAGTCATATAAATAATAAACAACAAGAAACATACCGCAATCACATTCACCCACACCTCGTCAAGACCAATCACTGTTTGGGTTTGCTCGTCCCACCCCAACCTTGTGTGTCTTAGCAACCGACTCCACTTGCGTTGTTTGAGTCGGAGCCTATTGTGCTTCCGAACAACTTTCTTAGAGGGAAAGTTTTTCCCGGTCCTTTGGTTAAGTTCGATTGTAATTGATGACCACATAGGACCCTTGAACATACCGTTCTCCATGTTACCCTTAAGTTGTTCCTCCAACATGATCTCAATGAAAATATGTTCTACATGGGGAGGCCACATTTTGTCATCCGCCTCTTGTGATTCATGTGCCATTTATTTGAAATATCTCACATGGTAAGCTCATGACAGATAATAATTTTAAGAATTGATTAATAGGACTATAGGATTCATGTGCCATGTAGGTTTAAGGGGTCCAAAAAATGAAAAATAATCCACAGTTAAATCAACACGGATAAGAAAAAGCATGCACGGAATGTAAGAAACAAAGATAATATATAAGAAACAGTTGTAATATATAAGAAACATTGGTAATATATAAATCCTTCATCGAGGTTTACCACATATACAATGTGAGTAGATATACAAAAAATGGAAGATCGAAGCAATGAGTTAGTAAAATTAATAAGTGGTCACAAATACAACTAGGTTAGTGCATGGTTAAGTACATGGTAATCCATAAGAAAGTATGCTACTGAACATAATAGAAACAAAATATGTCAGCAGTATATCAAAAGGGACATGCACTAAATTGCTTCGACTACGCATCCATCTCTTATTGAGGCGGGTCATCAGACAATCGGTCGGGAGAGGCCCAAGGGGGAACGTAGCCCCAATGACCATACCTAGGGACCCCCATGGCTCTGCGATACCTTTGTCGAATAGCCTTGAACTTCCTAAACACCCCCTCTTCGTAAAGGCCTTCCCGGTGCGGGCATTAAGAGTGCCCATGATGTGCTCCCACACTTGGTCATTGGCGGAATAACAAACCATAGTCCCAAGCAAATAGTGAGAAAATACAAGGTTACACAACTCATCCACACAGTTGTCATCCCACGTTCTCAAGTCCGCAGCCATCTTAAAGAACAACACACACATCTCATACAAAATCATATCACAAGTACAATAAAGAAATCCCGGTATTTTTAGAGGAACAAATATTGAGCATAGGATCCATATTAATATGTATATATTACTGTAATGACATGTACTGAATCATTCTTATGAAATTCATAAACAAGATTAAAACAGTAGTATTCCAGTATTGTGGACCCAATAAAGAATACTACTTAAAAACATTACAATTTAGAATGTCTACGTCTAGAAGCAATCCATTATGTAAATAAGACCAAGAACCCAATTAGCAAATATAATTGTAGAAAATCAAACCATGGCTGCACCCTGCACAGGTTAAGTTTATGGAATGGTGGGAAAAGAAAAGTGAGGATCAGTCTCAACTTTGTTTCCATCGTTTGATCCGTTATAATAGTTGTAATAGTTGGTCTTGGATATGGTAACTAATTCAATAAAGAAGCATTAGGCACAACTGTAGCTTGTAGGCTTGAGTTTTTTTTTTTTTTTTTTTTTTTTTTTTTTTTTTTTTTTTTTTTTTTTTCAAAATGCGAACAAATAAAAGAAAGAAAAAGTTTAAAGATATAAGCAGATCGAGAAAACACAAATATTCAGCAAAACAGAGCAGAGAAGACACAAATCTTCAACTTTGTGATATATAAGTCATACACTCGAGCTTTGTTTTGGGGGCTACAAAGTCACAAATTCACTAAATTTATGATTAAATATATACCTGTGTTAATTTTTTCCCAAGTTTACAATAAAGACTAAAATAAAATGAAGGATTTGAGCTTGAAACCTTGAATTAAGATAATATAATACGAACTATTTTTTTTTTGGGTAGAAAATATGAAAAGAAAAATGTCATGAAACATGTAAGTTGTAAGTTATAACCCCTTGAATATATCTTTGAAGAACAAAGCCTCCTAGCAGATAAATGCACTTCTCAATCATTTCCTTACCATATATAAATGTAAGGTTCGTATTGGTCCCTTTAAATGATCAGGCAGGTTTCATTTATTGCACAAGTAAAATACCACTATATCTGAAAGTTCAAAAACGTGTACAAAACACCTTTGAACGTTTAGACCCCCAAATTACAACTTAACCAATACAAGCAATATGTCAAACAACTAGTGTGCGGAAACTTAACACATGCTATAATACGAAATTGGTTAAAGACTATCTAAGCCATAACAAAATAAAACCACATCCACAAAGAAAAATAAAAGGCAAAGATAAAGGGAAGAGAGATGCAAACACAAGGACAACACACGATGTGTTATCGAAGAGAAACCCTCGGCGTAAAACCTCTCCGCCGCCTCCAAGCGGTCAATAATCCACTAGAAAATGTAGTTGGGATACATGAACAGCAATAGATCCTCCAAGCCTAATCTACCCGATGTACCTAAGCCCTCCAAGCTTCTTGCTCCAACGAGGTTGCGCCGAACCTTTTTCTTTTCTAGCTTACCGGTTTCCACTACTAGACCGTAGCATCCGCCATCCTTGGCATCTTCCAATGCTTCCCAAAGCTCCAAAAACACTCAACACTTGGGTAGTGTTTGGATAGAAATCTCCTCTCAATAAGTATGACAATGAGAGAGGGAATGAGAAGAGACTACAAAGATTTCTCTCTAAGAATGAGTAGCTCTCTCTAATTGGGTGGGTGTTTTGAAGAAACCTCTCTTAGGGTTTTTCTTTCTGAATAGCCACACATATCTTGTGGGAATGAGGGGTATTTATACTTGGTGTGAGAATGGAATACGAAGAGTCGGTTTTTCCAAAAAACAGTAACTTGACCTCGCGACTTGATTGAGTCGCGAGTTCAAGTCACGAGCTAACTTAATGGCCAGTCTGGATTTTTGTTGTGTAGTGCTTGGCGTGGACCAATGCTCTGCACGTGAAACTTTTGGCGGCTTGCAAGCCGCGAGCCACCCGTCCTAGCCGCGAGTCTCTCTTCAGATCTTGAGCATTTCTTCACACACTACCCTTACATGATTCCCACCTAAATACAAGGTTTCTAAGTGCTATATTACAAGCAAATTTGTCATGGAATAAAGCCAACACATGGTTGATTAAATTCAACCTTACACCACTGTATCAATCAACTTAGATTTCAAAAAATTTGAAGGAATATTAATATGAATAAGAATGAAAAAGAGAGTTATTTGAATGCTCTAAATTGTTGCTACAAGCCTACAACATTTTTTTTTTTTTTTTTAAAGATGACTTACCATGAAAAAGACAGATAATTTGAAACTGAAATAATAATGGACATAATTTTCCACTAAATTTGATTGGAAAAATCTACTCCAAATTATTACATAATGGATCAAACAATTATCAATGCATATTTGCTGAACTCAACTATTACAGCTTGATTGCCTCCAAATTATAATCAACTTAGCTTGTAAAATCTCTTGTAAGTCTCTCATGTAAGGTTAGTGTAAGGTCTCTCATGTAAGGTCAGTGTGTAGCTTCCCAAGCTAGATTCTTTTATTCTTTTTGTAGCATTTGGTCCTTTTACCTTGGACTACTTCAATGCAAATATGAGAAGTTCTTTCTTATAGAACTTAAATAAGTTTAACAAAAGTTTTGAAAAAGAAAATAATGCTCATGGTTAGGGATAAATAAACCAAGGAAATGTGGTTGCTTGTGGGTATTGTTCTATTTGATACCTTGGTCACTTGATTTTGGAGATTAACATGGGTCTGAAAACCCAAATGTAAAAGATGTAAACTTCATCACCATGGGTTGAAAACCCATCACCACGAGCACCAAAATGGAACAAATTAGATGCAAAAACCCAACATCAAACAAAGAAAAAAAAAGAAAAGAAAAACAGAGAAGCAAACAGGTTCACCACAAGTTGAAAACCCATCACCACGGGTTTCAATAGATCAAATCAGATGCAAAAACCCAAACATCAAACAAAGAAAAAAAAAACAGAGAAGCAAAATTCATCACCACGGGTTGATACAATTAAAGTAGATGCGAAAACCCAAACATCAAACAAAGAAAAAAAAACAGAGAAGCAAACTTCATCACCAATCCTTGATTCAATGTAAAAGATGCAAAATACCTTGCTATTAACAGCTCAAATGTAAAGAATACCTTCGGATTTCTGTGAAAAAAACTGAGAAAGAGGTCGGGGAGATCGGTTTGGTTGGTGCGTGAAGCACTGCGTGACCATGACACGGTGACGCAAGTTAGCTGAGCTCGGATCGGACACTGCGTGCGTGAAGATGGAGTATGGTGATCTGCGTGAAGGTGAGGGCAGTTAGATTTTAGTTTCAATTCATGTGAGGACTTTCTTTGGTAGAAGATCGAGTGTATAGTGATATTGGTAAGGAGAGTCGTTGATGTCAATGTGTGACTCCCACAATGGGTCCCATGTATGTGGGTTTCATTACGAAAATGCCATCATAACTCTATTTCCATAACTTGAAAACACCTAGAATGTGTTTTCAGATTCCATAACTCATCACTCAAAAATTAGAGAATTGAGTGATGGAAACAAAAACTAGAAACAATGCCAAACACGCTTCTCAGCTATGGAACCCACATATTTTGAGTTATAGGTGATGGAAACAGAGTTATGGGTGATGAAAACTAAAAATCCAAACAGCCCCTTGATGTCTGGCTTGGTTGTGGACCAAAAGGCCCACGAGCATATATCTAGGAGTAAAACAAAATTCTAACTCTTTCCTACAAATGAATTAATTTTTTTTTAAAAAAAATCTTATTTAATATGATATACAAAGTATTGAAACTGTTACATACTCGGCCATGTGAAATTACCACACACTCTAAAGAGAAAAATATGATATACAAAGTATTGAAACTATTACATACTCGGCCAAGAGACAAAGAATAAACTAGGGTTTGATCTGAACTTTAGCCTGAGGGGTAATTACATTACACTTTTATTAAAAAAGACACTATAGCCATGCAATGCTGTGAGTACCATGAATTTGCTGCATAAATTACAACTTCAAGAAGATAATATACTATTAACATTAATAAACAGAAAAGGTCAAGTACAAATTCTAGATCTTTGACGTGCAAATAAAGTAATTAGAATATTTACATATGGCGTTGGCTCTCTACGTTTGCCATTGATGAGAACAAAAAATGCCTTTCATGGGCCTCAAAACTCCAATATAAGTTACCTCGAGATGCACTAACTCAATAGGCCAGTTGAGCAAAAGGGTCAGCATGCACTGTAAGTGCGGCCACATATAATCCTGCTGTCACATTCACTTAAATTCAAAATTGACCCACTTGATTTTTTCTTTTTCTTTTTCTAGACAATATCAAGAGAGAAAAATTACCAAAATCTGAAAGAACAAGTGAACTGGAACATGATGTTTAGACCATAAAAAGATATTTAAGATCTTCCACTGTCAAGTGAGTTGCAGTTCTGCCACCTTGGTCTTCACCAAAAGCAGATGCAACCATTTTTCACTTCTCTTCCAGCAAAAATGGTCAGATACAAACACAACATAAGAGGATAATCATTTCATCTCCGTGTGATGCTTGTATTGCAGCTAATGTTTAACCTTCTAATACCTACAAACTTCGCCTCTGACCTCAATACTTGGGGGAAGGAAGAAAAATAGTATAATGTGAAGAAAAAAAAATTACCTGGAGTGCTAATATCCTGTCTTCCACTGTGTCATTGATAGTGATTCGTGTTACAGTAACTGGACGAGTCTGCCCAATCCTATGTGCTCAATCAACCGCCTGGTCTTCAGTGGTTGACTGGTTGGATTCCACCAAAGATCCAAAAGAATAACATGGCATGCAGCAACCAAGTTTAACCCAAGGTTTAAAGACATCAGCATGACAGTTACCTGCAACAAATTTTAGTCATTCAAATAATGGAAACAAACACAAGTCATTCCAAAATAGTTTTCACAGTTCCAAAGGGTAGGCAGCAAACCTCATTCCAAAATATTGGCCCTTCAACTGGTATCTCTGAATAAACTATTGTGTGCTTTGTAGCACTAAAACCTGTGCAATTCTCTGCATATTCCTTTTCGGAAGACAAAGAACTTCCATTGCATTCCATGGAACTATGCATTTTACAATTTGTCTCCAGAATCTCAAGAACAGCTCTGATTTTAGATGAACTATAATCATTTTGCAGAATCATTGAATTCTCTGTCAACTGAGAATTCATGGAACTACCATCAACATCTGCAGAAAGACAACTACTCAAAGTAGCTTTGGAAAAAACAACATCAAAACCAAGTTGTTCTTTACATGCATGTGAAGGAAACTTATTATCATCACCCGTCAAATATTCTGATGCACACTGATAGCAGAAAACATGGCCGTACATGGTAACAAAAGGGTCCTCGGGTGGATCCTGTAAAAGATCATATACTAGAGGAATCAGATAAATATGTCATGTGCCAGCACATTATTCTTTTCTGTAGTTAGATATTGTTGATTTTCTAAGAGATAAAATATGAACAACAAAGATGACCAGATAAAGTAGTCCATGAATAGAAACAGTTAATTAAATGAAACACAAAAAAATAGACCAAGCATATAATATAGACATGCACAAAGGTAGATAAACACGTAAAGGTAGATAAAGATGTCTTCATAGCATCACTATCAAGTTTACTCTACATATGCAAGCAAGAGAGAAGAAAATCATAGTCTACAGGGCTTTGTTTAGAAACTATAATCAAGAAAATCAGCAAGTTTCATTTCAAAAAAACCAACATTAGAGACTTAATACCTATTATAAACCTTTTATAATTATTAGCCATAATCAGTCACCAAGTTATCTAGGGCTCTAATCAAGCCCAGTGATTAAACAAGCCCAACCCTTACTAACAAAGCGTAAAATCCCACAAATCTGTTCTTTTCTAAATTTTACCAAGTTGCTAAAATACCTTTTACTGACTAAAAATAGAAAACTAAAATTTCTAAATCTCAGAATTATCGATAACTAATTACATCCTCTTTGTTGCTCCTTCATAAAGCCCATTACTTGAAGTGCTTCCCATGACATGATGTGATAAATATTTATCCAACTAGCTCTTACTTAGTTTAGTTGCTGAAAACATCCTAATATGAAAACAAAAGAGTAATTGCAAAAGTACAAATTTTGGTGTTTTGGGTTGTTTTCATATTGGTCCTTCAAATTTCAAAATTTCCATCCATCATGTTTGATTCATTTTCATTTTGGCCTTCATGATTCATCCAGTTCTCTGTTTTGGTCCTTTACGTTTCAAATTTTTCATTTCCATGAAATGCTAAGAAGAAGGGTCAAAATAAATGTCAAGAGCCAAACAGAAAACCAAATCAAAAGGGCCAAAATGAAAACCACCCCAACTTTAAGGGCAAAAAGTGTATTTTAGTCAATACAAATTTAGAGCACCCTCATATATCTAATTATTTATATGCTCTTGGAAGTAAACTTGTACAAACCATATCAATAATGACAACATTTAGACTATTTCCCGTACAAAGAGTTACATCAACAAGCTCTTACAAGCTGCATTCCAAAATTGCAAGAAAACGAGGAAAAAAACAAAGTATCCCATTTTAAGAAAACTTACATTGCATAACGACAGATGGCGAAGGATGTTTCCAAGCAATCCAATAAATTAATCAGCATATCCCTAGGTACTCTCTTAGCCATTTCAACAGAAAATTTTCCAATAGAGTTAGAATTAGAGTCTTTGGCAAGAAATGGGTGGTCACAAGCCGAGAGGAGGCGCAAAAGTGTCAATAGAATATTTGCATAATTCTAATTTATTGTCCCAAAGAGCAGAAGATATGCCTGCAAATACAAACTCATAATTCCAAGCTACATGCAAATTCAACATACAGTACCACATAAACCATAATTTAGTCTTTACACAATCGGATGCAACCATTAGGCTTTGAACCCACAAGCATCAATTGTTTCAATTAAGTTCTTGAAGTTTTAAAAACGCCACAATGTCAATGTCACCCTTGCTCACAACCAAAAATGTTTGCAATTGCTGTACAAAGTATGGGTAACACATTCAAGGACTAAATTAAAACAATGAACAGCTCAAGAAAAAATTGGAATTTATCTTCTTTCTCATTAAAAGGTTTTTGATGATGATTTACCAGAAATTAAAAGATTTGTTGGAAAATCCATTCCCATGTCTTTTACAAAAAAAAATGGTATTCAAGACCTACTCCTCTTGATATGCGGTTTGAAGAAAGATCTTTTCGGACACAATTTTTTTTTCATTGATAAAATTTATGAATGGAATATTGATGGTTTGTCCGAACAGGAAATCATTAATAAAATGAGTCATATGTCTATGGTTGGAATTGCTTATATGAATAACCATAATCTTGATCACCCCGAAATTGTTGACCTTCTTGTTACTGGTTTTTTTGGCACTCTTCGTGGATGGTGGGATTCATATCTCATAGAAGATTCTTGAGAATCTATTAAAACAACTATTAAAAAGAATGATGAAGGTTTGCCTATTTTTTATGAAAGTATTGGTCGAGGTTTTCCTGATGGTGTCAATACCTTAATCTATACTGTTCTTAAACACTTTGTTGGTACTCCATCTAATATTTCATCTTGAATTTCTAATTATCTAAATAATTTGAGATGTCCTACTATGTCCGATTACAATGGTACCAAAATATTTCCATTTCCAGAGTTATGCTTCGGAAAGATTGCTACAAGCCTTATTGGAAAGAAAAGTTTATTGATGGTTTGCCTCATATCTTTGCTCATAAGGTAAAACAAGAGTTAATTGGTAAAAATGATTCTATTGATTATGATAACTTAACTTATGGTGATATTTTAAGCACTATTAAAAAACTTGGTATTAATATATGCAATGATGAAAAACTGTTAAAATACCAATTAAAAAAATAAAAGAAAAGCTAAATATGAAATGGGTAATTTCTGTGAACAATATGGTCTTCCCCCTATTGCTCCTTCTAGGCAAAAGGGTAAAAAACATGGTAAAATTCACAAAAATTATAACCATAAAAAATATAAAAAATACAGAACAAACTATGTTAAACCTAATGATTTTTATGCTAAAAAGAAAAATGTTTCTAAAAAATATGATAAACAGAAATCAAGTAAAGGTAAATGTTTTAACTGTGGTAAACCTGGACATCTATATATTACTAAAAGGTGAAGCGTGGCGTTTAATGCTCTTTGCTCACGTTGCGCCATATCACCTGCCACGTCATTTTTTATTTATTTTAAATATAATTTGTCTTACAATTTTAAAATGGTTTTTACAATTTTCAGCCCTATAAATACAGCCCACTACTTATTTATTTACTTCCACTATCACCCTATAATAAATCTGTATAATTAATCCAGCTCACCTCTTATTTATTTAGTTCCACTATCAAGCCTAACCCAAAGCCTTTTCAGTTTTGCTTTAGGGTTTTGTGTAAGCCTCTTCAGCTTAAAAAAAAAAAAAAAAAAAAAAAATTCCAATTTTCCTATAATTGTTTTTAACATTTATTTTTTTAATATTTACACTTCTCCAACATTTCTCTATCCCTTACCATTTCATCTTCCCACTACTTCTTCAATCTTTCTCCCTCTCTTACTTTTTCATCTCCCCACTACCCTCTACGTTAATATCATTCTTCATCTTTCCCTTCATCTCCCCACTACCCTCTATATTAATAACATTCTTCCTCTTTTCCTTCATCTTCCTTTATTTTTATCTCTTCCTATTCACACCCTCTTACTATAAATTTGTCACTATCTCTTTTATTCTATGCATAGTTTTCCTTCACAAAAAAGTGGTACTCTCTCTCCTCTCTCTCTCTCTCTCTCTCTCTCTCTCTAAAATTTTTTGGTGGATTTTTTTATTTTTCTTGCATCTCTACTTTAGGTTGATAATTTTTTATATTCTTTAAAACTCTATTTTGGGTTAATGCGATTTAGTTTTGTTTTTTAAATTGTTGTTATTGTTTTTTTTTTAATTTTTCTTTGATTGTTAAATGTTATCCTATTGTGTTCTAAAGAATTAAATATAGCACATAAAAATATAATATTATTCTATTACATAGCATGATTTGGATAATTTGGTATTTATTTTGTTACATATCATGATTTTTTATAGTGCTCAATTTAGATGTTAAACTATGAGACTTTACTAATTTTTGTTTATTTTCTAATCTTTTGTGGTGAGCAAAGTACTCTTTATAGCTGTATTAAAAGTACTCTATAATGCCATTCATTTAAATAAAAGTAAAGGTTAGCCAAACGAAAATAATCAGATAGGTGACAAATTTTAACTTTTACAATTTTATTTTTATTTTAATTTTTATTATTTTATAACAATGCATGTATAGAAATTTAATTCTTAGATTTTGCCAATAATTGTTTATTTGATAATATGTTTTGAGTGGCTGAAATTATAATTTCTACAAAGAAAATAACCTTAATAGATTATCAAAAACAAAATTTTAACCTAATATTGTTTCAATTAATCATTGTTAAGTTTTTTTTTTTTTTTTTTTTAGTTTTTTTTTTGGTGTTCTGGATTATTCTTATATTACATTTATGATTATTCCAATAATAAATAAAAATATAATTATGAAATACATTACTCATTATTAAATTAGTTTAAATTGTAAAAAAAAAAAATTAAACCACCATAAAAATAATTATCACGCGCAATGCACGGGTTCGCGACTAGTTACAATAAAGACTGTAAGCAAAAACTTGGTAAGTTAAAAAATAAGTTTAATATGTTAAATATTGATGATAAAGATCAAGAAGATTTATTCTGAATCCTTGAATCAAACAATTTGTCTGATTCCGTGGAAGAGGATTTTTCTTCCTCATCCGATTCTTGCTATCAATCTGATGATGACTCTTCCGATTCACCTAATATAAAAATTGGTTGTAGAGATTCCTGTTGTAATGTTATTAAAATCATTAATGTTCTCACCAAAAGTGAAGAAAACGAAAGCTTGTTAATAAAACTGATAAGTCAGATTGAAAACCCTGAATTGCAAAAAGAATATCTTGATAAACTTAAGAAAAATTTAATAAAAGATGAAAATGTTAAAAAGCTAAAATCAACAATAAGTTTTGAAGAAACTTTAGAAAGATTTAATAAAAAGAAATCCAAAGATTTAACTATTAATGATCTTCAACATGAAATCACTGTTGTTAAACAAGAAATAATTGAATTAAAAAATGAATTTAAAAACATTAAAAGTGATAAAAATAATCTTAAACAAGAATTTTTATTGTTGAAAATTGATAAAAACCTTGATAAACATCAATCTAATAATGAACAAGATGAGCACAAGGATGGAGATGAATCCAGTCAACATGTTCTTCTTTCTAATAAAGGTATTGCTAATGTTTTCAATGATTCTCAACTTAATCTTGTTAACAAAATGCTTCCTCCAAAATGGTTTACAAAGGTTAAAATTGTTGTTTCCCATGATTATCATTTCAATGTTATTGCTATGATTGATTCTGGTGTTGATATGAATCGTATCCAAGAAGGATTAATCCCTTCAAAATATTTTGAAAAATCAACTGAAAGATTGGTTTCTGCTAATGGTACTCAAATGAAGATTAAATATGAATTGAATAATGCTCATGTTTGCCATAGTAATGTCTGCTTTAAGATTCCTTCTATTCTTGTTAAAAATATGACCGATAAAGTGATTCTTGGTTTGCCATTTATAAATGCTTTATATCCTTTTCTTGTTGAGCATGATGGAATGACTACTGATCCTTTTCGATAGAAAGTAAAATTCAAATTTGCATCAAAGTTTGAAATTGATACTGATGATGTTTTAAATCTGATTCATGCTAAAACCAAACATCTAAACTTCCTTAAGCAAGAAGTTAGATACAAGAAAATTGCTAAACAGACTTTTTGATAGATTATTACAATAAAAAATTGATAATTTTTCAGAAAATTCTGATTGATGATGTTTACTCTGATATTCCAAATGCTTTTTGGCATAATGTTTTTAATACTTTTTGGCATAAGAGAAGACACATTACTAATCTGTATTATGTTCAAAATTTTCTTACTAATGTGCTTATTCAAGAACCAAGGATGGGTTCTTGCCAATATCTCATAGATGTTTTTAAAGGTAATGTTCATAGTACCAAAATGTTAACCACTACCAACTGTCCTAACATTCTCAATGTTTCTTTGTAGGAATCGGAGCATGTCTCGTGGATAAGTACCACTAATAAGTGGAATAATAATACTATACCACTAGTAAGTGGATTAATATGACTTCCTCGACAGAGAGGATGAACAAGGGAGAAGCACCTGCACATGGCTATTCTCAAGACAAAAGGCTCCCAGTGGGACAACCTTTTGTAATGCATGAAGGCGCATCTTCTAGGATAAAACCTAGCAGATCAACATCCCTTCAAGAATTTGTCCCGATAGAGGTGACATATTCCGGTGGTGACATGGTAATTGCTTTGTAGGAAGTTTTTCTAGGAGTTTACAATTCCATAATGGAACCTATACAGAACTACCAAATTCTATCAAATTTATCCTTGATAATCTCCAAGTCGCTTTTGCTATAAACCACCGTACTCTTTTCCAAAAAACCCTCCAAGCACTTGAAATCCACCTTATTAACCTTACTACACAAAATGAGGCTTATACAAGCCACCATGCTATCCTTGTTTCAAAAAAATGAGGCTTTTAGAAGTCATCCTATTAACCACCCAAATATTACAAATGACCCCACACTAGTCAACTCTTTGGCAAAGAGGAAATCCATTCAATGGATAAAAAGACTATTATGGGCACCAATTATGCAAGATTGAGTCTTAAGACCCAATCTCTGTTAAGAAGTGTTATTGCCCGCTTGCCAACTGAAATACGATTTAGTATTTTAGAAAGCAAGGCTATGTTCAGGTCTTTTGACCTATGGTTCAAATATTTCAAGAAACTTTTTACAATCACTATTCATGATCCTGATGATTTAGATGATTTTGACAACATCTTTATGTAGCTGGACTGGGAAGAACACTTTGGGAGCAGCCTTAGAATGTATGAAAAGAAGCATCAATTTCTAGGTCTCTTGGTCAATTATGAAGATGGAACAAATGATAATGACAGGGACCTCGATTGGTTGTCCCAGATGTTTGAATATGGCTTTACTAGGTTCATCAAGCTAACAAGCCATGACCAGATTAGCCGATTCCCTCATATTATCCAAAAAGTTGTTTCACAAGTCAATAGTCCTTTTGTTTCCATCGGATGTTGGAGCACCTTACCAAAATCGGAAAGAGATAATTGGATGAATGTTCAGCCTTCCAAACATCTCGTTCTTATTAATGGGTACACCCATCAAGGACAATGGTATGAAGGAGATTCCCGCCTATCCTTCAGGGACCTTTATGCTCTTGCTAAATGTTGGAGAAGTTATTTCAATAATCAAATCCTTGAAGTCATCCAAGACCTATGGAAAGATTACCATTTCATAGGAAGCACGGAAAGGATTTCTGTTTTTGGTCTTCGGCCTTATGATACTGCTATCCACAATCTAAGAAGACTTAAACATACAAATCCCGAAAAATATCTTATAGGTGAAAACCCAAAGTATGAACCACTTCTATATTGTGGATTCTCAGAATCGTATGCTATTTACCATGAGCATGAATGTAATGATGACCCCCCATGGGATCCTTATGATGGCTACCCATCCGATGCCCCCGATCATCGATTAAGCCATGCTGGTACAACCAATGCACATGATAACCCATTAAGCCCTATTGATGATATTTCCTCCTGTTGATGTTCGAGGCTACTGACAATCATGTTTCAGAAGATAAACTGTCTTCTGAAGCAAAACTCATATTTCCTTAACAATTAGGAATTGTTTGGTCATAATGGAGATACTCCCGATTTAGCGGAAGATTGATTCTCTTATTTGTTTGGCCTGCACAACGGCCAAAATGCTACAATGTTTACCCCTGGTAAAAGATTCCACTATTGTATTACATTGTTGGCCCACGCAAATGATGTTGTTTTTGAAGATTCTTCATGTTACTTTCGGCATAAAATGCCAAATGATGAAGTCTGAATCAAATTCCACTATGCCCTTTCTCATGCTAATTAGAGTCAAAAAGTGAAAAATCACTGTTCACTTTTTACTGTTCATGATTACTGTTCACTTTATTTACTATTCATTATGCCTTTTCTGCCTATTTAAGGGAGGATGTCCCTTATGTTAAACTCATAATTCTCTAGAGATAGAATTTTCTTTAGGCCTACTTCTCTCCTTTAGAATTTCTCTCTAGAATTTCCACTACTACCACTATTTCCTTATAAATCTTGTAACTAGAACTAGTTTCAAGCCTTGTATTGTTGAACTGTTTCAATCCTCAGAACTACTACTGCTGTAAGTATTGTTATCTATTTTCAATAATAACTACTTTAAGCTTTGTATTTATTATATTTGTTTATTACCGCCTTCTTGGACGATTTTATATTATTTTCAATCTAACTACTTTGAGTTTCTGTTTAATATACTTGTTGCTACCACCTTCTTAGCTGGTTCTACTTTCAATTATATTATTTTAAATTGTTGCTACCGCATTCTTGGTTGGTTTTACTTTGCTTACTTTATTTTCAACATAATATTACTGTGCTTCCACCTTTAGCGCTGTGTTCCGTCTCCCTTTGTGGTATTAGAGCCATTCTTGGGGTAGTGGCCATTACACCCCTTGAACTTTCATTTTAACCAATTTAGTACATGAGCTTCACAAATGTGCTAAATTGAAACTTTTATTAGTCTCCTATTTAAATTGACTAACGGTGATCATGTGACACACATGTGGGTGCATAAAAAACCATCCGTGAAGTTTTCACTCGAAATTGGATTTTAGTTGAGAGAGAGAAAAATTGAGGAGAGAGAGACATCATTGCTGATCTTGCTGTTTGTGCTCCCGACAGCACCATTCATGGTCCCATCAAACCCCGCAACAACAACTACCTGCGCATCAGTCCTATCATCTTAGATTTCATATTCAAAAGTTTACTAGTTTTGGTATAATAAGCTGTTATTGGTATGAGTTGTGTTTATTCTTCTTTTTATTTAATTTCAATATTCCATTATTTTATTTATTTTTTATTTTTTGCTAGGGACATGTGGCTGCGGTTTACAATTTTGTGAAGGTAGGCAGTTGTGAATTCATTTGGTGTGATTTACAATCTATAGTTCTCTCTCCCCTTGGGTTCTTTCTCTTTCAAAACTGAAACCCAATTTCTCTCTCAATTGGTAGAAACTCTTCAAATTGATGGAATGATCTTTTTGTCAACGGATGCTCTATATGGGTTGTAAATGAGCCAAACTTTGTTGAGTAGTGCATGTTCAAGCTTGGCTCGTCAGAAAAAGTCAAAAGCTCAAGCTTGGCTCCAGCTCGTGTGACAAACTTAAAAATAGTGTTTGAGCACAATCTTGTGGGAAAGCCAAAAAGTTTGAACTTGGCTTGGTTTAGCTTAATTAATTAGTCAAGCCAAGCTCAAACTTAATATCAAGCTCGAACTCAAGCTTAGGCCAAGCTTTTGAGCTTGACATCTAAAAAAATTACATTATCAAATGTTTAAATCTTTAAAATTATGAAAAAAGAAAATAGTATACTCATTTTATCATGCATTTAGTCATACTTATGATTAGCCATTATTCAAATTAAAAATTTAGATAATTAAATTCATTTATTCATCATTCCTTATCTACAACTTTAGCAATTGTTCAAAGTATAATTTTTACATTCACGTTAAATGGTGAAGAATTAGAAAAATTCTTGTTTATAACTATTATATATGAGAAAATACTTCATAACTTTATTTTAGATAATTGATAAAGAGGATTATATGTGGCACACTTAATTAATTTATTTATTTTTTAATATAACTATAGACTAAAGTGGTTATTGCTTATTGGTCAATTTTGAGGGAAAGAAAAAATTAAGCCTATTAAGGTAATAGACTAATAGGTAGTAGTCCCATGTTGGTCATGTCATTATTAAAATATGTGTAATGAGTATATATAGCTAACACATAAATTTATAAATAAGTTTATGCTTGAATTGTTTTGTTTTAAGCCTAATAGCTCACGAGCTTGTTTGTAAACAATTTTTTTTGCTTGGGCTCAGCTTGTTTATAAATAAACTTGGTTTGTTTATAAACAAACAAACATTAATAAGGTTTTTATCAAATCAAGCCCAAATTATTCATGACTGACTTAGTTCATTTAAAGCCCTCTATTACACTCGTAGTCTCTAAAGGATGAAACAAGGCTAACACCAAAAGTTTCTCTCAGTCAGTAGAAACTCTTGAAATTGATGGAATGATCCTTTTGATGGATGCTCTATCACACTCGTAGTCTCTAAAGGATTAAGGAAGGCCTGACACCAATGGTTTTTTTTTTTTTTTAACCATGTGCACATTAAAAAAATAAAATTAAAAAATTAAAAAATATAATAAAATAAGAAATCTAACACAATCTGGAACAACTTGGAATTGAGACTGGAACTGCTGGAATTCGTGAGCATTGGAACGAATCGGAATTTAAAACCTTGGCATAAACGGAGGGAATCAAATCGGAATCTAAGTACTATATAACGTTAAGGTCCAAAAAAATAAATTTAATCATAGAAGATCAAATCCAATGATCCCAAACTTAGACAGTGCAACTTATAATTTAGTCTTCTATGACTACATACTAAACCACCATATTAACAAGTTGTAAAATGGACCCAATACAGATAGTCTTTGTTGTCTTTGTTGTTGCTGCTGCATGCCCATGCCTCCCTCCTCACTTCTCTTCTTCAGCGTGCCTCATATTGAACAACTGCAACGGAAAACACCATATTAATTCACTGTTCAACGCAACATGCATTGCAAAACCAGATAATTCAACAAGGTTTACAAGAACAAGATTTGCTCCAACAAGGTCACAAGAAATAAGAAAACATTGAGATGCACAGCAGAATATAAAACCTAGAATTTCACCCAGCACTTACCATATTCTAACCATATTACATTAGATGGTGTTTTTTTTTTTTTTTTTTTAAATTTACAAAAGACATCTGTTAGTGAAGTCTGTTTGAAAGCACAAGGGCTTTCTAAAACTCCAGATAAGAATAAGAATAAGGTGAATGGTGAGGTAGTTGGTTCAGTATATCCAAAAAAAAAGAAGAGCCAAAGAGCTCTGCTTGAACTACACCTTGGAATAAATTTGTTCAAAACCATCAATCCCAAAAGGTAGAACTATTAGGAAAAGGGTTACCAGTGAATGTCTAGCATATCATAGCAATCTCAATTCTTTAGTTCTCTTGTCTTTTGTAACTAATTTTTTGTTCTCTTCTTTTTCTTCCTTGTCCTTTTTGATTTCTTTGTGCTCCTTTTGCATAAAGTAGTTTTCAATAAAGACACTACTTGTCAAAAAAAAAAAATATATATCACATGGAAGCTTGCCAATAATTTGCACAACATACACTAGCACTATCCCTCCAGTGCTATCAACCAAATGCAGGCACTGTATATGCAAAAACAGAATAACTCATGAAACCAGGATTCGTAAGACTTAAACCAAAGATGTCAAATGAAGACTCTTAGAAACTGAACCAACAATGTTCTATGAGCACATCATATGCTACCAGACATTTAGTGTGAGGTTTGTTTTAGGTCAAGCAATTATTTTGGTCCTTGAACTAAGCATCATAGTTTTTTCTTTGATAAGTCACTATGCATCAAAGTTAATTTCATTCCAAAACTACTTATTATGTCAATTTAATCCCTGAGATTCTGCAAACAATTCAATGTAACTCTTACCCTCACTGTCGAAATTAATTATCAAAATCTTATACAAAAATCAGTTGATTTCTGAAAGGAAAGTGGGGGCAAGGGTAACAGTAAACCATTTTCATAACTTTAGGTACTAAATTGACACAATTGATAATCCAAGAATGAAATTGGAACCTAACACAGCTCAGAAACCAAAATCATGCCCTTTGTTTCATCTTTTGCTGAACTCAACAAATCAAAATGTCAAACAAATATATATTTTGCAATCGATGCGTTTGAGCATTCCTTGAATATTGATTATCAGTGTATTTTACTAGCACTTTCCTTTATAAAGGGGTATGGGCAGATTGCAGCCTCATTGACTACACTATTAAAAAAAGATTCTTTTTCTTGGAATGAAGAAGCTAATTTAGCTTTTCAACATCTTAAGTCATCTATGTCCTATCCACCTGTTTTAGCTTTACCAAATTTTGATAAACCCTTTATGGTATGGTAGAGTGTGATGCTTTTGGTAGAGGGTTGGGGGCTGTGTTAATGCAAGAGGCAGGCCTATAGCCTTTCACAGCCAAGCCCTTAAGGGTGCGAATTTGGCATTATCAACTTATGAGAGGGAATTGTTGGTTTTGGTTACTGTTGTACACAAGTGGAGGTCATACTTGGTGGAAAGGCCTTTCCTCGTGAAGACAAATCAGCAAAGTCTTAAATACCTTATGGAGCAAAAGATTGGTAATCCAGCTCAACAAAAATGGATTACCAAGCTGTTAGGGTATGCTTTTATTGTTGAATACAAGAAAGGAAAGGAGAACATGGTGGCTGATGCTTTGTCCAGGCAGGTTGAGGCTGGTGAAATTCCTTCTCAGGATTGTATATTGTGTATGATTTCCTTTCCAACTCCTGATTGGTTAGTCCAACTCAAGGCTAGTTATGCTGCAGATCCATTTATCCAGAGTATCTTGAAGGCTTTTCAATCAGGGGTGGATGGTCCTAAGGGCTTTACTCTACAGAATGGATTGCTTTTATATAAGGGCAGAATTTATTTGGGTATTTGTGATTCTTTGAAGACAGAATCTTGCAGCAAATTCACGATGGTCCTATGGCAGGTCATTCAAGCTATCTCAAGAGCTTACACAGGGTCCAAAGGGACTTTTATTGGCCTGGATTAAGAGCCGATGTAAAGAAGTATGTCAGGGAGTGTGACACTTGTCAAAGGCTCAAGCATGAAACCTGCAGTCCAGCTGGTTTATTAATTGTTACAACCTTTACCTATACCAGAGACGCCTTGGGTAGCTATGAGCATGGATTTTATTTAGGGTCTTCTAAAATCTCAGATGAAGGATGTGGTTTTAGTGGTTGTGGAAAGGTTTACTAAGTTTGTTCATTTTGTAGCTTTGTCTCATCCATATACTGCTTCTAATGTAGCAGCCCTTTACATGCAACATGTGTTCAAATAGCATGGTATGCCTACTTCAAATTTCAATGATAGGGACCCTGTTTTCACTTCTCATTTTTGGCAAGAGTTGATGAAGCTTCAAGGCATTCAATTGGCCATGTCTTCAGCCTATCACCCTCAGATAGATGGCCAAACAGAGGTTGTGAATAAAAGTCTTGAGCATTACTTGAGGGCAATTGCAGCTGATAAACCAGCTTCTTGGGTGGAATGGTTACCTCTTGCTGAATTTTGGTTTAACACCAATTTTCATACCTCTCTCAAGCTTACTACATTTGAGGTCTTGTATGGATATCCACCTCCTAGGATTATGGATTATGTTCCTGGAACAACAAAGGTTGAAAGTGTGGACACCCATCTAAAATCAAGGCAACAATTAACTTCCTTGTTGAGGCATAATCTGGTGGCAGCTCAAGAAAGTATGCAGTTGTATTCTGATAAGCACATAACTGAAAGGAGTTTTGCAATGGGTGATTAGGTGTTTCTCAGACTCCAGGCTTATAAACAGAAATCCCTAAAGCACCACCAAGTAAAGAAATTATCTCCTAAGTATTATGGCCCATTTCAGATTCTGTAGAGGGTTGGTGAGGTGTCATATAAGTTGGATCTGTCACATCAGAACCAGCAGTGTTTTTTTTTTTTTTTTTATGACGTAGGAGAACTTCTCTCAGATTAGTTGCACGTTGCAAAGCATATTGTACAACAATCCTCACTATTAATCAAACTCCTACGGGCAATTGACCCCACCGCCGAACTAGTTACTGGGTAATCCAAGGGCTTTTCACCCTTGACGGGCTAAACAGTTTATCCTCATGCCTAGGAGGCACATCAGAACCAGCAGTTGTGCTACAAGAAAGAACTCATCAGCTTCATAGCAAAACTATCACTCAAGCCTTAATCCAATGGTAGAGGGAAGGTCCTAAAGATGCTACTTGGGAGAGTTTATATATCATGCAGCAAAGATTCCCTCACCTTTTTTTTTTTTTTTTGATAAGTAAGAAAGATGTATATTCAAGAAGCTACCTCATGAAAAAACATAAGGCAGAACAAAGAGAACAGAGAAAGAAACAAACAGATAGAAAAATACAACAAAACAAACAAAAACCAACAAAGAACTAATTACAAAGGAGAGAACTAAGGTCTTCTAAAGGGAAGGGTATTGTTAGGATTACACATTGATACACTTGTTTACACGTTGATATACATTGATAGCTGGAATATGAGTCTGTTATAGTTAGTTACATTGACAGTTGGTATAATAAGTTAGTTAATAGCTGTGTGGTAGTTACTGGATGGAGTTAATTTTACAGAAGTAAGGTGCTAAGGAGTAGTATAAAAGGCGACAACTTGTACACACAAGGAACTTAAGCAAATAGATGTATTCTTCAGTGATTCTTTCCCCTGTTCTCTTGAATCTTCTCTCTATTCTTCTTGTTCTTAGGAGGCCCAGCTGACCTTGAATCCTACTCTCTAAATCCCTTTCCCATTCTTTACATTAATCATTTCTAAATATGAAAGTTGGTATACTAGTGAAAACCTCCACCTTTCTAAATATGAAAGGTGGAATCTAATATGAAAGACTCGGTCTTGAGTTCTTAAAATAATGCACCTGTCTTATGCTCTGCTAATTAAAAACCAAGCCTCAGTCACAAAATTTATGGAGTTGGGTACAGATTCTCAAGAAACTAGTTAAAATTAACTACATGTATTCTTCTCTGCAGTTCTATTATATTTATATCCAGTCATACTTACCCCTCTATTACCATACCCAACAAGTATATAAATCTAAATCAGCACAACCTTACAGTTTATCAAATAAATAAATAAATAAATAAATTTAAAGAGAGTAAAGTAGGTTACTGCGGCGAGTGCGCTTCTTGTACAAGATGCGGTAACCGCACTCTCGGCACTGTATCACATCACCTGGCTTCAGAGTGTTCTCCATCCCACAATCTGTAAAACCCATTAATCACTATCAATGCTTAAATCATAAGTCTATGTTTGGTTGCCAGGAAAACCAAATAGTCTATGATACCTCCGCAGATGTAGTTGACTTGTTCCGGTGGAGGATCCATCAAGAAATCTTCTAGGGCTTTTCGGGTTTTCTCTCTCTCTATTCGCCGACCCCAACTGCTATATCATCTATTATGTTTTTCTTTTAAGAAACACAAATATATATATAATTTGAGTTTAGTCTTAGTCTTTTTTTTTTTTTTTTTTTTTTTTTTAAATTGCCATATTTTTTGTATTTTGAATTGATATGTCAGAGGTTTAGGTTATCTTTGATAATCGTTTTTGTTTTTTGTTTTCCTAAATTATTTTGAAGAATAAAATCAAAAAATAACTTTTTATGTTTTTAAAATTAAGTATTGAATTATTAAAAAAAATCAATTAAACTAAATCATTTTTTAAGAAATAAAATGAATATTTATTAGAATGAAGGATTGCTCAAAATGCAAGTGTTCTTAGAGAATTACAAACAAACACTCATTTGTAAACTTGGCAAATGGATCGGGTTAATCAAGATTGGATTTGATATTACTAGACTCGGGTTAGAAATGAGTTTAGGTAAAGAATGGGTCATTTTAAATAGATTACCAATCCTATAACTTGGACTTTTAATGTTTGGGTCAACCCAATATGACCTATATTTTTTTCATATGAAAATATTTATATACATATAAAAGAATGAAACTTAATCTTTGTTGCTTTCAATACAAATAAAAGAATAAATAAACAAAAAATAATAATAATTATAATTGCCAAATAATACATAAAATATTTAAATTTATGTAGTCCAAATTAAATAATTCGTAAAACACTTAATGTTATACAATCTAAAATTATTTACAAATCTTATCTTCACTACAATACAATAGAATATTAAAACAAAATGTGGATCATATCACATTATTAGCCTCATTAGGTGCACCTATTGTTTGTAAAATATAAATAAAATTAGATTACATATAAAGTTAACTAAATATATAAAGATTTACAAATAAAACATAGTAACATTTTAGGTAAAATAGAAATAAGTAAATAATTAATATGAATTGCATCGGGTTGTAGATCCAATTGTAGAAATATTCATAATTAAAAATTGCATCTCAAGTTGGCGAGTAATTTCATTAATATTTTTAACTAGAATGCAAAATTTTAATATTACTAGTATACAATGAAAAATGGTCAATAAATAAGTAAAAGTTATATAAAGAAAATTAGAGAAATAAAAGTGTAGAGAACTAAGTTGTTTTGAACAGTGAGGGGAAAAAAAAAACACAAATTAAAAAGTTCATGTGTTAAAAAATGGACAACTGTGATTATAAAAATGGACAACCTGCCAAAAATAGCTACCTTACCGCTACCCAACTCAGACCTTTTAATTAGGATTATATCCAAGGTCAATATGGAATTCGAGACTACGTACTGTCCAAAACCAAAAACAGCCACCTTACCGCCTCATACACCTTTTCAAGTTTGATTGTGTATTAGTATGGTACAAAAATGTTATCTGTCTCTACTCTTTACAAGTAATTAAATTCAATTATGTGATTCATCGATTAATGTAACCACATGGTTGAATTAATTAGAAAATATTAAGTCCGTTAACAATAAGAGAAATAATATCTAAATTCTATCCAAAGGTTAAAAACCAAATTAGTGTGTTTCTAAAAATCAATCTAAATGCTAAGAAATTATTTAGTTATATTATTAATTGGATGGAAGGACAGAGAATCACTAAACATTGTTGGTGTAGTCCTCTAGATGTACTAAATAATTACTCGAAAATCTGGGCAACGAGAGTTTCTTTCTTTCTTTTTTTTTTTTCCCTAGAATATAAACCTTAAGGAAATACAAACCAAAACAACAAACAAGGAACCATTACACAGGAGAATCACGCCTGAGTGCCAAATGCCAAATTTTTGGCAACATTTATCACAAAAACGCTTTATATCTGGTAAAAAAAATATTTTGAATGGTAAGAAAGATAAGATTATTTTTTTATTCTCTTTTCTCTCTCCTCTCTCTTCAAACCCCACTTTCACAAGACCTTCCGCCTCTCCATTTTTTTCTCTTCTCTCTTTCTCGCTTCTTCCCGCAAACATCTCAAATTTTTTTCTTTGATTGTTTATCTTTCTTTGTGGGCCGAGTTGATTTCGAAGAATACCTTGTTCGTGATTTCATGGGTCTAGGTTGATTCATGGTTATTTGAGTTTGTTGATTTCGATGGTGGTTTGGCAAAGACCACCACTTCGCCGCCGTATCTATCTCAATTAATTGCATAATTTTTTTTTTTTCCTTTTTCTTTTTTTTCCGTTCAAAAATAAATAGCATATTTGGGTGGACTCTAATAGACAATGGGCATAATATAATAGTTTTTACTATGATTTATCTTTGTTCGCTTTTGTCTTTGTTTTTCGTTTGGGTGGATTCGTTCATTGTGGCCGCAACAATTTTTCCTGGTTGTTGTTGTGGTTGTTGTTGCGTTGTTGGTTGATGATGAATGATTTCGAATTTTTGTCTTTGTTTTTATGTTTTGGTGGTGGAATTTTGGAATTGAAATTTTTCTGATGATAATGATGAATGAGGGGAGGAATTTAATATATTATTTTAATGTGGTGTAAATATTATTTTAATGTATAAAAAATAAAACATCCGATAAATGAGATGTTGTAAAATGATGTAGTAAAATAATAAAGTAGGTGTTTGATGTTGTAAAATGGCATTTTTTTACAACGATTGGATGTTTTAAACACTATCAAGGATATCTTAAACAAAATTTGACCCAAAAAAGATGAACTAAAACCCCACTTTCACAAGACCTTGAGGCTTCTTGCAAACACCAAATTTTTTTTTTTATAGAAGAATACCAAAGTAATGGAATTTGATTTGTTATGATAAAATATAACTCATTAATTAATTGCATAATTTTTTAAAAATAAATAGCATATTTGGAAGACTCTAATTGACAACATAATATAATAGTTTTTACTATGATTTATGCTCCGTTTGGGAGTTCATAAGGGAATAGAATAGAATGGAATGGAAATGAATGGAATGGAACCAATGTTTTCCAAAAAAGGAATGAAAAAGAATGAAATGGAATGGAATTAAGTAACCTTGATTAGATGTTTTAAAATAAGGGAATGGAAATGAATGAAAATGAATGGAATGTAAGTAATCTTGTTTGGAAGTAACATGGAGAAAATGTAATGGAGTCATTTTATAACAATATTAATTAATCCCATTTTAAAATAAATGGTTGAATATATAGGGATATTTTGGGAGTTTTATTTCATTAAATCTAATTTCATTCCTCCTAAACAAGGGAATGAAAATTTGATTTTAAAAAATTATTTCCATCCTTTCATTCCATTACCTCTCATTTAAACTCCCAAACAAGGTAATAGATTTTCCATTTTTTTTCATTCCATTCTATTTCCTCCTCCCAAATAAGGCCTAATTATTTTTTTAGATTGGTTGTGTTTTTATTTAAAGAAATAATCATTTCTTATAAATCAAGAGAGTCAATACCATATCGAAAAACCGTTTTGATTTAGTTAAAAAAACGAAATATTTTGATACCAATTAATATAAATATACCTTTTCATAGTTACTGCTATATATCACAAATACATAAAATTTGCACAAGTTTAATATATTAGTCACGTTACATTACTCCAATATAAACATAAATAGTATATTTATAATAATAAAAGGAAAAAAAAAAAAAAAAAAAAGATGCACACGTGACTTCTCAAAAGATGTAGCCAAATACTTTAACCCCCCACACACTCCAACTCCTACCTAACCATCTGACATAGTTTGATGAAATACCTTAACTATCATTCACTGACCCAAAATATCGGTTCTAAAAAAAACACAAAAAATTAAATATCCCAAAAAAATTTAAATGAATTTTTTTAATAATTTAATAATTAGAATGAGGTGGAGGGATTTTTTTTTTTCCTTTTTTGGAGGAAAGAATAAGAGGATTCAAACCTCTTTTTTTTTTTTTTTTTTAAAGAGAGAGGGGATTCAAAGTTTAGAACCTTAGAAATCTTCGTTGAAATATCAAAAAATACCGATTTATTTACAAGAACTTTAGAAATCTTCATTAAGAATATCAAAAAATACCAATTAATTTATAAGACTTTTGACAATTTAAATCAAACTTAAACAATGAGAAATGTAACTCTTAAATAAATCCAAAAATAATCTTTGGAATATCTAGTAGTTTACTATTTCCAAGAGTTTTAACGCATTATTACTGACATTAGAAAAAGAAAAAAACACATACCTTCTCAAAAAAAAAAAAAAAAAAAAGAAAACACATTATTTCTGATCGATGTACATTATTTCTAATATTATAAGAGTAGTCTCCTCTCAAAAGCTCTTGAAATCACCAACTAGTAGCCTTAAGAAAAGCCTGCAGCTCTTATAAGCTGAAAAGTTGAAGAGCGAAGATAATTAAGCCCAACAAATCAATAAGAGAACATCAAATGATATATCCACAATAAAAATAAGTGATTTATATATATATTTTTTAAAAGTTAATAACAATTTTTCCGTTTGAAATATTACCATGCATTTATATAGACAATAAAAACGAATGTCATAATTGAACAAAGTTATCACTTAGCTATAACAGTACAAATAATAATTATAATATGAAATAAATAAACAATTAATGTTCCCCAACTAAAAACGGTTAATCATTAGACAGTATTTGTTATGTTAATATTTTTTGCCTACTAAAACTAAGGAAGAATAGGAGTTAGAATCTCAAATCTCCTTACATATAAATAGTATTGTAAAGTGTGTAGCAACTTTGGTCCATTGGCTCTTCCATTCCATATATATAAGAAAAGAGAGACTTTTGAAAGAACATAGTGAGTGAATCAGTTAACATATTATTGGAAGACTCTTTTTTTCATGCCACATGACACTATTTTATTGGCAATACTCATGCCACATTAACTTATCATGGATTTGTGGGTAAGTTCACATTTGCTGTCACAATTAGTCATTTCTTTATTCTGTTTAAAAAGTCGCCATGAAGAAAATCGAATGATGATAGCAATTTTTTCATGCCACATGACACTATTTTATTGGCAATACTCATGCCACATTAACTTATCATGGATTTGTGGGTAAGTTCACATTTGCTGTCACAATTAGTCATTTCTTTATTCTGTTTAAAAAGTCGCCATGAAGAAAATCGAATGATGATAGCAAATGCGAAGTTACAAGATCAAAATACCAAAAAATTAAAGGATAAAAAATGACAATTGACCAGACTTCAAAGGGTAATATTTGTATTTTTGCCTTAAATACAAATTACATGTTGGTTGGCAACTATTTATGCACAAATAAAACTCATGTGCAGGCATAGCCAGGAACGAATATACAAGCCATAATAGGCATGAAGAAATCAATCAATCAATATATTACTAAAAGCTCAGAAATCTTTCTTGCGCTCACGTTGAGCCACGTCAACGTCCACGCTATCATCTTTTTTTTTTTTTTTCTTTTTTTTTTTTTTCCATTTTCTTATAATTATTTATAATTTTTTTATTTCATATTTACACTTCTCTAACCTTTCTTCCTCCCTTATCTTTTCATCTCCCCACTACTTCTCTAACCTTTCTCATTCTCTCATTCTCTCACCTTCTCATCTCCCCACTACTCTCTACATTAATATCATTCTTCATCTTTCCCTTCATCTTCCTCTATTTTTGTCTCTTCTTATTCACACTTTCTTACTATAAATTTGTCACTATCTCATTCATTCCATGCATAGTTTTTCCTTACAAAAAAGGTTCTCTCTCTCTCTCTCTCTCTCTCTCTCTCTCTCTCACACACACACACACACAATTTTTGAGTGAATTTTTATTTTTTATTTTTCTTGCATCTTCGCTTTAGGTTGATAATTTTTTATATTCTTTAATCTACTTTAGGTTAATGCGATTCAATTCTCTCTCTCTCTCTCTCTCTCTTTGATTGTTAAATGTTATCCTATTGCATTATAAAGGATTAAATATAAAAATATAATATTATTCTAATACATAGCATGATTTGGATAATTTAATTTGGTAGCTACTGTAATTTGATAGCATGATTTTTATAGTGCTCAATTTAGATGTTAAACTATGAGACTTTAATCATTTTTGTTTATTTTTTAATCCTTTGTGGTAGACAAAGTACTCTATAATGCAATTTATTTAGAGAAAAGCAAAGGTTGGCTAAACAAAAGTTATTGGATGAGAGACAAATTTTATCTTTCGCAATTTTACTTTAATTATTATTATTATTATTTTATAACAATGCATATATAAAAATTTAATTCTTAGATTTTGCTAATAATTGATTATTTGATAATATGTTTTGGGTGGACGAAATTACAATTTCCGCAAAAAGAAAATAACCTTAGTAGATTATAAATAACAATTTTTTTCCTAATTGGTTCAATTAATCATAGTTAAGTTTTATTAATTTTTTTAGTTACTTTTTTCAGTGTTTTGGATTGTAGGCAGAAAAAATAAGTTTGAGAAAGTTTGTTTAAAACTAAAAGAATAATTTCTAAATTTTCTTTTCTTTTTAATGATTCACAAAATGTTATAAATAACTTTTATTAAAAATAAATATTTTCGTTAAATTGCCTTTTGAATTTTTGAGAAAAATTGTATTTTTTCATTTTAGTACAACAAAAATTATTAAATTTATGATTTATGATTGTTTCTATATTACATTTATGATTATTCTTATAATGAATAAAAATATAATTACAAAATACATTACTCTTTATTAAATTAGTTTAAATTGTATAAAAAAAAATTTAATAAAACTACCATAAAAATAATTATCATGCGCAACACATAGGTTTGTGGCTAATATATATATATATATATATATATATATATATAAAACCGAAACCTTTGGAGCTCCTACAATTTTCCACGTTATCACTATTTTCTTTTTCTTTTTATTTTAGATTCTTTTTATTTTTGGTTCAATTTTCCACGTCATCACTATTTTCTTTTTCTTTTTCTTTTTATTTTGGATTCTTTTTATTTTTGGTTTTATATCTTATCAAGTATTACAATAGTTTAGTTTAAATAAAATTCTATTAGATATATGTTTCAAAAGCTTGAAAATAGCCTTTGGAGCTCCCACAATTTTCCACGTCATCACTATTTTTTTTTTTTTTTTTTTAGATTCTTTTTATTTTTGGTTTTATATCTTATCAAGTATTACAATAGTTTAGTTTAAATAAAATTCTATTAGATATATGTTTCAAGAGCTTGAAAATTCTATTTCAACTAAAATTCTATAACAAAAATTTTCACAAATATAAACTTCTACCAAGGTCGAAACCCTTCATACTCACTCAAATTTTCACAAAGAAAACACACATATCAAATTGAAGCCATAGCAAAGCAAGTTGATTCTTCAACGAGAACAAATCCTGTAGTACAAAGGCCACCTAATTGCTTTTAGTTTTGAACTCGATTGTCTTATTGTCTTATTAACAACAAAGTCTATGAATTGCGGATGGAAAAAAAATAACATCCACGCAAGGGTTTGATGTTCTTCTTAATTATCTCATATAATTCTAGGAATTATTTTATTTAATTTTTTTGGAATTAATATATTTAGATGGTTGGCATAGCGACAATGTAAAAACAATTTTCTTTCATTTATGTTGCCTTCTGCATAACCCTAAATCAATGTTGAAATGTTGTGTTTTGCAACCATCTGATCTTGGTAACCAAACCCCGCACCTATGATTGTTTATGATTATTTTTGTTCATTGTTTGTAGTTTAAACCCATTAAAACTTATTGGCTGATGGTATTTCATGGTTTTTTTTTTTTCCTTTACTTTTACTTTCAAGGTTGATAGGAACACAACCTAACATGTGATTTTCTTTTCATTGTTTAAAGTTTAGACCCATTAAAATTTAAAACTAATTACTTTATAGGTTCATATACTTTTTTCTTCTTCTTATTTTTCTCTTTTGAATAGTCATATATTTTGTGTTAGTTTTTGCAATATTTGAACATGTTTAGCAGATTTCAAAACTATACCATGTATTATTCTTTTGAAGGTAATCAATTTTTCTTTTATATTTCTCTATTATAAAATCATATATATATATATATATAGTTTTGTTTCAATAATTTATAGGATGTAAATCTTATGATTCCTTAATATTTTTGGCCTTTTGGAAGTTTTAACATCTGACTTTTTGAGTTATATTTTTGTAATATCCAAAACTATCTGAAAAATTTCAATAATTATAACCATGAATTATTATTTTGAGTGTAACAAATTTTTCTCTTATATTTCTCTGTTGTGTAGTCACACACACATATATTTTTATAATTTTTAAGCTCTTAATCTTTTGATTCTTTTCAATAGTTATAAGTTTATAGTCATGAACTATTCTTTAATATTTTTCGATTGCACGTTTAAACAATGACTTCTTTATCAAATTGTAACACAAATTGAAGTTATACAAGAGCAATTCATGCAATAATATAGTTTCTTAATCAATTTAAAATTTTATAAAATCAATTTAGTTTACCACATAAATAGGTAGGTTCCCGTGCATAGCACGGGTTGACGACTAGTTAAACTAAAAGCCAAGTTATGTTGCTTGATTAAATGTATGAAGATTAGACCGTTTAATCATAAGAACACGTCGTTTTCTTCCTATCCATGTAGTCATCCATTGGGGATCACCTGAGACAACTCGATATCCTGCATTTGTATACAATTTACGTGCTCCAAAATCATCTTCATAGGCCCTCAGAGCAAGATACTCGAAACCCCACAGAACAGAAAGCACATCGCAAGCTTTAAGCAACAAAGTTGCTATCTTCTGCCTCCTTTTTTACCATATGAGTTGGAGAACAACAATAAGAAAATAAAGAGGAGTGAGAGACAAAAAAAAGAAAAAGAAAAAGAGAGTAGGTATTACTTGAAGTAGTTGAGTTATTTCTTATAAAAAAGAAAAACATATGATTTAAACATCAGATCTCTTGCTTGACGAGAAGAGTTTTTTCCCGTTGATTTGGGCCTCATCACTCATTAGTCATAATATCTTTAACTACAAGGAACAATCTGATTTAATCTTAAAGATATTTGAAATATAGTTACATTGTACTTTTACATTATAATGAATCAAATGAAGAGTATATATGATAGACTAAAATCTCAAACTATGCCCAGGAATAATTCGAGATTACAATACTTACATTGTAAGAAAGATTATAATTACTTAAAATTTTGAAAAATCGAAAAGAGTAAGTCCTGATACAATTGGTTGGAGTAGATTGCTGGACTTGAGTGGTCAAACAAATAACTAGAAACCTAACAATCATCCTAGTACAAAATGGAATAGGAATCCAATTCAATATTTTTTTTCTTTCACAAAATGAGGTATGAAAATGAAAGGAATATTTATATTTTTTTTTTTTCTCTATTTCATTAAAAGAAAGAGTTCTTCTTTTGGGAGGAACATTTCATAGTCATTTTATTCCTTAATTTATATTAAACTTTAAAACAAGAAAATTGATAGAATATTATTTAAGAACAAAACCCAAAAAAGAGGAGCGAATTTAGGATTGAAATACAGTATGTATTAATTTACCTGAAACTTTTCAGAACCGCTATCCCGGAGACGTAAAGATACTCTTCTACTTCAGCTGCTGGGAGACACTGAAGTACAGATTTGTCTCTCAACACTGTGACATCCACAATGCCCACAACTTGCTTTTGTGAATCAGAAGCATTTGTGGTAGGCTCAGCAACCAAACAAGCATACCTGTTATTTCTTTCATCAACAAATTAAAATGTCTTTTTTGGCTTAAAAAACAAAATCTAAGTACAGTTACTTCTTGCAAAATTTTTATATGCACATAATGGACCTAACTATTCACAATTCTTTTGTATTATGTATGACATGTACACTAGGAATTTAGGGTCTGTTTAGTAGAGGAGTTTGAGTAATATTGTTTGTATTTTTTTGATATATGTGTGGATGAAAAAATGTATGAAAATACATGTAATATTGTTTAAAAACTGAAAACATGTATTTGAGTATGTTTACCAAACAGACCCTTAATCTTCCACCGTCAATGTTTACCTGTTCGGAGGTGAGTTTCTAAGTTTGTATACAAGACCAGAAAGCACCTCAGCCTGTATTTAGAAGCAATTCAACACACAAATGTTACATAAGGATATGTTGATAATATACTGCCTGTCGTCTAAAACTTTAGATTAAGTCTCGATCTATACACTGTCAAATTTAGAAAATAAAATTTTAACCATGATATGAATGCGAAATAGACGGTAATAGGACATTAATCTTAATTACAATGAACTCTAATACCCTTGATGAACTTTTCAAAATTCAATTAGTTCACCATATCATGTTTATTCCTTCCCCAAGGATGAATTAACTTTCGCATTCAGGAAAAAGAATTACTAAGTCTGATTGAGACATTAACTCATGAACAAGAATACACATATAAAGTTCAAGTAAATCTTTTAACAAGAATACCCAGAAATTTTCAAAATTAATTACATTTTTTTTGCTCAGCCAAAAAAAAAAAAAAAAAAAAAAAAAAGAAAGAAAGAAAAGAAAAGATGTAAATCTTGAAAGCCAAGAAAAATTGAAAATAAAGCAGAAAAACAACAAAGAAATTAAGTAAACATGAAGGTTGAGAATTAAACCTGAAAGAAGTCGAAGAATAAGTCATTGAAAAGTGCTAAAGGCACATGAAATGCTTCAGCTTGAACCTGAGCTGCTTTCCTCATCTCATCAGCATTCTCAACCAGCCTTCTTACCTTCCATCCATACTCATTTACTAAATATCCAAATTGTCCCTCAGCGCATTTTCCATCCCCAACCAAACCCACTTCCTCAGCTGATGAGGTTGAACTATGCACCGCAAATCTTCTTGCATTCATCAATATTTTCCCACTTTGATGACCTGCATTAATTCTCCGACTTTCTCCATAACCCATCAAATAATTACTCGTCCTACTTTGTTTAAGACCACGTGTGTTTCCATTTGAAGGTTCTATACATACTATTTTTGGAATAATGCGGTGGTTTGCTACAAAATGAGCCATGTTCATATATAGTATGAGAAATTAATTTTTTTTGTAGAATATACTTACATTACATTTCCTATTTTCTGTTCCAAGTGTATGATTGCTTGCTTCCTTGGCCTAAAAGCTTCGCTTAGGCCATTGAGATTCACTCAGTTTATTCATTGCGTGCTTATATTATATGTCCAGAGAAGCTATTGAGACTATAAAAGGAAAGCTGGGGAAGGTATGGTATGCTTACGAGAGAGAATGGAAGCTAATCTCTATAGGTTGATCATTGATTGCTTTTTGACCAATGCCTATGTCAGCCGTAGAAGAGTAGAAGATGAACAATGAGATTAATAGAAAACTCCATTGCTGTAATTATTCCTTCTTCTCACTTTTTCTTTTTTCTTTTTTAATAAACATTGGAGAACGATGATCACAGGTGGCAAGGAAAGATAAGGTATGCATATGAGTGGTCATAAATTCTTGTTTGCTTGAGACCATGAGAACTAAGATGCCATATTAGGGGGTCCATACCACATGTGATGTTTTTGAAAATTTACCTTGAATAAACAGAGAATTTCCAAAGATACAATATTTTTCGCAACCTTTTATACAACTTTGGCATAGGTATTTTGCTAAAATGTTAAATTTATCATCAAAATATAGCAAAAGTGGATTGTATCAGTGGAGTAAAAATCCTTTCTTCTTTTTTTCCTGCTAAGTTACAATGCATAGCCAAAGATAGATATGCACAGTAGCTAAAATGGTAATACATACATACATACATACATATATATATATATATATATAAATATATATATTTATATTAAAAAGATATATTATTTTATTGTATTGTTTATATTATTTTTGAATACTAAAATAAAACCATTGATATTGAGTGTTTTGTAAAGTGATATAGTAAAAAAAATAAATTAGCTTTTTATTGTGTCAAATTGCTAAATTTTTTGTACCACCAATACTAATGCTCGAAGATGGTAGATGTGATTGAAGAATTAGTTTTACATGAGACCATCATGACACTACATTTTTTTATACACTAATCACAATAAATCATATTAATAGTTAGGAAATATGTTATGTCCCTTGATTTATTATTGCCATTGCAGGTGGGTTTTCAACAAAAATAAAAATAATGTTACATTCACAAATTTTCAGAATAATCTTACATCAAATCTTATGTGGTAAACTATTACTGATACTAAGTTAGGCCCAATACTAACATTACTTTTATACTTATCAATAATAGCTTGTTATATAATATTTGTTATGAAATTATTATGAATGTAGCATTACTCAAAAAAACAAAAAAGGTTTTGGCCCCTAAACATAATCTTTAACCCCTTAAACAAAAAAGGTGGGGGGGGGGGGGTTAAATAACAACAATTATTAACCCAAACAAATTAAAAACAAGACTAGACCAAACAATAAGTGAATAATTTTTTTTTTTAGTCTATAAAAAAATTCCTAATCATTCAAATTTGTAACTCATTCAATCCATTATATAAAAATAATCTCTAATTTCATTTTTTTATTAAAAAAAAAAGTACCAAGAAAATTTTTGTGGTCACGAGTTCTCCTTGGCAATGCTGGTAGCTATGCCCTCTTTGGCTTTGCAATCACAACAATTTTGCTCTCTTTAGTAACTCAATTCGTAGTTGTTGCAAGTGTCATTCGTCTCTCTCTCTCTCTCTCTCTTTTTCTCTTTCTATTTTTCTCTTTTCTATTATCATTTTAGAATCTCTCACTTGTTATTCTCATCCCAATATTCTTAGTTTTCATTTTATCTCTTATCAATTCTTTTTTCCTTTTTTTCTCTTTTTTAGTATAAAAAAATTGAAATACTTCATGTATTTGGGGTTTTTTTTTTTTTTTTTTTTTTTTTTTGTGATGTTAATATATTCAAGTTATCTATTTATTAAATTTTGTATCATTTAAGTTTTTTAGTGACTACCTTAGAATAAAATTTAATGTAGTACTTAACGAACGGATAGTGTTGTAAAGAGAGTGTCTAGAGAGTCCTTCTAGGGACACCTTTTTGTACACACTTGCCGCAACTTACCTAGGTGTCAACCAAGTAATTGGATTATATCGATTACGCATGAGTTCACCACTTAAAGCATTTCAATTAGCAATTGACACCAAAACAAGTTGTGGTAAAATATGCACTAAAGGATGGGTCCCTAGACTTTTTGAGTATCTAAATATAGAAGCTAGTTAACCTAGTAGTATAATGCCAATACAATGGTATAGTACACTACAATGACAGATCAATGGGTTCAAAAGTGGGCTTGAGCCTGATACACAAGTGAGGGATTCAGAGAAGAGAGGCACATTTTTCTTTCTTTGGAGCAAGAGGAAGCCAAAAATGGAGCTTTTAAGATTTTTTTAAAAGGCTGTTACATAGGCTAAGGAATAGTTTAATAGACCAAGCAAATATGTTGGTCGAAGGGGTGCGGGTTTGAACCAAATGTGTATGGGTCAAACTGGGTTTAGGTCAAAAAATTATAGGAGTAAAAAGGGTTGTAAAACCTATAATCCTTACCAAATTTTTGACGATTCAGGTCAACCCATAGTTTGGGTTGGAAAAATGTGAATAGGTACTGTCTTGTAGACGTGTTTTAATATAAGTAAGAAATAATAAAATTATTTAATTAATATTTGAATATAAAAGAAAAATTATTTAAAATTTTGGCTAAAGGCCCCAAATACATTGAACAGGCTTAGACATTGGTATTAATTAAAGGTTGTGATTCTTGTGAATATGGGGCTTCTTTCCTATCCTTATTTTAAAAAGAAAAAAAAATCAGAGAAGATTGTAAATTATTTAATCTCCGTAAAAATATTCAGGTTGGGTGTAAGGTGAGGATAAAAAGAAAAAAAGAAAAGTGAAAAAAGAAGTTGGAGAGAATGAGAATGATATAAAATAATGAATAAAGTTTAGTTATAAAATTTTGTAACTTTCGATTGTAAAATTGGTTGTAACTTTCGACACAACCTTACTTAATATCTTTTTATTAGAGAACAATTTTAACAAATTCACCATTGGATTACATCTTCTTCTTATATCTTTCATGCTTGCAAAATTTTTAGAAAATTAAAGATCAACAGTTATGTTATCAATAAATTGTTTAAATTGCAAGTTTTTATAATTTAAAATTATGTATAAAATATAATCTTAGAGCATCCATATCCATGGATGCAAAATCTTGCAAAATACCAAAAAAACCCTTCATTTTACACATTTTGACCAAAAAAAAAAAAAAAAACCACATTAGTGGGTGTAAAATTGTGCATAAATAAACAATTGCTAGAGTAACTATGCATATATACATGGTTATTGTAGCACTTGCATTTAATATTTTAGTAATATTTTCTCTCTCCTTGACTCTGGTTGCTCTCACTCTCACCTCACTCTCCCTTTTTCTCATTTGATCAAATCATCAAACCACAAAAGCCAATCAAATCATCACCTGATCAAACATCTCTTGCCACTACAACCGATTAAATCATCTCTTGCCGCCGCCGCCCATCATCACCGCCCGATCTCTTGCTAATTGCCTGATCAAATCCTCAAACTAGCAAATCATCAACATTAAACCTTCACTAATCTCTCACTATTTGATCTCTTGCCAATGCCCAATCACCACAAAGCCTCTCTTTGTTTGATTTCTCGTCCTTCATTTCTAGTAGAGGGGTTGAACTCGTTGTTGCTCACGTCGATCGCCACTGGTAGAGGGGTTGATCTCACCGCTATCTTTTTTTTTTGTATGATGATTTTGATTAGTGGGTTTTGATGATTTTGATTAGTGGGTTTTGATTAGTAGGTTTTGATGATTTTGATTAATGGGTTTTGGGATTTTGATGGTTGGGTTGATGATGGTGGTTGTGTGGGTTGATGATGGAGGCTAGGTTGATAATCGCCGATGCACCGATTGTTGATGGTGGCTGGGTATTGAGTCAAGAATGAATATTTTATTGAATAAATGTGTAAAATAAACAAATTGATGTGGGTGTTTTGTAAAAGTGGATGTGTAAAATAGAAAAAAAAAAAACATGTTTTTTCTTGGAAAATGGACAAAAATTATGCATCTACTAATGCGGATGCTCTTATAGATCATATGATAAATAATATCTGATTGATACAAAATTTGACATGTGTATTAAAAATATATAGAATATGTAATTAAGCAGTTAAATTTTCAAAATATACTATAATATTTATTTTACGGAGTTAACCTTAACTTACAACATACTGTAATTTTAACTAACAACCAATTTTGTAGCACTTTCTTCTAAATTGTTAGGTGGGACCTGAAAAGAATGTTTTAAAACATCGGTTTCCAAGAGCATCCCCTTTCCCACGCTATAATGCTACGCATATTCCCGTGACTCTTAACTGATTAGCCATTCACAGCCAACCACATGAAACTAAAACCTCATGTTTCTAACATGGTAACCAACATCACAAGATCATACAAGTAACTCTGTTCTGTCACTGGCATCATCATCAATACTCTTACAAAATGGCTTCAAAAACCTTTCCATTTGCAGTTCTAGCACATGGGTGTTTTTCGTCACGCCCACCCACCTTAACTTCTAATAATAAGTCCTTTACTCCACAACCCATCAAGCATTTACGCTATCTCTGTGTCAATCACAGGTTGTCTGCAAAAGATAATGGACATATGTTGGTTTCCCACTTCTTCAAATCCTCAACTTGGAGGTAACTTTCATCTGCTTACTTGATTCTTAATCATTCTAATCTTTGGTTGCTCAGAAAAAAGAAAGAATGAAAAATAAAAGGCAATGGTGAAAGTTTAAATATGACTGATTTTCTCTGTTGCTTCATTTTTTTGCTCAATTAGTTGATATACATTCAGTAGCCAGCAAAAGTGTCAGAATTTGATGCTGGGTTTTGATGTTTCGGGTGGATATTTAATGCTTTGAGCAATTTATACATTCTTGATTGATGAATGATCGCTGAATTTATGTGTTGGTATATCGACCAATATAATAATCTGACCTAATGACAACTATGATGGTTTCCAGGTTCATTATCGCTTTACTATAATCAAAGTACTATTATGTAGTAATTGCTTGCGCTTAAGTTACACTGCTTCTTCATATATTTCCAGGAACTTAATATTTACCTCAATTATCAGAAATGTCTCTTATTTTCAAAAAGTAATGGACAAAAGTTAGCTACAATATTGGTTGAAGCTTTAGGTTATAACCTTGCTCAATAAAATAAACATTACTACATATTTTGAAAAATTAACCGTTGAATTACATGTTCTTTATGCTCTCAATACACATGTCAAATTTTGTATCAATCGGATATTATTTACTTGTATGATTTATAAGCTTATATTTTATACATAATTTTATTGATGACATAGCTATTGATTTTTAATTTTCTAGAAATTTTGCAAGCATGGAGGATGTAAAAAAAGATATAATCCAATGATAAATTTGTCAAAATTCACCTCTAATAAAAAGATATTGAGTAAAGTTGTAACCTTAGGCTATAACCAATTTTGTAACTAAATTTTATCCAAAAGTGATATCTTTCTTATGTAATTTGGACAAGTTAGCTTTTACGGATGCCCTTCTCTAACATCCAATAGTTCGCACTATGTGCGTAGAACTTCGATGGTTTTCTTGTGAGAGTGATACTAGGGAAAGCACACGTTTTATTACTAGTTCATGTATTTATTATGCGTCTTACAAACTTATGCATCTCCACTCATTTATCACAAAAATAAAAATAGGTCATATTTTTATGTAAAAATAGTAACTAGTACATGTATTTATTATGCTATTAAAGTGGCACTAATTCAATTCTTGCCACATAGTAGTTGGTAAGCATTTTGTAGTAAAACTGGCAATATTTTTAGCATTTTCCTTCATGTAATGCCTGAAGCATGTATGTTTCAAATTTTTTTGGTATAATGCCTTGCAATTTCCTATCTTTCGTCTGTTTTTTTTTTTTTTTTTTTGTGTGTGTGTGTGTGTGTGTGTGTGATTTTGAGCATAGAATGTAATATATCTTGTTTTTGAAAATAGTATTAGAAGCTTTCAACAGGAGAATGCAGAGAGTTATGAAGATGCTAGATCTCAAGATATTCTGGATGAACAAGATAGATTAACTGATGAGGTGATTGGAAATGAGAATAATGGACGTGGTTCATTCCTGGCTAAAGTGGCAATTGTGCTGGGCATAGCTGCAACAGCCACGATAATATCTATTTGCCTCAAGTGGCCTGTTCTTGGATCATCGCTTGGAATTCAATTTCTGGCTGAAGGTTCATCCTCTTCAGTAATGGCTGCTCCCCCTGTTGGTTTCACTTTCAAAGCTTTTGGATACAATGTTGTACTTCCAGAATATGCACCAGGGTATGCGCATTTGTCTGGCTCCCCACTCAATAAAAAAGCTCTAGATTTCTTCTGAGCTGGCCTTCCAGAACTGTCTCTAAATTTTTACATAATTCACTGAAACAGATTGCTCCTTTATATCTATCTCCAGTTAGACTTATCAGCAACAAAATAATCTGCCGTTAAAATTCATCCTGATGCAAACTGTGATTTTTTATTAATTCAATTTTTCTTTTTCTTTTTTGCGGGTAGGGGAGGTGAAATTATAGTTTAATATTGAAATTCAATCCATGTGAGATCATTTTCTGTTAGAGCTAAATTTTATATTTTAACTTGAAAACCATCATCATGTTTGCTTTGCCTTCACCATTGTTACTTCATTAATAGAAAAGTTTTGAGGAATTTACAAATATACTGCAATGCAGATGGATCTACTTTTGGTTACTTATGGCTGCTGGGTGTGGACTTTTCATTAGTGAAGAGGCTCTAAATATTTGGGTTTGTCCTCTTTATTGGTACTTCTGTTTCACAATCTCAAGTTTTTACCTCTTTGGATTTAGTACTGTTTCTGGTCTGTACCAACAGTGTCTTATAATTTAGTGTTGTTTGAACTTCTGAGTGACCTTTGGATTTAAATTTTAGGTTGGCATAACTTTAGCACGGTTGCTGACTTTGGATGGGACATGGCACTCTTTTACTGAATCTTTCTCGAGAAATGCTCCGTACATAATATCCAGCATTCTGTGGGTATACTGGTTAGTTATAGCTCTATATTAACCTTAAATTCTTTGCAGCCATTGTTACATAGTCGACTTTTTTTTTTTCAAAGAATCGACTCGGGATGTGAAGCCTACCAGTATTGTCTACAAGAATGCTGCTCTGTACTTTATTGTAGCAGTTGGTGGTTTTTTTGCTGTCTGTCTACTGCTCTATTTTATTATTTTGAAATGTGACAGTCATCTTTCAGGGGAGTTTGCATCAGTGATCTGATACCATTTTATCTGGGGAAGCTTTTCAGGCAATCAGGGGCATCTGATGATGTTTGTTCGAGGGTAAGTTCAGCTCTGAATTTTTTTCATTCCTCAGCATGATAGATAAATACATCCACAAAATCCCATACATTTAGTATTATATATATGTGCATATGAAGAGTTCTTATCTGCAACTATTAAAAAAAAAAAAAACTGATTTACTGTTCTCATTCTTTGGAAATATCACAATCCTGATAATGACTGTAGTTAGGGATTGGCAAAGAGAAGGCCTTAAACATTACTCACACGGTGCAAAAATATCGCAATTTCTCTGGCTTTGGTGAGCTCTAAGAGCTTTGTTATATTTATGTGTGATTTTATTAAAATTTTCAATTTGCATGTGCAGTCTCAGGTATCTCTCATGAGGACATGTTACCTGATTTTATATCTTACAATAATTGGCATTTCTTTTATAAAATTTATATGGATAACAAATTTTTGTTGCATTGTAATTGGATGATTCAGCATTCCTGTTAGGCTTTGAGCCTTTGACGGTACCCCTGTACATCAATACAGGGTCCACAGCAATATAGTCCCTACTCACTTAGCTGTCAATTTGGTTTTTTCATGTTTTACTCTTTAAACATGATTAGCTACTGTAAAACACAGTGGATATGTTCAATCAAGCACTTCATATTGTCAAGTGAACGCAGTGTGTATGGATAATGAAGCTTCTTTGAGTCATATTACTAACTTGTATGTTCTTATTCATTTTGATCTGCAGTAGAACGATTTTCCCTAGGAGTGAGAAATCCAACAGCTTTCCTAGCAGGGGCCATGGTTAGTATCACTGTGAACTTCTGGCCTGTTACAATCTTTTGAACTTTATACTTGTTTTGATACTTTGATAATTTTTTCTGTGCTCAAACATTGGTTTTTTACTGTTCATCTCTTACCACTTTACCACTTTGTATGAGTTATCTAATCTGGGTGGCATTGTATGCTTGTTTATGTTTAATGGGTTTTACTCTTAAAAAGCCATTTCTTGATGTTTGAGAAAACATTGACTGATATAAAAATACTTAAGTCTATTATGTTTTGGTCTTCACTTGCATCACGTCTATTCTTGATTGGCTGGGCATGTCTTCAATTCCTTAAGTTGTTGGGTGTGATCAATCATTTAATAATACTCAGGAATGGAACTTATGCAAATGGGACCAAGCAAGTTTTGAAAAGAAGAGGGAAGGGGACTAGGATGCTAGTTGTGAAACTTGCCTTAGGAGGAACATATGGGTCAAGCTAAAGCAACAATTTTGGAAGGTAGACAGTGTTTAATCTAAGGATATAAGGAAATAAAGTTTTATGGGAGACTTAATAACCATATGAGAAAAATAATATGGGGATATGGCGCTGTGGATTTGTCAAACAAATATCCAGGAAATTAGATCCTACAATTTTCTTTTGTTATTATGTAGTTATATCAATTAGATGTTTTGAAAAAAAATAATTAATCTCCCTTTGTCCATATGGGATATGCAAGCCTGCGTAAATAACTATAAAGTTGTCAGTTAGTCAATAAAATAAATGGTAACATAAATAAATAAGATTATCTTTGAAAGAAGATAATTGTAGGGGCGGTTTTTGGGGCCCAGGCCTAGCAAGCAAGTGGTTCTGGCCCAAAAGTTCCCGAACAATGAATTTGTAGAAAAACGTAATGTACGCAAATACGTTGAACGTGAGAATATTCCACTTACGTTTGATGAGATATCAGTCCGAGGAGACGTATACGTGCACCTCTTGCTCTGTTTACAGACTAAAGAGTTCTTTTACCTTTCTCTCTCCCTTTTTTTGAATTCTCCGATCCCCTCTTCAAGGGGATCTCCTTCCTTATATAGCCTTATTGAATTGATAAGAACCTTGATTCACTGAATCTTTCTCGTAGTTGCAGATAATGTAATTAATGCGGCTGAAAAAGTAGCTTTCTTGCATTTAATGATTGTGGCTTCTCCTTGATGCCTTACATTTTCTTCTTTCTGTTGTGTGAGGCTACCTGGATGGGTTCTTTCTTGTGGAGGGACACACATTGGGCCCAAGTTCGCGTGTCCGAGGAGGCATTCCTCCTCGGACGCCTCTTTGGATCAAACCGGGCTCAACATTGGGCAAGTCACTGATTCCCGTTGGGTCAATTGGGCTTTGTGTGGGTTCACAAGCCCATTTGTTGATTTTGGGAATTTCATCCCTACAATAATAATTAAAAAAAATGGAAAAATGTAAATTAAGTTGAAAAATATGGAATTGAGGTAATTAATGATGTTGATTTGATTAGTATTTGAATTTGTGATGACCACCAGAAGTGAATTATTCCATTATCTTTCACATTCAGGAAAAATTGTACCAAAGCGAGTTGTTTGATGTAATATTTTTATCTTTTACAGTCTGCCCAAAATTGTACTAATTGAAATCTAGAAGATACAAAGTAAATTTGGAAATATTATATTTTTTATAACTATAGAAAAAGCTGAAGAATGTACTTTGATCATTGTCAAGTATAATTCATCTTAGATATAACTGACATGTTTGTTGTTTTTGATGGTATAAACACACGTATGAATTGAATGCAACCAGTATCTGACTGTTAAATTCTATTAGCATCTTGGGGATGACGTGCTTAATCTGATTGCAGGGTATTTCTCCAGAGTGCTTCTTTGCTGGAGTCTGTTGTGGTGGCTTGATCACTCTTCCCCTTCAGGTGAGTTCAATTCTGTTGGTGAACTTGTGGCTATATATACAGGGATAAAAGGGCCTAGACTTAAAAACGCAGCTGTATAAGTAAAAATTTTGGGCTTTTAAATGGAGGTAAAATAATGCCAAAAATACTATCAAATTGAAGCTGAATATGGGTCAAATTTCAGGCCCCTGGCTAAAAAATTTCAAGAAATAAATTAATAAAGTAAGCTCATTGGGGACTACAATTCTTAAAATGACATGGGAAGTAAAACTCAGTACACCAAGGTCATGTGCTGATTAATTTTAAATAGATTTTGCCTGACCAAAATTTTGCATGTTAAGGACATGTTAGATTAATCTGAGAATTAAAAAAGTCCTGTAACCATTGTCAATGGACAATGGGCTCGCAAATCATTTACACTATGTTTGGAAAAAAAAAGGGAGTAAAATGGAATGGAATATGATGTGTTTTCTCCATTGTGTTTGGGAGTTTATAAAACATAGAATGGAAATGGAAAAAAAAGTTTTACTTAACCTTCATGTTTTACTTTTTTTTCTCTTCAAAATAGAAAGAAAATCAATATTTCACCTCAATTTTAGTGAAGGAATATGGGTGTTCCTCCTACTTTTGGGAATTAGAATTCCTTCCTAGCCATTCTATTCCTTCCTACTTAACTTCCAAACAAAGAATAGATTGAATATTATTAAAAAAATTCCTTTCAATCTATTCCATTCTACTCCATTCCTTCCCCACTCCAAAATAAGCTGATAAAGATAATAGTCTAACACTCAAATTTTAAGCAAGAAGATTTTTTATTATATAGAAATAATCACTGCCTATAGAAGAGAAGTAGTTGCAGAAGAGATTGATTTATAGATAAAGATAGAAGGGTGGCTGGATCTCTATGATTGGACTTTTAAATTTCGAAGTTAAATCAAAACACTCTCATAGCTTCCTCTATATAAACAGGTGTGTCTCGGCAGAAAGAGCTGAAACTCTGCTGAAATTTTTTCAGAGAAGAAGAGTTTCTGCTGGTCTTTCCAGAAGTCTCATTGGTTGAAGAATACTAAAAGATTTATGGAGGCAGCTTTTGAGAAAAGAAAAAGCTTTTCTGTTCTCAATGTCCTTTTCATCACATTCATTAAATTTGCTCTTAGAAAGTATCAAAATCAATACATCAGAAACTGTCATTAATGTGTGTTATGTCTTATGTTTTCAATCTATTCTTGTATTTCTATTGCTTTTCTTTTAGAATTAGAGGTTTCCATTTAGTGTAATTTGCATTCTAGAGTTTTCTTGATTGAAAGTTGGATCCTAGAGCAAAATATACACAAATGACACCTATGGCTAAAATTTGAATCATTAATGCATATGATGTTTCATGAATGTTTAATAAGGGAGATATAATCACATCTTAGGTGCCATCATTGCCTCAACTTCTGATGCTTGCTGAAATGACTAAAACTTCAAAAAAAATAAGTCTATTTTTATAGGTTTCATGTCTATCATTCTGTGTGAAGGTTTTCCTGCTGGGTGCATGCTTATTTTAACTCAAAAGTAACTCAATAGCAAGCTTTTAGTTCAGTCGCTAATGCATTTTTCACTCTTGGCTTTCTGAGCCCAGTTAGGGATTGGATTCTTGTTGAGGGAGCATCCTGTGGCTGCCCTTGCTACAGTTGCAACAGCAGTGGTAAGCAGATTTCTGTTTGCATTGAAAAGTTCTTATTATACAAATAAATGGATGTAACCTCTATAATTATATAGGGAATTTGGACTGTTTTCCCATATGCTGTGGCTGCTTCAACGGCATTATTCCTTTTCCTGCGACGCCACTACTACTCCTAGTGCTCATAGTTGTCTCTTGATCAAGTAGCACTCAGAAAGAGAGGATAGAAGCTATCAATTTGTACATACTGAGATATGACTTCTAATTCACATTTTGTAGGTAAATGCAACATTTTGTTGAACAATTATACTGTTATCCAATTTTCTGGGGTTATTTCATATAGAGAAAATGGCCTAATATTAGTCTGACAAAATGATGTACAAAGTTAGCACACAGGTAGTCAAAAGCCTTGTGGCTCAAGAACACGATCTAGTTCTTTGAGTGGGGAGAACCTGGGTTCGAATCCCCTAACTCCACTTGTTGTAAACAAAAATTTAGCATACAACTAATTGATGCGTGTCATTGTCATTATTCTCTCTTTTAGATTTTCTTAATATATAATACACTTCCTTGGAGAACAGATCAATGTAATAATTGAAGAACAGTAAGGGACTTATATCTTCTTGGGGGCAACAAACACAATCAACTTACGGTACTGTACTTTATTTTGAGGTCATGGAATTTTTAGTTGTTTGGTACATTACACACTATGGATAGCTGGCACATAGACAGGTAGTTATACATATACATGCAACCTTATGGCCTCACAAGCAGGTAAGGGCTTGCGATTTTGCAGAGAACAGAGTGAATTTATAACACAATGCTTTACACTGAGACTGGCTGACACTAGTGGAAGATGATTGTTGAGCTTGAGAGTGTAGGAGTGCATTATTGTCTTTTTATATTTTGCTGAGTAATGTATTCTTGTCATCATGTGTATGTTTCTTAATATGTTAATATCTCAGGCCAATGGTTGTTGTGTCCTGCCAAATCAGTTAACCACTATGTCGAACCTAGGATAACTCGGCAGGAAAAAAAAAAAGTTTTCGTTGCTGCTATTATCAGTGAAATAGTCTCTTCTTAACATTGTCAAAAAGTAACTAATAGTAAACCTTAATACATCTCTATTAATATTGGCATTCAAGGCAATTCTGCTTGATTTGACTTTGAGAAGACTTCATTCTATTTACATACTCAAAAAGGAAAGGAAAAGGAAAAGAAAAAATAAATAAAAGTCTTAGTTTGAGGATAAATATTTCATAAGTTGTATTGATTGGTAATCAGCTGCCATGCTCAAAAGATGCTAGATAGGAGAGCTGAATGCTATAGGCTTCTTTCAACTCAGCCAATACCTCTGCAATAGTTGGCCTTTGTGATGCATCTCTCTCCACTGACTTCACAGCAACGAAGGCTGCCTTTCTCATGCTCTCTACTTCAAATGTTCCTGTTAAGCTCTCGTCCACTATCTCAAATGCACCTGCTTGTAAGTAGGGCTTGGCCTGCAGTAGGCAAGTCCAAAAACACCACAATGTCAATGTTGCAATCATCAATATCATCCTCTGAATGGAGCATTCACTACTTAACTTTCAGATTTAAGATTATGCAGATACAAAGACTGACACTATTGAAGATCAATATGACAATATCTATGCTAGGGACCTAGACATGATTTACTAGGTGTTGCTCCCATTTCCTAATCTTTGATGAGGAAGCACAAATCATTGTTTCATTATGGTTCAAACAAGCAATGTTTAACAAAAATTTTAGATATTTAACTGCTTTTTTTCATGTCCTTTTAAGCCTATAGTCCAAGAATTACTACAAATGTAAGCAAACAAGGCAACTTCAGAAATCGTAACCATTTGTTCTTGCAGGGGCAGAAAATTGACAAATATTACTGAGCATAGAGTACAAGATGAGCTTCAGTTTACCCATAAGACCAAATTGAATGAGTCTGGAGTTCCTGAGTGGCTCAATGGTTCTCTACCACAAATGAGCTCCAAAAGAACAACCCCAAAGCTGTAGACGTCACTTTTCTCGGTCAACTGTTGGGTAGAATAATATCTGCACATGACATTCATTTTGAGCATCAAAATCATCAAGAACCAATAAATATCCTTTCTTTCTTTGGTTTTTTTTTTTTTTTTTTTTTTTTAAAACTTACTCAGGATCTAGATAGCCAGCAGTGCCCTTGACAACAGTTGTCACATGAGTTGCATCTGCCTGGGTTATCTGTTTAGAGAGGCCAAAGTCACAGACCTTCGCATTCATTTCCATGTCCAAAAGGATATTACTGCACTTCACATCTCGGTGTATGATTCGTGGTTCACTTCCATTGTGTAAATAGTCCAATCCTTAAAAAGAAACAAGGCTCAGAAATGGAACCATTTATCCCCTTCAATAGTAATGATGGAATATTAAGAATGAAAAAGGACTTCTACAGATTTCTATTAATTAACAAGAATAAAGTTAATTTGCTATGATATTCTAATCATCTTGTTTTCCATGGTAGTGCTTATGGTCTACTTATTATCAAACAGTTGGTTACTATGTAAATGATGAAGGATATTGCATAAGTGATCCAAAGAAGCACAAAGTTGTCCTAAAAACCATAATATAGTTGCCCACATATCTGTTCATAATGCAGAACTACACGACTGCTATAAAGTACAATTTGACTATATGGTCTGAGCATTTTTGTGTTCAACATATCTCTATCAGTTAAAGCTATATTATTTCATATGTAGATCCAGAAATTATTATATTCTAATTTATCATATAACTATAGAAACTCAGACTTTCATGTTTCTTCCATCTGCAAAGATGATTGCTTTCCTATGTTGTCTTTTCAGTTTGATAATAGAAAAGGCAAAGTACCTTTTGCAGCATCAACAGCAATTTTCAGTCTGCGAACCCAACTTAATGAAGCCTTTTTACTGTTTATACCTGGAAGTAACATCAACAATGAAAACTGGAAATTCTCATAAAAGCAAGAAGGTGTCCCAAATATGTATCATGCATAACATACCATAAAGGTGATCAGCCAATGATCCCCCAGGTAGATACTCATAGACTAGTATTTGCTGCTTTGATTCATGACAGAATCCTTCCAAACATACAAGATTTTGATGACGAATTTGTGACAATAGATAGACCTAAAAACAATCCATAATATTGAAAAAGATTACGTAACATTGCAAGAGAATCATTGCTCTCAAGATATATAAAACAGGAAGCGTAATCCACTTTTCTAATGAATCCAGAGTATACAAAGAAGAGTTCAGATAGTGGACCTCATTGATAAAAGAATCGGCCCCAAGTTGGCTTTTATCAAACCTCACTTTCACGGCTACTAATTTTCCATCTCGAAGCTTTCCAAGGTAAACAGATCCAAAACTACCACGGCCTATAACCTCCTTGAAGTTGTTCGTAGCTGCTTTGATTTCTTTGTAGGAAAAGACTTTTGCTGCATTCCATTTTCGCATCTCAGTTGCTATATTCCAGTTTTGCATCTCTGCTGCTGCCCCTAAGAGTAACATATAGCTCATATAAGTGTCAAGTAAAAACTTCAATGTGCAACAAGAATGTAAACTTTCACATACTTGATGTATATGTAACTTCACTTCTATTTTTCTTTATGTACAGGAATACTGCAAGAGATAAGATAAGAGCAAGTACTGCTCCACCAACTGCACCAGCTATAATTGCTATATGATTATGTCCACTCTGCTTTTTTTTGGTGAAAATAGTAACTTGTGGTGTCTCAATTGAAGGGTTGGATGAAACATCATTGCATGTCATTGTGGAGGACCCAAGGCATAAATTTCCTGATGTTCTGTACAAAATTGATTTATCAGAATGCTAAAGTAATAGTTTAAATGACAACAATACTTTTTCCATACCTAATTTCCAAACTTTCTTTGTTCAAAGACTGTGGGAGGGCACCCTGCAGCTTGTTATTCTCCAGATTCCTGCAGAATGCAGGATAGGATATCTCATCTAGTGAAGCACATGATTTTATCAAAATTAGATACAGAGTATTTTGCAAGAAATAGGATCCTCTATTCCTCTCCATTCCATCGGAAATGGACTCATGACCAAAATTTTATTTTCTGGACCTAACCATGTATAGTATGTCACTTTTAAAAAAAATTTGAATGACATGGCACTAAATACACTTTTAGATAAGTATTATTTAATCCAAATCATGAAATGAATTCTTTTGAAATGGAGAGGAATCACTAATGGAATCTATTTGATCTTAATATTTGCTTACAATAAGTGAAGGTTCACTAAATTTCCCAAGCTGTCCGGAACAATTCCCTGTAAGCTATTATTTTGCAAGTCCCTGTAGAAAAAAGAAGAAAAGCAAAGGAGAAGAGAGAGAATGCACTATCAGTATCTCATTTTGAGTCCATATATTGGTCTAGGAACAGACAACTTACAGAATTTTAAGGCTAACCAAGTTCTCCAAATCTGAGCCAAAGGATGTTAGCTGATTGAAACTCAGGTTCCTGAAAATTCCAATTACTTGGTTATTTTCATTTTTCCTAAATAAAGCAATAATAGATTAAGACTTAAGATAGTCCAAGGAGGTATTACAATTTCTCAAGGTCTTGCAAGCTACCAAAATTCTGTATCACACCGGTAAGCGATGTGTTATGCAAATCCCTGGGGCATAACAACAAATATATCATAAGAAACTATCTGACCAAACCAAATGTTAATTTAAGGCATTTCTCTGAGGTTAAAGGAGTTTACAGAGTTTTGAGATCCAACAAGTCACCAAAAGTAGGACTAATTGTCCTAAGGTTGATGTCTGAAAGTTCCCTGAAATAAGGCACATAAATGAGACCATGGATGAGAAATAATCCCCATAATTAACACATTCATGTGCAATATGTCCATACAATGATGTAACAACGCTTCCTTCACAACCAATATGATCCCATTGAGTAGGAGAGCACGGATCGTCTTGCCACCCCAGATCTAAACCAGTGAACTGCTGAATAACCTGAAGTGCTGAAACTGCAAGAAAGTTTTAACAGACCATATATGAGTAAGAAAGATGGAGAGATCTAGCTACTGGAATATTGACCTTATCAAGTAATGCACAATGAAAGCTCAATGGAACCTGTGGTTGATGAAGCTTCCAAAGGAATATCAACTATCTGATACACCTCAATTGCATTGATTTGAGGGTAGTAAGTGATACTCTTTAGTGTGATGTTCAAGCTCTTGATCTCTTTCCTCGTAAAGTATAGAGCACTAACCTCTGACATTTTTACAGTATAGTTTGATTGTACAACATCTCCATTGATTAATAAATTGAACGAAGGTGAAACAGGAACAATCCCAGCAAAATAGAGGACAATGTAGTAATCTGCTAGTGTATCAAGAGCAAGGTTGTATGTCAGCACTTCCTTTCTTGCCAGAACTCTCGCAGTTTCAAGAACAGCAGCAGGTGGACTCTCCCTTAGAGTAGACAGATTGAAGTTACGTTGGATCTTAAACCCCGTTGACACATGAAAGGGTGTAAAATTTTTATCAGCGTCCCATATACGATCATATGGATCCAAAGGATACCTACATTTTAACACAAAGTTACAAACCAATCACAGAAAGTTTTAGATAAAAAATAGTGATTGCCCTAAAAGTGTAAGCGATTAAGAAATGGTGAATTCAATCATTTCTTAAACCCTGTTGACACAAAATTTAATCATTATTCTAACAAATTACTTAAATCATTCAAGCTACATATAATGGGAAAAGGAGGTTGAGGTTGAATGTTTATACCTCAATGAGCCATTGGCATAACCACAATTGATTCGATAACTCTTCCTAAGTGACTTATTGGGGAAATCTCCCATGCCACTTGCATAGGCTCCTTGAGGAAGTGGCCTTACTTCAAGTGAAGAAATGAGAGGAGATCCACCGTCCGGTATAGCAAGCAAGCAGAATGTCAGTGTTTCCTTATTATCTGACCATAAAAACTCTTCTGTCCAAGGATCATTAGTAGTGAGATTTATAGTGCTAGTAATAGCTCTCCCAAGGGAAACAGAGAATGCAGGGGGTTTCCCAAGTCCATCATAGTTTTGGTACAGAAATCGGGCTCTTACAAGAACCAAGGATGACACATTATTTACCGGTAACTTGTAACACTTGCGACCTTGAGTATTGGGAAAATACCGGATTGGGACATTGGATGTGGAGGTACCCCCACTGTTCTTAACGGTGGTGATGTTGCCTGTGCTTACATATTCACCATCAGGGACCCAAGATATTTTTGATGAATCAATATAACTAGTATTTCCACCACAAGATATGCTCAAAAAACCTGTAACATTTGTATAAATAAGCAAATTTTCAGACATTGTAGTACAAATTCAAGACAAACAACTTTCTAAAGACAAACAACCAACCCCTAACCCCCCCCAAAAAAAAAAATCTGCTATACCAAAAATTAAAAAAATTGATTACTCCAAAGAGTAAACATGCTTCCAAAGAGTAAAATTAAATATTCTGCCCCGTTAAAAAAAAAAAAAAAAAAAAAAAAGATATAGTCAATTTCATGGTTAAGATTTTATGTCCTTGATCTGAGAGAATATAGAGTATCATGAAATTTAAAATTTTAAATCATGAGACATTAAATACAATTTAGATTCATTAAAAAAATGATTTGTTAAAAAAAAATTACACACAAGGGGAACAAAACGTACCATCTTGGTCACAAAAACCAACAACGAAAAAGCCACAGAAAAGAAGGAAGCCAACCCAGAAACACTGCATGTTCATGAACTCAGAACCCCGCAACCAATTTCAAGTATTTTTCTTTTGTCCCTCAGAAACTCAAGAGACTGATCTCACAAAGGCTAGAGTGAAAGTTTATGGTTTAACACCATCACCAGGCAGCAGCAAAAGAATAAAAGAAAAGGACGTGTGTTCAGAAGAGTAACAAGAAATAAAGTAAATGATTATGTTTATTTGGGTGGGGTGGTGACAATTTGATGAGAGAGTAATGAGTAAAAGTGGGGTTCTTCTTTTCTTGAGTTTGAAGCTGTAAGAAAAGGAAAGGCTATATGTAATGGATGATGATGGCCATGGTACTATTAAGCGTGGCGGTAGTGGTAATAATTATAGCTTTCGGTTAGTGATGAAAATATATGTTATGGAAACAGAAACAAAAACAAAAACAAAAAAAGAAAAGAAAAAGGAAGCTGCTATTTTTCCTATGCTGGCTGCTGCATTAGTTGTGGTAGTTGTTGAAAATGAAAATTGAAAAGGATATTGAAGAAGAAATTAACGACGAAGAAGAACATAGTTACACGCGCATTCTCTTTCTTTATGTCTCTATCTAGCTATCTAGTGGTAGGACGTGGACTAGGTCCTCAAAGTTGACACTGTCAGATATAAATCCCAATAATATGTACCTGGTTTTTGTTCAAGTCAGTCAGATTTTTATTTTTTATGTAAATGGCGTTGTGATGAGGCTCTGACTATTAATTAGATTTTCCTATGTTGTACATGTACGGATAACGAGCCATGGAAATGGAATGTTCATTCACTGTTGGGTGGGTATCAACGTTGTCTGCAAGTGCCTTATCTACATCTCATACTTTCTTACTCTATGTCTGAAATTTCCAAGCATTAATTATTGAAACAACAGATTTCACTTATTTTCTGAAATGGTAAATTATGATTGTTGTAGTATTAAAAGTAATGTCAATTGTAATCACATTTATATAAAAGTAAAATGTTGCACTTATCATAATCTACCATTTTAAATATTGTCACTACAAAAAACTAGACCTACTTTGGTTATTTTAAAACGCCACTATATTTATAGCATTTTTTGTTATTGAAAGGTACTTCTCATCCATACTCTTTGAGTGGCCTTATAATCTAATTAATGCCTCTTCAAAAAAAAAAAAAAAAAAATCTAATTAATGCCATCTACTCTTGTCCATAGGGTTTAGTTCCAAGGGTCGAATCTTGTTACTTATGATAAGAAATAAAATTTTTAAAACTTAGAATACAGTGGCAAATAATCCTAAATATTTTTAGTATTAATTTGTAAACTGAAATTATAAAGGAGTTAAGGAGATGTAAATTCGGTTACCCTAAAAGCATATTATAAAGCTACAAAGTACAAATAGCCCTGTATCACATGTATATATGGTATATATATATATTCTCATAAATCATAGTATATATTGATGTAAGTATAACAGTAAATTTGGCAGGATCAATCTCTTCAAAACGTAGAATGATTGCCTTTGATTGAGCCAATAGTAAACAATAACCCATAATTATAAATTGTTGAATGGAGAGTTCTTGTTGTGTGGTGTATGAATTAGTCGACAGAAAAAGGCCGGAATTTGCCGAGAATTTTCTTTTGCTTCATTTTTGTAAAGTCATACAAGTATAAATAAGTATAGAAAATAGTAACATAAAATATAGTGATAGGTTAGGCATTCAATTTAAGTAATAGGCAGATTAATTGTCACATACGTTGTATAAGGACTCAATTTGTAACGACCCCAAAATGATGTTGGGTTTGTACGTTAAGGGTCCAAACAATATAATTTGTAGAGCGTGGGTTTGAAAGGCTAGGCCTTGGTCACCGGACGATGGTTAGTCATGGTGTTCATACAGAACTAAACCATGTTCGCTCGAGAAGTCTTTCTCCTCGATACGGCCCGGGAGGCTCTGGTTCTTGGCCTTTTTTCCTAGCCTCTTTTTCTGGACTACTTCTCCTTTTATATTAGCCTTTACCCCCCTTCCAACGTCCACGTGTAGGTTCAATTTTCCAGGGCTGATACTTGTCCCATCACCCCATACCCAAAGTGGTTGGGGGTGGTTGTAAAATCGAAAAGCATTACTCTGTCTGGCGCGGAGTATTTAATTGCGATAATGGCAGCCTTTCCTTTGTCCTTTGTCGCCATATTGTCCAAGACTCCTTTATCTATCAATGCGGATGTGTTCAGCTCTTCCCAAAACTGTTCCTACACCGTTCTTGTCCTTTCTTTTAGGAGTGCCTTGGGGATGCCGAGGACAGAATCATCCTCGGCTATGTCTCAAGACTATTTGGACTTTCATTGTATGTCCTCGGCAATTCCTCTCCTCGGCTTGGGCCTTGGGCCCTAATGTAAAGTGGGTCAGGGTCACAAATTCTCTCGTCCCACAATAGCCCCTCAAAATCCTGCTGCTCGACCTCTTGGTCGGGGAGGAGGGTTTTGGTGATGTCGGGCCTATATCATGGCTTGCCTAGCTTTGTCCTTCATTAATATCGGTGTCTTTTTGTTTGCCTGGGAAACGCTCCCGATCATAAGACATTCCTTTAATTTTACTCACGTCGCGCCTCTGCCGTTTCAGTGTATGAGGCACGTTTTTAATAAGTTCCTTTTACGAGGTGACACCCATCCAACGATTGTAGACGGCGTTGGGAGTTGAGTGAGAATTATCTCGTTTGTAGCTTTTCTTGGAAATCAGTACAGATTAAATGCCACCATACTTGCCTTCCGTATAAGAAGTAAGGCAGGAGGTCACTTTCTTTTACGTCATGCACCCTTCATTCTTTTCAAATTCCTAAACCTCCAACTGCGTTCAAAATTTTCATTACTAGTGCAATTCAAGCCTTAGTAAGTGATATGTTTGAGGCAAAAGTGGGGGTGAAGGGACCACACCCTCTCCGGAGAACTGGGTCTCTCCGAGACTCAAGATGGCGCGGTCGGGGCAAGGGAGACGGAGACTCAAGACAGCTCTCCCCTTTCGCAAGGCGGGGGAGAAGCCTCCTCTTCCTTCAGCCAAAATCCGGCAGATATTGGTCGCACTAGATTTTCGGTGCGACAACAATGGGATTTCTCATCGTTGGTACCATCCGCTCTCTCTCGAGCGCTGCTAATATGGCACCCGTGTGTTAGGAGTCGAGGTTGATGCGGGGATTAGGCATCCTCGCTTCCTCCTCTCCTCCTTCTCTGGTGCCTTCTTTTGCCTCCGCTTCTTCTTCTCTTCCATCACTAGGGACATCCTGGTGTTTCTACTTCTTCTTCTTTTGCCTCTTCCCCCCTTCCATCAAAAGGGGTCATCCCGACACGCTTAGTCGCCACAAGAGCAGAATTTTGAAGGATATATCGTTCCCTTGTATCTTTTTCCTTTTTTTGCTTTTTCTTTTTGCCTTTGTAATTAGCTTCTGGTATAGGCTTGCTTAAGCTCTTTATTGTATGTTGTACTATTTCTTGATATTAATAAAAGATGACTTTATCTTAATCTAAGCATTCTTTCTTTTCTGCAATAGCTATATTGTGAATGGATGTGCTATATATATATATATATATTTTTTTTTTTTTTTTTTTTTTCTGAATGATACTTAGGGTGAACCCTTGTTAATAAAAAGCTATTATTTTGAACTTATCGAGACTAACAGGCACAATAATGCCGCCATGAAAAAGGTTATATATATAAGACTAACCGAGATAACAAATTTGAACGTTTTGATATGCGTGTATGAGGTGATCATCCGAGGATGGGTAACTCAAAATGAACTATCCGAGATGGTCGCTATGTACTAGGGTGCTTTACCACGTTCCTAACAACATTCATGACTTTGACCATTTTTGGCATCCGGTCCGAGGACCGAGGTATGACTGCACTCGGGTCTAAATACTCGTTTACATTAGTTTCCTTAGAGTCAGGGATCCGAGAACAGGATGGGATTTCCATTCCATCTAAGACTTAATCCATTTTCTAATGACTAATTTCCCCATAGGTTTGAGTCAGAGGACCATGAAAATATTAAGTAGTTGGTTTCCCCATAGGTTTGAGTCCGAGGACCATACAATACCTTGGTTCTGTCCAAAACTTAGATATTTTCATTAAGTAGTTGGTTTCCCCATAAGTTTGAGTTCGAGGAGCATACAATACCTTGGTTCTGTCCAAAATTTAGAATTTTCTTTAAGTAGTTGGTTTCCCCATAGGTTTGAGTCCGATGACCATACAATACCTTGGTTCTGTCCAAAACTTAGATATTTTCATTAAGTAGTTGGTTTCCCCATAGGTTTGAGTCCGAGGACCATACAATACCTTGGTTCTGTCCAAAACTTAGATATTTTCATTAAATAGTTGGTTTTCCCATAGGTTTGAGTCCGAGGACCAAAATAAGTGTGGGACGTTGATATTTTCATTAAATAGTTGGTTTTCCCAAGCCCCAAGAACGGGACGTTGATCCGACGTTGGAAGCCCCAAGAATTGCCCGTGCCACTGGTGCTTCGAAGCGCAGCCCCTAGTGGAACTTTATGTTAAGGCACAACAACGGGCCGTTGGAAGTGGTGGAGGGACTTTCTCGATCCACCGCTTGTGCCAACACACAAGCCTTCTCACAGACGGCGCTAATTGTAAGGACTCAATTTGTAACGACCCCAAAATGATGTTGGGTTCGTACGTTAAGGGCCCAAACAATATAATTTGTAGAGCGTGGGTTTGAAAGGCTAAGCCTTGGTCACCGGACGATGGTTAGTCATGGTGTTCATACAGAACTAAACCATGTTCGCTCGAGAAGTCTTTCTCCTCGATACGGCCTGGGAGGCTCTGGTTCTTGGCCTTTTTTCCCACCCCCTTTTTCTGGACTGCTTACTTCTCCTTTTATTAGCCTTTACCTCCCTTCTAACGTTCACGTGTAGGTTCAATTTTCTAGGGTCGATACTTGTCCCATCAGCCCATACCCAAAGTGGTTGGCGGTGGTTGTAAAAGTTAAAAATCATTACTCTATTTGGCGCAGAGTATTTAATTGCGATAATGGCAGCCTTTCTTTTGTCCTTTGTCGCCATATTGTCCAGGGCTCCTTTATCTATCAATGCGGATGTGTTCGGCTCTTCCCAAAACTGTTCCTACGCCGTTCTTGTCCTTTCTTTTAGGAGTGCCTTGGGGATGCAGAGGACAGAATCATCCTCGGCTATGTCTCAAGGCTATTTGGACTTTCATTGTATGTCCTTGGCAATTCCTCTCCTTGGCTCGGGCCTTGGGCCCTAATGTAAAGTGAGTCAAGGTCACAAATTCTCTGGTCCCACACGTTGTATTATAGAATTGACAAAAAATGATCATCGATTAGGATGGCAGAGTGCCACAGGTAGTTGCTCTTGCTCAGTGACTCAAGGGTGCTTCAAAACTTTCAATATCAGGATTCCTCAATAGTAGCAAATTAAAGCCTATTGGATTTTATTTTTTATTTTTATTTTAGAATTGGATGATTTGGATTTAAAAAAGAGAAGTAAATAGTTAGGTTTGGATGATAAAAACAAAGAAATATATGAGATAAGAGCCAATGATAGAATTTAAAATAATATGAACAGTATTATATCTATATTAATGGACAAAATTAAAATACTTTTTCAATACCTATATTAATCCGCTTCAGACTTTGAAAATGGGTTGGTTGAACTTTTCAAATCACTTATTCATGAAAGTGAATCAGAAAACAATTAACTTCAATAAGTAGTTTCTCCAAATATATATAGCGTAGTTAGGTGATCTAACTTGTGTGCTAATTAACTCCCAATTTCTTATTGAATCAACCGATCAATAGCTTTGTTCTATTTACTATCAAACAGTAATTTTGGATTGTAATCGTTTTCACCACATACTTGGACAAAACTATCTAGCACAAGTCCTTGCCAGCATTGTCATTTAAATTCTTTAATAACTTGATGATTGGGGGAGTAACATTTCAACATTGAATGTCTTTATCGAAAACACTGTAAATATTAGTTAAGCTACAAGACCTTAAAGCTAATAGCCTATTAGTACTACCATATCGTTGTATAATGAAAATTAGAATTTTATTTAGCAATACAGCAGTGATTTATATATTATGTTCCTTAAGATCGAGGAACATGTCTGGTTAAGGAAAAAAAAAAAAAAAAAAGGTGTATCTGGTTATAGATAGGTTGATGTTGGAATTGACAAGCAAGATAGATCACCTTAATTAGCCTTTATCACTAATTCTTCTTCTTTTTTCCCCATTATTTAAATAAAAGGTATCACCATCTTAATTGAACATAATTAGTTCTTTGGTTCTAAATCATACCCATGAAATATGACTTTTAATTATGAGTAGAGGCTAGAACTATAAGTTTCACATGCACTATCCATACTAGAAGTTTCTTATTCTTCTTCTTCTTCTATCTATGAACTTTCGGCATCATTGTGGCTTTAAACCCTGAAGCAAAGCCATAATAAAAAAAAAAAAAAAAAAATGTGTTGGCGAATGCTTAGAAAGCAAGTTTAGCAAACCCATCGCAAACGTTTCTTATTAACTGCCAGCTTTTTTTAGTAAGAGAAATAGTAAATAATTAGTATATTAATATTTGAATGCATATATTGGATGCTTCATTGACTTGACCCCGCATCAAAATCAAATGATTGATTTTTGTTGTTGTGGTTGGTGGTGCTCCTTTTAGGTTTGCTTCCAATTTCATACTCAAAATCTATAATTTCACAGCCCAGATGCACATGTTCATTGACCAATTGTCTTAATTGCTCACGCACTAATAATCAATATATGGTTAACTAACTAATGAGTAATGAATGAAATAATGAGTTAATTAATTTACTTTTCTTTTTTTTTTTAACTCCAAGTGTAAGTTGGTGAAATTTTACCTCCAAAACTCCGGAAAAAATTTAAAAAATAAATAAAAAGAAGGAATGTCACTAACCCATATGATCCTTGACCATTTTTTCCCCAATGGTTTTAAAAGGAGGAATCTCTCTCTCTCTCTCTCTCTCTCTCTCTCACATAATTTAGAGGTGTTTTCAAATTTAAATCTCACACTTTTAAAAGGTTCCAATTTAACCCTGCTGTAAAATTGTATATACCAATTACTTAATTAGTTTAAATAGAGTCACAATATCATTAGTGACAAATTGTATATACCAATTACTTAAATTAATTGACATTCATAAAATTATAATGATCAGTTATTTATCTTAACAATTATCTCAAAAAATAAAAGAAAACAAATTAAGGTTTTAATCTTTACACTTCACAACTTGTACGTAACTTAAATTAAGATGCTTTATCTTTTATATTATTCTATATTATTTATTTGAACAGAACCTAAATGATTTTTTATTTATTTTATTTTATAAAGGCATATGGTTGTTGATTAAAGATAAGTTAAAAATATCAAATCTTTTTTTTTTTTTATAGCAATATTGGCATAATTGATCAAATTTAATAAATCAATATATATATTTTATATAACATTTTTTTTTATATATATATATATATATATATATATATATATATATATATATATATATATATATATATATTTTATAGAACATTTTTTTTTTTTTTGAAACTGGAACATTCATCTATTTATAACAGAAGAGAATCATGATACAATGCATTCAAAGTTGGTGGGGTGAATCCTCCATCCAAAAATCTCTCTATAGAACATTTATTGAATGTACTTAATTTATATTTTAAATTGTTTTATAAAACCATTTCACAATAGTAGGAACTAGAAAGTATGAATAATGGAATATAGTATATACATAAAGAAAATTTAATCATATATTTATTTGATTCTCAAAAACAAATTTCCGACCACTAACAATGAGCAAAGGGACTATAATTATTAAGTCAATGGAATACTAACACCTAATTGCTCTCTTAACGAAGATTGCTCATAAAATTAAATATCAATCTATTAATTTTTTTTCTCCTAGTAATAACTTCTCTCAACTAAGGGCATGTTTAGTAGACTATAATGGTACTTACATAGGAATAAGAAAACTTTTTTTTTTTTTTTTTTTTTTTTTGACAAACAAACATGCACACACAAATAAGGGAGAGGAAAAAAGGTTTTAACATAAAGGTACGCCACATATAAGAATAAGAATACTTATTACAAGGAATACAAAATACTATACTATAATACTTATTGCTCACTGATAATAATACCTCAAGACAATTTAATGAAACCATTTTTAATCAAACTTAAGATATATTTTAGGAAATATCTTACTCATATAATTATTTTTCCTAAAAAATAAATTTTTTATTTTTTATTTTTATACAAGATAGAAATTCTACTCTAACTTTATCTAAGTGCATATGTGTGTGAAACTCCCTCCTAGAAACTTGGACCTCGGCTCTTACCCCCCTCCTTTAACACCCTACAAGTATTTATACTTGTGGAGTGACCATCGTATCAAAGATGTGTGGTATTTTGTAAATTTGAAAGAGAGATTAGTTATTCTTTTTATATTTTTTATTTTCATAATTGTCATTGGAATTTGGAAAGTTTTCTAGTCTAGAGATCAAGAAGGGGACAGTGAAAGTCTTCTTTCCTTTCTATATCAATGGAATCCCACACTTCATACCTTCTTTATAGGGTGTCAAGAAATCTCTCTTTCTCTAGAAGATGTCTACAAGATATTGAGATCGAAAGCTCACTAAGTGTGTAAAACACTTGTGAATGTTTAGACCCCAAATTCAAAATTACCAAAAGCAAGTTTATACTTAAACAATATATGTGCAAAATGATAAATAAAAGCTATACCCAAATATGCAAACTACTCTAAGCCATATTTTAATCACAACATAGTAGTAGTTAATAGCAAAGAGTAAGGGATAGAGAAAGGCAAATGCGAGATAACACTAGCACATATTATCGAAAAGGAAATCGAAGAACTCGGCGAGAAGCCTCTCTGCCGCCCTCCAAGCGGTAAAATGATCCACTAGAAAATTAGTTGGGATACATGAATAACAATAGACCCTCCAAGCCTAATCTACCCGATGCACCTAAACTTTCCAAGCTTCTTGCTCCAACAAGGTTACGCTTAACATTGTCTTCTTTAACTTACTGGATCCCGTAATTAGCCCATTGTATCAACCAAAATGAATTGGTTCTCTCTTGAACTGCTTCCCAAACACCAAGAACCTTCTCACTGTTAGGAATATGGTGAGGTAAGGATTTAGCTTAAGATCCTCTCAAGGGTATGACAATGGAGAGGGTGAGAGTAAAGGAATTTGGAGAATCAAATGTATAAGATTGTGGATAAATCAATCTTGTTGTTCTCTAGGGTTTATCTCTCAAAATTCTCTTTGGAAGCTCATTTATAGTAGGGTATGAAAAGGAATGTGAAAAGTCATTTTTCAGCAAAACAGGGTGCACTAGCGAGTCACTCATAATCGGGATGAGTCGCGAGTTCCGATCGCCAGATACAGAATGGCCAGAATGTACTTTTTGTTTTGTAGTGATCTAGCTGTTTTGACCCTTCAACTACCCGCATGCTCCACATGTGTGACGCGTTCGCGCAAGTCACCACTCGCGAGTTAGTCGCGAGATCCATCATGAGTTGCCTTTTGATTGCACACATTTGATCAATTTTTCACACTCTCTCACACACAACCCTTACATTATTCCCACCTAAATACAGTTTTTAAATGCTGAATTATAAGCAAATTTGACATGAAATAAAAAGCAAATTTGACATGAAATAAAGCCAACACATAGTTAAATAAATTCAACTTTACAATCTCTCCCTTTGGCTATTTCGTGACAAAACCCTAAAACAGACTTTAGACTTAAAATGTGAGTTGGGAACATTTGCCAAAACTCACTCACACCTAATTCTAGAATTGTGAAACTCTTGAGCCATATGAACAAGTTTCCTGGAAAAAAATATCACAAAATGCACTCATTAAGTTCATTGTAAGCAAAAATCTTAGAAAGCATATGGAGCAAGCACAAATGATCAAGCAAGTATGAATATAACAATAAAGCATAGCTTGACCAACAGGAACAATCACTATAAATAGTGACTACAATGAACATTCACACGATGAATGAACATTCGGACATGCAAGCAAATAAGCTCAATGCAAAGTATCATTTGCATGTCCAATACACAACCGATGCAAGAACACTAAAGCAATTGCATCGAGAATACAAGATCCAACAAGGACACAAGAGTACTAAAGAAAATGCAAAAAATTAACTAAAAGTATTAAGCTACATAAGCAAAGGTACATATAAAGTCAAGTACACAACATAAGCTTAAACTATGAAATATGAACATAGACTAGTAGTAGCAACAAAAGAAGAAAATAGAAAAGCTTGTTGATTGATTTGCTTGCTCTTGCATTACTTGCTCCCCTTTTGATTTAGCTCTCTCCCCTTATCATTGCTTTCCCCCTATCATGGTTACCATCTCCCCCTTTTTGTCATGGAATAGCTAGTCATCATCTTCTTATAACTTCCTTCGGATTTGATCCAATTGAGTTTGGAGAGAGGTAAACTTTGTCTAAAATTGAGTGTGCTGAGAGTGCATGATAGTTGTGAGGCTGGACAATTTGCTGATGTCTTGCATGAAAGCCATGATGTTGCCCAACTTTTCATCATAGGAGTGTGAGCTAGAGCTTGTATCACCTTGAGGAGCATTACTCTCTTGCTTAGCATTCTTTCGGCTATGGCCTATTATAGCATTGAGAATGCTAATGTTGATTGGTCTTTGCTTGGGTTGAGGATACTCATCTTCCAATGTTGGTACTCCTTTTAGCTTCAATATCTTTGTAATGAGGCTGCAAAATGGAAGACAATCCTAGAGGCCATCCTTTCAAATTGTTTTGACCAAAATGTGAAAGATATGAGAGCATACATCAATTTCTTCATCCGTAATCAAGTCATGAAGAAATAAAGCCTGACCAAGATTCATATGTTCAATGCTTGAGAGAGGATAAAGATTATGGAACATTATTGATGAAGCAAAATTTCACCTCATTAGTATGTTTCTCATTAGTACGTGGACAACCTAGAGTTCACAAGATGTTCCACGTTAGTACTATGGACGACTTGGAGATCCTGTAACAAAGAAAGCACTAAATAGATAGTGGCACCGGTTTGGGGCTTACCAAGGACCCTCCGATGCTTAAATTAGTTTAAACTCTTTAGAAATCTGTAATTTGTAGAGTAATTTGTGTGTTTGTTTAACATACCTCACTTACTTGTCTCTCTTGGCATTATATAGCCTTTGTGTGAGTAAATGCTCAGTCTATTGGCCTCTTTAACGTTGTACCACAGCTGGAGGATTTATAGCCTAATAATGACCATTTATCCTCAGTCCTTTAACGTCTGTAATGGCCATTAAATGAGCATAATTGGATGGCGATAACGACTCCGTGCTCATTTATCATTTGGACATTAAATGCTATCTGGAACTAATGCGCTTATGCTTGTCCATACTTTTACTCGTCATTAACATGGATGATTTGCAATATGGACGAGTATTTTATCACTATCCATTAGTTATGGTTGAGCTGGAGGGTTAAATGACTCATTTAATAGCCATTTAACTTCCCCATTCAAAGTCCTCAGAACGGCTGTAATGGTCAGCTTGAGATAGTTGTAACAACTATGAGTTGTTAGCTGGAAAGACTATACGTCCGTTACACTTGTGTCATTTAAGTAAGGAATTTATATATGAGCATTAATGTGTGCTTATGATTGTCCTTAGTAATGACAATCGTCTTTAGTAATGACGATCGTTCTAAATAATGACGGTCACTTTATGGACGACCATTTTACACTACTCGTCAATTATTGTTATGAGCAACCTCAATTCGAGAGATAACGATGACGGACCGATTGATTTCCCATTTGAATATACCTCTAAGTTTTCTCTAAGAGCATCCTGAAGAATGTCAAGATACGGTTCCAACTCATCATACACCGGTGGTTTGATAAACACTAGTCGCTTGATGTTCAAAATGATAGCAAGACATGAAGGCATTATAGTGAAGTCCTTTCCTCTTACCCAACATCTTAGTTCATCCCCATCGAAGAAGGCATTCGCATAAAACTCTTTCACAAGCTCTTCATAAGGATCTTCAAGATTTGATAGAAGGTAGTTCCAATCCTTAGAAGCGAACCATTTAAGAATGTTCATATCAAGAAGAGTGGCTTGCTCAACAACCCATTCAACTACCATGGAGGAATCTTTGAAGCAGTTCAAATATGCTTGATATGTAGCATATGATTTGAATCGAGTATCATCAAAAACTTCAATTGAAGATCAAGTTTTCTTCGACTTGGGGAAAAGCTACTGAGATCAATGACCGGTTCCTTTCCTTTGTTGCTACTTCCTTTCACTGCTAACTTTTTGAAAGAAGACATCTTCAAGCAAAGATCATGAAATAGCAAAGAGAAAAAAAGAGCAAAATGAAAACCAATGGCAACAAACTTGATTAGCAACAAGTTATTACCCAAAACATAAACTATGAATTAAACCCTAAAAACTGAAATGTAAAGAGTAATTCAAGAAAAATTGACATGTGAAGATGCTAAACATCGAAACATGATACAATCATGGCATTAGTCACTTAACATGTCAAAGGTTGTGTGTGTGTGCATCATATGAAAAAGTGTGCAAATAGGGCATGAAAACATGCAATGGGCAAAATGTGGAAACACATAATCATTTGATGTTTCAAAACAAGGAAACATGATTATTCCCAAAATTTTGTACCCAATGGAGTCTAAAAATACACACAAAAACATCTAAATAGACATTTTATCAACAACATGATATGCATAACACAACACAAAGCATAGTATAATACATGAGCATGTAATAAAATCATTTAAAACATGCAAAACAAGCATTATACCATCATTCTCAACAAAACCCATACAACAATTTCATCACATACAACAAAAACCCATGTTCATCAACCATATTTCAATATCCCAACAAAAACAACAAATCCATGAAAAATAAGGCTTTAAACTTGAAATAGAGTGAAAAGAAGTGAAAACCCATGCATTTTCTTAGATTTTGAGTGAAAATTGAAGATGAAAATGGAGGTTTTAGGAGTGAAAATTGCAATTTTGAGAGAGGGAGAGGCGGAGAAGACAGAGAAAGGCATGTGATGCGAGGGAAACTAAAAAGTTTTTGAAAAATTGTCTGAGTTTTAACCCTATTTGTGCAAAACACGCGATTTTTTTGTGACTCAAATGACTCATGAGTGAGTCTCCAAATTGAGTTGCCAAAATCCCTTGAACAAGATTTTGAAAATTTTCTATAAGTCTTTTTCGTGATCGTGACTTCCACTCTCTAGTGAGTCGTGAACGCCTTTGGATGAACTCGCGACTCGCGAATGAGTCGCCAAAAAGTCAAAAACCCAGATTTTTGAAAAAATTTCTAAGTGTTTTTTGCAACTTAAGCTCTTACTCGCTAGTAAGTCGCGAACCATTCTGGGTAAACTCGCGACTTAAGCCTTGAAAACTCGTGACTCGTGAGTAAGTCACCAAAAGGCAGAGTTGAAAATTTTTGGATTTTTTGAAAATTTTCAAAATAAAACACTTTTCAAGAACAACTAAAATACTCAAAAATCTTTTTAGGTTTGATCAACATATGCTTGAGTATGTATATCACATTTAATCAAGTACAATCACACAAATGAATAAGACTTTCATTGAACATAGACATGTGTGATGTAAGTGGGTATCAAATGTGAGATAGTCCTTAGTCTAATATGAAATTTCAATGATCAATTCAACCAAAACATACACAATTAGCACTAAGTAGAGTGACTTATCTCAATTATAGAAATGAACATATATGACCTCCCACATGAACTTGATTACATATCTTTGAAGCTTTTCATTTGGCTTCTTACAATTCATAACATTTGATCATTACATCTCTTTTTGATATCGATGCCTGGAATTTTTGATATTTCAATTTGATGAGTTAGCCTTTGGCTTTTGGCACCATACATTTCAATACATATCGCTTTCCCTTTTTCCTAGTCGAATACTAGTATGTGCGACGGTTTTTTTTAGCTCATTATCACTTTTTGAGATTTGACATTGGTTGAGCAAAAAATAAAAATAAAAATAAATAAAAAATAAAGAGAGTCGGAAGAGATATAGGTATAAGTCTATGCATGTCTCAAGATCAACAAAACTATTGACTAATCATTCATAACAAGTTTGAAGATCTATTTACAACAATCACATAGATGTCAAAATGTTTCCCACAAAGATACAAGTGCATAGAGAATAAGCTAAACTCATAAATGCACAAAGTCATTAGTACGGAGGTACAAGGCTAAACATGCGTTTGACAATACACAACAACGCCAATCAAACTTTTTGGATTTTATGCTTTTTATGTGTTTTTGGATTTTTTTGACACAAAGCAAGTAAAGAATGATCAAAAACTTTTAAATAACAAAAACAATAAAAACATGCTAGAATGTAAAGTAAGCAAACAACCAACAATGTCACATTATATCGAAAGAATTAAAGCATGGATATGTTATAATGTGAAAGTTCAAATAGTGTAAAAACACCATTGAACGTTTAGACCCCCAAATAACAAATTAACAAATTCAAGCTTTATATCATACAACTAGTGTGCGGAAAATAAAAAAAGCTATAATATAGAATTGGAAAACTATCTAAGCCAAATTAAAATCACAACCCACAGCAGATAATAAAAATGGTAAAGATAAAAGGGAAGGAAGATGCAAACACAAAGACAACATGCGATGTGTTATCGAAGAGGAAACCGAAGCCCTCGGCGTAAAACCTCTCCGCCGCCCTCCAAGCGGTAAACAATCCACTAGAAAATGTAGTTGGGATACATGGACAGCAATAGACCTTCCAAGCCTAATCTATCCAAAGGCACCTAAGCCCTCCAAGCTTCTTGCTCCAACGAGGTTGCGCCCGAACCTTTTTCTTTTCTAGCTTCCCGGATTCCGCTACTTGACCATAACATCAACCAATATAAATTGGTTCCTTCCTAACTCTTCTTCCCGAACACCAAACAGCCCTATCACAAGAATGAATATGGTAAGAATAAGGTTTTGGTAAAATGCCTCTCAAGGGTTTGACAATGGAGAGGAAGAGAAGTTGAGGAATTTGAAGAGACTCTAATGTATAGATTGTAGGTGAATCAATCTTGTTTTACTCTAGGTTTCTCTCTCAAAATTCTCTCTGGAAGCTCTCTTTCATATGTGGGTATAAGGGGTATTTATACTAGGGTGAGAAGAGAATGTGAAACGTCAGGTTTTTCAAAATAGGGGTGGCTCGCGACTTGGCCTCGCGACTTGACCGAGTCGCGAGATCCAGTCGCAAGATAACCGTATGGTCGATTGTCCTGTTTTGTCCTATAGTGCTCCAGCTAGCATGACTGTTCACCTTCTAGCATGCTTGGCACGTATGCTGCATCTGGCGGCTTGCGATCCACGAGTCACTCGCGAGATCAAGCCGCAAGTCTTTGTTTTCTTGCACATTCTTGAGCAATCAACACTCTATCTCACTCACTACCCTTACAACAAAACCCACCTAAATACAGGGTTACTAAATGCTGAAATACAAGCAAATTTGACACGGAATAAAGCCAATAAGATGGTTAATTAAATTCAACCTTACATAATGCTTATGCATGAGTACCCTTCTTCACCCACACAACACGTGCGATTGGGATGATATCCTTTGAGGATTGGGTACTTGTGCCATGATTCTCAAACCTTAAGGTGAAATTGGCTAAACATGAGGTGATGGTGTCAATCATCTTCATCACGTTGCTCATAACGGGTTCTTCTTCTCGCTCTTTTGATTGCTTAGGTTTCCCATTGCCTTTTCCTTGTCTTCTTGGCTTTTGAAGATCCGCATTCTTCAATGCTTGGAGCTTGTGGCAATTTGGCCTAGTGTGTTCTCGGATTCCACAATGATGGCAATAATGTTGAGTTTGAGGACCTTTTTTTGCCTTAGGAAGAGACTTTCCTTTTGCCTTGGGCTTAGCCACAATTGGATTTGGAGACTTTGTTAAAACTTTTTGAATCACCACATTTAGCTTCTTTTCAACTTTTACATTTTCAACAAGAGGAGCTGATACCAATGGTTCCTTAGCCTTAGCAAACTTCATTTCCTTAGACACTTTAGAGCTTAAGCTACTTTATCCAAGAAACCCTAAGCCACTTCTATCCGAAGAGGGCTTTTGATAGGCATGCACTTCATTAAGTTTCTTGGAAGGAACACGCTCCACTTCGGCATTTGCTTGAATAACCTCAAGCTCAAGAAACTTTATCCTAGAATAGGCATTTGTTTGCTCTTCATTTAGCCCTTCAACTTCACACTTGTTCTCTTTGTACAACATGAGGATGCTTTTGTAATCCTGTTCGGCTTTCTTCATCTTTCTAATGGTTGCCTTAACCACTCTTGCATATTCTCCTCTCTTTTCAAGAAGTGCATTGTAGGATTCTTGCAATCTATTTGTTCCTTCATAAACGCATTCTTCTTCATCATCATCAAATTCATCTCTAACACCTATAGATTCCACTTCGGTATGTTCTCCAAGCTCTTCCACTAGATTGCTTAAATCTTCCGAAGAGTCTACAGGTGCAATGGTCATGAAAGTGGAGTAGTTTCCTTCCCCATCATAGCTTTCTTCAAAATCGGAGTTTGAGTTATTTGAATCACTAAAGGTTGTAGCAAAGACTTTACCCTTTGCCTTCAAATAGGAGGGGCATTCTTTCTTCACATGATCATGCCCGTTGCACTCATAACAAGTGATTGCTTGAGAAGGAGAAGAGTCTTTGGAATCTTTCTTCTTGAAGTCCTTCTTGTCTTTCTTGAAATTGGAGAATTTTCCTTTCTCAAAGGATTTCCCATCCTTTTTGAATTTCAAGAACTTCTTTGCAAGGTATGCCACCTCTTTTTCAACCTTGTCCTCATCCAAGGAATCTTGAGCTTCAATTCTCTCATTGATCATCTTAAGAGCAAGAGATTTGCTCTTCCTTTGGGATGGTATAGACAACTCATACATTTGAAGAGAACCAATAAGTTCTTGGACCTTTATCACATCAAGATCCTTGCTCTCCTCAATGGCGGTCACCTTGGCACGGAAGCTCTCCGGCAATGATCTAAGGATCTTTCTTGCAACTTTGGAGTCTTCTGTCTTCTCACCCAAGGTCAATATATATATATATATATATATGTATGTATATATATATGGACGCACAAGAATTTTAAGGTTTTCAGCTTTTCTTGAGTTTAGAAATGTATATTGAAGTTCAAATAAACTTTTTAGATTTTAATTTAGTTAAATTTATATGCAGTAATAATAAATGACGAAAAGTTTTAGATTTTTTGGTATATTAGTTTATTTTTCTTTTCCAATATTTTCTACAACTTATAATGAAGATTTGAAATTCAAGATTTGCAGTAATGTCTATGGTTTTAGTATCTCACTCCATAACAACACAAACAAAGTGATTGTTGTATTTTGGGTAGCTTGAATCTCTGGAAATAACGAAAGTTTCTACGACTTTCGCTCCACCGATCAAGATTCTGACTTTCTAACCATTGACTAAGTTTTGATATCAAATACCTATGATTTTTGCGTTTGGAGAAAAACAAGAAAAAGAAAGAGGAAAAAGTTTTGAGCTCAAAAAACTACTGTGATGAGATGAAAATAGCCATCCATTCTCCTTTTTTTCTCTCTACTACAGACCACAAAGTAGTTATCACAAATTTTGTTAATAAATTAAATAGAGTGGACCTATTTGCTATTAATAGTTCAAAAAGTATTTGTGTTATAAATTTGTTAGTTTGATTTATTTTGAGTTTTGGGATTTTGTTTAATATTTTTAATTTAATTTGATATTTATACAATTAAATTTAAATGTTATGCTTGTAAACCGTGATCATTTATTTAATAATAAGTTCAGATTGTTGAATGAAAATATAAACTTGAAAAATAATATTAAAACCTTAATTGGAATCACCCTACGGTGTTGTCTCCTCACATATTAGTGAAAAAAAATATATTAATGTTTTGTGCTTATCATTATTTGTTAGAAAGATAACAAAAGAGCAGGCAATGCCTTTTAGTGTTCAAAAGGTCTAAGGAAAATTTAATTTTTGTACAACTTTTGTCACAATTTGGTGAAGTGGTTGATAATGAACAATCACTTTTTCATGGAGGCACTACTTCCTTCCCCCACCTCCCACTATTCACAAACAACCACTTCAACAAATTGTGGCAAAAGTTGCTTCTATAGAATTTCAAATATAGATACTATTGAATTTCAAATTTATGGTGTCTACACTATAATGATTGCTCTTAATTATCGGACCAAGACACCAATTGGTTTTGGTGTAGGCAGGGTTCAAACCTTGCATCAATGTCACAAATTAATTGGATATTGAATGTTTGTCTATTGTATGAGTGTATGCTACATTGCTATGTCTTATATTGGACATGTACTGAGTTGATTAGTGCTTTCTTAGCAACTAGAAGGGGCTGTAATTGTGATTAAACTAGTATTTTTGGAGTATAGTGCTAATGTTGCTAGAGCTTTAAACACAATGATATCGGAATACTAAATGTTTACATTCTCCAATCTCTAACTTTGCCATCTATCCAACTAACATAGTCTAAATAAAAAATATTCACCCATTCACACTACAACACATTTCAACACATGACACTAGTTTGTTAACTATTTTGTCCTAATAAGCATTTTACTTTAAATTTTAGGGTGTGTTTGGTAGAGTGGATTTTAGGGAGGATGGAAAAAAAAAAAAAAAAAGATGAGAAAATGATGAAGGAAAACTTTTTGGAGGATGTTTGGTTGAGAGGGGGAGGGGAAAATGATGGTGGGGCCCACCAAAAAGTTTTCTCCCCCAAAATGGGGAGAAAACTTGGTGGGGGATTTGATAAGTGAAGGATAAAAATGCTCTTGTGTAAGTTGCACATGGGCATCACTACTTGTTGTTGTTGTTTATTTATTTTTTTTTTTAAAATCTAGTTTTAATAAGTGTTTGATTTTTTTTTTTCTGGGCTTTAGTACCCTTGTTTAGTGTTTCTTTTGTTCTCATTCCAATTTTTTATTTATTTTTTTTAGACATGATTTTTTTTTTCTAGACATGATTTTTATTTTTTAATCAATTTGGGTGATTGTATTTTTTTTTTTTTTTGGTTGTTTGTCACTTTTTTTGTTTTAGTTGTGCATCATTTTTTAACAAGGGTACATGAGTAAATTTATGCAAACTCACTTTTTTCATTCTTTCACTTTTTTCACTCTCATCCAAACAAAAAGAAGGGAAATTAAAATTTTTTCTATCCTCCCATTTTTCCGTCCTCCCACCATTTTCTATTCTCCCACTTTTCCACCCCCAACCAAACAGACCCTAAATCAATCCTTCAGAATTATTAGTTCTTTGGACAAAATGCGAAATGTCTCCTTCAAAAAAATAAAATAAAATAAAATAAAAAACTAATAAGCAAAACAACTTTCATAAAATGAGGTGTGAGAATGTCAAATTTAGGATAAACCACCACTAGTTACCCATTTTGCAATGAATTCCTACAAATCATTACTTTTTATTGTCAAAAGTTTGGTTCACATTCATGAAACTTTCAAAAAAGGCATTCTCAATAATCACAATTTTAGATAATAATCACTTCACTTTTTCACATGTAAAGCACATGACTTTCTATTAACCCAGTGTATACACTCGGTAAGAAATTCCAATGCCTCCTATTTTGTCAAATGAATGTTGGAATTCTTCACTCAAACCATTTTGATTAGCAAATCCTGGGCTAGAGCCTCACTCTTTTTGACTTGACATGGATGGTATTTTCCACAACATACATACTTATAAAGAAAAAAAAAACTATTGAGTGTATTTAATGTTAGGTTTATTGGGAAGAAATTAATTTCAAGTAAGAGACAATATTTTGAAGAAAGTTGTGGCCAGCACTAGAAAGAATTCCAAGGCACAAACACTGACTAATAAGAAAATCAATGTCTCCTTTTTTTTTTTTTTTTGACACACTTAAAAGTTATGACATTCATAAATTTTTATTTTACTTGTAGTTTTAGATGATAAAATTCATAATATTGTGCCTCTCATTCCATGAGCTCAATTCATTATGCTTCCCAGAGTATTTAGCAGGGTGAAGTTGACAGTCCACCCAGGCAGAGGTCTTGGTCATTCATCCAGGAAAACTTTCTTCCTTTGTCTAGACATGGGTCGTCTTGTCTTTCCCTTTTCTTCGGTCTACTCCCTTGAGCTATCATGGCATCCTCAGCATTCATATAATTAGTGGCCTTGTATAACATGTCACTCATCTTCTTTGGGTCATTCTTGTAGATGGAAAAGAGGAATTCTCCTGATTGAAGTCCATTGGTGAATGCAAAGACCAAGACCTTATCGTCGGCCTTATTAATCAAAAAGGACTCCTTACTCAATCGAGTCACATATGATCTCAAGCTTTCATCCTCACATTGCTTGATGTTTAGCAAGCTTGCCGAAGATCTCTTGTACCTCTAGCCTCCAATGAAGTGGGTGAAAAAGTGTCTGCTCAATTCCTTGAAGGTAGAGATGGTGTTGGGGGCTAACTTGCTGAACCATACTTTAGCCAGTCCCTTAAGCATGGTGGCGAATGCCCCACACATGATCTCATCTAAGACCCCTCTAGGTGCGTAAAGGTCTTGAATGATTCCGGATGATTTGGCAAGTCCTGTGATCCATCGTATGCTTCCACCTACGGCATCCAAAACTTGGTTGGAAGGGGGAAGGAAGTAACCTGCGCTATGAAGGGTGAGTCAATCTACCGAACAAGCTCGTCCAGGTTGGTGGATATTCATCCCCTTATGGCGTTCATCATCATGTGCATCTTCTCCTTCATCATCTGCATGTCCTACGCCATGCGTATTGCATTGCTCTCTAGTTCCGACGAGTGGTTGGTATCTTCATGCTAATCCCACTTGCTAGGGATGTTGCTTTCTTCTTGATCTTCCTTTTCCTGTTGGCCTTCCGTTAGGAGGTGACTACCATTCTACTCTTCGTTGTCTCATTCGTCGTACTAATCCTTAGGACGTCATTCGTTCCTTTGGTTTAACTACTGCTTAAACTCCTAGTTGCGCTTTGGGTAAGCGACTCAACTACCGCTAGGGGTTTGCACTTGTCTTTCCAAGGTGTTGGGGGAGGAGGGTTCCCTGTCTCCTGGTTGATGGTAGCTATCGATCACATTTGGACCATGCAACTCTTTGTCTTAGAAGCAGTGATATGGCTAATCACTCATTCCTTACAAACAGCGCCAATCGATGATGCCCGAAAATCGTCAATAAGATGATTTTTCTTGAACGCTCCAATGGGTACCTGAAGAATAAGAAACCAAGAACCAACAAAGAGCACTTTGGTGAGGTGTCTTTGGCTAAAGACCCTCTCAAGGTTAAGACAAAGAATGAAAGATCTCTAAGAACTCTATAGTGAGAGAGCTAGGGATTTTCTGCGTACCTAAGAGAGGAAGAGGCTTGGCGCTTATATAGTGGTATAGGGGTTCACAAGGATCCCATGAATGAAGGAGCTTTCCTTGTAGAGAAGATCTTAGGTTTATGGTCCCGAGATTTTAGGGTTTATCTTCCCATATAGGGAAGATACAAACATAGAGTTGGGTCCTTAAACGTTGCGTGCAAGTTATTTCTATATAGAGACTCATGAGCAAGGGACAAGCAAAAACAGGTGGGACCCACCATGCACATCCGTCGACATGATCATCTGTCCGTCAACATGGATACTCTGTCTGTTGGTACGTGATGCAAGGGTCTCGTGGGTTCCAACGTCTCTCCATTGGCATACTTAGTCCTTTGTCAAACGGTTGTTACGTATGGGCCAACCGTCGGTTTAATCGGATGATGTCCGACGGACAGCTTAGGAGGTGGATGGTTGTTGGTTGAAGAGCCATGAGCGAAGTTTGTTCATCCCAATGGATAAGGAAGGTTTGTTTTCTTACTAGATAAAAATGCCCTTATCAATTAGGGGCCTAAGTTCAACTTGTTTAATGGAACCAAAGAGGTCAAGAACTAGGAATCAACGGGCCTTCTTTTTTCTATTATTTTCGTTGCAAATTTACTCCTTTTCTTGTTTAAAATCTCCCATGGTGTGGTGTAGACAGCATTACTCCATCCCAAACTTTAAGTGATGGTAAGACAATAGTGTCCAGAGAAGGAAACTTTGTACTTTTTATATTACATACTAATCATAATAGAGTATGGTGTTTAGATATATAAATAAATAAATAAATAAATAAATAAATATATATAAATAAATAAATAAATAAATAAATATATATATATATATATATATATATATATATATATATATATATATATATATATATATATATATATATATATATAAAATATAATCCTTGTTCTTTGCTTGAAATAAGAAAATTTCAACTCGTGAGTCACTTTAAAGTAGATTCCTTCATTTGTAACACAAGAAGAGTTGTCTTCTTTTTCAAAAGCAGGGACAGACCCGGGATTTTAAGTTAGGGGGCGAAGTATACATAAAAATCAAATTTCAAATAAGCATCCATATAGTTAGTGGCAAAGTCAAAAATATTTTATAGGAGGCCAACCCAAAGATAATAAAAAAATTTTAACTTAAAAAAAAAATCATGACAAAGAAATACTTTATTCTACAAAATTAATAAACAAGCCTATAAGAATGAGTAAATGGCTTAATTTAATTGCTCAAGCAAATACTACTATTATAGAAACACTATTATTAATTTAAAATAAAGGAAAATTCTTCTTTTATATTGTACGATATAATGTAAATTTATATTGTATACACACAAAAAAAGTGGCAAATATTGTATACATTTGTAAAAAATATACAATATTTACCATTTCTTTACAAACATGTACAATATTTATTACTTTTTGTATGTCTGTCATGCAAGTTTACATTGAAATTGCAATGTAGACATAAAAATTACATTGAATATAAAGCAAATTGATGATCACTAACAAGTTAACAATATAGCTACTAGTTTTCTCAAAATATATCTATATATATATATTTAGCTACTAGTCCTCTACAGTACAACACAGTGATCTTATTTTGTTTGATTGAACTACATGTATCAACGTATCAACCTATATTCATCAATGAAAATATCAATCAATCAAATAATAATATAATTAACAACCCTATTTTATATTACTATTTTATGAGTTACTATCGTTTTCCATCACTTTACTAAAACAAAGAGCATTTGAGTCTTAAACTTAAACTTAAGGCTGTGTTTGTTTGGGATGAAAATAGGTCTATTGTTTGGTTAAGGAAGGAAAATAGAAAGGAGAGAAAATCCGGGAGAAAATTTTCTCTCCCAGGCCCACATTTTTTATCCTCCCAAATCGGGAGGAAAATCTGAGAGGAAAAGTGCTTTCATAGCACTATTACACAAGTACTCTCTCCCATCTACCCTCATTCATGACCTGATGACCCTCTCACCTACCCCACTTGATGACTTTTTGCCCACAAATCATCCTTATCACTTTTTTGTCTCTTCTCATCTTACGTTCACCAACGTCTAGTGGTCTAGGTTCTCTTTTCTTTTCTTTTCTTTTTTTTTTTTTTTTTTTTTTTTTTTACGTGACCTGATCAAAACCCTTTGCCCAATTAAATTTATATGTACACTATTATAATTTTTACATTATAATAATAAAAATATAAATATAAATTTATATATATGATGTGGTAAATTTTATATTATTTAATGAGTACAAATGAATCTATTTCTTACATATTATGGAACAAGGGTATAACAGTCAATTTATATAAATTACATTTTCCATCCTTTCCTTTTTTGTGAGGATGTGTTCCTAGCAACCTTGAAAGAAAAAGTAAGGTGGAAAAAAAAACCATGAAATACCATCAAGCAATTAGTTTTAATGGGTTTAAACTCTATATCATGAACAAAAATAATCATAAACAATCATAGGTGTAGGATTTAGTTACCAAGATCGGATGGTTGTAAAACACAACCTTTCAACATTGATTTAGGGTTATGCCAAAGAATATGATCAAGCCCATGCATGGATGTTATTTGTGGATGACTGTGCAACACTGCAATTCATAGACTCTATTGTTAATAAGACAATCAAGTTCAAAATTAAAAGCGATTAGGTGGCCTTTATACAACAAGATTCGTTCTCGTTGAAGAATCAACTTCCTTACTAAGTTATGTTTAGGGTTTTGAGGCGGGAAGAGAGGAGTCCTAACATGAGTCTAATTAATAAAATTAATAAATAAAATCAATCAATCAATATATATATAAAAAGCAAAGATCTCATACGGGAAAACATAAAGTTCTACCATGTGGCGCATTCTATGAAGTTTTCTTTAGTTAGGCTTCTAAATCAACAAAGTTTACATTTATATCAAAGTATTAGTTCATTGAATTAACCATTAGAGTAAATGCATATATTAATTTTGCTTAAAAAATAAATAAATGCATATATTAATTATCTATAGTTGTGCATTAATTATTTATATTAAATGAATTTATATGATTATTTTTATAAACTCTATATAAGAGATAATTTTTAGTTGGAATAATAATAATAAATTTAGAATATGACATTCTTACCTATGTTTAGTTGCTTTGACAACAATTAACACAAAAGTCATAAAAAATTAAATATTTGTGAATTCACTAAAATTAATCTTAATCCTTTAAATTTCCTAACTCTTTTTAGTCACATGTGATATTTTTGTGTGTGTGTGTTAGAATAATTATATTTATTTTGCAATAGCATAATGAAATTTTAATATCATTTTTCTAAGATTTATACCAGAAATAATATTTTTTTTAATGTGAGAAACAATTGAAACACTATATCATGCAACAATTGAAGCTCCAACAAAAATAGGGAAAAATAAGTAACACACAATCAAGAATGTAAAAAAATAATAAAAAATAAAAAAAATTGAATGATATATACATTTTTTTAGTAGGCATGAAACATGCTTATCAATATTAACCACTATATCATGCAATCTTAGTGTCTTTTTATTTTGTCTATAAAATAATTAAATATTACAATTTTTACAAGGAAATTTATTGAAATTTTTTTATACATCGATAGTTGGGGGATTTAAATCATGAATGTCTCTATTGGAAACTACAAGATTCTTGGTAAAACTTATTGAAATATTGGAGAAAACTAATAATAAGTTGCATAGCACATCGTGTGGGAATTCAACTAGTTAATTATAATGAGGAGTAAATTTGTGAAACTTGCAATGCTAATGTGTCAAAATTTTAAAAGGTCACTAAAAAGTAAAAAACTTTGGTTTTATATTATAATAATAATATATAGATAATATATAGATTAATAAGGACATAAAAAAATTCATACAATTCATTGTTAAATGAATAATTGATGTTTTGTGAGCTTGATCTAATCCGATAAACCCAACCCCATAGTTACTTTATCAACACAAAATCTCTTTCAACTTTTAGATGGATAATGTAGATATAATAAAATATGGACAAAACATAGGTACAATACCTTAATTAGGTGCTGTTTCTTAAGTTTTCCTCTTAAAAAATACACTTCCTTCTCATGAGAAAAAATCAACATGGTAGAATCTTAAAATGAGAACTTAAGGAACAAAACCTAAGTATTGTACCTAAGTCTTTCTCATAAAATATATATTGCCGACCAGACACATGTTTAAAGTTCCGTTCAATTTTTCTCAAAAGAAAGTTTTGTGCAAAGTCATCTAAGTAATTATATATAATAATAACACTCAAAAGTTTTGGTTTTATATATATAAACTTAAGTACAATACCTTAGGTGATATTCCTTAAATTCCTCTCTTAAGATTCAGCCATGTGGTTACTTAACTAAAAAATACACTTCCTTCCTATGAGAAAAAATCACATGGCAGAATCTTAAAAGAGGAACCTAAATACTATACCTAAGTCTTGCTCATAAAATATATATTGCCGACCAAACACATGTTTAAAGTTCCATGCAATTTTTCTCAAAAAAAAAGTTTTGTGCAAGTTATCTAAGTAAATAGATATAATAATAATACTCAATAAATAATTTTGTTTTTAAAAAATAATGATGATGTGGTAAGTTCCGGAGAAGTCAACAAAAAGTCAAAAATTTCAGTTATATATATATATATATATATATATATATATATATGTTGGGTTGGTGGTGCTTAAAATAATAGTTTGCAAAATTCTGTATATGTATATAGTGAACTAGATCCTTTTTTTGTATTTTTATTAATGTTTAAGCATATGACAATTTATTAAGTTGATAATTTTGTATTTATAGATTTATGAATTATGATTATTTTATCAATATTGCAATTTGGTCCCCTCAAGTTAAAATTCCTGAATATGCCCACTTGCACATACATAGGAAAGAGCATCTGTTCACGGAGTGAAAAACCAATAGGTAAACGTACTTTGTGGCCGAGCCCAACTAATCAAATCAAATATGAAGGTTGTTGCGGTACATACTATACTTACTACACTTTATATGTACAAGCACATGAAGTGCACCCAATCTCCTCACTCCTGCTATCAACTTCAGACTCATGCCTTGTCCTTCAGTCACCTGGTACCACAAGTCAATCCATCTACTGTAAAACCGATCTCTTATTCACTCCAAAGCTTCTTGAAGATTTGATGTAGTCTCTATGGTTTTAGTAGCAACTGCAACACAGTTAAGGTGATCTTTGTCTCTAAAAGAGTCAACCTCTAAAGGATGTTCACTGGGAGAGGATTGGAAGACAAATATTAGCCATCTCTAGGTTTTTCTATGTTTTACTGTGGTTGTCTTCCTTCTCAAAGGATTAGAGTTGAAAAAGGTTTTTATACTAGTCGGGTTTAGGCCTAGTGTGGCTACCAAAGCAGACTTAAAAGAAAATATCAGAATTTCCATAATGAGGTCTCGGTCAACTGAGTGTCTATGGAGAGTTTCTATCTGAATCAACCATCTCACACAACCAAGCCTCGAATCTCGCTTGATCGAGTTCTTTAGTCTTGCACAATGAGAAGATCCGTCAACCTTTAGCCCTCATTACCACAAGCACATTACAAGTACAAAACTTAAAAATTACAAGTAAATTTGTCATGGAATTAGCTCACACATGCTCAACTGACTTATAGTACATCCAGGGACTATAATCAATGATCTAATACTTCTACCAGAAAGAAACATAAAACATAAAAAGAAAAAAAAAAAAAAACAATTACTTAATTGCTGTCTGATCTAGGATCAATCCGCAAATTAAACAAGAAGAAAAGGGAGGTGGTCATCATAACAGCATCAATCATTTCTGGATTGCTTACTTTGGGGTTGCTTTGGCGTTTAACTTGGAAGACAACAAATAGAAGACGTAAGTATACCCATCCATTTTTCCAATATATATATACACACACTCTTCCATCCTTGCTCATATTAAAGCTAGATTTTAAATGAGCATGATAAACTGTACAAAGACTCAAATTAAAAGTAGTTCCTGAAAAGGTTATATATGGGTTCAATAGGTGAAAGAAAGAAAGAAGATGTAGACGTACATTATTTAATTTCACAACGGTTGCTACAGCAACAAACAAATTCTCTCCCGCAAATGTGATCGGGGCAGGTGGATTTGGTCCTGTTTATAAGGTAAAAAGGATTCTGATTTAATTACAGGTCAAAAAATTTATGGTGATACTATACAAATTTAGACGGAAATATTCATCTTTAACTGATGATTTGCAGGGACATCTATGTAACGGACAAGATATTGCAGTGAAGAGGCTATCAAAGAATTCAAGACAAGGTCTTGAAGAGTTCGAGAATGAAGTTCTTCTCATTGCCAAACTTCAACATAGGAATCTTGTCAAGCTTTCAGGCTACTGTGTTCAAGGAGATGAAAAGATGTTAATCTATGAGTACATGCCCAACAAAAGCTTGGATTGTTTCATTTTTGGTATGATTCTCTTGACCCTTTATGTATTATAATTACTTTCCATCTTTTAAATGTTGTGTGCTTGAGTGTCTTGTCTATTATGTATTTGAATAGAATCCTCCAATTGATTTTCAAAAGAAGTTCACAAAAAGAAGTAAAAATAGTCATAAATTCAATCATGGTAACAAGGGTAAAAATTGTATGCAGAACAAAATGATGCTCTGCTAGCCTGGCCAAAGCGTTTTGACATTATTATCGGGATTGTGCGAGGACTTGTCTATCTTCACCAGGACTCTAGACTTCAAGTCATCCACAGGGATCTGAAAGCAAGCAATATTTTATTAGATATCAACTTAAACCCAAAAATATCAGATTTTGGCTTAGCAAGAGCTTTTGTAAGGGATGAAAGTGAAGTGAAGACTGATAGAGTTGTTGGAACATAGTAAGTAATATAAATTGGTACTAGATTTTTGTTTTTCAAATTGTAGCAACTATTTAATCAATGTGCTTTGTAAGGGTGAGGTGATATGTTAAAGACGTACTAAAATTTAAGTTATCAATAACAACAATAATGATAATAAAGCTTATTTGATAATAAGCTTATTTGTTGGTTTCATGTAGCGGCTACATGTCTCCCGAGTATGCAGTTGATGGAAGATTTTCAGTGAAATTTGATGTGTTTATCATGGGTGTACTTATGTTAGAGATAGTGAGTGCCATGAAGAACAGAAAATTTTTGCACCCAAATCACCATCATAACCTTTTGGGACATGTAAGTGGAAAACTCTCTCTCTCTCTCTCTCTCTCTCCCTTTTTGGTGGATTACGTGAGTATCTATATAGTAATTGCTCTAGGCATGGTTGCTATGGAAGGAGGGCAGGGCCTTGGAACTATCGTATACATGTTTGGAGGATTCACATTCAAGAGCTCAAATCTTGAGATGTATTCAAGTTGGTTTGCAATGTGTTCAAAAGTATCCTGAAGACAGGCCAATAATGTCTTGTGTGTTTTCTATGTTAACGAATGAGGAAGCAATTCTACCCCAGCCTAAACAACCCGGTTTCTTCATAGAAAGAAGTCCTAGCAATTCAAGTGCAATATTAAGAAATGAAGAATCTAACATAGAGAATACAGTTACTATAACTATGCTAGAAGCTAGATAGGAAATTCATAAGTAGCTTGCCCGAGAAGTTATATGTGAAAGTTTTTTAGTATTTAAGGGTGCGTTTGGGATTAGATTGCATCCTTTTGTTTTTAGAAGTAAATTCTATTAATTGTTCATAGTTGCTACTTGCTTGGGTGTGTAAAACTAATAAGCTTTTCTCGTATCTTCTTTAATGAAATGGTTGGACTAGCCAATTCTTATCTAAAATATAAATGATTTAGACTCCTAAATATACGCTTCTCTACTTTTAAACCATAGATCCTATTGAAAGTGTACAGAGGTTTGAATCACAAAAGCGAAAGGTGCGAACCAAAGAAGCAAAAACAAAGATAAAAATGAAGAGTGGATTAAGTGAAGAAGAATGATTCTATTCACATGCGCATATGATCTGTACACTGTTGGTATATAAACACGACAAAACTGAGTTGATAAGTTATATATCTATCTATGTGTATATATATTTAAAAGCTAAAATATAGCACTTATTATTGTTACGTTTTTGTTAAGTCACATCGTAGTCACATGATCTACATATTTCAACACTTTATCTCCCTTTTATCTATTTTTCTCTTTATTAATTTTTCACCTTACAATTACACTTCCTCTAACATTTTCCCCTCACATTTACTATAAGGGCTCGGGCCCGGGTAACCAAGAACGACTCATGTGACCAAGGCCCAACATTGTAGGGTTAGGACCAGTCCATTGATGAATGTGTGAAGGACCAACAACTAGCGTTCAGGGGAAACCTATTGTGCTCGGGGCTGGTTGGGCCCAATACTGACTAATAAACCGAGGGGGTATGATAAGGGAGTGAACAAGTTTAGGTCGGTAAACAAACACAGTTAGTGCCTTTGGGAAACCCGCTACCGAATACAATGCGTCTGAAACAAGTTTCAAGAGAATTTTCAAAAGACATGATATTTACGGGGATTATGGGTGAAAGTGGGATTGCATGGGAACCAGTGAAAAGTAATGATTTGAACCCCACTAAGGGGGTTATATAAGAAAGTGAGGGCAGAGAAATGGGGGCGTTGGTTTTTCAGGGAAGTTAGAGAGAGAGAGAGGAGAAAAAGAATAGGAGAGGGATTAAACACAAAGGGAGGAGAGAACAAAGAGAGCAAATACCTTTGTACTTACTCTACAATCCCTAGAGATAACTCACTGTTGTGACCACAATAGGTTTAGCACTCTAAGATTCTTCTATGAATCCCTTCACAAACGATATGTTCTCATCAAAAAACTACAAACTCTGGCTCAAGGTGCCTCCTTAAATATTTGACCTAAAATGAACTCATATGAAGAGAGGCTATGTGGTTTCAAACTAAGGATCACAAATTTTTTATAGAACTAGAATGATTTTCTCATGAAAGCTCATGGGATGAAAGAAATAGGTTCTCTTTGAATAGATCTAACATTTTTCCTCTCTAACCTCATTGGAATTCAGGCATAAGTTTACATGTCCATTTCTGCAATTCTCACTCGTAAGCCTCAAGCTAGAGTTAGGTGGGGCCTTGCTTGAATGGGCTTTTATGGGCCACTAAGCCCGCATGTTTTTACTTGCTTGAGAGAGTTCATAAATTAATCCTTATTTAACATCAAATAAATTACATTAAAAAAAAAAAAAAAAAAAAAATTTATTAACGTCCATATTCTTCTTAGGGTAAAATACTATTTTATTTTCTAGACTACTGAAATTTTTTTTTTAATTCCTAAATTAAAAAAAAAAAAAAAATTTTTCAACTCCAAACTGTTAAAAAGTTCATCTTTTATCCTCAAATTATTGAAAATATTTCACTTATGGTCCTTAAATTTGAATTTTCTTTTTCATTCCTAAACTACGGTAAAATGTTTTTTTTTTTTTTTTTTTGTCGTCCTTGTCTTTGTCTCAAAACCATTTTAAAAAAAAAAAAAAAAAAAAAAAAAGGAGGAAGAATACGTAGGTTTCACTTGAAAAGTAACAATTCTTCAAAATATTCTATTATATTGAAGATTTTTTATTATATAGAAATAATCACTACCAAAGTGCCAATAGAAGAGAAGTAGTTGCAGAAGAGATTGATTTATAGATAAAGATAGAAGTGTGGCTGGATCTCTATGATTGGACTTTTAAATTTCGAAGTTAAATCAAAACACTCTCATAGCTTCCTCTATATAAGCAGGTGCGTCCCAGCAGAAGGAGCTGAAACTTTTTCAGAGAAGAAGAGTTTCTGCTGGTCTTTCCAGAAGTCTCATTGGTTGAAGAAGACTAAAAGATTTATGGAGGCAGCTTTGGAGAAAAGAAAAAACTTTTCTGTTCTGTTCTCAATGTCCTTTTCATTGCATTCATTAAATTTGCTCTTAGAATTTATCAAAATCAATACATCAGAAACTGTCATTAATGTGTGTAATGTCCTATGCTTTCAATCTATTCTTGTATTTCTATTGCTTTTCTTTTAGAATTAGAGGTTTTCATTTAGTGTAATTTGCATTCTAGAGTTTTCTTGATTGAAAGTTGGATCCTAGAGCAAAATATACATACTATGACACCTATGGCTAAAATTTGTATCATTAATGCATATGATTTTTCATGAATGTTTAATAAGGGAGATATAATCACATCTTAGGTGCCATCATTGCCTCAACTTCTGACGCTTGCTGAAATCACTAACCTTTAAAAAAAAAAAAAAAAAAAAAAAAAAAAGTCTATTTTTATAGGTTTCATGTCTATCATTCTGTGTGAAGGTTTTCCTGCTGGGTGCATGCTTATTTTCACTCAAGCACAGTCACTCTAACTGTTAAATCAGACATATGCTCAAGTTTCAAAATTTCAGGATTTAATCTTCCCTTCTTTTTGGAACTATCAATGACAGTTAAAATTAACATTAAAGTAACTCAATAGCAAGCTTTTAGTTCAGTAGCTAATGCATTTTTCACTCTTAGCTTTCTGAGCCCAGTTAGGGATTGGATTCTTGTTGAGGGAGCATCCTGTGGCTGCCCTTGCTACAGTTGCAACAGCAGTGGTAAGCAGATTTCTGTTTGCATTGAAAAGTTATTATTATACAAATAAATGGATGTAACCTCTATAATTATATAGGGAATTTGGACTGTTTTCCCATATGCTGTGGCTGCTTCAACGGCATTATTCCTTTACCTGCGATGCCGCTACTCCTCCTAGTTCTCATAGTTGTTTCTCGATCAACTGAATACACTTTTAGATAAGTATTATTTAATCCAAATCATGAAATGAATTCTTTTGAAATGGAGAGGAATCACTAATGGAATCTATTTGATCATAATATTCGCTTACAATAAGTGAAGGTTCACTAAATTTCCCAAGCTGTCCGGAACAATTCCCTGTAAGCTATTATTTTGCAAGTCCCTGTAGAAAAAAGAAGAAAAGCAAAGGAGAAGAGAGAGAATGCACTATCAGTATCTCATTTTGAGTCCATATATTGGTCTAGGAACAGACAACTTACAGAATTTTAAGGCTAACCAAGTTCTCCAAATCTGAACCAAAGGATGTTAGCTTATTGAAACTCAGGTTCCTGAAAATTCCAATTACTTGATTATTTTCATTTTTCCTAAATAAAGCAATAATAGATTAAGACTTAAGAGTAGTCCAAGGAGGTATTACAATTTCTCAAGGTCTTGCAAGCTACCAAAATTCTGTATCACACGGGTAAGCGATGTGTTATGCAAATCCCTGGGGCATAACAACAAATATATCATAAGAAACTATCTGACCAAACCAAATGTTAATTTAAGGCATTTCTCTGAGGTTAAAGGAGTTTACAGAGTTTTGAGATCCAACAAGTCACCAAAAGTAGGACTAATTGTCCTAAGGTTGATGTCTGAAAGTTCCCTGAAATAAGGCACATAAATGAGACCATGGATGAGAAATAATCCCCATAATTAACACATTCATGTGCAATATGTCCATACAATGATGTAACAACGCTTCCTCACAACCAATATGATCCCATTGAGTAGGAGAGCACGGATCGTCTTGCCACCCCAGATCTAAACCAGTGAACTGCTGAATAACCTGAAGTGCTGAAACTGCAAGAAAGTTTTAACAGACCATATATGAGTAAGAAAGATGTAGAGATCTAGCTACTGGAATATTGACCTTTTCAAGTAATGCACAATGAAAGCTCAATGGAACCTGTGGTTGATGAAGCTTCCAAAGGAATATCAACTATCTGATACACCTCAATTGCATTGATTTGAGGGTAGTAAGTGATACTCTTTAGTGTGATGTTCAAGCTCTTGATCTCTTTCCTCGTAAAGTATAGAGCACTAACCTCTGACATTTTTACAGTATAGTTTGATTGTACAACATCTCCATTGATTAATAAATTGAACGAAGGTGAAACGAGAACTGATGGGGTAAGAAATCGCGGAACATTGGGCCTGACGGATTCGGACTCATGGGCCAATATTAAGCATGGGCCGAGGACTTAGCGTCACTGAAAATACTTGGTGTACACGTTTGGAATCTGAGGAAACCCTAGGAAGATTAGGATGTTCACATAAAAAAGAATTCTAGAAGATCCGCCTTAGGGAAAAATCCACTCTACAAGGAAATACTTGTCCATCACGCTTGGGATTGTTAGAAGTAGAGTCCCATATGGAAAAGACTTGGACACCAAGAAGGAAAAGCCGACTCTCTACTACTATAAAAGCCCTAATACCCTCGCGAAAAAAGGTACGCATAATTTACCATCTCTAACACTCTAGAGTTTTGAGAAGAATTCTAACTTGACTTTCGGAGAGTGTTTGGCCGGCACCACACCGGTGCTCTAAAGGTTTTCTTTCGATTGTTTTTGTTATGCATGTTCGCTTCGAGTCGTGAGTGCTATGTGACCTATTGGTGATATTTTCGGCATCATCGGTTGGCGCCGTCTGTGGGAACGTAGCACATTATCGCTTCCTAGACAAAAGAGTTATATGGTACTCACTTGCTCAATGGCGACCACTAACGACGTTCAAGAAGAAGAAGCCCCTACGATCGCTCTTGAGAGATAGGTCAGGATGCTCGCCACAATCGTGGAGCGCCTCACCAAACAAAACCACGACCTAGAAGAGCAAATGAACCAGAAAAATGCGGCGGTCAATAACCAAGGAGCGGATCAAGAAGGGACCAGCGCTGAAAGGAGGAATCACGAAGGACCACAGGAGAGCAATGCCCCGAGCAGACTAGTGCGACGAGACACTAGCATCCCTTCCCCGACAGATACGGCTCCACCACCCATCATCGCGGAGATGCAGGCGATGAAGGAACATATGGAAGTGATGATGAACGCTCTCAAGGGGTGAGTGTCCGATGATCTTGACGACCTTGTCAACCGGATCGACTCGCCATTTACGACAACCGTCAACTCCTTCCCCCTGCCGAGTAAGTTTCGCATGCCAAATATGGACAGTTATGACGGGGTCAAGGACCCTCTAGATCACCTAGAGACCTTCAAGACCCTGATGCACCTTCGGGGAATGGCAGACGCGATTATGTGCGGGGCCTTTCCTACAACCCTAAAGAGCGCAGCAAGGATTTGGTTCAGCCGGCTAGCACCCAACTCCATCAGCACCTTCAAGGAGCTAAGCGCTCAATTTACTACGCACTTCATTGGAGGACATCGGTATAAGAAGTCCACGGCTTGTTTAATGAATATCAAGCAAATGAGAGGAGGAGACGTTGAGGGCCTACATATCATGCTTCAACAAAGAAGCGCTCTTGATCGACGAAGCCAACTACAAGATACTGGTAGCGGCATTCACGAATGGGGTCAGGGGGGGTAAGTTTTTGTTCTCCTTATACAAAAACGACCCAAAGACCATGTCAGAGGTGCTTTACAGGGCCACTAAATATATGAACGCTCAAGACGCATTATTAGCCAAAGAAGATAGACCCAAGAAAAGAGATAGACAAGAAGACCCCCGACAGGACCAAGGGCGGAAGAAAGGCGGGATGGGAGACCGAAGGGAGGAGAGACGTCCAAAACCCATGGGTGGAAGGTTCACAAGTTTCACCCCGTTAACCGCTCCGATAGACCAAGTCTTAATGCAGATTAAGGACGAAGGGGCCCCGACGTTTCGAGAAAGTCAAGAGTGATCCCAACAAACGATCCAGAGACAAATATTGCCGCTTCCACCGTGAACATGGTCACGACACAGCCGATTGCTACGACTTGAAGTAGCAAATTGAAGCCCTTATCCGACAAGGAAAGCTGCGAGGTTCGTCGACAAGGAGAGAACGGATCAACCCCCACAAGAACAACAGCCCCCGCCGAGAAAACGAGCGACCAAGACCCCCATTAGGAGACATAAGGATGATAATCGGAGGAACAGTTGCGGCCGGGTCATCAAAAAAGGCTCGCAAAACATACCTCCGGATGGTACAGAATGTCTAGCTGACGGGCACCATGCCAAAAATGGCAAGGAGGGAAGGCCCCATTATCGGGTTTTCAGAAGAGGATGCACGGCGCCTACACCATCCACACGATGATGCCCTCGTTGTCAGCATGCGGGTAGGAGACTACAACATTCACCGGGTGTTGGTCGACAACGACAGCTCAGCCGATATCTTGTACTATCCGGCGTTCCAGCAAATGAGGATTGATAAGGAGTAGTTAATGCCGACAAATGCCCCGCTCGTTGGTTTCGGAGGGAGACGGGTATTCCCTTTGGGCGCGGTCACGTTATCGGTGACGGTAGGAGATTACCCCCAACAAATCACCAGGGACGTGACATTCTTGGTGGTCGATTGCTCGTCCGCCTACAATGCTATCCTTGGACGACCTACGCTCAACTTGTGGAAGACGGTAACATCAACTTACCACCTAATGATCAAGTTTCCAACGGAGTATGGGGTAAGAGAACTACGCGGAAGTCAAGTAGCCGCACGGGAATGCTACGTAACTATGATGGAGATGGAAGACCAAATCCAGGCCTTGAACATAGAAGAGCACCGAACGGTAGCAGAACCAACAGAGAAGCTAGAGGAGATAACTCTCGACAGTTCCAATCCGGACAGAACAACCAAAATCAGGAACGCTTGCCAAACCCGCAATCCGTCAAGAGCTCATAACTTTCTTGAGGAGCAATCGGGATGTGTTCGCCTGGAGTCATGACGATATGCCAGGAATCGATCCCTCGGTCATGGTACATAAGTTGAATGTATTGCCCTCCTTTCCACCCGTCCGACAGAAGAAGAGAGTGCTCACCCCGGAACGAGACCAAGCAATAGCGGAAGAAGTCTGCAAACTCCAAGAGGCAAGCTTCATTAGGGAAGTCTACTATCCCGATTGGTCGGCGAATGTAGTAATGGTTAAAAAGCGGCGGCAAGTGGCGGATGTGCGTGGACTTCACCGATCTTAACAAAGCGTGTCCCAAAGATAGCTATCCCCTTCCAAGGGTCGACGTCCTAGTAGACTCGACGGCTCAACACCAGTTACTAAGCTTCATGGACGCTTTCTCGGGTTATAACCAGATCCGCATGCACGAGGCCGATCAAGAGAAGACTTCGTTCGTGACCAGTCAAGGACTCTTCTGTTACAAAGTAATGCCATTCGGCCTAAAAAATGCGGGGGCAACATACCAAAGACTGATGAACAAGATGTTCGCGCAGCAAATCGGGAGGAATGTCCAGGTCTATGTCGATGAAATGCTAGTGAAGAGCCGAAGGAGGAAGACCACCTGGAAGATCTTAGGGAAACATTTGGTACGCTTCGATCCTATAACATGAAGCTCAATCCGGAAAAGTGCACATTCGGCGTAACGGCAGGAAAATTCCTAGGATTCATGGTATCTCAAAGGGGGATTGAGGCTAACCCGGACAAGATCCGAGCCATGATAAAGATGGCCCCCTGCGAAATGTGAAGGAAGTACAAAGCCTTAACGGCAAGATAGCGGCGTTAAATAGATTCGTGTCGAGAGCCACGGACAAGTGTTTGCCCTTCTTTCGCACGTTAAAGAAGTCTTTCGAGTGGACGGACGAGTGTCAGTGAGCATTCAAGGAGTTGAAAGCATATCTATCTTCACCACCCCTATTGAGTCCCTCGCAACAAGGTGAAGAACTCTTCCTCTACTTGGCTGTCTCCCCCGTCGCAGTCAGCGTAGCCTTAATTAGAGAAGAGGAGAGGGTACATAAGCCCGTATACTATGCCATGCCAGGGCGCTCTGCAGTGCCGAGGAAAGATACCCTCCTATGGAGAAACTCGCTTTTGCATTAGTCACGGCGGCTCGCAAGCTCAAGCCCTACTTTCAAGCCCATACCATGAACGTAATGACCGACAAACCCTTGCGAAGGGCATTAAGTAATCCTGAAGCTACAGGTTGATTGACGCTGTGGGCGATAGAATTGAGCGAGTTTGAAATTAAGTACCGTCCACAGGCAGCCATTAAAGGACAGGTCGTAGCCGACTTCATAGCAGAATTTACTCATAACGAAGACAAGGGGGGCGAAGGGTCCCCTCGGTGGAGCATATATACCAATGGATCATCCAATCGGCGAGCCGGGGCCGGCATCGTATTCTTGTCACCTGAAGGAGACAAGATTGAATGTATGGTCCGTCTCGACTTCCCCACCACCAACAATGAAGCGGAATACGAAGCGGTGTTGGCAGGACTCGACCTAGCTAAAGCAGCAGGAGCCGAGAGCGTAGTCGTTTCATCGCGACTCTCACGTCGTGACCAATCAAATAAACGGAGATTATGAATGCAAGGGTGAAAGGATGAAGAGATATCTTGATCAAGTAAGGGCGAAAATCGACGGGCTAGAAGCTAAGGTCATCCAAATCCCCAGGGGAGAAAATGAACTCGTCAATCGGCTAGCCAAAACCGCTTCAAACAGAACATATGATAACACCGGGTAATGTACTTTCTTTTGTTCAACTTTCTCCACTAATAGACCCTGCAACATGCAGGAGATATGCTCCAAAGTAACTGGACTACACAGATAATTTCATACTTGAAGGACGGGTTCTTGCCCGGATGAGAAGGAGGCAAAGAAGAAAGCTAAAGGTCCAAGCGGCAAGGTTCGTCTTGATAAAAGACATCATGTACAAGAGAGGTTTTTCCGTCCATATCTCGAGATGCCTGGGTGCCAAGAGGCAGACTACGTAATGAGGGAAGTACACGAAGGGATATGCGGGAACCATTCGGATCGAGGTCGTTGGTGCACAAACCGGTACGAGCCGGGTATTACCGGCCAACCATGCAGAAGGATGCCGAGTCTTACGTTAAAAGTTGTGATAAATGCCAGAGATTCAGCAATGTTATCGGACAGCCAGCTGAAGAGCTAACCCCTATGACGGCTCCATGGCCGTTCGCTCGATGGGGACTAGATATCATGGGACCTTTCCCAACGGCGGTAAGGCAGCTGAAGTTCTTGGTAGTGGGTATTGACTACTTCACAAAATGGGTAGAAGCGGAAGCCTTGGCCACCATTACCGAGAAGAACATTAGAGGTTTTGTCTGGAGGTGCATCATATGCGGTTTTGGTATTCCTAGAGTCCTTGTCTCGTATAACGGGAGGCGCTTCAACAACGGCTACTTTCGGGATTTCTGCTCACAGCTTGGAATAAAAAACCACTACTCATCACCCGCCCATCCTCAGGCTAATGGCCAGGTTGAAGTGACGAACCGATCACTACTAAAGATTATCAAGACTCGGCTCGAGGGGGCAAAGAGCATATGGCTCGAAGAATTGCCGAGCATACTATGGGCATACAAGACAACGGCAAGGACCCCAACAAGAGAGATGCCATTCCGACTAACGTGCGGGAGCGAGGCGGTCATCCCGTAGAAGTTGGGTTCATGAGTTACAGGGTTCACAACCATGACGAGAGCAAGAATGACGAAACTATGAGGCTACAACTGGACCTGTTAGATGAGGTTAGGTTGGCGGCGGAGCAAAGGATCGCTAGATACCGGGATCGCATGGCCAGATAGTACAACTCCCGGGTCCGACACAGAGACTTCCAAGTAGGAGACCTTGTACTCGGGAAGGTCATGGGTGCAACTAGAGACCCTACATAGGGAAAACTCGGCCCCAACCGGGAAGGACCTTATCGAGTTGCGTCATGGAAAAGGAAAGGAACATACCACCTGGAGACAACAGACGGAGAGAAGCCGCCACATCCATGGAATGCCGAGCACTTGAGAAAGTACTACTAGTAATAGTAACATAGCGAAACGACGACCAGTTTATTTTAAGTTTTTTAGTTATTAGTTTTTCTTCAACTATTTTTTGCTACAATCTAGTAATGCCTTTTTAAAGCCCAAGGGGGCAGGCACTTTTCCCTTGCGCATTTCTATTTAGAGTAATAATCAGATACAATTTTGATTTTCTACATGAATTTGTTATTATTATAGTCCAAAAGATAAACGGATCATCCTACGAGGATGACCACTTGAAGTCCCACAGGGACACATACAAAAGTCCACAAAGTGGACGGATCACCCTACAAAGGTGACGAATGTAGTCCAAAATGGACGGACAAGAAACACGACCACAAGATGGACGGATCGTCCTACAAGGGTGACCACTTGAAGTCTCATAGGGACATATACAAAAGTAAGTCCACAAAGTGGACGGATCATTCTACAAAGGTGACGAATGTAGTCCAAAATGGACAGACACAAAACACGACCATGAATGGAAGGATCATCCTACGTGGATGACAACTTGAAGTCCAAATGGGACAGACGAAATAAGTCCGCAAGATGGACGGATCGCCCCACGGGGGTGACGAATATAGTCCGAACAGGACGAATTCGTGAGAAAGTCCTCAAAGTGGACGAATGGCCTTACCAGGGTGACGAGTGTAATCCAAAATGGACGAATATAAAACATGTCCATAAAATAGACGGACCATCCCACAAGGATGACGATTGGAAGTCCAAAATGGACGAATTCAACTCGAGTCCACATAGTGAACGGATCACCAACAGCGTGAAAGAACTATCCACAAAGTGGACGGATCACCTAAACGGTGTTATAATTTACTTTCTCCACAAAGTGGAAATCATCAAAACGGTGAATATGATTACCAGTCCACAAAGTGGACGGATCATTAACATGATATAAAACTGTCCACACAAGAGACGGATCACCAAAGTGGTGAACAAAATTACAAGTCCACATTGTGGACGGATCACTAAGTTAATAAAAACGTCCCTCAAAATGGACGAATCGCTAAGCTGATGGAAAATCTGTCCAGAAAGTGGACGGATCACACAAAACGTCAAACAAAATTATAAGTCCAAAAATGGACAGATAACGGGATTCTCAAACGTTGACGGACCATCCACGTGGCTGGACAATGGATCATCCAAATGGACGGATCAATCAACAACTAAAAATAATAAGTCCGCAATGTGGACGGAGAATACACGGATAAACGAATATTTTCTTAAAAATCCCTCCTTCAGGAGGAGGACGGACTTTTAAACGAGTTCCAAACAACAATAGAAAGCATAAAAAGTATAACATTAATAAGCCAATAAAAAGCCTAGAAGGCAAGTGTTTAATACAATAAAAAGGAGGACGGATTGTTCTCAAAATAAATTACAAGGAGATCAATCTACTTTCTTTGGCTCAAGAATTGGGGCATCCTTCGACGGGACAGATTCTCCGTCACCCTAAACAGCGTCTTCACCAAAAAGGTCGTCCATATTTTCTGAGGCGACGGGTAGAGCAGATGTCTGATCTTGATCATTGACACGTCCGGATCGTGGGTACGCCTTTTTAAACCGACGGAGTGCATCGTCGAAGCCTTGAAGGAACGATCCCCCCAGCTCCATCAACAAAGCCTCGTAGTCGCGATACTCATTGACAAATCCTCCTTGGCTTGACGAATTTTTTTCTTCAAATCCTTTATCTCCTCGTCTTTACCCTTCAAGGCCTTCCCAGCTTCCTCCGTCCTCTGTTCAAGCTCTTTCCTCGTCTTCTCGGATAGGTCGAACTTCTTCTTTATTGTGGACTTCCACTTATGAAGTTGACCAAGCTCCTCCTCCGTCTGCTCGCCTTTTACCCGTACACGTTCCAGAGCCGCCTCACGGTTTAGGCAGCGGTCCATCAAGCCCTTCATCATAACCAAGGACTGAAATAAACAAGTTAAAAGGGTGTTAAACAGAAGGCTAAGAAAAGTGGATAGACACATATTGACGGATAAAAATTACCTACAACGGTGAACAGACCCGTCTCCCCCATTGCCTCCGTCGAATGATTCCCCGGATCCTTGTAATCCTCCGTGGAAATTATCGATGAAAGTTTCTCCAACGCAAACTTCGAGTCGTCACGAAGAAGGGGAGGAGGCTTCTCCTGGCTGATGGACGGGGCCTGCATTAAGCCCTTGCCGGATCCATGTTTTGCTAGGGTGACGGTCTTCGCTCCCTCGGCCATCAAGCCCACAACGGGTTCCAATGGAACCTTCTGCTGCTTGTGTGGACGGTCAGACTTGGGCGGCTGCTTCCTCTTCGTCGACGACCCCAACCCCTTGGGAACCACAACTTCGCTCGTCTTCTTTTGTTCGACGGCTAGTGATTTTATCATTGCCCTTCTCTTTGCGTCGTCCATTTCTGCAAAACAGGACGGATGAAGATATTTACTCAAGTTGAAGACTAATTTCAAAAAAGTAAAAGTTGATGGACTTACGTTTGTGGACTCTTTCATCGTATATAATGGCCTCACGGGTAGGTTCTGGACCGTCACAATACCAGTGTATTGTTTTTGGATTCACTAACTTGGCCCAGGTCCTTTCTTCCGGCTTAGTCTTCTGGAAAATCTTTTCAAGGAAACCAAATTCCTCAACACTAACTTATGGACGCCGTCTACCTACAAAAAAATAGACGGTTATAGAAATTATAATGGACGGTTAGGAAAGAATTATAACATTCAGACGGGTACATACGTGAAAGGTGTATAACTCCCCAAGTTGTGTCAACAGGCAGGTACTCCGTCTCCCCAAGACGGTTCATCCACGTGTTACCCTCTAGAAAAAAGTAACGACTCTTCCAGTCTCTATTTGAGTCGGGAGTCTCAAATATGACCTTCAACAAAGGGCTTCTACTAGCAAAATCAGACATCCCCCTTGATCTATCGATCTCATCTGAACGGTAGCAATGAAGGAATTCACGCACCGTCAACCTCCTACGTCCGTCCGTCATTGCTCCATAGAGGATTTCCATCGCTATGAAGACCCTCAAAGCATTTGGAGATATCTGGGTGACGGACAATCCCAGGTAATATAAGAGTTCTCTATGAAGTGTACTTAGCGGAAACCGAAGTCCCGCCTTCAAATTTGCTCGTACACTCCGACACCTTCTACGCCTTCGTAGTAACACTTCTCCGACACATATGGTAGACGGATGGAAATGTTGTCCGGAATCTGGAAGTTTGTCCTAAAAGTACTGAAGTGTCTCTCCTTGATGACGGATGTGAATCTATGCACCGTCCACTCTGGTAGCATGATGAACTCCCTAAGTCCACCAGCACAAACAACGGGTCCTAGTGCTTGATCCCCGTCGTCACTAGAAGAACCTTCTTCTTCAACCATCTCCATATCCTCATCTGTTGAGGATGAAGAAGAAGCAGACGGACTCCTATCTTCGCCGGGACTCTCTTGGTCTTTATGACCGGACGGGTATACCTCCTCGTATTCCGTCCCATCACGGACCATTGACTGGTTACTTGACGCACTAGACATTTCCTACAAATTGACGATAAAACCTAAGACTGACGGGTCTAAAATTTTCGACGGGTGTGTAGGTTTAACAAAAATGTAGACACAAAATGTAACATTGAAAAAAAATGATGATGATGAAAAACGAGAATGAAGCACTTACCACACTGTGCAAAGAGTAGTTGACGGATGAAATATCCGACGGGTATAAATTCTCAACAGAATGCTCTGACAAGGTTGACGACTCCGCTCTGACAACGATTTCTTGCTGAAAATATTGGAAATAAGGGAAGAGAGGTACGTTTTATATATGAGAAATGCACGGAAGACGAAGCGATGCTTCGATCCGATACACCATCCAATCCAAGAATGACACGTAGCCAGCCTCATTAATGTGACAACCTAGCAACACGCGTCTACGGATCGTACCCTTTAAGGAGCCACAATTTCATGAATCTTCATCTGTCAATATGATCCATCCGGGAACGTCATAGTTTTCAACCGTCACCATTAGCAATCCTTGATCATCATGCCTAGTTATATTTAATCGTCACCCTAGTGATCCGACCACTTAAGAACTTGACGGATCATAGGGGGGCAAATGATGGGGTAAGAAATCGCGGAACATTGGGCCTGACGGATTCGGACTCATGGGCCAATATTAAGCATGGGCCAAGGACTTAGCGTCACTGAAAATACTTGGTGTACACATTTGGAATCTGAGGGAACCCTAGGAAGATCGGGATGTTCACATAAAAGAGAATTCTAGAAGATCCGCCTTAGGGAAAAATCCATTCTACAAGGAAATACTTGTCCATCACGCTTGGGATTGTTAGAAGTAGAGTCCCATATGGAAAAGACTTGGACACCAAGAAGGAAAAGCCGACTCTCTACTACTATAAAAGCCCTAATACCCTCGCGAAAAAAGGTACGCATAATTTACCCTCTCTAGCACTCTAGAGTTGTGAGAAGAATTCTAACTTGACATTCGGAGAGTGTTTGGCCGGCACCACATCGGTGCTCTCTAAAGGTTTTCTTTCGATTGTTTTTGTTGTGCAGGTTCGCTTCGAGTCGTGAGTGCTGTGTGACCTATTGGTGATATTTTCGGCATCATCGAGAACAATCCCAGAAAAATAGAGGACAGTGTAGTAATCTGCTAGTGTATCAAGAGGAAGGTTGTATGTCAGCACTTCCCTTCTTGCCGAACTCTCGCAGCTTTCAAGAATGAAGCGGTGGACTCTCCCTTAGAGTAGACAGATTGAAGTTACGTTGGATCTTAAACCCCGTTGACACATGAAAGGGTGTAAAATTTTGACCAGCGTTCCCATATACGATCATATGGATCCAAAGGATACCTACGTTTTAACAAAAAGTTACAAACCAATCACATAAAGTTTTAGATAAAAAATAGTGACTGTCCTAAAAGTGTAAGCGATTAAGAAATGGTGAATTCAATCATTTCTTAAACCCTGTTGACACATAAAATTTAATCATTATTCTAACAAATTACTTAAATCATTCAAGCTATATATAATGTGAAAGGGAGGCTGAGGTTGAATGTTTATATCTCAATGAGCCATTGGCATAACCACAATTGATTCGATAACTCTTCCTAAGTGACTTACTGGGGAAATCTCCCATGCCACTTGCATAGGCTCCTTGAGGAAGTGGCCTAACTTCAATTGAAAAAAATGAGAGGAGATCCACCATCCGGAATAGCAAGCAAGCAGAATGACAGTGTTTCCTTATTTTCTGACCATAAAAACTCTTCTGTCCAAGGATCATTAGTAGTGAGATTTAATTAGATTATGATAATGTTGCACTTATCATAATCTACCATTTTAAATATTGTCACTACAAAAAACTAGACCTACGTTGACCTTTCTAAAGCGCCACTATATTTATAGCATTTTTTGTTATTGAAGGGTACTTCTCATCCATACTCTTTGAGTGGCCTTATAATCTAATTAATGACATCTACTCTTGTCCATAGGGTTTAGTTCCAAGGGTCGAAACTTGTTACTTATGATAAGAAATAAATTTTTTAAAACTTAGAATACAGTGGCAAATAATCCTTAAAATTTTTAGTATTAGTAAACTGAAATTATAAAGGAGGTGTAAATTCAGTTACCCTAAAAGCATATTATAAAGCAGCAAAGTACAAATAGCCTATCACATGTATATATGATATATATATTCTCATAAATCATAATCATAATATATATTGATGTAAGTATAACAGTAAATTTGGCAGGGTCAATCTCTTCAAAACGTAGAATGATTGCCTTTGCTTGAGCCAATAGTAAACAATAACCCATAATTATAAATTGTTGAATGGAGAGTTCTTGTTGTGTGGTGTATGAATTAGTTGACAGAAAAAGGCCGGTATTTGCCGAGAATTTTCTTTTGCTTCATTTTTGTAAAGTCATACAAGTATAAATAAGTATAGAAAATAGTAACATATAATATAGTGATAGGTTAGGCATACAATTTAAGTAATAGGCAGATTAATTGTCACATACGTTGTATTGTAGAATTGACAAAAAATGATCATCGATTAGGATGGCAGAGTGCCACAGGTAGTTGCTCTTGCTCAGTGACTCAAGGGTGCTTCAAAACTTTCAATATCAGGATTCCTCAATAATAGCAAATTAAAGCCTATTGGATTTTATTTTTTATTTTTTATTTTTTATTTTTTATTTTAGAATTGGATGATTTGGATTTAAAAAAGAGAAGTAAATAGTTAGGTTTGGAAGAAAAAAACAAAGAAATATATGAGATAAGAGCCAATGATAGAATCCAAAATAATATGAACAGTATTATATCTATATTGATGGACAAAATTAAAATACTTTTTCAATACCTATATTAATCCGCTTCAGACTTTGAAAATGGGTTGGTTGAACTTTTCAAATCACTTATTCATGAAAGTGAATCAGAAAACAATTAACTTCAATAAGAAGTTTCTCCAAATATATATAGCTAGCGTAATTAGGTGATCTAACTTGTGTGCTAATTAACTCCCAATTTCTTATTGAATCAACCGATCAATAGCTTTGTTCAATTTACTATCAAACAGTAATTTTGGATTGTAATCGTTTTCAGCAAATACTTGGACAAAACTATCTAGCACAAGTCCTTGCCAGCATTGTCATTTAAATTTTTTAATAACTTGATGATTGGGGGAGTAACATTTCAACATTGAATGCCTTTATCGAAAACACTGTAAATATTAGTTAAGCTACAAGACCTTAAAGCTAATAGCCTACTAGTACTACCATATCGTTGTATAGTGAAAATTAGAATTTTATTTAGCAATACAGCAGTGATTTATATATTATGTTCCTTAAGATCGAGGAACATGTCTGGTTAAGGGAAAAAAAAAAAAAAAAAAAAAAAAGGTGTATCTGGTTATAGATAGGTTGATGTTGGAATTGACAAGCAAGATAGATCACCTTAATTAGCCTTTATCACTAATTCTTCTTCCTTTTTCCCCATTATTTAAATAAAAGGTATCACCATCTTAATTGAACATAATTAGTTCTTTGGTTCTAAATCATACCCATGAAATATGACTTTTAATTATGAGTAGAGGCTAGAACTATAAGTTTCACATGCATTATCCATACTAGAAGTTTCTTCTTCTTCTTCTATCTATGAACTTTCGGCATCATTGTGGCTTTAAACCCTGAAGCAAAGCCATAATAAAAAAAAAAATAAATGTGTTGGCGAATGCTTAGAATGCAAGTTTAGCAAACCCATCGCAAACGTTTCTTATTAACTGCCAGCTTTTTTTTAGTAAGAGAAATAGTAAATAATTAGTATATTAATATTTGAATGCATATATTGGATGCTTCATTGACTTGACCCCGCATCAAAATCAAATGATTGATTTTTGTTGTTGTTGTTGTTGTGGTGGTGCTCCTTTTAGCTTTGCTTCCAAATTCATACTCAAAATCTATAATTTCACAGCCCGGATGCACATGCTCATTGACCAATTGTCTTAATTGCTCACGCACTAATAATCAATATATGGTTAACTAACTAATGAGTAATGAATGAAATAATGAGTTAATTAATTTACTTTTTTTTTTTTTAACTCCAAGTGTAAGTTGGTGAAATTTTACCTCCAAAACTCCGGAAAAAAATTAAAAAATAAATAAAAAGATGGAATGTCACTAACCCATATGATCCTTGACCATTTTTTCCCCAATAGTTTTAAAAGGAGGAATCTCTCTCTCTCTCTCTCTCTCTCTCTCTCTCTCATAATTTAGAGGTGTTTTCAAATTTATAAATCTCACACTTTTAAAAGGTTCTAATTTAACCCTGCTGTAAAATTGTATATACCAATTACTTAATTAGTTTAAATAGAGTCACAATATCATTAGTGACAAATTGTATATACCAATTACTTAAATTAATTGACATTCATAAAATTATAATGATAACTTATTTATCTTAACAATTATCTCAGAAAATAAAAGAAAACAAATTAAGGTTTTAATCTTTACACTTCACAACTTGTACGTAACTTAAATTAAGATGATTTATATTTTATATTATTTATTTGAACAGAACCTAAATGATTTTTTTTTTTTTTTTTTTTATAAAGGCATATGGTTGTTGATTAAAGATAAGTTAAAAATATCAAAAAAAAATTTTTTTTTATAGCAATATTGTCATAATTGATCAAATTTAATAAATCAATATATATATATATATATATATATTTTTTTATAGAACATTTATTGAATGTACTTAATTTATATTTTAAATTTTTTTATAAAACCATTTCACAATAGTAGGAACTAGAAAGTATGAATAATGGAATATAGTATATACATAAAGCAAATTTAATCATATTTTTATTTGATTCTCAAAAACAAATTTCCGACCACTAACAATGAGCAAAGGGACTATCATTATTAAGTCAATGGAATACTAACACCTAATTGCACTCTTAACGAAGATTGCTCATAATATTAAATATCAATCTATTAATTTTTTTATCCTAGTAATAGCTTCTCTCAACTAAGGGCACGTTTAGTAGATTATAATGGTAATTACATAAGAATAGGAAAACATTTTTTTTTTTTTTTTTTGACAAACATGCACACACAAACAAGGGAGAGAAAAAAAGGTTTTAACATAAAGGCACGCCACATATAAGAATAAGAATACTTATTACAAGGAATACAAAATACTGTAATATAATACTTATTGCTATTCATTTGTTTGGTGACAATACAATAATAATACCTTGAAAACAATTTAATGAAACCATTTTTAATCAAACTTAAGATATATTTTAGGAAATATCTTACTCATATAATTATTTTTCCTAAAAATAAATTTTTATTTTTATTTTTATACAAGATAGAAATTCTACTCTAACCTTATCTAAATGCATATGTGTGTGAAGCTCCCTCCTAGAAACATGAACTTCAGCCCTTACCCCCCCCCCCCCTTAACACCCTACAAGTATTTATATTTGTGGAGTGACCATCATGTCAAAGATGTGTGGTATTTTGTAAATTTGAAAGAGAGATTAGTTATTCTTTTTATATTTTTTTATTTTCATAATTGTCATTGGCATTTGGAAAGTTTTCTAGTTTAGAGATCGATAAGGGACAGTGAAAGTCTTCTCTCCTTTCTATATCGATGGAATCCCACACCTCATACCTTTTTCACAGGGTGTCAAGAAATCTCTCCCTCTCTAGAAGATGTCTACAAGATATTGAGACTGAAAGCTCACTAAGTGTGTAAAACACTTGTGAATGTTTAGACCCTAAATTCAAAATTACCAAAAGCAAGTTTATACTCAAACAATATATGTGCAAAATGATAACTAAAAGCTATACCCAAATATGCAAACTACTTTAAACCATATTTTAATCACAACATAGTAGTAGTTAACAGCAAAGAGTAAGGGATAGAGAGAGAGGCAAATGCAAGATAACACAGGCACGTGTTATCGAAGAGAAAACCGAAGAATTCGTCGAAAAGCCTCTCTACCGCCCTCCAAGCGGTAAAATGATCCACTAGAAAATTAGTTGGGATACATGAATAGCAATAGACCTTCTAAGCCTAATCTACCTGATGCACCTAAGCTCTCTAAGCTTCTTGCTCCAACAAGGTTATGATTAACATTCTCTTCTTTAGCTTACTGGATCCCGCCATTAGCCCATTGTATCAACCAAAATGAATTGGTTCTCTCTTGAACTGCTTCCCAAACACCAAGAACCTTCTCACTGCTATGAATATGGTGAGGTAATGATTTGGCTTAAGATCCTCTCAAGGGTATGACAATGGAGAGTGTGAGAGTAGAGGAATTTGAATAATCAAATGTATAAGATTGTGGATGAATCAATCTTGTTGTTTTATAGGGTTTATCTCTCAAAATTTTCTTTGGAAGCTCATTTATAGTAGGGTATGAGAAGGAATGTGAAAAGTCATTTTTCAGCAAAATAGGGTGCACTGGTGAGTCACTCGCGAGTTCCAGTTGCTAGATAACAGAATGGCCAGACTGTACTTTTTGTTTTGTAGTGATCTAGCAGTCTCTTGACCCTTCAACTTCCTGCATGCTCCACATGTGTGACGCGTTCTAGTGAGTCACCACTCGCGAGTCGATTGTGAGATCCAGTCGCGAATTGCCTTTTGATTGCACACATTTGATCAATTTTTCACAATCTCTCACACACAACCCTTACATTATTCCTACCTAAATACAGGGCTTTTAAATCCTGAATTATAAGCAAATTTGGCACGGAATAAAGCCAACACATATATAGTTAAATAAATTCAACTTTACAATCTCCCCCTTTGGCTATTTCATGACAAAACCCTAAAATAGACTCTAGACTTAAAATGTGAGTTGGGAACATTTGCCAAAACTCACTCACACCTAATTCTAAAATCATGAAACTCTTGAACCATATGAACAAGTTTCCTGAAAACAATATCGAAAAATGCACTCATTAAGTTCATTGTAAGCGAAAATCTTAGAAAGCATATGGAGCAAGCACAATACGATCAAGCAAGTATGAATATAACAATAAAGCATAGCTTGACCAACAAGAACAATCACTATAAATAGTGACTACAATGAACATTCACACGATGAATGAACATTCGGACATGCAAGCAAATAAGCTCAATGCAAAGTATCATTTGCATGTCCAATACACAACTAATGCAAGAACACTAAAGCAATTGCATCAAGGATACAAGATCCAACAAGGGCACAAGAGTACTAAAGATAATGTAAAAAATTAACTTAAAGTACTAAGCTACATAAGCAAAGGTACATATAAAGTCAAGTACACAACATAAGCTTAAACTATGAAATATGAACATAGACTAGTAGTAGCAACAAAAGAAGAAAATAGAAAAGCTTGTTGATTTATTTGCTTGCTCTTGCATTGCTTGTTCCCTTTTTGATTTAGCTCTCTCCCCCTATCATGGTTACCATCTCCCCCTTTTTGTCATGGAATAGTTAGTCATCATCTTCTTATAACTTCCTTCGGATTTGATCCAACTGAGTTTGGAGAGAGGTAAACTTTGTCTAAAATCGAGTGTGTTGAGAGTGCATGATAGTATTGAGGCTGGACAATTTGCTAATGTCTTGCACGAAAGCCATGATGTTGTCTAACTTCTCATCATAGAAGTGTGAGCTAGAGCTTGTATCACCTTGAGGAGCACTACTCTCTTGCTTAGCATTCTTTCAGCTATGGCTTATTATAGCATTAAGAATGCTAATGTTGATTGGTCTTTGCTTGGGTTGAGGATACTCAACTTCCAATGTTGGTACTCCTTTTAGCTTCAATATCTTTATGATGAGGCTGCAAAATGGAAGACAGTTCCTAAAGGCCGTCCTTTCAGCAGCTTTGACCAAAATGTGAAAGATATGAGAGCATGCATCAATTTCTTCATCGGTAATCAAGTCATGAAGAAATAAAGCCTGACCAAGATTCATATGTCCGGTGCTTGAGAGAGGATAAAGATTATGGAACATTATTGATGAAGCAAAATTTCACCTCGTCAGTATGTTTCTCATTAATACGTGGACGACCTAGAGCCCGTCAATATGTTCTACGTCAGTACTATGGATGACCTGGAGATCCTGTACCAAAAAAAGCACTAAATAGATAGTGGCATCGGTTTGGGGCCTACCAAGGACCCTTCGATGCTTAAATTAGTTTAAACTCTTTAGAAATCTGTAATTTGTAGAGTAATTTGTGTGTTTGTTTAACATACCTCACTTACTTGTCTCTCTTGGCATTATATAGCCTTTGTGTGAGTAAATGCTCAGTCTATTGGCCTCTCTAACATTGTACCACAGCTGGAGGATTTATGACCTAATAATGACCATTTATCCTTAGTCCTTTAACGTCTGTAATGGCCATTAAATGTGCATAATTGAATGGCAGTAACGACTTTGTGCTCATTTATCATTTGGACATTAAATGCTATCTAGAACTAATGCGCTTATGCTTGTCCATACTTTTACTCGTCATTAACATGGATGATTTGCAATATGGACGAGTATTTTATCACTATGCATCAGTTATGGTTGAGCTTGAGGGTTAAATGACTCATTTAATATCCATTTAACTTCCCCATTCAAAGTCCTATAACGGATGTGTAATGGTTAGCTTGAGATAGTTGTAATAGCTATAAGTTGTTAGCTGGAAAGACTGTACGTCCATTACACTTGTGTCATTTAAGTAAGGAATTTATATCTGAGCATTAATGTGTGCTTATGATTGTCCTTAGTAATGACGATCGTTTTTAGTAATGACGGTCGTTCTAAGTAATGACGGTCACTTTATGGACGACCATTTTACACTACTCGTCAATTATTGTTATGAGGAACCTCAATTCAAGAGATAACAATGATAGACCGATTGATTTCCCATTTGAATATACCTCCAAGTTTTCTCTGAGAGCATCCTAAAGAATGTCAAGATCCGGTTCCAACTCATCACACACTGGTGGTTTGATAAACACTAGTCGGTTGATGTTCAGAATGATAGCAAGATAGGAAGGCATTATAGTGAAGTCCTTTCCTCTTACCCAACATCTTAGCTCATCCCCATCAAAGAAGGCATTCGCATAAAACTCTTTCACAAGCTCTTCATAAGGATCTTCAAGATTTGATAGAAGGTAGTTCCAATCCTTAGAAGCGAACCATTTAAGAATGTTCGTATCAAGAAGAGTGGCTTGCTCAACAACCCATTCAACTACCATGGGGGCATCTTTGAAGCAGTTCAAATATGCTTGATATGCAGCATATGATCTGAATCGAGTGTCATCAAAAACTCCAGTCGAAGATCGAGTTTTCTTCGACTTAGGGGAGAAGCTACTAAGATCAATGACAAGTTCCTTTCCTTTGCTGCTACTTCCTTTCACTGTTGACTTTTTAAAAGAAGACATCTTCAAGCAAAGATCATGAAATAGCAAAGAGCAAGATGAAAACCAATGGCAATAAACTTGATTAGCAACAAGTTATTACCCAAAACATAAACTATGAATTAAACCCTAAAAACTGAAATGTAAAGAGTAATTCAAGAAAAATTGACATGTGAAGATGCTAAACATCAAAACATGATACAATCATGGCATTAGTCACTTAACATATCAAAGGTTGTTGTGTGTGTGCATCATATGAAAAAGTGTGCAAATAGGGCATGAAAACATGCAACGGGCAAAATGTGGAAACACATAATTATTTGATGTTTCAAAACAAGGAAACATGATTATTCCCAAAATTTTGTACCCAATGGAGTCCAAAAATACACACAAAAATATCTAAATAGACATTTTATCAACAACATGATATGCATAACACAACACAAAGCATAGTATAATGCATGAGCATGTAATAAAATCATTTAAAACATGTAAAACAAGCATTATACCATTATTCTCAACAAAACCCATACAACAATTTCATCACATACAACAAAAACCCATGTTCATCAACCATATTTCAATATCCCAACAAAAACAACAAATCCATAAAAAATAAGGCTTTAAACTTGAAAAAGAGTGAAAAGAAGTGAAAACCCATGCATTTTCTTGGATTTTGAGTGAAAATTGAAGATGAAAATGGAGGTTTTTGGAGTGAAAATTGCAATTTTGAGAGAGGGAGAGGCGGAGAAGACAGAGAAAGGCATGTGATGCGAGGGAAACTAAAAAGTTTCTGAAAAACTGTATGAGTTGTAACCCTATTTGTGCAAAACAATTTTCGCGACTCAAATGACTCGCGAGTGAGTCTCCAAACTGAGTCGCCAAAATCCCTTGAACAAGATTTTGAAAATTTTCATTAAGTCTTTTTCTCAACTGTGACTTCCACTCGCTAGTGAGTCACAAACGCCTTTGGATGAACTTGCGACTCACGAATAAGTCACCAAAATGAGTCGCCAAAAAGTCAAAAACCTAAATTTTTGAAAAATTTTCTAAGTGTTTTTTGCGACTTGAACTCTTACTCGCCAATAAGTCGCGAACCATTCTGGGTAAACTTGCGACTTAAGCCTTGAAAACTCGCAACTTGTGAGTGAGTCACCAAAAGGCAAAGTTGAATTTTTGGATTTTTTGAAAATTTTCAAAATAAAACACTTTTCAAAAACAGCTAAAATACTCAAAAATCTTTTTAGGTTTGACCAACATTTGCTTGAGTATGTACATCACATTTTATTAAGTACAATCACACAAATGAATAAGGCATTCATTGAACATAGACATGTGTGATATAAGTGGGTATCAAATGTGAGATAGTCCTTAGTCTAACATGAAACTTCAATGATCAATTCAACCAAGACATATACAATAAGCACTAAGTAGAGTGACCTATCTCAATTATAGAAATTAACATATATGACCTCCCACATGAACTTGATTACATATCTTTGAAGTTTTTCATTTGGCTTCTTACAATTCATAACATTTGATCATTTTAGATCATTACATCTCTTTTTGATATCGATGCCTGGAATTTTTGATATTTCAATTTGATGAGTTAGCCTTTGGCTTTTGGCACCATACATTTCAATACATGTCGCTTTTCCTTTTTCCTAGTCGAATACTAGTATGTGCAACGGTTTTTTTAGCTCATTATCTCTTTTTGAGATTTGACATTGGTTGAGTATAAAAAATAAAAATAAACAAAAATGTGAGAAGAGATATAGGCATGAGTTTATGCATGTCTCAAGATTAACAAAACTATTGACTAATCATTCATGACAAGTTTGAAGATTTGTTTACAACAATCACATAGATGTCAAAATGTTTCCCACAAAGATTCAAGTGCATAAAGAACAAGCTAAGCTCATAAATGCACAAAGTCATTAGTACGGAGGTACAAGGCTAAACATGCGTGTGACAATACACAACAACACCAATCAAACTTTTTGGATTTTATACTTTTTATGTGTTTTTGGATTTTTTGACATAAAGCAAGTAAAGAATGATAAAAAACAACAAACAACCAAAGCTTTTAAACAACAAAAACAATAAAAACATGCTAGAATATAAAATAAGCAAACAACCAACAATGTCACATTATATCGAAAGAATTAATGCATGGATATGTTATAATGCTTATGCATGAGTATCCTTCTTCACCCACACAACACGTGCATTCGGGGTGATATCCTTTGAGGATTGGGTACTTGAGCCATGATTCTCAAACCTTAAGGTGAAGTTGGCTAAACATGAGGTGATGGTGTCAATCATCTTCATCACGTCGCTCATAACGGGTTCTTCTTCTCTCCCTTTGATTGCTTAGGTTTCCCATTGCCTTTTCCTTGTCTTCTTGGCTTTTGAAAATCTGCATTCTTCAATGCTTGGAGCTTGTGGCAATTTGGCCTAGTGTGCCCTCGGATTCCACAATGATGGCAATAATGTTGAGTTTGAGGACCTTTTTTTGCCTTAGGAAGAGACTTTCCTTTTGCCTTGGGCTTAGCCACAATTGGATTTGGAGACTTTGTCAAAACTTTTTGAATCACCACATTTGGCTTCTTTTCAACTTTTACATTTTCAACAAGAGGAGCTGATACCAATGGTTCCTTAGCCTTGACAAACTTTATTTCCTTAGACACTTTAGAGCTTGAGCTACTTTCTCCAAGAAACCCTAAGCCACTTCTATCCGAAGAGGGCTTTTGATAGGCAAACACTTCATTAAGTTTCTTGGAAGCAACACGCTCCACTTTGGCATTTGCTTGAATAACCTCAATCTCAAGAAACTTTATCCTAGAATAGGCATTTGTTAGCTCTTCATTTAGCCCTTCAACTTCACACTTGGTCTCCTTGTACAACACAAGGATGCTTTTGTAATCCTGTTCAGCTTTCTTCATCTTTCTAATGGCTGCCTTAACCATTCTTGCATATTCTCCTCTCTATTCAAGAAGTGCATTGTAGGATTCTTGCAATCTATTTGTTCCTTCATAAACGCATTCTTCATCATCATCATCAGATTCATCTCTAACACCTACTGATTCCACTTCGGTTTGTTCACCAAGCTCTTCCACTAGATTGCTTAAATCTTCCGAAGAGTCTACGGGTGCAATGGTCAAGAAAGCGGAGTAGTTTCCTTCCCCATCATAGCTTTCTTTAAAATCGGAGTTTGAGTTATCCGAATCACTAAAGGTTGTAGCAAAGACTTTACCCTTGCCTTCAAATAGGTGGGGCATTCTTTCTTCACATGACCATGCCCGTTGCACTCATAACAAGTGATTGCTTAAGAAGGAGAAGAGTCTTTGGAATCCTTCTTCTTGAAGTCCTTGTCTTTCTTGAAATTGGAGAATTTTCCTTTCTCAAAGGATTTCCCATCCTTTTTGAATTTCAAGAACTTCTTTGCAAGGTATGCCACCTCTTTTTCAACCTTTTCCTCATCCGAGGAATCTTGAGTTTCAATTCTCTCATTGATCATCTTAAGAGCAAGAGATTTGCTCTTTCTTTGGGATGGTAGAGACAACTCATATGTTTGAAGAGAACCAATAAGTTCTTGGACCTTTATCACATCAAGATCCTTGCTCTCCTCATTGGCAGTCACCTTGGCACGGAAGCTCTCTGGCAATGATCTAAGGATCTTTCTTGCAACTTTGGAGTCTTCTGTCTTCTCACCCAAGGTCAATATATATATATATATATATATATTATGGACGCACAAGAATTTTAAGGTTTTCAGCTTTTCTTGAGTTTAGAAATGTATATTGAAGTTCAAATAAACTTTTCAATTTTAATTTAGTTAAATTTATATGTAGTAATAATAAATGACTAAAAGTTTTAGATTTTTGGTATATTAGTTTATTTTTCTTTTCCAATATTTTCTACAACTTATAATGAAGATTTGAAATTCAAGATTTGCAAGTGTCTTTGGTTTTAGTATCTCACTTAACATTTAGTTAAATTTTGGGTATATCTCTGGAGATAGTAATAATAAATTCTAACTAAAAGATATTTATGATTTTTTTTGGAGAAAAACAAGAAAAAAAAAAAGAGGAAAAAGTTTTGAGTTTATTTTTCAAAAACGTTTTTAGACCAAAAACCAACTTAACCAACACAAGCAATATTTAGTGTCTACAAACTTAACATATGCTATGATATGATTTGTTAAACAACTATCAAGCCATAACAAATTAAACCACACAGAGATAATGTAAAGGCGAGAGATAGAGAGGAAGGAAGATGCAAACACGGAGATAACACCAGTATTTATCGAAGAGGAAACCAAAGACCTCGGCGAAAAACCTCTCCGCCGCCCTCCAAGCGGTAATCAATCTACTAGAAAATACGTTGGGATACAAGGACAGCAATAGACCCTCCAAGCCTAATCTACCCAATGCACCTAAGCCCTCCAAGCTTCTTGCTCCAACGAGGTTGCGCCGAACCTTTTTCTTTTCTAGCTTACATTCCGCTACTACACCGTAGCATCAACCAATGAAGATTGGCTCCTTCCTAATCAAGCCCGAAACTTTCTCACAAATGATGATAATGGTGAGAACTTTGATAATGCCTCTCAAGGATTTGACAATGGAGAGGAAGAGAGTTTTGATGAGACTCTAAGGTAGAGATTGTGGGTGAAACAATCTGGTTTTTCTTTAGGGTTTCTCTCTCAAAATTCTCTCTGATCAATCGATTAAAAGGGTAATCTTTGGAGTGAAGAGGAATGCTAACCATCGCGGCTTGACTAAGTCGCGAGTTCAAATACCTAACCGTATGGCGATTTCTGTTTTGTCCTATAGTGCAAATGACCTATTCATCTTCCGGCATGCTTGGCACGTGTTTTTTGAAGCCGCGAGTCCCAGGAAAAAACAACTCTGTTTTCTTGCACACTCTTGAGCAATCTTCACTCTATCTCACTCACTACCCTTACAACAATCCCACCTAAATACGGGGTTACTAAATGCTTTGAATTACAAGCAAATTTGTGAATAAAGAATTAGATGGTTGAATAAATTCAACCTTACACCATTTCTCTTTTTTTTTTCTCTCTACAGGCCACAAAGTAGTTATCACAAATTTTGTTAATAAATTAAATAGAGTGGACCTATTTGCCATTAATAGTTCAAAAAGTATTTGTGTTATAAATTTGTTATTTTGATTTATTTTGAGTTTTGGGATTTTGTTTAATATTTTTAATTTAATTTGATATTTATGCAATTAAATTTAAATGTTATGCTTGTAAACCGTGATCATTTATTTAATAATAAGTTCAAATTGTTGAATGAAAATATAAACTTGAAAAATAATATTAAAACCTTAATTGAAATCGCCCTACGGTGTTATCTCCTCACATATTAGTGAAAAAAAATATATTAATGTTTTGTGCTTATCATTATTTGTTAGAAAGATAACAAAAAAGTAGGCAATGCCTTTTAGTGTTTAATAAGTCTAAGGACAATTTAATTTTTATACAACTTTTGTCACAATTTGGTGAAGTGGTTGATAATGAACAATCACTTTTTCATGGAGGCACTACTTCCTTCCCCCACCTCCCACTATTCACAAACAACCACTTCAACAAATTGTGGCAAAAGTTGCTTCTATAGAATTTCAAATATAGATACTATTGAATTTCAAATTTATGGTGTCTACACTATAATGATTACTCTTAATTATCAGACCAAGACACCAATTGGTTTTGGTGTAGGCAGGGTTCAAACCTTGCATCAATGTCACAAATTAATTGGATATTGAATGTTTGTGTATTGTATGAGTGTATGCTACATTGCTATGTCTTATATCGGACATGTACTGAGTTGATTAGTACTTTCTTAGCAACTAGAAGGGGTTGTAATTGTGATTAAACTAGTATTTTTGGAGTATAGTGCTAATGTGGCTAGAGCTTTAAACACAATGATATCAGAATACTAAATGCTAACATTCTCCAATATCTAACTTTGCCATCTATCCAACTAGCATAGTCTAAATAAAAAATATTCACCCATTCACACCACAACACACTTCAACACATGACACTAGTTTGTTAACTATTTTGTCCTAATAAGCATTTTACTTTAAATTTTAGCATGTGTTTGGTAGAGTGGATTTTAGGGAGGATGGAAAAAAAAAGATGAGAAAATGATGAAGGAAAACTTTTTGGAGGATGTTTGGTTGAGAGGGGGGAGGGTAAAATGATGGTGGGGCCCACCAAAAAGTTTTCTCCCCCAAAATGGGGAGAAAACTTTGTGGGGGATTTGATAAGTGAAGGATAAAAATGCTCTTGTGTAAGTTGCACATGGGCATCACTACATGTTGTGTTGTTGTTGTTGTTTTTTTTTTTTTTTAATCCAATTTTAATAAGTGTTTGATTTTTTTTTCCTGGACTTTAGTACCCTTGTTTAGTGTTTCTTTTGTTCTCATTCCACTTTTTTTTTATTTATTTATTTTAGACATGATTTTTTTTCTAGACATGATTTTTATTTTTTAATAGATTTGGGTGATTGTTATTTTTTTTGGTTGTTTGTCACTTTTTTTTGTTTTAGTTGTGCATCATTTTTTAACAAGGGTACATGAGTAAATTTATACAAACTCACTTTTTTCATTCTTCTACTTTTTCACTCTCATCCAAACAAAAAGAAGGGAAATTAAAATCTTTTCTATCCTCCCATTTTTTCGTCCTCCCACCATTTTCTATTCTCCCACTTTTCCACCCCCTAACCAAACGGACCCTAAAATCAATCCTTCAGAATTATTAGTTCTTTGGACAAAATGCGAAATGTCTCCTTCAAAAAAAAAAAAAAAAATAAAAATAAAAAACTTATGAGCAAAACAACTTTCATAAAATGAGGCGTGAGAATGTCAAATTTAGGATAAACCACCACTAGTTACCCATTTTGCAATGAATTCCTACAAATCATTACTTTTTAATGTCAAAAGTTTAGTTCACATTCATGAAACTTTCAAAAAAGGCATTCTCAATAATCACAATTTTAGATAATAATCACTTCACCTTTTGACATGTAAAGCACATGACTTTCTATTAACCCAGTGTATACACTCGGTAAGAAATTCCAATGCCTCCTATTTTGTCAAATGAATGTTGGAATTCTTCACTCAAACCATTTTGATTAGCAAATCCTAGGCCAGAGCCTCACTCTTTTTACTTGACATGGATGGTATTTTCCACAACATACAAACTTATAAAGAAAAAAAAAAAAACTATTGAGTGTATTTAACGTTAGGTTCAATGGGAAGAAATTAATTTCAAGTAAGAGACAATATTTTGAAGAAAGTTGTGGCTAGCACTATAAAGAATTCCAAGGAACAAACATTGACTAATAAGAAAATCAATGTCTCCATTTTTTTTTTTTTTGACACACTTAAAAGTTATGACATTCATAAATTTTTGTTTTACTTGTAGTTTTAGATGATAAAATTTATAATATTGTGCCTCTCATTCCATGAGCTCAATTCATTACGCTTTCCAGAGTGTTTAGCAAGGTGAAGTTGACAGTCCACCCAGGTAGAGGTCTTGGTCTCCTATTGTCCCTTTGGTCATTCATCCAGGAAAACTTTCTTCCTCTGTCCAGACACGGGTCGTCTTGTCTTTCCCTTTTCTTCAATCTACTCCCTTGAGCTATCATGGCATCCTCAACGTTCATATAATTAGTGGCCTTTTATAACATGTCAGCCATCTTCTTTGGGTCATTCTTGTAGATGGAAAAGAGGAATTCTCCTGATTGGAGTCCATTGGTGAATGCAGTGACCAAGACCTTATCATCGGCCTTGTCAATCAAAAGGGACTCCTTACTCAATCGAGTCACATATGATCTCAAGCTTTCATCCTCACATTGCTTGATGTTTAGCAAGCTTGCCGAAGATCTCTTGTACCTCTAGCCTCCAATGAAGTGGGTGAAAAAGTGTCTGCTCAATTCCTTGAAGTTAGAGACGGTGTTGGGGGCTAACTTGCTGAACCATACTTTAGCTAGTCCCTTAAACGTGGTGGCGAATGCCCTACATATGATCTCATCTAAGACCCCTTCTAGGTGCATAAGGGTCTTGAATGATTCCAGATGATTTGGTGGGTCCCGTTATCCATTGTACGCTTCCACCTACGGCATCTAAAACTTGGTTGGAAGGGGGAAGAAAGTCACTGCTTACTTTGTGAAGGGTGAGTCAATCTGCTGAACTAGCTTGTCCAGGTTGGTGGATACTCATCCCCTTATGGCGTTCATCATCATGTCCATCTTCTCCTTCATCATCTACATGTCATGCGCCATGCGTATTGCACTGCTCTCTAGTTCCAACGAGTGGTCGGTATCTTCATGCTCTTCCCGCTTGCTAGGGATGTTTCTTTCTTCTTAATCTTCCTTTTCTCATCGGCCTTCCGTTAGGAGGTGACTACCATTCTACTCTTCGTTGTCTCATTCGTCGTACTAATCCTTAGGACGTCATTCGTTCCTTTGGTTTAACTACTGCTTAAACTTCTAGTTGCGCTGGGTAAGCCGCTCAACTACCGTTGCTAGGGTTTGCACTTGTCTTTCCAAGGCGTTTGGGGGGGGGGGGGTTCCCTGTCTCCTGGTTGATGGTAGCTGTTGATCACATTTGAACCATGCAATTCTTTGTCTTAGAAGCGATGATATGGCTAATCACTCATTCCCTACAAACAGCGCCAACCGATGATGCCCAAAAATCGTCAGTAAGATGATTGTTCTTGAACGCTCCAATGGGTACCTAAACAACAAGAAACCAAGAACCAACAAAGAGCACTGGTGAGGTGCTGGCTAAAGACCCTCTCAAGGTTAAGTCAGAGAATGAAAGATCCCTAAGAACTCTATAGTGAGAGAGCTAGGGATTTTCTGCATACCTAGGAGAGGAAGAGGCTTGGCACTTATATAGTGGTATAGGGGTTCACAAGGATCCCATGAATGAAGGAGCTTTCCTTGTAGAGAAGATCTTAGGTTTAAGGTCCCGAGCTTTTAGGGTTTATCTTCCCATATAGGGAAGATACAAACGTAGACTTGGGTCCTTAAATGTGGCATGCAAGTTATTTCTATATAGAGACTCATGAGCGAGGGACAAGCAAAAACAAGTGGGACCCACCATGCACATCCGTCAACATGATCATCTGTCCGTCGACATGGATACTCTGTCTACTAGTACGTGATGGAAGGGTCTCATGGGTTCCGACGTCTCTCCATTGGCATACTTAGTCCTCTGTCGGATGGTTGTTACGTATGGGCCAACCGTCGGTTTAAGTGGATGATATCCGACGGACAGCTTAGGAGGCGGATGGTTGCTGGTTAAAGAGCCATGAATGAAGTTTGTTCATCCCAATGGATAAGGAAGGTTTGCTTTCTTACTAGATGAAAATGCCCTTATCAATTAGGGGCCTATGTTCAACTAGTTTAATGGAACCAAAGAGGTCAAGAACTAGGAATCAATGGGCCTTCTTTATTCTATTATTTTCATTGCAAATTTACTCCTTTTCTTGTTTAAAATCTCCCATGGTGTGGTGTAGACAGCATTACTCCATCCCAACCTTTAAGTGATGGTAAGACAATAGTGTCAAGAGAAGGAAACTTTGTACTTTTTATATTACATACTAATCATAATAGAGTATGGTGTTTATATATATATATATATATATATATATATATATATATATATATATATATATATATAATCCTTGTTCTTTGCTTGAAATAAGAAAATTTCAACTCGTGAGTCACTTTAAAGTAGATTCCTTCATTTTGTAACACAGGAAGAGTTGTCTTCTTTTTCGAAAGTAAAGACGGACCCAAAATTTTAAGTTAAGGGGGGCGAAGTATAAGTAAAAACCAAATTTCAAATAAGCATCCATATAGTTAGTGGCAAAGTCAAAAATATTTTATAGGAGGCCAAGCCAAAGATAATAAAAAAATTTTAACTTAAAAAAATCATGACAAAAAAATACTTTATTCTACAAAATTAATAAACAAGTCTATAAGAATGAGTGAATGGCTTAATTTAATTGCTCAATCAAATACTACTATTAGAAACACTATTATTAATTTAAAATATAGGAAAATTCTTCTTTTATATTGTACGATATAATGTAAATTTATATTGTATACACACAAAAAAAGTGGCAAGTATTGTATACATTTGTAAAAAATATACAATATTTACCATTTCTTTACAAACATGTACAATATTTATTACTTTTTGTATGTCTGTCATGCAAGTTTACATTGAAATTGCAATGTAGACATAAAAATTACATTGAATATAAAGCAAATTGATGATCACTAACAAGTTAACAATATAGCTACTAGTTTTCTCAAAAAAAAAAAAAAAATATATATATATATATATATATATATAGCTACTAGTCCTCTACAATACTACACAGTGATCTTATTTTGTTTGATTGAACTACATGCATCAACGTATCAACCTATATTCATCAATGAAAATATCAATCAATAAAATAATAATATAATTAACAATCCTATATTATATTACTATTTTATGAGTTACTATCGTTTTCCATCACTTTACTAAAACAAAGAGCAACTGAGTCTTAAACTTAAGCTTAAGGCTGTGTTTGTTTGGGATGAAAATAGGTCCATTGTTTGGTTGAGGAAGGAAAATAGAGAGGAGAAAAACCCGGAGAAAATTTTCTCTCCCGGGCCCACATTTTTTATCCTCCCAAATCAGGAGGAAAATCTAAGAGGAAAAGTGCTTTCACAGCACTATTACACAAATACTCTCTCTCACCTGCCCTCATTCATGACCTGATGATGCTCTCACCTACCCCACCTGATGACTTTTTGCCCACAAATCATCCTTATCACTTTTTTCTCTTCTCATCTTACCTTCACCAACGTCCAGCAGTCCAGGTTCTCTTCTCTCCTTTTTTTTTTTTTTTTTTTTTCAACGTGACCTAATCAAAATCCTTTGCCAAATTAAATTTATATGTACACTATTGTAATTTTTACATTATAATAATATAAATTTATATATATGATGTGGTAAATTTTATATTATTTAATGAGTACAAATAAATCTATTTCTTACATATTATGGAACAAGGGTATAATAGTCAATTTATATAAATTACATTTTCCATCCTTCCCTTTTTCTCTCTTACCAAACAAAAGAGTTTTCCACCCTCCCACTTTTCCACCCCTCCAACCAAACACACAAGAGGAAAAACTAAATATTTTCCATTTCTCCATCTCCATTTTTTAGATTAGCTTTGCTACAGTGCTTCTCTACAAATAGAGAGCACTGTAGCTTTTACTATTCATTCTTCAAAAAAAATTATAATATTATAATAAAGTATTGAATAAAAAAATGTTGGAAAATGTATAGTTGTTAAAAAAAGAATAAATAATTAATGAAGAAATAATATTTAAATGAGATGGAGAAAATGATAGATTCTAACAAAATTCAATCATTGGAAAGTGTATTTGAAAAAGTAGGTAGGTAAAAAAATAAATGTCACATTGTGGTTCATTGTCTAAAATTTTGGTAACACAATAAATGCTAATGTCAACACTTGCAAAAAAGCATTTGGCTAAATTATCAAATTTTGGAGATGCTCTTAGAAAATAAATACTGCATTTTTGAATACATCATATGATAATTTGTTATAAATTCTAACAAAATTCAATCCAATCCAAAATGCCAAAAATTACTTATCATTTAAGTCCTAGTTGTTGCCTTGTTGACATTCTCTACAGTTCATGTTGGCATTGGAGATTAGGTGTTTATTGATGAAGTGGATAAAGAGTTGGAAGTGAGATAAAATGAATCTTATTGCGTGTCTTGTGAAGGGGAGGAGACATTGTGGTGGTAGTCACAAATTGGAAATGTTGTGTTGGTGGAGCCGTAAATTAAGGATTTTTACTTAAAAATTGGAGGTTGGCCTTCAGTGAAATTTTGAAGTAACACAATAAATGCTAATGTCAACAAATATACAAATAGAGAGGGATTCAAAGAGAGATAAACAAACAAGCATTTATGGCCACAATTATCAAATATTTGATCATTTGATGGATTGCAATCAATAGAAAATAAATACTGCATTCCTTTGAATACATCATATGAGTCATCATGAAAAACTTTTAGTTTCTTGCAAAGTATAATGAAATAATACTCTTTCTTCTCACATTTATAGTTAATATTACCGTTCTCTGAAAATACCTAAAAATTACTTATCATTTAAGTCCTACCACTTACTCATCTCCGGTTTGTGTCACCATTATTCTTTCAGCTTTTTTTTTTTTGTTTTTGTATTTTTAATTTTAAGTTTATGGGAGTTCCTATTCAATAGATAAAAATGGGTTTTATGTTGGCTAACGTTTCTTGTCTCTGTTGTTTTCTCCGTCTGATTTGTGTTGGTTAGTGTGGACTGAGATGTTGTATATATATTCTTTCTTCACATAAGGTAAGGAAGTGAATCAAAATTTTGTTTTATTTTGTCTTCACATATGTTGGTTCTTTTATTTCACTTTTTGCTTCTTTGCTAAAGGTTGCATGGGAATCAACTTATTGGATGAGTTAATTGAATATTCATTCTTCTTAAATGATTCATGACATTCATGTACAAATTGGAACCAATTTATTTTCTGTTATACCTTTTGGGTTTTATTTTATTTTATTTTTTATTAATTAATGAATAAAGAAAATAATGCATAGGACTTCAAGAAGATTAGTACTATCAATTACTTATCTTATTGATCAGTTTACTTTTATTGGTTATGGAGTGAAATCAATTTAGTAATTGTCTATGAATTGGTAGTTTAGGACTTCCAAATTTTATTTTTTAATTCATTCCGGGTTCTTTATATCAAATTTTTCTCTTTTTGATGGTTGAAAGTAAACTATTCAAGGTCTAATTACTTTGTATTAATTTAGTTATTTCTTTCCAAAATTCTTGGATTAATTTGTTGGTTTGTAATTATTTTAAGCCTTTTTAGCATTTTGTAATTTTTTAGTAAATTGGTTTGTGGAGGATAAGACCTCCTTTTTATTTTTGAATTTCTTGAAATTTTAAGATAATTTTTTTTTATGAGCTTATTTTACCTACTATTTTATTTTTGATGTTTGGTGATTTATTGATTTATAGTTATGATTTATTGGGGCCCGGGCTCCTAATAATGCCTTGGGCCCCCAAATGGGCTAGGTCTGTCCCTGTCCGGAAGGAATGCGTCCAAGTCTATTGCCGTGTCGTTCAGGGTTTATGCCTTTCTAATGGCCTATCTTGAACTTGTATATAGGAACGAAAGATTGGTCAAAAGCTTATTTTGGGAATCAATGAATGGCCTTCTTTCTTCTTTATTCTTGTCGTTACAAATTTACTCTTTTTTTCTTGTTTAAAATCTCCTCAAGAGCTGGAATCAATGTACTTGTCGTTAGAAAATCAGCATAACTCCATCCCAAATTTTAAGTGATGGTGACACCATAGTGTCCAGAGAAGGAAACTTTGTACTGGGTTTCTTCAGTCCTGGAAGTTCCAAGAATCGTTACTTGGGAATTTGGTACAAGAGCATCCCAGTTCAAACTGTTGTTTGGGTTGCAAACAGAGTTCGCCCAATCAACGATACTTCTGGGATTTTGATGATAAACAGCACTGGAAATCTTAACGTCATCCAGAATAATTCGGTTGTTTGGTCAGCAAGCACTTTGAAAGAAGCTCGGAGTCCATTGTTACAACTCCTGGATACTGGGAATCTTGTGGTAACAGATGGCAATAATTCAGAAGACTATTTGTGGCAAAGCTTTGACTATCCATCTGATACAATGTTACCAGGGATGAAACACGGTTGGGATTTGAAGAGAAGTCTCAACAGGCGCTTAATTGCATGGAAGAACTGGGATGACCCATCTCCTGGGAACTTTATCTTTGAGATTACAAATCATAACTATCCAGAAGCTTATTTGTGGCAAGGCTCAACAATATACTTCCGTGCTGGGCCTTGGAATGGCTATGGCTTCAGTGGTTCACCTGGACTAAAGCCAAATCCGGTGTTTTCCTTCAAATTTGTGTTCAATCAAGATGAGGCCTACTTCATGTTTACCCTGAAACAGTCACTTCACTCAAGAGCACTTCCCAACCAAACTAACTCTTTGTTTCAACGCTTCACATGGACAGAACAAAGTTGGAAGCTTTTTCAAAGTCTGCCTATAGACTACTGTGATGCTTATGCCCTTTGTGGAGCCTATGCAAGATGTCTTGTTACCGACTCTCCAGTCTGCCAATGTTTAAAGGGATTCAAACCCAAGTCACAACAAAGATGGGATTCACTGGATTGGTCCCAAGGATGTGTACGCAATAAACGATTGAGCTGCGAGGAGAAAAGTACACATGGGTTTCTTAAATTTTCTGGATTGAAGCTCCCAGATACTACACACTCATGGGTGAACACAAAAATGAATCTCGAGGAATGCAGGGTAGAATGCTTGAATAACTGTACTTGTATGGCTTATACAAACTCAGATATCAGAGAAGGTACTGGCTGCGCCATCTGGTTTGGTGATCTAGTAGATATTAAACAGTTTCCGGCTGGTGGACAGGATCTATACATTCGGATGCACCCTTTAGAACTGGGTATGAGTTTGATTTTGTGAAATATGATCTTTGATTACTGTTTTCAATAGTCTTTCAATTTTTTGTTTTTTAGAATTTAAAATATTTTTATCCATGGTAGACGGGATTAATGAACACATTAGGAAATTAATCCTTCAAAAGTGAACCAAAGCTCTGATAACAAATAAAAATTACTTTTGACCCCTAATACAACTTAACTACCAATTTTAACCAATTATTCTGTATTAAGTGAAGTACTTGATTCATCAATATTCAAACATAAAAATAAGCATAGATATACATTAAAGCATATGAACCACAAACACACATTAACAGTTGCGGAGCTACATTGTCCATGGCCCCCTAGAATTTTAATTTTCTTCTACTGTTAAGCTATGAGTCTGATTGCAACAGAAAAAGTAAAAGGCTATGGGTCCCCAAGAAAAATATGACCCCCCACTTCTTTCTAGGAACTCTACTTACTACTTTGTCCAATAGATAACAACCCAAAGTCCTCGTAATAAAATACTAGCTAACTCTCCCAATTTTTCAAATAATTTGTTGTAATGTCAATTCAATTTGACAGTAACCCGCACTCTGAAAATAGCATCTTTTACTACCCATTTTTAAACAAAATTTACTTTTTTCCATCCTTCTCAACCTCAAGAAGCCACCTATGGGATTCTCAATAGATACCATCCCCATGTTTCTTTCCTCTCATTGTTTATTGCTCTAACACTTTAACTCGGAAACAAATAAACTCATTTCATCTAGAAAAAAAAATGTGACCATATTTGCTTCGAGTTCTAGCTTCTCCTTGCTAATTTTTTTTTTTTTTTTTAATTTTTTAATTTTTTTGTTTTAGCCTTCAAGAAAGTAATTGAACCTCAACATTTCAAGTTTGTTTGTTTGTTTAACACCACATGGGCATTTAGATTTATGCTTTGCTATATATATAAATATAAATAAATATATATATATATATATATAGTTTTTATGAATATGCTTTGTTTATAAAGAATATGTTGTTCAATTTTTTGTATTGCTATATGATAATTTATTATATCTCTCTCCATATCATCATTTTTTTTTTAATTTGAAATTTGGTGCTGAATAATTCATTAAAAAATAAGGAAATTTCTATATAATTAAATATATATATATATATATATTTATATATATAGTTTATGAATATGCTTTGTTTATAAAGAATATGTTGTTCAATTTTTTGTATTGCTATATGATAATATATTATATCTCTCTCCATATCATCATTTTTTTTTTTTTTTTTAATTTGAAATTTGGTGCTGAATAATTCATTAAAAAATAAGGAAATTTCAATACTATGGATAACTAGTCGCTAACCCATGCTATGCATAGGAACCTACTTGTTTGTATGGTAGACTAAAATGATTTTATAAAATCTTAAATTGAGTAAGAAACTACATCATTGCATGAATTGCTCTTGTACAACTTCAATTTGTGTTACAATTTGATGAAGAAGTCAATACGTGAACGTGCAATGGCTTTCAAAAAATATTAAAGAATAAATTAGAAGATTCATTGCTTAAAAATTATTGAAACAAAACAAAATATAAATGACTACACAATAGAGAAATATAAGAGAAAGATGGTTACATTCAAAAGAATAATTCATGACTATAAGCCTATAACTATTGAGAAGAATCAAAAGACTAAGAGCCAACAAATTATAGAAAATATATATGTGTGTGTGTGACTACACAACAGAGAAATATAAGAGAATGATGTGTTACACTCAAAGTAATAATTCATGGCTATGGTCATTGAAATTTTCTAGATAGTTTTAGATATTACAAAAATATAACTCAAAAAATCAGATGATAAAAATTTTGAAAGGCCAAAAAATATTAAAGAATAAAAAGATTTAATTCCTATAAATTATTGTAACAAAACAATATATATGATTATACAATAGAGAAATATAAAAGAAAAATTGATTACCTTCAAAAGAATAATACATGATATAGTTGTTGAAATCTGCTAAACATGTTCAAATATTACGAAAACTAACACAAAAATTAAGATGTTAAAACATCCAAAAAGCCAAAAATATATGACTATTCAAAAGATAAAAATAAGAAAAAGAAAAAAGTACACAAACCCATAAAGTAATAAGTTTTAAATTTTAATGAGTCCAAACTTTAAACAATGAAAAAAAAATCATCTGTGAGGTTGTGTTCCTAGCATTCTTGAAAGAAAAAGTAAAGGGAAAAAAAACCATGAAATACCATCAAGCAATTAGTTTTAATGGGTTTAAACTATATACGGTGAAAAAAAAAATCATAAACAATCATAGGTGTAGGATTTAGTTACCAAGATTAGATGGTTGTAAAACACAATCTTTCAACATTGATTTAGGGTTATGCCAAAGAATATCAAGCCCTTGCATGGATGTTATTTGTGGATGATGATGCAACACTGCATTTCATAGACTCTATTGTTAATAAGACAATTGAGTTCAAAATTAAAAGTGATTAGGTGGCCTTTATACAACAAGATTTGTTCTTGTTGAAGAATCAACTTCCTTACCAAGTTATATTTAGGGTTTTGAGGTGGGAAGAGAGGTGTCCTAACATGAGTCTAATTAATAAAATTAATTATAATGAGGTGTAAATTTGTGAAGCTTGCAAAACTAATGAGTCAAAATTTTAAAAGGTCACTAAAAAGTAAAAAACTTTGGTTTTATATTATAATAATATATAGATTAATAAGGACATAAACAAAATTCATACAATTAATTGTTAAATGAATAATTGATGTTTTGCGAGCTTGGTCTAATCCGATAAACCCAACCCCACAGTTACTTTATCAATACAAAATCTCTTTCAACTTTTAGATGGATAATGTAGATATAATAAAATATGAACAAAACTTAGGTATAGTACCTTAAGTGCCGTTCCTTAGGTTCCTCTCTTAAAAAATACACTTCATTTCCATGAGAAAAAATCCATATGGTAGAATCTTAAAAGGAGAACTTAAGGAACAACACCTAAGTATTGTACATAAGTCTTGCTCATAAAATATATATTGCCGACCAGACACATGTTTAAATATCCGTGCAATTTTTCTCAAAAGAAAGTTTTGTGCAAGTCATCATCTAAGTAATTATACATAATAATAATACTCAATAAATAATTTTGTTTTAAAAAAAATAATGATGATGTGGCAAGTTCTAGAGAGGTCAACAAAAAATCAAAAGTTTCGATTTTATATATATAAACTTAACTACAATATCTTAAGTGTTGTTTTTTAGGTTCATTTCTTAGGATTCAACCATGTGGTTACTTAAGTAAAAAATACACTTCCTTCCTATGAGAAAAAATCCACATAGCGAAATTTTAAAATGGTAAACCTAAGAAATAGTACCTAAGTACTATACCTAAGTCATACTCATAAAATATACATTGCCGACCAAACACATGTTTAAAGTTCCGTGCAATTTTTCTCAAAAAAAAAAGTTATGAGCAAGTTATCTAAGTAAGTAGATATAATAATAATACTCAATAAATAATTTTGTTTTTAAAAAATAAAGATGATATGGCAAAGTCTAAAGAAGTCAATAAAAAGTCAAAAGAATCGGTTATATATATATATATATATATATATATGTTGGGTTAGTGGTGCTTAAAATAATAGTTTGCAAAATTCTATATATGTATATAGTGAACTAGACCCTTTTTTGCATTTTCATTAATGTTTAAGTATATGACAATTTATTAAGTTGATAATTTTGTATTTATAGATTTATAAATTATGATTATTTTATCAATATTGCAATTTGGTCCCCTCAAGTTAAAATTCCTGAATATGCCCTTGCACATACATAGGAAAGTACATCTGTTCACGGAGTGAAAAACCAATAGGTAAACGTACTTTGTGGCCGAGCCTGACTAATCAAATCAAATATGAAGGTTGTTGCGGTATATACTATGCTTACTAGACTTTATATGTACAAAGTACATGAAGTGCACCCAATCTCCTCACTCTGCTATCAACTTCAGACTCATGCCTTGTCCTTCACAGTCACTTGGTACCACAAGTCAATCCATCTACTGTAAAACCGATCTCTTATTCACTCCAAAGCTTCTTGAAGATTTGATGTAGTCTCTATGGTTTTAGTAGCAACTCCAACACAGTTAAGGTGATCTTTGTGTCTAAAAGAGTCAACCTCTAAAGGATGTTCACTGGGAGAGGATTGAAAGACAAATATTAGCCATCTCTAGGTTTTTCTATGTTTTACTGTGGTTGTCTTCCTTCTCAAAGGATTTGGGTTGAAAAAGGTCTTTATACAGGTTGGGTTTAGGCTTAGTGTGGCTACCAAAGCAGCCTTGAAAGAAAATAACAGAATTTCCATAATGAGGTCTCGGTCAACTGAGTGTCTATGGAGAGTTTCTGTCTGAATCAACCATCTCACACAACCAAGCCTCGAATCTCACTCGACGGAGTTCGTTAGTCTTGCACAATGAGAAGATCCCCTTTAGCCCTCATTACCACAATCACATTACAAGTACAAAACTTAAAAATTACAAGTAAATTTGTCATGGAATTAGCTCACACATGCTCAACTGACTTATAGTACATCCAGGGACTATAATCAATGATCTAATACTTCTACCAGAAAGAAATATAAAACTAAAAAAAAAAAATTGAAACAATTACTTAATTGCTGTCTGATCTAGGATCAATCCGCAAATTAAACAAGAAGAAAGGGGAGGTGGTCATCATAACAGCATCAATCATTTCTGGATTGCTTTCTTTGGGGTTGCTTTGGCGTTTAACTTGGAAGAAAACAAATAGAAGACGTAAGTATACCCATCCATTTTTCCAATATATATATACACACACACTCTTCCATCCTTGCTCATATTAAAGCTAGATTTTAAATGAGCATGATAAACTGTACAAAGACTAAAATTAAAAGCAGTTCCTGAAAAGGTTATATATGGGTTCAATAGGTGAAAGAAAGAAAGAAGATGTAGACGTACCATTATTTAATTTCACAACGGTTGCTACAGCAACAAACAAATTCTCTCCTGCAAATGTGATCGGGGCAGGTGGATTTGGTCCTGTTTATAAGGTAAAAAGGATTCTGATTTAATTACAGGTCAAAACATTTATGGTGATACTATACAAATTTAAGCGGAAAGATTCATCTTTAACTGATGATTTGCAGGGACATCTACGTAACGGACAAGATATTGCAGTGAAGAGGCTATCAAAGAATTCAAGACAAGGTCTTGAAGAGTTCAAGAATGAAGTTGTTCTCATTGCCAAACTTCAACATAAGAATCTTGTCAAGCTTTTAGGCTATTGTGTTCAAGGAGATGAAAAGATGTTAATCTATGAGTACATGTCCAACAAAAGCTTGGATTGTTTCATTTTTGGTATGATTCTCTTGACCCTTTATGTATTATAATTACTTTCCATCTTTTAAATGTTGCGTGCCTAAGTGTCTTGTCTATTATGTATTTGAATAGAATACTCCAATTGATTTTCAAAAGAAGTTCACAAAAAGAACTAAAAATAGACATAGATGCAATCATGGTAACAAGGGCAAAAATTGTATGCAGAACAAAATGATACTCTGCTAGCATGGCCAAAGCGTTTTGACATTATTATCGGGATTGTGCGAGGACTTCTCTATCTTCACCAGGACTCTAGACTTCAAGTCATCCACAGAGATCTGAAAGCAAGCAATATTTTATTAGATATCAACTTAAATCCCAAAATATCAGATTTTGGCTTAGCAAGAACTTTTGTAGGGGATGAAAGTGAAGTGAAGACAGATAGAGTTGTTGGAACATAGTAAGTAATATAAAATTGGTACTAGATTTTTTTTTTTTTTTCAAATTGTAGCAAATATTTAATCAATGTGCTTTGACTCAAAGTACCCCTCATTCCCTTAAAACATGGTGTAAGGGTGAGGTGATATGTTAAAGACGTATTGAAATTTAAGTTATCAGAAACAACAATAATGATAATAAAGCTTATTTGATGGTTTCATGCAGCGGCTACATGTCTCCTGAGTATGCAGTTGATGGAAGATTTTCAATGAAATCTGATGTGTTTAGCATGGGTGTGCTTATGTTAGAGATAGTGAGTGCCATGAAAATCAGGAAATTTTTTCACCCAAATCACCATCATAACCTTTTGGGACATGTAAGTGGAAAACTCTCTCTCTCTCTCTCTCTCTCTCTCTCTCTCTCTCTCCTTTTTGGTGGATTATGTGAGTATCTATATTGTAATTGTGCTAGGCATGGTTGTTGTGGAAGGAGGGCGGGGCCTTGGAACTATCGTATACATGTTTGGAGGATTCACATTCAAGATCTCAAATCTTGAGATGTATTCAAGTTGGTTTACTATGTGTTCAAAATTTTCCCGAGGACAGGCCAATAATGTCTTGTGTGAATTCTATGTTAACAAATGAGGACGCAATTTTGCCCCAGCCTAAACAACCTGGTTTCTTCATAGAAAGAAGTCCCAGCAATTCAGGTGCAATATTAAGAGATGAAGAATCTAACATAGAGAATGCGATTACTATAACTATGCCGGAAGCTAGATAGGAAATTCATAAGTAGCTTGTCCGAGAAGTTGTGTGTGAAAGTTTTTTAGTATTTAGGGGTGCGTTTGGGATTAGATTGCATCTTTTTTTGTTTTTAGAAGTAAATTCTATTAATTGTTCATAGTTGCTACTTGCTTGGATGTGTAAAACTAATGAGCTTTTCTATATTTTCTTTAATGAAATGGCTGGACCAGCCAATTCGTATCTAAAATATAAATGATTGAGACTCCTAAATATGGGCTTCTTTTCTTTTAAACCACGGATCCTATTGAAAGTGTACAGAGGTTTGAATCACAAAAGTAGAAGGTGCAGAACCAAAGAAGAAGAAAACAAAGATAAAAATGAAGAGTGGATTAAGTGAAGAAGAATGATTTTATTCACATGAGCTTATGATCTATACACTATTGGTATATAAACACGGTAAGACTGAGCTGATAAATTATATATCTATCTATATGTATATATATATATCTAAAAGTCAAAGTATATCATTTATTATTGTTACATTTTTGTTAAGTCACATCTGTAGCCACATGATCCACCTATTTCCGACATTTTATCTCCCTTTTACCTATTTTTCTCCTTATTAATTTTTTACCTTACAATTACACTTCCTCTAACATTTTTCCCTTAAATTTATTGTAAGGCCTCGGGCCTGGGTAACTAATAACGGCCCACGTGACCAAGGCCCAACATTGTAAGGTTAGAACCAGTCCATTGATGAAAGCGTGAAGGATCAACAATTAGCGTGAAAGGGAAACCTATTGTGCTCGGGGCTAGTTGGGCCCAATATTAACTAATAAACCGAGGGGGTATGAGAAGGGAGTGGACAAGTTTAGGTTTATAAACGAGCACGATTAGTGCCTTTGGGAAACCCGCTACCGAACACAATTTGATGTCTAGAACAAGTTTCAAGAGAATCTTTAGAAGACATGATTTTTCTAGGGATTATGGGTGAAAGTGGGATTGCATGGGACTAGTGAAAAGTAATGAATTGAACCCCACTAAAGGGAGGGGGGGTTATATAAGAAAATAAGGGCAAACAAATGGGGGGTCGGTTTTTTAGGGAAGTTAGAGAAAGTGGGAGAAAAGAAATGGGAGAGGGAGTAAACACGAAGGGAGGAGAGAACAAAGAGAGCAGAGAAAGCAAGAAGCAAGGTCTAAGGGGAATAGCGTATTAGGCTGAAAACCATAGGGATGCTTGATTATTGGGCAGTCAAGGCTATGTTTGAAGTACAATCAGTGGGACTGTGAGGAAACCCACCAACAAATAAATTGGGAACGCAAATCCACTGTCTTACATAGTAACGTTTGTAGGTTTAGGTCACCATAATTGGTGCGATCTATGGGAATCCTACTCATCTTGAGGCTTTACACTGGCTTGATACTATCGAGTTATGGAGGCCCGTATGTTGGAGAGGGTTCTATTGGAGGAAATCACTAAAGGGCCTCCTTAAAGGTTTGTAGGAGGCTAGAAAGGGAGCGTAGAAGGGAGCAGTAGTACATACAAGATGGGCACGAGACATGGGTAGACTCTGACAAAGGATCTTCACAGGGGGAACGAATCGTGTCTTATATCCCTAAGCAGTCTCATCGCAGCGATCAGGTATGGGAATTGAAGAATCTCATCAAGCAGGTTAATGATTTAGAAATTGAGTTGAGAGACCAACACCGTAGAAAAGATAGGGAGGATTCATCCGATGATCCTAACGATATTGCAAGAGAGTCATCTCAAGGTAGTGGTTTGCATTGGTTGAGAGATAGATCCCGTGAAATTATAGGGCATTATTATGAATCTCCCCATCGCGAAAGATATGGACACCATAATGCTACTATGGATGCAATGAGCCGGGCGTTGAGGAGAACTGCCCGATCACTATTCTCCAAAGAGATTGAGTGTACGAAAATGCCAAGACAATTCACACGACCTTCGTTCACCATCTATGATGGTAAAACCGATCAGGTGGAGCATGTAAGTCACTATATACAAATGATGTCGCTCTATGCTTATAATGATAGGTTGATGTGTAAGGTATTCTCGTCTAGTCTTAGGCCGACAGCTATGAGGTGGTTCAATGGTTTAAGGAAAGGGTCTATCCGAAATTTTAGGGAGTTGATGCAAGCGTTTGAGGCTCAATTTATAACATGTAGTAACGTTCCTCAATCGATAGATGCTTTATTGTCCATGAACATGAGAAGTGGGGGAAACCCTCTGATTTTATGCGAATAGGTATAAGAAGCTGTACAAGAGATATGTGGGGGAAACGAGGGGGTAGCTACCAACACCTTCTGACTGGGTCTCCCCGAGGAGTCGGAGTTGAGAAATTCTTTGACTATGTGGCCTCCCGAAGGCATGCATCAGCAGATAAGAAGGTTTGAAGAGTATAAAAGACTAGAAGATGATCAATTACAGGGCAAAGGTAAAGCCCGGCTTCTTCACAATATCGTAAAGAGTGTCATCCCGAGAAGTTCCAACAGAGAACTAGGAGAGAGCCGAGGGACCTTAGGGAGGGCTCGGCCAGACAACGTCTTTGAGAGAGTTAATGTGATGTTCAAAGAGCTCATTTATAAGATCCTTGAACACATTAAAAATGAACCTTATTTCCGATAGTTGGGCAAGATAGGTGGGGACCGTGAGGAGGAATAAGAACTTATATTGTACTTATCATAGAGAAAAAGGTCACACCACCGAGTAGTGCCGTGTATTGAAAGATCATTTAGAGTAGCTAGTGAAGGTAGGGCATCTCAAGGAGTTTTTGGTCGGCCAAGAAGCGAGAAATGTAGGCTAGGGATCGGGAAGCCAAAATGACCATACCCTTCTCCTTCCTTTAGGGGTTATTGAGGTTATTCATGCAATCTCTCAAGGCATGAGCTAGAATAGTCAGAGGGGAATATTGAGTGTAATGTCTATGCAGAAAAACAGATGTCACAGATCGACCTAAGAAGAGGCCCGGGATGATCTTAGTTCTGATCACTTTTAGTGACGCAAATTTAGAAGGAACCTCTCGGCCACATGATGACGCTTTGGTGGTGACTTCTCGGATTGGTGGATTCCTAGTAAAGAGGGTTATGGTAGATCAAGGGAGTGGAGCTGAAATCATGTACCTTGACCTTTATAAGGGGCTGGGACTGAAGCCTGAGGATTTGAGTATGTATGACACCCCACTTGTAGGGTTTGATGGGAAAATCGTAATGCTCAAGGGGCAAAGGTGGTAACCAAAGGAAAAGAGGTGGAAGTAAACTTTATTGTGGTTAATGGCTACTCACCATACATAGCGATTTTAGGGCGTCCTTGGATCCATGCCATGGGGGCGGTACCCTCAACACTACACCAGAAGATCAAATTGCCTATGGAAGATGGAATCGTGATAGTTAGGGCCGATCAAAAGGTAGCAAGATAGTGCTTAATGGCAGGAATAAATCATGAGACTAAGCAAAAAGACCAAGTTAATCGGGAGCAATTAAAGCAATTACCGATAACCAAGGGTTTGACAAGCATAGACAGTCCGGAAGAGTTGGTCCAAGTACGAATTATGCCATATTCCAACATGTATTTCCGGATAGGGAAGAGCATATCAAGAGAGGACCGATTGGGAATTTTGTTGTCATTGGTGCAGAATTTGGATGTGTTCGTATGGAGTCTATATGAAGTGCCCAGGGTCGACTCGACTTTTATTGTGCACAAGTTAAATGTAGACCTTCTAGTCCCACCAAAGAAGCAAAGACCAAGGAGATCCACGAAACCTCATATGGAGGTAGTGAAAGAGGAAGTGGAGAAGCTAAAGCGATCGGGGCTATTAAAGAAGTGTTTTTTACACGAATGGTTAGCCAACACGGTGGTGGTAAAAAAGAAGAATGGCAAGTGAAGAGTTTGCGTTGATTTCACCAACCTTAATCGAGCATGCCCAAAGGATCATCTCCCTGGTATCGAACATAGACCAATTAGTGAATGCCACGATTGGACACCGGAGAATGAGTTTTTGGACGCCTTCCAAGGGTACCATCAAATCGCTTTGGCTCCCAAGGATTAGGAGAAAACATCTTTTTCTACACCCGAGGGAAATTACCATTAAATAGTGATGTCTTTAGGCTCAAGAATGCGAGGGCTACTTATTAGCAGATGGTCACCTGTATGTTCAAGGATTTGATTGGTAAAACGATGGAGGTTTACATCGATGACATGGTAGTAAAGACTAAGAAGAGTGAAGAGCATACGCGTGACTTGGTCGAGGTCTTAGATATATTGAGGCAGCACAAGTTACGCCTTCTTGTTGGAAAATGTGCCTTTAGAGTAGGATTAGACAAGTTTTTGGGTTATATTATAACCACACGAGGCTTAGAGGTGAACCCCAACCAGATTATAGCTATTCAATAGCTGTGCCCTCCCAGCAACACTAAAGAAGTGCAAAGACTTATCGGGATGATTTTCGCCTTTAATAGGTTCGTATTAAGATCGACGGATAGATACTAACCATTCTATAAACTGTTGAAGAATTTTAAGGGTTTTTAGTGGATTGAGGAATGTGACATGGTGTTTAAAGATTTAAAGTCTTACCTAGCTAGCCCACCCATTTTATCCCGACCTAAGCCCAAAGAGGACTTATACATGTATTTGGCAAGATCCGACCATGCCATTAGTTTGGTATTGCTTAGGCAACAGGAGGGGGTCCAAAGACTAGTATTTTACCTCGATAAAACATTAGTGGATGCGGAAACTCGGTATCTACCATTGGAAAAGATGGCACTGGCACTGGTGCATGCTATGAGGAAACTACCACATTACTTCCAAGCTCATACAGTGTGGGTGTTGACCGAGTACCCTTTGTAATCACTTTTGAGCAGTCGAATTTCATTGGGAGGATAGCAAAATGGGGGACAAGACTGGGCACATTTGACATTCAGTATAAGCCGAGGAATTCAAATAAGGACCAGGTGTTGGCAGACTTTATGGCTGAATTTACTCCTTCTTAAGGAGCTTCTATTGGAATATGTCAGGTCGGGGTTAAACGCTAGCATGTGTATGTGGACGGTGCATCTAATGCAAGGGGGTCGGGGGTCAGAATTGTTATGATATCTCCCGAGGGTTGAGAATGGAAAAGTCACTCAGTTTGGGCTTTCGCGCTTCAAACAACGAGGCTGAATATGAAGCCCTTATTGCTGGATTACGGGTAGTGCAAAAGCTCGATGATGAAGAGGTAGAAGTATTCTCGGACTCGAGGTTGGTGGTTAATAAGATAGAAGGCAGCATTGAGGGAAAGGATTACCGCATGTTACGATGTTTGAAGTTGTTCTAATCCCTCCGGTTGAGTTTCCAAAAAGTTAGTGTAGTCAAAGTGTCGAGGAGTCAGAATAGCCACGCTGATTTGTTAGCCACATTGGCTTTGTCTTAAGAAGAACGTATCCCCCAAATGATTTTTGTGGAGCTACTAGAGTAACCGAGCATTAAGTGACGGACGGTGGTAGGGGTTGCTTGGGCAAAAATGCCGAGCATTTTTGCGCAGAAGAATCTCTCACAATTTTCTCTTGCTATCTATATTTTTCTCTTCTCTTTTGCTTGCTCTCACTCACGCAGTTCTCTAAAACTACACTGTCCTCAATCTCACTCACCGGGACTTCTCTTCACTTTTCTACTTCTTCTGCACCAAAGATTTGTTTGGAATCCGCTTATTTTGCTGAAACTGAAAACTTTTTGCTGAAAATACTCTAGATAAAGGTAAAAGTTAGCTAAAATACTACAGTGGAACCTATAAATAATACCAAAAACTGCAATGAGACCCATAAATAGTAGCAAAAATAAACTAAATAGTAAAATAAGTTGGCAAAATTAATCATGTCAAACAACACCAAATGTTCGAATGGCCTTTCCTTTTATTTCTTTACTTTTTCTTTCTTTTCTTCCAACCACATGCTTCACATCAAATCACAATAAATGCAAGCACACAAGCCTTGACTTTTTTACATGATATTAGACAAAAAAAAAAAAAAAGAATAATTCAAATCTTCTCTTCACTTGGCCGAATGTCCTTGTGGTTTCTTTAGCCAATTTTTCTTCTTCCTTCAATGTGTTCCACACTATTAATATCAAGTCTCGTTAAGAGACATGGTTGGCATGAAGACTTTGGACACAAGCTCATTAGGGTGTATTTGGATACCACTTATTTTGTTGAAAACTGAAAACAATAAAAAAAAAAAAAAATTAGGTTACTATTCATGCTAAAAATATTGTTCATTTGCCTTAATGCACTATTCATGTCCCATAAACAATGCAAGAGGTGCTAGTTAAAAAAAAAAAAAAAAAAAAAAAAAAAAAAGCTAAACGCTAAACATGGACGTGGGATCCAAAAGGTCACTAAATGAGCTATTCCATCAAGTGTGGGCTGGAACCATGTGTGCCACACGGGTCCATTTCATGACCAAATTACTTTGAAAATAAATCAATGGCTTAGATGTGCCACGTCAATTAAAAATGAATAACTTAACTCTAATAGCAAAGTTAACTGTGGTTAAACAAACTAAACCTTAACGTTCGCTAACATAAGTGTTAACATTGGGGAAAAAAAGGAAAAAACAAAAAGAGAGGATGGAAGTCTCTTTCGATTGGGGATCCGGGTGCCTCATCGGTCATCCTGGGCGGTCGGAGGAGACATTAGTGGTGTTCCTCACCGTGGAGGGGATAAAGACTATCCATGTCCTTCACAATTTTTAATATTACTACTCGTTCCTTATAATTTTTAATTTTTCTAATTCTTTTAACATACATACATACACCTTTTAAGGGAGAAAGTATACCATGTTTCGGTAATACCAACTCAACATCTATTTTGGTATTTCCTACCTAATAAATGAGTGACACCTGTTTGAGAAAATCACATTAGACTACTCTAATAAATGATTAATTTATCTTCCCACATCAGATTGCTCTAATAAATTAACCACAATCTTCTATACTATCGGGAAGATAAATTAATCATTTATTGGAGTAGTCTGATGTGGTTTTTTGAAATAGGTGTCACTCATTTATTGGGTAGGAAATACCAAAACAGATGCTGAGTTGGTATTCTTGAAATATGGTATACTTTCTCCTCTCAAGGAGGATGCTTTTGTGTTTTGCAGTACAACTACTTGATTTAAAAAGTCAAGCTTTGAAGTGTAAAAGATTATGGAAATTGTGTGTCTTGTGAAAACATAAATTTACCAAGTGTCTTTAATTTTCCAGCTATGGATATATTTCCTTTTTATGCAACTTAAATTTGTGGGAAATTTGTGAATGTTAAACATAATATGAGAAAATCAGTATTGCTTGCCTTTGCAATTTATAGCCTTTAGTTATTTGGATTAATCAAAATTGTATGGGTTAGTGGTTTAATTGTCTGTAAAACGTTGGCGGATCAAATCTGTGCCTGGATTCGCTTTGAATGCCTGAAAAAAGATTTAGGGAGCAGCATGTGTGAGTACTGGGTACCTCCTTCATTTTCCCTTTTTTGCATCAATTTTCATGTCATCTAAACCGATCAAAGATACAAGGCCCGTTTGGTAGAGGAGTTTGAGTAATATTGTTTGTAGTTTTTTGAAATATGTGTGGGTGAAAAAGTGTATGAAAAAGTGTGTAAGATTGTTTAAAAACTGAAAATGTGAGTTTGAGCTTGCCTACCAAACAAGCCCATAAACTTTCCTTCATTTTCAGCAACCAAACGAAAAAAAAAAAAAAAAAAAAAAAAAAAAAAAAATGACCCGAATCAATAGTCAGTTAACAAAATTAATGCTTTACAAACAGAACAATAAAATTGAGGGGAAAAAAAATTTTCTTTTCGTCTTCCTCTTCTTTTTCTTCCTCAACGTCAACGCTTGTGTTGTGCTTCGTCTTCTTTTTCTAAACTCTGCTCTTCTCATTTTGTTACTTCTAGATCTATTCTTCCCGAATAGGGCCCGCCCTTCCCTTAGGCAAGTTAGGCAAATGCCTAAGGCCCCCAAGTGAAAGGGAGCCCTAAAATTTTAGAAAAGAATCGAGTAGTAGGGGAAAAAAAAAATAGTTTCAGATGAATTACAAAAATTTGGCACATCCTTTTAACCAAGAAACAAAAAATTTGATAAATCCAGTTAAACATTAGTTCTAAACAAAATTATTGCCCAAAAATAACATTATTATCCTCTAGACAAACCAAAAATCAACCAGATAAACTACAAATCTGGTCTAAGAGATTAACCACAAAACAATCATAAATCAAAACAAATAAAACCACTCAAAACCCTAAAAATTTTACCTTTCTCTCTGTTCTCCGCCTCTCTCTCTCTCTCTCATTCTCTCTGATTCTCTCCAGACTCCACTATTCTCATCTACTCAACAGCTCAAGCAAGGCAGCAAGCTTCCTCCACCTGGACGGCTGGACCGCCTCTCTTTGATTCTCTACTCTCCACCTCTCTTAAGTCTCAACTGCTCACTCACCGTATCGGGTTACGAGGTTCGGTATAAATATTTGGGCACAAGGCACTTCACACTTGGCTTTCTCTTTAGACTCCATTTTATTTGTTAAGAACTTAAGATAATAAGATATTAAGATTGGGCCCTCCCCCTAGTTTTGTAACTTTGTTTATCAGTCTATCATTATGGTTGCCTGGACCCTAGACTGGGCGTGAAGTTTGTGCCTTCAAGGTTTTTTTTTTTTTTTTTTTTTTTTGGTTGTTATAGATAGGATTTGTTTTGTGTTTTTTTGTGGGTGGACTTGAGTGTCTTGTCTATTATGTATTTGAATAGAATCCTTCGATTGATTATCAAAAGAAGTTCACAAAAAGAACTAAAAATAGACATAGATGCAATCATGGTAACAAGGGCAAAAATTGTATGCAGAATAAAATGATACTCTGCTAGCATGGCCAAAGTGTTTTGACATTATTGTCGGGATTGTGCGAGGACTTCTCTATCTTTACCAAGACTCTAAACTTCAAGTCATCCATAGGGATCTGAAAGCAAGCAATATTTTATTAGATATCAACTTAAATCCCAAAATATCAGATTTTGGCTTAGCAAGAACTTTTGTAGGGGATGAAAGTGAAGTCAAGACAGATAGAATTGTTGGAACATAGTAAGTAATATAAAATTGGTACTAGATTTTTGTTTTTCAAATTGTAGCAAATATTTAATCAATGTGCTTTGACTCAAAGTACCCCTCGTTCCCTTATAATATGGTGTAAGGGTGAGGTGATATGTTAAAGACGTCTTGAAATTTAAGTTATCAAGAACAACAATAATGATAATAAAGCTTATTTGATAATAAGCTTATTTGATGGTTTCCACGCAGCGGCTACATGTCTCCCGAGTATGCAGTTGATGGAAGATTTTCAATGAAATTTGATGTGTTTAGCATGGGTGTGCTTATGTTAGAGATAGTGAGTGCCATGAAAATTAGAAAATTTTTTCACCCAAATCACCATCATAACCTTTTGGGACATGTAAGTGGAAAACTCTCTCTCTCTCTCTCTCTCTCTCTCTCTCTCTCTCTCTCTCTCTCTCTCTCTCTCCCCTTTTTGGTGGATTATGTGAGTATCTGTATTGCAATTGTGCTAGGCATGGTTCCCGAAGACCGGCCAATAATGTCTTGTGTGTATTCTTTGTTAACGAATGAGGAAGCAATTTTGCTCCAGCCTAAACAGCCAAGTTTCTTCGTAGAAAAGAAGTCCCAAAATTCAGGTGAAATATTAAGAAATGAAGAATCTAACATAGAGAATACAGTTACTATAACTATGCCGGAAGCTAGATAGGAAATTCATAAATAGCTTGCACGAGAAGTTATATGTGAAATTTTTTTAGTATTTAGGGGTGCATTGGGGATTAGATTGCATATTTTTGTTTTTAGAAGCAAATTCTATTAATTGTTCATAGTTGCTACTTGCTTGGGTGTGTAAAACTAATGAGCTTTTCTATATTTTCGTTAATGAAATGGTTGGACCAGCCAATTCTTATCTAAAATATAAATGATTTAGACTCCTAAATATGGGCTTCTCTGCTTTTAAACCATGGATCCTATTGAAAGTGTACAAAGGTTTGAATCACAAAAGCAGAAAATGTATAACCAGAAGAAGTAGAAAACAAATATAAAAATGAAGAGTGGATTAAGTGAAGAAGAATGATTTTATTCACATGAGCATATGATCTATACACTATTGGTATATAAACACAGTAAGACTAGGTAGATAAATTATATATCTATCTATATGTATACATATCTAAAAGCTAAAGTGTAGTATTTATTATTATTATGTTTTTGTTAAGTCACATGATCCACCTATTTCCGACACTTTATCTCCCTTTTTATCTATTTTTCTCCTTATTAATTTTTCACCTTACAATTACACTTCCTCTAACATTTTTCCCTCACATTTACTATAGGGGCTCATGCCCAAGTAACCAAGAACCAAAAGAAGCAAGCTTTTTAGGTTCGGGTAATGAACTCTCACCGTGCAACATCATAACTACTGATGACATGTTAGGTCTATCTTCAAGATGTTGTTGCAAACATAAGAAGCTAATAGGAAGGCTACGTACAATCTCCAACAAGATGCAAGAGTCCTCTAAGCAGGTATCAATCACTTCTATAGGCTTGCCTTCTTTGCATAATTTCCATGCCTAAAACATTGAAAATTTTCATCATTATCTATTTCATTATATGAAAAATAGATGGTAAACTCTTTTGAGAACTAACATGTCCAACAAGGTTTAGACCATGGCTTGGATGGAAAGACCCTTGATATTTCTTTCCACTTAATATCTCTAATAACAATATTCCAAAACTAAATACATCATATTTGACTGAAAATAGACCATCAGTGGCATATTCAGGTGCCATATAACCACCGCAAAACATTATTAAGAATGAAACTCTTTGATTTGAAAAAAAAAATGATAATAGAGCATGTTAAGAGTACTTACTAAGTTCAAACCACTCTATTTGTATTTCCTTCAGTCTAATCTCCACCATAGATCCTAGCCATGCCGAAGTCTGAAATTTTTGGGTTCATCTTACTATCAAGTAAAACATTACTTGCTTTGAGATCTCTATGTACAATTCTCAATCTAGAATCTTCATGAAGGTAGAGAATCCCCCTTGCAATCCCACAAATAATGTTGAAGCGCGTAGACCAACCTAAATCTTTAGCTCTAGCTTGATCTGGCAAGTTTCTCATTTATGTTAATACTATGTCCAACTTGAACAGTAAAAAAAAAAATAGGAAAAAATGTAAATTGTTTTCCTCTAAACCGGGATAGAAAAAATCTTCTCTACATGAATAAATTAAATAACTCATTAAATAATTTAAATACATCATATGAGTATTAAGTAAATTTTGTGACTAAAAGTACACAAGGGTAGTTTTTAAAGTTGTCATGTAGTGGGTTGAAGGAAACTTTTCTCTAACTTGGTTCGGAGAAACTTTTTCCTAAAAAAAATTCATAAAGTTTAGCAAAACTTATTATGTTTTGAGAAGTTCAAACCAAAAACAAAGGAGTCTAAGCTTCCCTTGGGCATGTATTCATAGATTAGCATTTTCTCCTCTCCTCGATGCAATAGCCCAAAAGCCTAACAAGATTACGGTGTTGCAATTTGGCAATCAACATAACTTCTTGATTCATTCTTAAACTCATTCAATCTTTGTACAGAACTCCATGAAAGCCTTTCACGGCTATTTCTTATCCATCTGTTAGTGTACCCTAGAAATTCACATTTTTAAGTAGATTTTATTGATATTGAATATGATGAGAACTACTTTTTCTATGGCCTTTATAAAATCATATGGAAGATTTACCTTGTATACAAGTCCAAAACCCCCTTCACCGAGCTTGTTATTGTTTGAAAAGTTGTCAGTGGAGGTGGCCATGGTAGCTAGGCTAAAGAATGGGACCTCTAAGTCTTTACTTTGGCCTTCAGTGTTTTGGTCTATATATCGTCTTATTGTTGTCCATTTTTTCTAATAAAAGTGAAAGTTCAAAAACGTGTACAAAACACTTTTGAACGTTTAGACCCCCAAAAATTAACTTAACCAACACAAGCAATATGTTAAACAACAAGTGTGCGGAAACTTAACATATGCTATAATGTGAAATAGATTAAACACTATCTAAGCCATAACATAATAAAATCACAGCAAATAATATAAAGGCAGAGATAGAGAGGAAGGAAGATGCAAACACAAAGACAACACGCGATGTGTTATCGAAGAGGAAACCGAAGTCCTCGGCGAAAAACCTCTCCGCCGCCCTCCAAGCGGTAATCAATCCACTAGAAAATATAGTTGGGATACAAGGACAGCAATAGACCCTCCAAGCCTAATCTACCCAAAGTGCACCTAAGCCCTCCAAGCTTCTTGCTCCAACGAGGTTGTGCCGAACCTTTTTCTTTTCTAGCTTCCCGGTTCCGCTACTAAACCATAGCATCAACCAATGAAGATTGGCTCCTTCCTAACTCGCTTCCCGAAACTCCAAACAACCGTCTCACGGTGATGATGATGGTGAGAACCAGGTTTGGTATAATGCCTCTCAAGGATTTGACATTGGAGAGGAAGAGAGTTGAGGAATATGAAGAGACTCTAAGGTAGGGATTGTGTGTGAAACAATCTTGTTTTTCTTTAGGGTTTCTCTCTCAAAATTCTCTCTAGAAGCTCTCTCTCAATCGTGGGTAAAAGGGGTATTTATATTGGAGTGGGAGAGGAATGTGAAACGTCGGGTTTTACAAAACAGGGGGTGACTCGCTTGACCTCGCGGCTTGACTAAGTCGCGAGTTCCATCCAGAGATAACCGTATGGCCAGTTGTCCTGTTTTGTCTTGTAGTGCTCCAGCTAGCATGACTGTTCATCTTCCAAAGATGCTTGGCACGTGTGCGGCTTTCTCGCGGCTTGCGGCCGCGAGTCCACCCGCGAGTCCCAGCCGCGACTCTCTGTTTTCTTGCACACTCTTGAGCAATCTTCACTCTATCTCACTCACTACCCTTACAACAAACCCACCTAAATACGGGGTTACTAAATGCTTTGAATTACAAGCAAATTTGGCACGGAATAAAGCCAATTAGATGGTTGAATAAATTCAACCTTACAATCTCCCCCCTTGGCTATTCCGTGACAAAACCCTAAAACAGACTCTAGACTTAACATGTGAGTTGGGAACAGTTGAACAAAACTCACTCACACCTAACTCTAGAAGCTGTGAAGCACTTGAATCATATGAACAAAATACTCCTTCAAGGTGATGAGAAGCTGTGATGCACTTGGAACATATATACTTGTAACCTGAAACACTTGCACAAACCACATTAGACCTTCAAGGTAAAGCAAGTAATAAAAGGACAAGTATAATGTAACAAGCAAATTGCGATCAAGTAAACATGATGTAAAACATATGAGCAACTTGATCAAACACCAAAACAGTCATATAGAAATGACTACAATGAACACATAGTAAAGCAATTGATCATCCGAACATGCATTCAATGAAGCACAATAGCATAAGGAAGTATGCATGTCCAAAGCACAAACATGATGCAATGAAAACAACAAAGCATAACTCAAAGCACCATAAAGCCAACAAGAAAACAAACATAACAAAGTTTTCTAGTTAACACAATGTCTTCTCCCCCTTGGTATATGCATCTCCCCTATGGAATATCTCTCCCCCTACAAATGTGCATGTGAGAAATAGAATTTCTCCCCTAAGGATGTGCACAAGAGTCATATAGAAATGACAAAATACTCCGAAACATTCTCTAGAGTATACTCTCCCCCTTTTTGTCAAGAATAGACAAAGGGTCAAGAAGAAACGAGGGCAAGAAATGAAGGTATGAACAATGCTAATGATGCATGAGGGGTGCAAGATGAATGAGAAAATGAAGCTCAAACCTAAGACAAAGTAACATGCTACAAAGCATAAGGTAAGCATGACATGCTAGGATGAAGAAAAAAAAAGTAAAGACCAATGCATGACAAAGGTAGCAAAGGTGTGTGCAAGAGGTGGCTAAGTGCAATGCATGACCAATGCATGAAAAATGCACATGTGGGGCAAGGTGTGTTAAAAACACAACCAATGAACCAAACATGTTCCTAATGAGGAAACATGAGAAACCCCAAAGTTTGGTACTCATCGGAGTCCAAACAAGCGAGAAAATGCCTAAGAGACATTTTATCAAACACCTAGCATGCACACTATGAACAAAAATGTGAAACAATGCATGAACATCATGAAATCCACCCTTAATACATGTTCTTTCTGCCACAAGGGGCCAACATCCAATGCATATCAACAAAAGAAACCAATCCCATGAAGAAAATTGACAAAAAATAAGTTTTCCCAACCCCTATGAAGAAAATCCCAACCAAGAGCACAAAACTCTCCAAAACATAATCTAAGGATCAAAATCAATGAAAAGAGTTTATAATTACCTTAGAGATGTTAATGGATTGAAAAACCATTCAAATTGGTTGGGTTTTGATGTAAAAATATTGAAAGAGGGGTTTTAGAGAGGATGGGAGAGGTTTAAAACAAGTTTCCCACGAAAAAGCTCTTTAAAAGTCGATTACGGGCGACTCGCGATCATGAGTCGCGAGCCAAGTCGCGAGTGAGCCGCGAAACCTCTCTGTCTGAGCTCGCGGCTTAGACTCGACTTGCAAGCCACCAAACCGACCAGCCAAAACTGGCGACTTCTTTGGCTCACGCAAGTAGCCAAAATGAGTGGCCAAAAATCGACACTTGTTTTTCAAACCGAACATGTTTAAACATTGAAAAACAAAGTAAGTACTAAACATAAACACAAAAAGTGATAAAAATCACTTCCAAAAACATATAAAATGATCAAAAATATTTTTGGATTAATCCATATAAGATTGAGCACACGCACATCACATTTAGACAAGTACAATCTAACAAATGAATAAGACATTCATTGAACATTAGGCATGTGTGTTGTGTGTGTGTGTATCAAATGTGGAATAGTCCTTAGTCTAGAGTGAAGTTTCAATGATCAATTCAATCAAGTCATACACAACTAGTGCTAAGACAAGTGGTCTATCTCAATTATAGAAATGAACATATATGACCTCCCAAAGAAAATGATTACATAAGATTGAAGCTTTTCATTTGGCTTTACAATTCATATCATTTGATCATTTTGAATCAATACAACTCATTTTGAGCAATACATCTCATTTTTGAGATTGATGCCTAAATTTTGATATTTCAAATTGATGGACAAGCCTTTGGCTTTTTGGGCATCATACATTTTCATATAAGTCGCTTTCCCTTTTCCTAAATACTAGTATATATGATCAAAAATCATTATCTCTTTTCATTTTGAGATTTACATTTATTGAACTCTTTAAGCAATAAAAATAAAAGAGTGGGAAGAGATATAAGCACAAGTCTAAATCAAAACCAATATGACTATTGATTAATCATTCAGATTGAAGATCGATTTACAACAATCACATAAAGATGTCAAGATTTTTCCCACAAAGATATAAGTGCAAAAATAATTTCAAATGCATCAGCCATTTGTGCAAAGGTACAAGGCCAAACTCACATGTGATATGTGCTCAAACATATATGATCAAACTTTTTGAATTTTTACACTTTTTATGTGGTTTTGGATTTTTTACTCACACAAAACTGAAATATAAAAGAATGATCAAAAACAAAACAATGCATACAAACTTGATGCCTGAAATTTTTGATATTTCAAATTGATGGACAAGCCTTTGGCTTTTTGGGCATCATACATTTTCATATAAGTCGCTTTCCCTTTTTCCTAGTCGAATACTAGTATATGCGACGGCTTTTGCAGCTCATTATCTCTTTTCATTTTGAGATTTACATTTATTGAACTCTTTAAGCAATAAAAATAAAAGAGTGGGAAGAGATATAAGCACAAGTCTACGTATGAATCAAAACCAACATAACTATTGACTAATCATTCATGACAAGCTTGAAGATCGATTTACAACAATCACATAAAGATGTCAAGATTTTTCCCACAAAGATATAAGTGCAAAAATAACAAGCTAAGCTCGTAAATGCACAAAGCCATTTGTACAAAGGTACAAGGCCAAACTCACATGTGATATGTGCTCAAACATATACGATCAAACTTTTTGAATTTTTCACTTTTTATGTGGTTTTGGATTTTTACTCACACAAAACTGAAATATAAAAGAAAGATCAAAAAAAAAACAATGCATACAAATAAATGCAAGATGCACAAAATGCATGAAGATATGACATTTAATGCATGAAGGGTCCTACAAAGATCGAAAGAATTAGATCAAGGACCAAAAGAGCAAAAGCTCAACCATAGGAACCTTCCTCATCCAAACGAAATGATTGTTTGGAATGAGTGTCTCATGAGAAATGAGACGAGGGTTGGAAGAATGAGAATCGGAGATGCACATAGTCAAGGAGTTAAGAGCATTAAACATTTTCTTTAACAACATGCTATTTTCACTTAAAACCGGTTTACTCTTTTTAGCACAACTTCCAAAAAGCTCAAGTTTTTCTTTTCTTTTGATTCATTTAAAAGCATGAAACTTAGAGCATTGAGGTCTTACATGACCAAAGGCACCACAATGGTGACACACAATGTGTTTAGGTCCACTAGGCCTTTTGGGAAGGGATCTAGCAATATGGTTTTGTTCCTTCTTCAACTTATGACATTGAGGTCTTATATGACCAATCACACCACAATGGTGGCAAGTTGGAACAAACTTAGATCCATCCAAAGCCTTAGGTTGAGACCTAAACAGAGGCTTTGACTTAATAGTCTTTCTCTCCACCTTTTGATTTCTTTTATGTGGAGGAATGTACACCGATTTGTCCTTTAAGGTAGAACACACACTAGGCACAAAATCGGGTACCACAACATGATTGCAACAGATATTTTCATCCTTTTTAACAATAGGTTCAGCAATCAAACACTTGGCATGCATCTTAAGAGATTCATTTTCACATTTAAGATCATCAACAAGTTTGTTAGACAAAACAAGTTTAGCATCCAAGTCCATATTCAAACATTCAAACTCTTTCAGCTTTTCATGAGAAATTTCAGCAAGTTTTTTATATTTCTCAACCAATTTGTTGGATTCATTGAGCTTAGTAATCAAATCATCATTTTCACAAAATAACTTGCTCAAATTCTTTTGAAACTTCTTAGCATTTTTCTTTAAGAGTTTGTCAACACCACCTATAAATTCAAATAACATGTCATCACACTTATGAGGATTAACACTCATAGAGGCAATTTCACAAACACGAGGCATGTTACATTCATTACCAACCAAATCATGCAAAGAGTCATACAAAGCACAATCCATGGCAAATAAACACAAGGGGTCAAGGATCACACTTAGGTATTTAAACCACAACAAGTGTACCCGCTCTGATACCAATTGAAAGTTCAAAAACGTGTACAAAACACTTTTGAACGTTTAGACCCCAAAAATTAACTTAACCAACACAAGCAATATGTTAAACAACAAGTGTGCGGAAACTTAACATATGCTATAATGTGAAATAGATTAAACACTATCTAAGCCATAACATAATAAAATCACAAAGAGATAATATAAAGGCGAGAGATAGAGAGGAAGGAAGATGCAAACACAAAGACAACACGCGATGTGTTATCGAAGAGGAAACCGAAGTCCTCGGCGAAAAACCTCTCCGCCGCCCTCCAAGCGGTAATCAATCCACTAGAAAATATTGTTGGGATACAAGGACAACAATAGACCCTCCAAGCCTAATCTACCCAAAGTGCACCTAAGCCCTCCAAGCTTCTTGCTCCAACGAGGTTGCGCCGAACCTTTTTCTTTTCTAGCTTCCCGGTTCCGCTACTAAACCATAGCATCAACCAATGAAGATTGGCTCCTTCCTAACTACTTCCCGAAACTCCAAACAACTGTCTCACGGTGATGATGATAGTGAGAACCAGGTTTGGTATAATGCCTCTCAAGGATTTGACATTGGAGAGGAAGAGAGTTGAGGAATATGAAGAGACTCTAAGGTAGGGATTGTGTGTGAAACAATCTTGTTTTTCTTTAGGGTTTCTCTCTCAAAATTCTCTCTAGAAGCTCTCTCTCAATCGTGGGTAAAAGGGGTATTTATATTGGAGTGGGAGAGGAATGTGAAACGTCGGGTTTTTACAAAACAGGGGTGGCTCGCGGCTTGACCTCGCGGCTTGACTAAGTCGCAAGTTCCAGATCGCGAGATAACCGTATGGCCAGCTTGTTGTCTGTTTTGTCCTATAGTGCTCCAGCTAGCATGACTGTTCATCTTCCAAAGATGCTTGGCACGTGTGTAGCGGCTTCTAGCGGCTTGCAGCCGAGTCCACCCGCGAGTCCTAGCCGCGACTCTCTTTTTCTTGCACACTCTTGAGCAATCTTCACTCTATCTCACTCACTACCCTTACAACAAACCCACCTAAATACAGGGTTACTAAATGCTGAATTACAAGCAAATTTGGCACGGAATAAAGCCAATTAGATGGTTGAATAAATTCAACCTTACAAAAAGCAAGATGTCTTCAAATTATACAATAGAAACTAGAATATGAGAACTGTGAAATTCGGTTTATAGACCCACCAATTAAATCAATTATATGATCCAAAATGTCAATATTAACAACCAAAATGTAGAAAGTCATCAATTCTTATTTGCAAAATAATTAAAAAATAAAATAAAAGAATGAGACACATGATATGAGGCTAAAATGGGCATTTGCCTCTTTCGTCTAAAAGATGTAGCAAAATGCCCTTATTCTAAAACTATCTAGTAAATTGCCCTTGTTCTGAAACTCGATTTGATGAAAATTGAGTTATTTGGAAAAATTCACATGGAACTCGAGTTCCATAAATTTTTTATTTTTTTATTTTTTATTTTTAAGTTTGATGCCTATAACTCCATTTTCTAAAAATCGAGTTTCAATGTAAAACTCGATTTTTAGACAATCGAGTTTCAAAACAGTGGTATTTTTCTGGATAATTTCAGAACATGGGTATTTTGCTACATCTTTTGGGCGAAAGGTGAAAAAGCCCATTTTTGCCCATGATATGATACTAAAGTGAAAAATTGATGGAGAACTCACAAAAAGGGAAAATCACTACAACAATAACTTTTCCTAACTAATGTTAACCTATTCTAACTAAGGAATCCATTATAAAAGAAGGACTTTTACAATCTTGATCAAAACTTTTGTACTTACCCTACAATCTCTAGAGATAACTCACTTTTGTGACCACAATAGGTTTAGCACTCTGAGATTCTTCTATGAATCCCTTCACAAACGATACGTTCGCGTCAAAAAACTAGAAACTCTAGCTCACTTTAAGGTGCCTCCTTGAATATTTGACCTAAAATGAACTCATATGAAGAAAGGCTATCTAGTTTCAAACTAAGGATCACAAATTTTTTATAGAACTAGAATGATTTTCTCATGAAAGCTCATGGGATGAAAGAAATAGGTTCTCTCTAAATAGCTCTGACTTTTTTCCTCTCTAACCTCATTGGAATTCGTGCATAAGTTTATTTTAGTAGGTGTTTACATGTCTATTTCTGCAATTCTCACTTAGGTGAGCCTCGGGTGAGAGTTAGGTGGGGCCTTGCTTTAATGGGCCACTAAGCCCACATGTTTTAACTTGCTTGAGGGAGTTCATAAATTAATCCTTATTTTACATCAAATAAATTACATAAAAAAAAATTTACTAACGTCCATATTCTTCTTTGGGTAGAATACTATTTTATTTTCTAAACTATTAAAAGTTTTTTTTTTATTCCTAAATTTTAAAAAAATAATTTTTCAACCCCAAACTATTAAAAAGCTCATCTTTTATTCTCAAATTATTGAAAATATTTCACTTATGGTCCTTAAATTTGATTTTTTTTTTTTTCATTCCTAGCTAAACTACTGTAAAATGTTTTTTTTTTTTTGTTTTTTGTCCTTGTCTTTGTCTCAAAACCATTGAAAAAAATCCTTAAAAATTTTAATGATAAAAAAAACTTTTTTAAATTTAGGAAAAAAAAATTTTGATAAAATTTAAGGACATTTGTATGTCCTTTAAATTTCTTTTTTGAATTAGAATCAACCTCGATTGTATATGCCAGTAAGTTCCCTTCCAATGTTTTACTTTTCATGCAATTAGTTAATTGTAGCATCGAATTTAATTTCTTTGCCTTCAATATGCATGTTTTAAGTTCTGGACGTAGATTAACTTATCGAAAGTAACGGAGTCCGTTGAGGATAGAATGAGACCCAATGAGCTATGCAATTTTTTCATCGAATAAACTCACTTCCTATAAGTACTACAAGTGATTCAGGTTTGCTCACAATCACGGTTTATTGACATTATTTGACTTGCATAATTCTTTCAAGAAGCTTATGCAAATCTTCTTCCATAGCATATTTTTTGTTAGTGCAAACACAATAATAATGGAAATAACACAATGAGAAACTAAATAGTACTTTTGAATATTATTAACTCAATGAGAAAAATCACTCAACACTATTTGGGCTGAGGCATGGCACTCGCTCTCTTTAAAGAGATTCAAGCCTGAAAATAATATCACAAAATGCACTCATTAAGTTCACTTTATAGCGTAAAATCTTAGAAAGCATATGGAGCAAGCACAATACGATCAAGCGCAAATATGAATATAACAATAAAGCATAGCTTGACCAACAAGAACAATCACAATAAATAGTGACTACAATGAACATTCACACGGTGAATGAACATTTGGACATGCAAGCAAATAAGCTCAATGCAAAGTATCATTTGCATGTCCAATACACAACCGATGCAAGAACACTAAAGCAATTGCATCAAGGATACAAGATCCAACAAGGGCATAAGAGTACTAAAGAAAATGCAAAAAATTAACTAAAAGTACTAAGCTACATAAGCAAAGGTACATATAAAGTCAAGTACACAACATAAGCTTAAACTATGAAATATGAACATAGACTAGTAGTAGCAACAAAAGAAGAAAATAGAAAAGCTTGTTGATTGATTTGCTTGCTCTTGCATTGCTTGCTCCCCTTTTGATTTAGCTCTCTCCCCCTATCATTGCTTTCCCCCTATCATGGTTACCATCTCCCCCTTTTTGTCATGGAATAGCTAGTCATCATCTTCTTATAACTTCCTTTGGATTTGATCCAATTGAGTTTGGAGAGAGGTAAACTTTGTCTAAAATCAAGTGTGCAGAGAGTGCATGATAGTTGTGAGGCTGGACAATTTGCTGATGTCTTGCACGAAAGCCACGATGTTGTCCAACTTCTCATCATAGGAGTGTGAACTAGAGCTTGTATCACCTTGAGGAGCATTACTCTCTTGCTTAGCATTCTTTCGGCTATGGCCTATTATAGCATTGAGAATGCTAATGTTGATTGGTCTTTGCTTGGGTTGAGGATACTCATCTTCCAATGTTGGTACTCCTTTTAGCTTCAATATCTTTGTGATGAGGCCGCAAAATGGAAGACAGTTCCTAGAGGCCGTCCTTTCAGCAATTTTGACCCAAATGTGAAAGATATGAGAGCATACATCAATTTCTTCATCGGTAATCAAGTCATGAAGAAATAAATCCTAACCAAGATTCATATGTCCGGTGCTTGAGAGAGGATAAAGATTATGGAACATTATTGATGAAGCAAAATTTTACCTCATCAGTATGTTTCTCATTAGTACATGGACGACCTAGAGCTTGTCAAGATGTTCCACGTTAGTACTATGGACGACCTGGAGATCCTGTACCAAAGAAAGCACTAAATAGATAGTGGCACCGGTTTGGGGCCTACCAAGGACCCTCCAATGCTTAAATTAGTTTAAACTCTTTAGAAATATGTAATTTGTAGAGTAATTTGTGTGTTTGTTTAACATACCTCACTTACCTGTCTCTCTTGGCATTATATAGCCTTTGTGTGAGTAAATGTTCAGTCTATTGACCTCTCTAACGTTGTACCATAGCTGGAGGATTTATGGCCTAATAATGACCATTTATCCTCAATCCTTTAACATCTGTAATGGCCATTAAATGCGCATAATTGGATGGCGATAACTCCGTGTTCATTTGTCATTTGGACATTAAATGCTATCTGGAACTAATGCGCTTATGCTTATCTATACTTTTACTCGTCATTAACATGGATGATTTGCAATATGGACGAGTATTTTATCACTATCCATCAGTTATGGTTGAGCTGGAGGGTTAAATGACTCATTTAATAGCCATTTAACTTCCCCATTCAAAGTCCTATAACTACTGTGTAGTGGTCGACTTGAGATAGTTGTAACAAATATGAGTTATTAGCCGGAAAGACTATACGTCCTTTACACTTGTGTCATTTAAGTAAGGAATTTATATCTAAGCATTTATGTGTTCTTATGATTGTCCTTAGTAATGACGGTCGTTTTAAGTAATGACGGTCACTTTATGGACGACCATTTTACACTACTCGTCAATTATTGTTACTAGCCGCGGACTTACACATTGCGCATGATAATTATTTTTATAGTGGTTTTATTAAATTTTTTTATACAATTTAAACTAATTTAATAAAGAGTAATGTATTTTGTAATTATATTTTTATTTATTATAAAAATAATCATAAATGTAATATAGAAACAATCATAAATCATAAATTTAATAATTTTTGTCGTACTACAATGAAAAAAATACAATTTTTCTCAGAAATTCATAAGGAAAGTTAACAAAAATATTTATTTATTTTTATAAAAGTTATAACATTTCGTGAATCATTAAAAAGAATATAAAATTTGGAAATTATTCTTTTAGTTTTAAACAAACTTTCTCAAACTTATTTTTTCTACCTACAATCCAAAATACTGAAAAAGGTAACTAAAAAAATTAATAAAACTTAACTATGATTAATTTGACCAATTAGGAAAACAATTTGTTGTTTATAATCTACTAAGGTTATTTTCTTTGCAAAAATTGTAATTTCATCCACCCAAAACATATTATCAAATAAACAATTATTAGCAAAACCTAAGAATTAAATTTCTATATACGCATTGTTATAAAATAATAATAATTAAAATAAAATTGCGAAAGATAAAATTTGTCTCTCATCCAATAATTTTTGTTTAGCCAACCTTTGCTTTTCTCTAAATAAATGGCATTATAGAGTACTTCTAATACAATTATTAAGAGTACTTTGTCCACCACAAAGGATTAAAAAATAAACAAAAATAATTAAAGTCGCATAGTTTAACATCTAAATTGAGCACTATAAAAATCATGCTATCAAATTACAATAACTACCAAATTAAATTATCCAAATCATGCTATGTAGTAGAATAATATTATATTTTTATATGCTATATTTAATCCTTTATAACGCAATAGGATAACATTTAACAATCAAAGAGAGAGAGAAAAAAAAACAAAACTGAATCATATTAACCTAAAGTAGATTAAAGAATATAAAAAATTATCAACCTAAAGTGAAGATGCAAGAAAAAAAAAAATAAAAATCCACCCAAAAATTGTGTGTGTGTGTGTGTGTGAGAGAGAGAGAGAGAGAGAGAGAGAGAGAGAGAACCTTTTTTCTGTAAGGGAAAACTATGCATAGAATGAAAGAGATAGTGACAAATTTATAGTAAAAGAGTGTGAATAAGAAGAGACAAAAATAGAAGAAGATGAAAAATGATATTAATGTAGATGGTTTTAAGAAGATGAGAAGGTGAGGGAAGGAGAAAGGTTGGAGAAGTAGTGGAGAGATGAAAAGATAAGGGATGGAGAAAGGTTGGCGAAGTGTAAATATGAAGTAAAAAAATATTAAAAATAATTATAAGAAAAAGGAAAGAAAAAAGATAATGACGTGGATGCTGATGTGGCTCAACATGAGTGCAGTAGCATTAAACACTACGCTTCAGCTTTTAGTAATATATAGATGAGCAACCTCAATTCAAGAGATAACGATGACAAACCAATTGATTTCCCATTTGAATATACCTCCAAGTTTTCTCCGAGAGCATCCTGAAGAATGTCAAGATCCGGTTCCAACTCATCTTACACCGGTGGTTTGATAAACACTAGTCGGTTGATGTTCAAAATGATAGCAAGATAGGAAGGCATTATAGTGAAGTCCTTTCCTCTTACCCAACATCTTAGCTCATCCCCATTGAAGAAGGCATTCGCATAAAACTCTTTCACAAGCTCTTTATAAGGATCTTCAAGATTTGATAGAAGGTAGTTCCAATCCTTAGAAGCGAACCATTTAAGAATGTTCATATCAAGAAGAGTGGCTTGCTCAACAACTCGTTCAACTACCATGGGGGCATCTTTGAAGTAGTTCAAATATGCTTGATATGCAGCATAAGATCTGAATTGAGTGTCATCAAAAACTCCAGTCAAAGATCGAGTTTTCTTTGACTTAGGGGAGAAGCTACTAAGATCAATGACCTGTTCCTTTCCTTTGTCGCTACTTCCTTTCACTGCTGACTTTTTGAAAGAAGACATCTTCAAGCAAAGATCATAAAATAGCAAAGAGCAAGATGAAAACCAATGGCAACAAACTTGATTAGCAAAAAGTTATTACCCAAAACATAAACTATGAATTAAACCCTAAAAACTGAAATGTAAAGAGTAATTCAAGAAAAATTGACATGTGAAGATGCTAAACATCAAAACATGATACAATCATGGCATTAGTCACTTAACATGTCAAAGGTTATGTGTGTGTGCATCATATGAAAAAGTGTGCAAATAGGGCATGAAAACATGCAAGGGGCAAAATGTGGAAACACATAATCATGTGATGTTTCAAAACAAGGAAACATGATTATTCCCAAAATTTTGTACCCAATGGCGTCCAAAAATACACACAAAAACATCTAAATAGACATTTTATCAACAACATGATATGCATAACACAACACAAAGCATAGTATAATGCATGAGCATGTAATAAAATCATTTCAAACATGTAAAACAAGCATTATACCATCATTCTCAACAAAACCCATACAACAATTTCATCACATACAACAAAAACCCATGTTCATCAACCATATTTCAATATCCCAACAAAAAAAAAAAACAAATCCATTAAAAATAAGGCTTTAAACTTGAAATAGAGTGAAAAGAAGTGAAAACCCATGAATTTTCTTGGATTTTGAGTGAAAATTGAAGATGAAAATGGAGGTTTTTGGAGTGAAAATTGCAATTTTGAGAGAGGGAGAGGCGGAGAAGACAGAGAAAGGCATGTGATGCGAGGGAAACTAAAACTTTTTGAAAAACTGTTTGAGTTTTAACCCCATTTGTGCAAAACATGCGATTTTCGTGACTCAAATGACTCGCGAATGAGTGTCTAAACGAGTCACCAAAATCCCTTGAACAAGATTTTGAAATTTTTTTAAGTCTTTTTCGCGATCGTGACTTCCACTCACTAGTGAGTCGCGAACACCTCTGGATGAACTCGCGATTCGCAAATAAGTTGCCAAAATGAGTCGCCAAAAAGTCAAAAACCCAGATTTTTGAAAATTTTCTAAGTGTTTTTTGCGACTTGAACTCTTACTCACAAGCTAAGCTCATAAATGCACAAAGTCATTAGTACGGAGGTACAAGGCTAAACATGCGTGCGACAATACACAACAACGCCAATCAAACTTTTTGGATTTTATACTTTTTATGTGTGTTTTGGATTTTTTGACACAAAGCAAGTAAAGAATGATAAAAAAACAACAAACAACTAAAGCTTTTAAACAACAAAAACAATAAAAACATGCTAGAATGTAAAATAAGCAAACAATCAACAATGTCACATTATATCGAAAGAATTAATGCATGGATATGTTATAATGCTTATGCATGAGTACCCTTCTTCACCCACACAACACGTGCGTTTGGGGTGATATCCTTTGAGGATTGGGTACTTGAGCCATGATTCTCAAACCTTAAAGTAAAGTTGGCTAAACATGAGGTGATGGTGTCAATCATCTTCATCACGTCGCTCATAACGGGTTCTTCTTCTCACCCTTTTGATTGCTTAGGTTTCCCATTGCCTTTTCCTTGTCTTCTTGGCTTTTGAAGATTCACATTCTTCAATGCTTGGAGCTTGTGGCAATTTGGCCTAGTGTGCCCTCGGATTCCACAATGATGGTAATAATGTTGAGTTTGAGGACCTTTTTTTGCCTTAGGAAGAGACTTTCCTTTTGCCTTGGGCTTAGCCACAATTGGATTTGGAGACTTTGTCAAAACTTTTTGAATCACCACATTTGGCTTCTTTTCAACTTTTACATTTTCAACAAGAGGAGCTGATACCAATGGTTCCTTAGCCTTGACAAACTTCATTTCCGTAGACACTTTAGAGCTTGAGCTACTTTCTCCAAGAAACCCTAAGCCACATCTATCCAAAGAGGGCTTTTGATAGGCAAGCACTTCATTAAGTTTCTTGGAAGCAACACGCTCCACTTCGGCATCTACTTGAATAACCTCAAGCTCAAGAAACTTTATCCTAGGATAGGCATTTTTTAGCTCTTCATTTAGCCCTTCAACTTCACACTTGGTTTCTTTGTACAGCACAAGGATGCTTTTGTAATCCTGTTCGACTTTCTTCATCTTTCTAATGGCAGCCTTAACCACTCTTGCATATTCTCCTCTCTTTTCAAGAAGTGCATTGTAGGATTCTTGCAATCTATTTGTTCCTTCATAAACTCATTCTTCTTCATCATCATTAGATTCATCTCTAACACCTATAGATTCCACTTCGGTATGTTCACCAAGCTCTTCCACTAGATTGCTTAAATCTTCCAAAAAGTCTACGAGTGCAATGGTCATGAAAGCGGAGTAGTTTCCTTCCCCATCATAGCTTTCTTCAAAATCGGAGTTTGAGTTATCCAAATCACTAAAGATTGTAGCAAAGACTTTACCCTTTGCCTTCAAATAGGTGGGGCATTCTTTCTTCACATGACCATGCCCGTTGCACTCATAACAAGTGATTGCTTGAGAAGGAGAAGAGTCTTTGGAATCCTTCTTCTTGATGTCCTTCTTGTCTTTCTTGAAATTGGAGAATTTTCCTTTCTCAAAGGATTTCTCATCTTTTTTGAATTTCAAGAACTTCTTTGCAAGGTATGCCACCTCTTTTTCTACCTTGTCCTCATTCGAGGAATCTTGAGCTTCAATTCTCTCATTGATCGTCTTAAGAGCAACAGATTTGCTCTTCCTTTGGGATGGTAGAGACAACTCATATGTTTGAAGACAATCAATAAGTTCTTGGACCTTTATCACATCAAGATCCTTGCTCTCCTCAATGGCGGTCACCTTGGCACGGAAGCTCTCCGGCAATGATCTAAGGATCTTTCTTGCAACTTTGGAGTCTTCTGTCTTCTCACCCAAGGTCAATATATATATATATATATATATATATATATATATATATATATATGTATATATTATGGACGCACAAGAATTTTAAGGTTACACCAATTGGTTTTGGTGTAGGCAGGGTTCAAACCTTGCATCAATGTCACAAATTAATTGGATATTGAATGTTTGTGTATTGTATGAGTGTATGCTACATTGCTATGTCTTATATTGGACATGTACTGTGTTGATTAGTGCTTTCTTAGCAACTAGAAGGGGCTGTAATTGTGATTAAACTAGTATTTTTGGAGTATAGTGCTAATGTGGCTAGAGCTTTAAACACAATGATATCGGAATACTAAATGCTAACATTCTCCAATCTCTAACTTTGCCATCTATCCAACTAACATAGTCTAAATAAAAAATATTCACCCATTCACACCACAACACATTTCAACACATGACACTAGTTTGTTAACTATTTTGTCCTAATAAGCATTTTACTTTAAATTTTAGGGTGTGTTTGGTAGAGTGGATTTTAGGGAGGATGGAAAGAAAAAAAAAAGATGAGAAAATGATGGTGGGGCCCACCAAAAAGTTTTCTCCCCCAAAATGGGGAGAAAACTTGGTGGGGGATTTGATAAGTGAAGGATAAAAATGCTCGTGTAAGTTGCACATGGGCATCACTACATGTTGTGTTGTTGTTGTTGTTGTTGTTGTTGTTTTTTTTTTTTTTTTTTTTTTTTTTTAAATCCAGTTTTAATAAGTGTTTGATTTTTTTTTTTCCCTGGGCTTTAGTACCCTTGCTTAGTGTTTCTTTTGTTCTCATTCCAATTTTTTTTTTTTTTTTTAGACATGATTTTTTTTCTAGACATGATTTTTATTTTTTAATAAATTTGGGTGATTGTATTTTTTTTTGGTTGTTTGTTACTTTTTTTGTTTTAGCTGTGCATCATATTTTAACAAGGGTACATGACTAAATTTATACATTCTCACTTTTTTCATTCTTCCACTTTTTCACTCTCATCCAAACAAAAAGAAGGGAAATTAAAATCTTTTCTATCCTCCCATTTTTTTGTCCTCCCACCATTTTCTATTCTCCCACTTTTCTACCCCCCAACCAAACGGACCCTAAAATCAATCCTTCAGAATTATTAGTTCTTTGGACAAAATGCGAAATGTCTCCTTCAAAAAAATAAAATAAAAAACTAATAAGCAAAATAACTTTCATAAAATGAGGCGTGAGAATGTCAAATTTAGGATAAACCACCACTAGTTACCCATTTTGCAATGAATTCCTACAAATCATTACTATTTAATGTCAAAAGTTTGGTTCACATTCATGAAACTTTCAAAAAAGGCATTCTCAATAATCAGAATTTTAGATAATAATCACTTCACCTTTTCACATGTAAAGCACATGACTTTCTATTAACCTAGTGTATACACTCGATAAGAAATTCCAATGCCTCCTATTTTGTCAAATGAGTGTTGGAATTCTTTACTCAAACCATTTTGATTAGCAAATCCTGGGCTAGAGCCTCACTCTTTTTGACTTGACATGGATGGTATTTTCCACAACATACAAACTTATAAAGGAAAAAAAAAAAAAAAACTATTGAGTGTATTTAACGTTAGGTTCAATGGGAAGAAATTAATTTCAAGTAAGAGACAATATTTAGAAGAAAGTTTTGGCCAGCACTAGAAAGAATTCCAAGGCACAAACACTGACTAATAAGAAAATCAATGCCTCCATTTTTTTTTTTTTTTTTTTTTTTTTTGACACACTTAAAAGTTATGACATTCATAAATTTTTTTTTTTTTTTTACTTGTAGTTTTAGATGATAAAATTCATAATATTGTGCCTCTCATTCCATGAGCTCAATTCATTACGCTTCCGAAAGTGTTTAGCAGGGTCAAGTTGACAGTCCACCCAAGCAGAGGTCTTGGTCTCCTATCATCCCTTTGGTCATTCATCCAAGAAAACTTTCTTCCTCTGTCTAGACACGGGTCGCCTTGTCTTTCCCTTTTCTTGAGTCTACTCCCTTGAGCTATCATGGCATCCTCAATGTTCAAATAATTAGTGGCCTTGTATAACATGTCAGCCATCTGCTTTGGGTCATTCTTGTAGATGGAAAAGAGGAATTTTCCTGATTGGAGTCCATTGGTGAATGTAGTGACCAAGACCTTATCGTCGCCCTTGTCAATCAAAAGGGACTCCTTACTGAATCGAGTCACATATGATCTCAAGCTTTCATCCCCACATTGCTTGATGTTTAGCAAGCTTGCCGAAGATCTTTTGTACCTTTAGCCTCCAATGAAGTGGGTGAAAAAGTGTCTGCTCAATTCCTTGAAGGTAGAGACGGTGTTGGGGGCTAACTTACTCAACCATACTTTAGCCAGTCCCTTAAGCGTGGTGGCGAATGCCCTACACATGATCTCATCTAAGACCCCTTCTAGGTGCGTAAGGGTCTTGAATGATTCCAGATGATTTGACGGGTCCCGTGATCCATCGTACACTTCCACCTAAGACATCCAAAACTTGGTTGGAAGGGGGAAGGAAGTCACCTGCGTTGTGAAGGGTGAGTCAATCTGCTGAACTAGCTCGTCCGGGTTGGTGCATACTCATCCCCTTATGGCGTTCATCATCATGTCCATCTTCTCCTTCATCATCTGCATATCCCGCACCATGCGTATTGCACTGCTCTCTAGTTTCGACGGGTGGTCGGTATCTTCATGATGATCTCGCCTACTAGGGATGTTGCTTTCTTCTTGATCTTCCTTTTCCCGTCGACCTTCCGTTAGGAGGTGACTACTATTGTACTCTTCGTTGTCTCGTTCGTCGTACTAATCCTTAGGATGTCATTCGTTCCTTTGGTTTAACTACTACTTAAACTCCTAGTTGCGCTGGGTAAGCCCCTCAACTACCGCGGCTAAGGTTTGCACTTGTCTTTCCAAGGCGTTGGGGGGGGGGGGTTCCCTGTCTCCTGGTTAATGGTAGCTATCAATCACGTTTAGACCATGCAACTTTTTGGCTTAGAAGCGTTGATATGGCTAATCACTCATTCCCTACAAACAGTCTGCGAATCGATGATGCCCGAAAATCGTCAAGAAGATGATTGTTCTTGAACACTCCAATGTGTACCTGAAGAACAAGAAACCAAGAACCAACAGAGAGCACTGGTGAGGTGTTGGCTAAAGACCCTTTGAAGGTTAAGTCAGAGAATGAAAGATCTTTAAGAACTCTATAGTGAGAGAGCTAGGGATTTTCTGTATACCTAAGAGAGGAAGAGGCTTGGCGCTTATATAGTGGTATAGGGGTTCACAAGAATCCTATGAATGAAGGAGCTTTCCTTGTAGAGAAGATCTTAGGTTTAAGGTCCCGAGATTTTAGGGTTTATCTTCCCATATAGGGAAGATACAAACGTAGAGTTGGGTCCTTAAACGTGGCGTGCAAGTTATTTCCATATAGAGACTCATGAGTGAGGGACAAGCAAAAACAGGTGGGACCCACCATGCACATCTGTTGACATGATCATATGTCCGTCAACATGGATACTCTGTCCGCTGGTTCATGATGCAAGGGTCTCTTGGGCTCCGACGTCTCTCCGTTGGCATACTTAGTCCTCTGTTGGGCCGATTTATTACGTATGGGCCAACTTTCGGTTTAACTCGATGATGTCCGATGGATAGCTTAGGAGGCGGATGGTTGCTGGTTGAAGAGCCATGAGCGAAGTTTGTTCATCCCAATGGATAAGGAAGGTCTGTTTTCTTACTAGACGAAAATGCCCTTATCAATTAGGGGCCTATGTTCAACTTGTTTAATGGAACCAAAGAGGTCAAGAACTAGGAATCAATGGGCCTTCTTTTTTCTATTATTTTTGTTGCAAATTAACTCCTTTTCTTGTTTAAAATCTCCCATGGTGTGGTGTAGACAGCATTACTCCATCCCAACCTTTAAGTGATGGTAAGACAATAGTGTCTAGAGAAGGAAACTTTGTACTTTTTATATTACATACTAATCATAATAGAGTACAGTGTTTATATATATATATATATATATATAATATATAATGTTCTTTGCTTGAAATAAGAAAATTTCAACTCTTGAGTCACTTTAAAGTAGATTCCTTCATTTTGTAACACAAGAAGAGTTGTCCTCTTTTTCGAAAGCAGGGACGGACCCAGGATTTTAAGTTAAGGGGGGCGAAGTATACGTAAAAACCAAATTTCAAATAAGCATCCATATAGTTAGTGGCAAAGTCAAAAATATTTTATAGGAGGCCAAGCCAAAGATAATAAAAAAATTTTAACTTAAAAAAAAAAAAATCAAGACAAAAAAATACTTTATTCTACAAAATTAATAAACAAGTCTATAAGAATGAGTGAATGGCTTAATTTAATTGCTCAAGCAAATACTACTATAATAGAAACACTATTATTAATTTTAAATATAGGAAAATTCTTCTTTTATATTGTACGATATAATGTAAATTTATATTGTATACACACCAAAAAAGTGGCAAATATTGTATACATTATTACATTGAATATAAAGCAAATTGATGATCACTGACAAGTTAACAATATAGCTACTAGTTTTCTCAAAAAAAAAATATATATATATATATATATATATATATATATATATATATACTAGTCCTCAACAGTACAACACAGTGATCTTATTTTGTTTGATTGAACTACATGTATCAACGTATCAACCTATATTCATCAATGAAAATATCAATCAATAAAATAATAATAATATAATTAACAATCCTAATTTATATTACTATTTTATGAGTTACTATCGTTTTCCATCACTTTACTAAAACAAAGAGCAAATGAGTCTTAAACTTAAACTTAAGGCTGTGTTTGTTTGGGATGAAAATAGGTCCACTGTTTGGTTGAGGAAGGAAAATAGAGAGGAGAGAAAACCCGAGAGAAAATTTTCTCTCCCGGGCCCACATTTTTTATCCTCCCAAATTGGGAGGAAAATCTGAGAGGAAAAGTGCTTTCACAACACTATTACACAAATACTCTCTCCCACCTACACTCATTCATGACCTGATGACCCTCTCACCTACCCCACCTGATGACTTTTTGCTCACAAATCATCCTTATCACTTTTTTGTCTCTTCTCATCTTACCTTCACCAACGTCCAGCGGTCTAGGTTCTCTTCTCTCTTTTTTTTTTTTTTTTTCATTTTTTTTCAACGTGACCTAATCAAAATCCTTTGCCCAATTAAATTTATATGTACACTATTGTAATTTTTACATTATAATAATAAAAATAATAATATAAATTTATATATATGATGTGGTAAATTTTATATTATTTAATGAGTACAAATAAATCTATTTCTTACATATTATGGAACAATGGTATAATATTCAATTTATATAAATTACATTTTCCATCCTTCCATTTTTCTCTCCAACCAAACAAAAGAGTTTTCCACCCTCTCACTTTTCCACCCTTCCAACCAAACACACAAGAGGAAAAACTAAATATTTTCCATTTCTCCATCTCCATTTTTTAGATTTGCTTTGCTACAATGCTTCTCTACAAATAGAGAGCACTGTGGCTTTTACTATTCATTCTTCAAATGTTTTTTTTTATTTATTATAATAACCAGGCATTGAATAAAAAAATGTTGGAAAATGTGTAGTTGTTAAAAAAAGAATAAATAATGAATGAAGAAATAATATTTAAATGAGATGGAGAAAATGATAGAGAATCTGTTGGAAAGTGTATTTGAAAAAGTAGGTAGGTAAAAACTAAATGTCACTGTTCATTGTCCAAACAGTACAAAAATTTGGCTAATCTACTAGAGATGTTCTTACACGCGTTTTACATAGATAATTTGTTATAAATTCTAACAAAATTCAATCCAATCCAAAATGCCAACAAAGTTGTTGCCTTGTTGACATTCTCGGTTGGCATTGGAGATTAGGTGTAATTGATGAAGTGGATAAAGAGTTGGAGGTGAGATAACATGAAGTGTGTCTTTTGAAGGGACATTGTGGTGGTAGTCACAATGTTGCGTAGGTGGAGCCGTGGAGGTTGGTTCGGTGAAATTTTGGTAACACAATAAATGCTAATGTCAACACTGCACAAACAAGCATTTATGGCCACAATTATCAAATATTTGATCATTTGATGGATTGCAATCAATAAAAAATAAATACTGCATTCCTTTGAATACATCATCTGAGCCATCACGAAAAACTTTTAGGTACTCGCAAAATATAGTGAAATAGTACTCTTTCTTCTCATATTTATAGTTAAGATTACCGTTCTCCGAAAGTACCTAAAAATTACTTATCATTTATGGCCTGTTTGGAAGTTTAGAGAGGGAGGAGTGTAGTGGAGAGAAGAGTAGAGGGGGATGGTTATCATCCACCTTGTTTGAATGTTTTTAAAATTAGTAAGGGGAAAGGGAGTAGTTAGCCATTTCTCTTATTTGGATGTTTTAAAATTAGGATGAAAAGGAGAGGAAATGATTTAAATAGACAAATTTACCCCTATTTGAAAATGGAATTGTAATATTGGTCTATGATTAATTTGTTAGATTAAATAATTATTTAATCAACATTCTCTTTTCATCAAATACCATTAATAAAAGTATAAAACTACTTTGCATAAAAATAAATAAAAAAGAAAAAGAAAAAGCAAAGAAAGAAGTATAAAACTACTATTATCTATTATAAAATAGTTAATAGTAATTTAGAAAACAAAAATAAATAGTAAATACTGAAAACAAATAATAAAAATGAAAAATAGAATGTATCGGACAAATCAGTTTCCGGTTTCTCGGGCTTCTTCTCGAACCACCATGTCCTTGCCTCCGATCACCGGCAAGATCACCGGCGCTAGAAAAAGGAAATTACTGGCCACCGAATGAGGAGTTGATGTCATCGATCTAGAAGCTCCACACTTAGTCTCAAACCGCCGACATGAGAAGCTATCGCTCAGCTCTCCGACTCACTGATGTCAGAGCTCAAGCTATAGCTACCGCATCGCTTGCTCTGCTCCTGGTCGGAGTTGGAGTCGAATCCGAAACCGGAGGCTTCCTCCAATGAAAGGCTGGCCATTGATTTGGAAAAGATCGAAAGGTCACAAGTGATTACAAAGGAAAAAGAAAGCAAAGAAAAAGAAAATTGGTTTGTAATTTTGTTAATTTAGAAAGGCTAAATTGGATAATTCATTTTGTCAATAATTTATCTACTCTACTTTCCCTCCAAATTTCTCTAATTTGGGGGAATTAAAAATGAGGGTTTAGAGGTAGTTGAAACCCCTCCAAACCCCTCCCCCTCATTTCTTAAAAACTTCCAAATGAGGTAATTGAATTATTCTCCCTCCCTTTACTCTACTCCCCCTCCTTTTTTTAACTTCCAGACAGGCCATTAAGTCCTACCACTTACTCCCATTATTCTCTCCCTATGATATACGGTATAATCGTATATATGTACTTTGTAGCTAAAGGTTGCATGGGAATCAACTTATTGGATGAGTTAATTGAATATTCATTCTTCTGCAGTTCATGACATTCATGTACAAATTGGAACCAATTCTTTTATGGGTTTTATTTTTTTTTTTTTTTAATTATTGAATAAAGAAAATAAGTGCATAGGACTTCCAAGAAGATTAGTACTATCAATTACTTATCTTATTGATCGGTTTAACTATGAATTGGAGCTTAGAGTGATCTGGTCCATACTAAAAATCGGGAGAATAAAAAGTGGTCGAAAAGGTTCAAATAAAACTAGTCAAATTGGAAATTCTCAACTTTGAAGAGCTTGATCTGTTTTGATTCCTTTTGTAATTATTAAGGATTTTTTACTTAAAAATATAAGCAAAGTCATTTGTTAAATACTCTGTCTCACAAATTCATCTTCAAAATTCTAGATGAAGAATGATTCCTACTTTTCCATCATTCCACAATTTTTTATCCTCCCATTTTTCCACCCCTCCAACCAAACGGACCCTTAAAGTGAACATTTAAATATACAAATAGAGAGAGGGATTCAAAGAGAGATAAATACAACAAAGGAGCCGTAGAGGGCCTGGAGGCTAGATTTGTGCCGATCGTCCCTGGTTGGTCAAGTTAGATCTTCAACTTGATGGAGCTCTTTGCAGCAAGCGGCGATGGGTGAAGGATGAGATTGTTTGTTTGATTCATATATATATATATATATATATATATATATATATATATATATATATATATATATATATATATATATAAAGATGAGTTTTTTTTTTTTTTTTTCATTTTTATTAGGAGGAGTCTTGAATCTATTGATTTAAGAGTCCTAAATAGAAAAGATTTGGGTTTATTTTTTCTATTTATCCTTTTGTGATTGTTTGAATTTATTAAAATTATTTTGTTGCTTATTTTGGAGGAGCTATGGATCAACATCTCAATGAATGGCCAAATTTTATTTTTGATTCCGGGTTCTTTATATCAAATTTTTCTCTCTTTGGTTGAAAGTAAACTAACTAACACTGAAGTTATTTCTTTCCAAAATTCTAGGGGGGCCGGTAAGTAAATCCCTCCTAAATTTTAAGATAATTTTTGAGCTTATACCTACTATTTTATTTTTTTCACATAAGGATACGGGGCCCGGGCTCCCTTGGGCCCCCAACTAGGTCTGTCCCTGTCCGGAAGGAATGCGTCCAAGTCTATTGCCGTGTCGTTCAGGGTTTATGCCTTTCTAATGGCCTATCTTGAACTTGTATATAGGAACGAAAGAGGTCAAGAGCTGGGAATCAATGGGCCTTCTTTCTTCTATTCTTGTCGTTACAAATTTACTCTTTTTCTTGTTTAAAATCTCCTATGGAGTACTAGACAGCATAACTCCATCCCAAATTTTAAGTGATGGTGACACCATAGTGTCCAGAGAAGGAAACTTTGTACTGGGTTTCTTCAGTCCTGGAAGTTCCAAGAATCGTTACTTGGGAATTTGGTACAAGAGCATCCCAGTTCAAACTGTTGTTTGGGTTGCAAACAGAGTTCGCCCAATCAACGATACTTCTGGGATTTTGATGATAAACAGCACTGGAAATCTTAACGTCATCCAGAATAATTCGGTTGTTTGGTCAGCAAGCCCTTTGAAAGAAGCTCAGAGTCCATTGTTACAACTCCTGGATACTGGGAATCTTGTGGTAACAGATGGCAATTCAGAAGATTATTTGTGGCAAAGCTTTGACTATCCATCTGATACAATGTTACCAGGGATGAAATTCGGTTGGGATTTGAAGAGAGGTCTCAACAGGCGCTTAATTGCATGGAAGAACTGGGATGACCCATCTCCTGTGAACTTTATCTTTGAGATTACACTTGGTAACTACCCAGAATCTTATTTGCGGCGAGGCTCAACAATATACTTCCGTTCTGGGCCTTGGAATGGCTATGGCTTCAGTGGTTCACCTGGACTAAAGCCAAATCCGGTGTATGCCTTCAAATTTGTGTTCAATCAAGATGAGGCCTACTTCATGTTTACCCTGAAACAGTCACTCTACTCAAGAGCACTTCCCAACCAAACTAACTCTTTGTTTCAACGCTTCACATGGACAGAACAACGTTGGCAGCTTTTTATATCTCTGCCTATAGACTACTGTGATACTTATGCCCTTTGTGGAGCCAATGCAAGATGTCTTATTACCGACGCTCCAGTCTGCCAATGTTTAAAGGGATTCAAACCCAAGTCACAACAAAGATGGGATTCACTGGATTGGTCCCAAGGATGTGTACGCAATAAACGATTGAGCTGCGAGGAGAGAAGTACACATGGGTTTCTTAAATTTTCTGGATTGAAACTCCCAGATACTACGCACTCATGGGTGAACACAAAAATGAATCTCAAGGAATGCAGGGCAGAATGCTTGAATAACTGTACTTGTATGGCTTATACAAACTCAGATATCAGAGAAGGTACTGGCTGCGCCATCTGGTTTGGTGATCTAGTAGATATTAAACAGTTTCCGGCTGGTGGACAGGATCTATACATTCGGATGCACCCTTCAGAACTGGGTATGAGTTTGATTTTGTGAAAGATGATCTTCAATTACTGTTTTCAATTGTTTTCAATTTTTTGTTTTTTAGAATTTAAAATATTTTTATCCATGGTAGACGGGATTAAGGAACACATTATAGGAAATTAATCCTTCACAAGTGAACCAAAGCTCTGATACCAAATAAAAATTACTTTTGACCCCTAATACAACTTAACTACCAATTTTAACCAATTATTCTGTATTAAGTCAATTACTTTTTTCTTGATTCATCAATATTCAAGCATGAAAATAAGCATAGATATACATTAAAGCATATGAACCACAAACACACATTAACAGTTGCGGAGCCACGTTGTCCATGGCCCCCTAGAATTTCAATTTTCTTCTACTGTTAGGCTATGAGTCTGATAGCAACAAAAAATTAAAAGGTTATGGGCCCCAAGAAATATATGACCCCCCACTTCTTTCTTGGAACTCTACTTACTACTTAGTCCAATAGATAGCAACCCAAAGCCCACGAAATAAAATACTAGCTAACTCTCCCAATTTTTCAAATAATTTGTTGTAATGTCAATTCAATAGACAATAACCCACACTCTCAAAATAGCATCTTTTACCACCCATTTTCAAACAAAATTTACTTTTTTCCCATCCTTCTCAACCTCAAGAAGCCACCTATGGGATTCTCAATAGATACTAGCCCCATGTTTCTTTCCTCTCATTGTTTATTGCTCTAATACTTTAACTCAGAAACAAATAAACTCGTTTCATCTAGAAAAAAATATGACCATATTTGCTTTGAGTTCTAGCTTCTCCGTGTTGAATAATTCATTAAAAAAATAAGGAAATTTCAATACTATGGATAACTAGTCGTTAACCCATGCTATGCATGGGAACCTACTTGTTTATGTGGTAGACTAAAATTATTTTATAAAATCTTAAATTGAGTAAGAAACTACACCATTGCATGAATTGCTCTTGTACAACTTCAATTTGTGTTGCAATTTGATGAAGAAGTCATTGCATGAACGTGCAATGGCTTTCAAAAAATATTAAAGAATTAGAAGATTCATTGCTTAAAAATTAATGAAATAAAACAATATATATATGACTACACAATAGAGAAATATAAGAGAAAGATGGTTACATTCAAAAGAATAATTCATGACTATAAACCTATAACTATTGAGAAGAATCAAAAGATTAAGAGCCTACAAATTATAGAAAATATATATGTGTGTGTGTGACTACACAACAGAGGAATATAAGAGAAGGATGTATTAAACTCAAAATAATAATTCATGGCTATAGTCATTGAAATTTGCTAGAGAGTTTTAAATATTGCAAAAATATAACTCAAAAAATCAAATGATAAAAATTTCGAAAGGCCAAAAAATATTAAAGAATCATAAGATTTAATTCCTATAAATTATTGAAACAATATATATATATATATATATATATATATATATATATATATATGATTATACAATAGGGAAATATAAATGAAAATTTGATTACCTTCAAAAGAATAATATATGGTATAGTTGTTGAAATCAGCTAAACATGTTCAAATACTACGAAAACTAACACAAAAATTCAGATATTAAAACTTCCAAAAAGCCAAAAATATATGACTATTCAAAAGAGAAAAATAAGAAAAAGAAAAAAGTACACAAACCCATAAAGTAATAAGTTTTAAATTTTAATGATTCTAAACTTTATACAATGAAAAAAAATCATCCGTGAGGTTGTGTTCCTAGCAACCTTGAACGAAAAAGTAAAGGGGAAAAAAAAAATGAAATACCATCAAGCAATTAGTTTTAATGGGTTTAAACTATATACCGTGAAAAAAAAAAAATCATAAACAATCATAGGTGCAAGATTTAGTTACCAAGATTAGATGGTTGTAAAACACAACCTTTCAACATTGATTTAGGGTTATGCCAAGAATATCAAGCCCTTGCATGGATGTTATTTGTGGATGACTGTGCAACTCTGCAATTCATAGACTCTATTGTTAATAAGACAATCGAGTTCAAAATTAAAAGCGATTAGGTGGCCTTTATACAACAGGATTTGTTCTTGTCGAAGATTCAACTTCCTTACCAAGTTATATTTAGGGTTTTGAGGTGGGAAGAGAGGAGTCCTAACATGAGTAAAATTAATAAAATTAATTATAATGAGGTGTGAATTTGTGAAGCTTACAAAGCTAATGTGTCAAAATTTTGAAAGGTCACTAAAAAGTAAAAACTTTGATTTTATATTATAATAATAATATATAGATTAATAAGGACATAAAAAAATTCATACAATTCATTGTTAAATGAATAATTGATGTTTTGTGAGCTTGATCTAATCCGATAAACCCAACCCCATAGTTACTTTATCAACACAAAATCTCTTTCAACTTTTAGATGGATAATGTAGATATAATAAAATATGGACAAAACTTAGGTATGGTATCTTAAGTGTCGTTCTTTAGATTCCTCTCTTAAAAAATCCACTTCCTTCCCATAAAAAAAAATCCACATGGTAGAATCTTAAAATAAGAACTTAAGGAACAGCACCTAACTATTGTGCCTAAATCTTGCTCATAAAATATATATTGCCAACCAAACACATGTTTAAAGTTCCGTGCAATTTTTCTCAAAAAAAAGTTATGTGCAAGTTATCTAAGTAATTAGATATAATAATACTCAATAAATAATTTTATTTTTAAAAAATAAAGTTGATGTGGCAAGCTTTAAAGAAGTCAACAAAAAGTCAAAGTTTTGGTTATATAAGTGGTGCTTAAAATAATAGTTTGCAAAATTCTATATATGTATATAGTGAACTAGACCCTTTTTTGTATTTTCATTAATGTTTAAGTATATGACAATTTATTAAGTTGATAATTTTGTATTTATAGATTTATGAATTATGATTATTTTATCAATATTGCAATTTGGTCCCCTCGAGTTAAAATTCCTGAATATGCCCTTGCACATACATAGGAAAGAGAGTGAAAAACCAATAGGTAAACGTACTTTGTGGCCGAGCCCGACTAATCAAATCAAATGTGAAGGTTGTTGCGGTATATACTATGCTTACTAGACTTTATATGTTCAAATACATGAAGTGCACCCAATCTCCTCACTCCTGCTATCAACTTCAGACTCATGCCTTGTCCTTCACAGTCACTTGGTACCACAAGTCAATCCATCTACTGTAAAACCGATCTCTTATTCACTCCAAAGCTTCTTGAAGATTTGATGTAGTCTCTATGGTTTTAGTAGCAACTCCAACACAGTTAAGGTGATCTTTGTGTCTAAAAGAGTCAACCTCTAAAGGATGTTCACTGGGAGAGGATTGAAAGACAAATATTAGCCATCTCTAGGTTTTTCTATGTTTTACTGTGGTTGTCTTCCTTCTCAAAGGATTTGGGTTGAAAAAGGTCTTTATACAAGTTGGGTTTAGGCTTAGTGTGGCTACCAAAGCAGCCTTGAAAGAAAATAACAGAATTTCCATAATGAGGTCTCGGTCAACTGAGTGTCTATGGAGAGTTTCTGTCTGAATCAACCATCTCACACAACCAAGCCTCGAATCTCACTCGACGGAGTTCGTTAGTCTTGCACAATGAGAAGATCCCCTTTAGCCCTCATTACCACAATCACATTACAAGTACAAAACTTAAAAATTACAAGTAAATTTGTCATGGAATTAGCTCACACATGCTCAACTGACTTATAGTACATCCAGGGACTATAATCAATGATCTAATACTTCTACCAGAAAGAAATATAAAACTTAAAAAAAAAAAAAAAAAATTGAAACAATTACTTAATTGCTGTCTGATCTAGGATCAATCCGCAAATTAAACAAGAAGAAAGGGGAGGTGGTCATCATAACAGCATCAATCATTTCTGGATTGCTTTCTTTGGGGTTGCTTTGGCGTTTAACTTGGAAGAAAACAAATAGAAGACGTAAGTATACCCATCCATTTTTCCAATATATATATATACACACACACTCTTCCATCCTTGCTCATATTAAAGCTAGATTTTAAATGAGCATGATAAACTGTACAAAGACTAAAATTAAAAGCAGTTCCTGAAAAGGTTATATATGGGTTCAATAGGTGAAAGAAAGAAAGAAGATGTAGACGTACCATTATTTAATTTCACAACGGTTGCTACAGCAACAAACAAATTCTCTCCCGCAAATGTGATCGGGGCAGGTGGATTTGGTCCTGTTTATAAGGTAAAAAGGATTCTGATTTAATTACAGGTCAAAACATTTATGGTGATACTATACAAATTTAAGCGGAAAGATTCATCTTTAACTAATGATTTGCAGGGACATCTACGTAACGGACAAGATATTGCAGTGAAGAGGCTATCAAAGAATTCAAGACAAGGTCTTGAAGAGTTCAAGAATGAAGTTGTTCTCATTGCCAAACTTCAACATAAGAATCTTGTCAAGCTTTTAGGCTATTGTGTTCAAGGAGATGAAAAGATGTTAATCTATGAGTACATGTCCAACAAAAGCTTGGATTGTTTCATTTTTGGTATGATTCTCTTGACCCTTTATGTATTATAATTACTTTCCATCTTTTAAATGTTGCGTGCCTGAGTGTCTTGTCTATTATGTATTTGAATAGAATACTCCAATTGATTTTCAAAAGAAGTTCACAAAAAGAACTAAAAATAGACATAGATGCAATCATGGTAACAAGGGCAAAAATTGTATGCGAGAACAAAATGATACTCGCTAGCATGGCCAAAGCGTTTTGACATTATTATCGGGATTGTTCGAGGACTTCTCTATCTTCACCAGGACTCTAGACTTCAAGTCATCCACAGAGATCTGAAAGCAAGCAATATTTTATTAGATATCAACTTAAACCCCAAAATATCAGATTTTGGCTTAGCAAGAACTTTTGTAGGGGATGAAAGTGAAGTGAAGACAGATAGAGTTGTTGGAACATAGTAAGTAATATAAAATTGGTACTAGATTTTTTTTTTTTTTTTTTCAAATTGTAGCAAATATTTAATCAATGTGCTTTGACTCAAAGTACCCCTCATTCCCTTAAAACATGGTGTAAGGGTGAGGTGATATGTTAAAGACGTATTGAAATTTAAGTTATCAAGAACAACAATAATGATAATAAAGCTTATTTGATGGTTTCATGCAAATGGCTACATGTCTCCCGAGTATGCGAGTTGATGGAAGATTTTCAAAGAAATCGATGTGTTTAGCATGGGTGTGCTTATGTTAGAGATAGTGAGTGCCATGAAAATCAGGAAATTTTTTCACCCAAATCACCATCATAACCTTTTGGGACATGTAAGTGGAAAACTCTCTCTCTCTCTCTCTCCTTTTTGGTGGATTACGTGAGTATCTGTATTGTAATTGTGCTAGGCATGGTTGTTGTGGAAGGAGGGCGGGGCCTTGGAACTATTGTATACATGTTTGGAGGATTCACATTCAAGATCTCAAATCTTGAGATGTATTCAAGTTGGTTTGCTATGTGTTCAAAATTTTCCTGAGGACAGGCCAATAATGTCTTGTGTGAATTCTATGTTAACAAATGAGGACGCAATTTTGCCCCAGCCTAAACAACCTGGTTTCTTCATAGAAAGAAGTCCCAGCAATTCAGGTGCAATATTAAGAGATGAAGAATCTAACATAGAGAATGCAGTTACTATAACTATGCCAGAAGCAAGATAGGAAATTCATAAGTAGCTTGTCTAAGAAGTTGTGTGTGAAAGTTTTTTAGTATTTAGGGGTGCGTTTGGGATTAGATTGCATCTTTTTTTGTTTTTAGAAGTAAATTCTATTAATTGTTCATAGTTGCTACTTGCTTGGATGTGTAAAACTAATGAGCTTTTCTGTATTTTCTTTAATGAAATGGTTGGACCAGCCAATTCGTATCTAAAATATAAATGATTGAGACTCCTAAATATGGGCTTCTTTGCTTTTAAACCACGGATCCTATTGAAAGTGTACAGAGGTTTGAATCACAAAAGTAGAAGGTGCAGAACCAGAAGAAGAAGAAAACAAAGATAAAAATGAAGAGTGGATTAAGTGAAGAAGAATGATTTTATTCACATGAGCTTATGATCTATACACTATTGGTATATAAACACGGTAAGACTGAGCTGATAAATTATATGTCTATCTATATGTATATATATATATCTAAAAGTTGAAGTATATCATTTATTATTGTTACATTTTTGTTAAGTCACATCTGTAGCCACATGATCCACCTATTTCCGACACTTTATCTCCCTTTTACCTATTTTTCTCCTTATTAATTTTTTACCTTACAATTACACTTCCTCTAACATTTTTCCCTTACATTTACTGTAAGGGCTCGTGCTTGGGTAACCAATAACGGCCCACGTGACCAAGGCCCAATATTGTAAGGTTAGGACTAGTCCATTGATGAATGCGTGAAGGACCAATAACTAGCGTGAAAGGGAAACCTATTGTGCTCGGGGCTAGTTGGGCCCAATCTTGACTAATAAACCAAGGGGGTATGAGAAGGGAGCGGACAAGTTTAGGTCGATAAACGAGCACGATTAGTGCCTTTGGGAAACCTGCTGCCAAAAAAAAAATTCGACGTCTAGAACAAGTTTCAAGAGAATCTTTAGAAGACATGATTTTTCTAGGGATTATGGGTGAAAGTGGGATTGCATGGGACTCGTGAAAAGTAATGAATTGAACCTCACTAAAGGGGGGGGGGGTTTATATAAGAAAATAAGGGCAAAGAAATGGGGGGTCGGTTTTTTAGGGAAGTTAGAGAGAGAGAGAGGGAGAAAAGAAATAGGAGAGGGAGTAAACATGAAGGGAGGAGAGAACAAAGAGAGCAGAGAAAGCAAGAAGCAAGGTCTAAGGGGAATTGCATATTGGCCTGAAAACCATACGGATGCTTGATTATTGGGCTGTCAAAGCTATGTTTGAAGCACAATCTGTAGGACTATGTGGAAACCCACCAACAAATAAATTGGGAACACAAATCCACTGTCTTACATAGTAACATTTGTAGGTTTAGGTCACCACAATTGGTGCAATCTGTAGGAATCCTACTCATCTTGAGGCTTTACACTAGCTTGATACTATCGAGTTATGGAGGGCCCGCATGTTGGAGGAGGGTTCTATTGGTGGAAATCACTCAAGGGCCTCCTTAAAGGTTTGTAGGAGGCTAGAAAGGGAGCAGTAGTACATACAAGATGGGCACGAGACATGGGTAGACTCTGACGAAGGATCTTTATAGGGGAACGAATCGTGTCTTATATCCCTGAGCGGTCTCATCACAAATGATCAGTGTGGGAATTGAAGAATCTACTAAAGCAGGTTAATGATTTAGAAATTGAGTTGAGAGACCGACACCATAGAAGAGACAGGGAGGATCCATCTGATGATCCCGACTACATTGCAAGAGAGTCATCTCGAGGTAGTGGTTCGCATTGGTTGAGAGACAGATCCCGTGAAATTATAGGGCATTATTGCGAATCTCCCCATCGTGAAAGATACGGACACCATGATGCTACTATGGATGCAATGAGCCAGGCATTGAGGAGAACTACCCGATCACTATTCTCCAATGAGATTGAGTATACAGAAATGCCAAGACAATTCACACGACCTTCGTTCACCATCTATGATAGTGAAACCGATCCGGTGGAGCATGTAAGTCACTATATACAAATGATGTCGCTCTATGCTTATAATGATGGTTTGATGTGTAAGGTATTCCCGTCTAGTCTTGGGCCAACAGCTATCAGGTGGTTTAATGGTTTAAGGAAAGGTTCTATCCGAAATTTTGGGGAGTTGATGCAAGCGTTTGAGGCTCGATTTATAATGTGTAGTAAAGTTCCTTAACCGATAGATGCTTTATTGTCCATGAACATGAGAAGTGGGGAAACCCTCCGATTTTATGCGAATAGGTATTGGAAGCTATACAATGAGATATGTGGGGGAAACGAGGGGGTAGCTACCAGCACCTTCCGATTGGGTCTCCCCGAGGAGTCGAAGTTGAGAGATTCTTTGACTATGCGGCCTCCCGAAGGCATGCATCAACAGATAAGAAGGTTTGAAGAGTATAAAAGACTAGAAGATGATCAATTACAGGGCAAAGGTAAAGCTCCAACTTCTTCACAATATCGTAAAGAGTATCATCCCGAGAAGTTCCAACAGAGAACTAGTAGAGAGCCGAGGGACCCTGGGAAGGGTTCAACACAACGTGCCGAGGGAGTTAATGTGATGTTCAAAGAGCTCGTCTATAAGATCCTTGAACACATTAAAAATGAACCTTATTTGTGATAGTCGACAAGATAAGTGGGGACTCGCGAGGAGGAATTAGAACTTATATTGTACTTATCATAAAGAAAAAGGTCACACCACCAAGTAGTGCCGTGTATTGAAAGATCATTTAGAGCAGCTAGTGAAGGTAGGGCATCTCAAGGAGTTTTTGGTCAGCCAAGAAGGAGTAAACGTAGGCCGGGGATCGGGAAGCCAAAATGACCATACCCTTCTCCCTCCCTTCGGGGTTATTGAGGTTATTCATGCAATCTCTCGGGGCATGAGCTAGAATAGTTGGAGGGGAATATTGAGTGTAATGTCTATGCCTGAAACAGATGTCACAAATCGACCTAAGAAGAGGCCCAGGATGATCTTAGTTCCAATCACTTTTAGTGAAGCAGATTTAGAAGGAACCTCTCAGCCACATGATGACGCTTTAGTGGTGACTTCTCGGATTGGTGGATTCCTAGTAAGGAGGGTTATGGTAGATCAAGGGAGTGGAGCTGAAATCATGTACCTTGACCTCTAAAAGGGGCTGGGACTCAAGCCCGAGGATTTGAGTATGTATGACACCCCACTTGTAAGGTTCGATGGGAAAATCGTAATGCTCGAGGGGCAAAGGTGGTAACCAAAGGAAAAAAGGTGGAAGTAAAATTTATTGTGGTCAATGGCTACTCACCGTACACAGCGATTTTAGGGCGTCCTTGGATCCATGCCATGGGGGTGGTACCCTCAACACTACACCGAAAGATCAAATTGCCTACAGAAGATGGAATCGTGATAGTTCGGGCCGATCAAAAGGTAGCAAGATAGTGCTTAATGGCAGCAATAAATCATGAGATTAAGCAAAAAGACCAAGTTAATCGGGAGCGATTAAAGCAATTACCGATAACCAAGGGTCCGACAGGCATAGACAGTGTAGAAGAGTCAGGTCAAAATACGAATTATGCCATATTCCGACATGTATTTCCGGATAGGGAAGAGCATATCAAGAGAGGACCGATTGGGAATTTTGTTGTCATTGGTGCAGAATTTGGATGTGTTCGCATGGAGTTTGTATGAAGTGCCCGGGGTCGACCCGACTTTTATTGTGCACAAGTTAAATGTAGAACCTCTAGTCCCACCAAAGAAGCAAAGACCGAGGAGGTCCACGAAACCTCATATGGAGGCAATGAAAGAGGAAGTGGAGAAGCTAAAGCGATCGGGGCTATTAAAGAAGTGTTTTTTTCCCGAATGGTTAGCAAACACGGTGGTGGTAAAAAAGAAGAACGGCAAGTGAAGAGTTTGTGTTGATTTCACTGACCTTAACTGAGCATGCCTAAAGGATCATCTCCCTGGTATCGAACATAGACCAATTAGTGAATGCCACGATTGGATACCGGAGAATGAGCTTTTTGGACGCCTTCCAAGGGTACCATCAAATCGCTTTGGCTCCCGAGGATTAGGAGAAACATCTTTTACTACACCCGAGGGAAATTACCATTACACAATGATGTCTTTAGGCTCAAGAATGCGAGGGCTACTTATCGGCGGATGGTCACCTGTATGTTCAAGGATTTGATCGGTAAAACGATGGAGGTTTACATTAACGACATGGTAGTAAAGACTAAGAAGAGTGAAGGGCATGCACATGACTTGGTCAAGGTCTTTGATATATTGAGGCAGCACAAGTTATGCCTTCTTCATGAAAAATGTGCCTTTAGAGTAGGATCGGGCAAGTTTTTGAGTTATATGATAAACACACGAGGCATAGAGGTGAACCCCGACCAGATTATAGCTATTCAATAGCTGTGCCCTTCCAAAAACACTAAAGAAGTGCAAAGACTTATCGGGATGATTTCCGCCTTTAATAGGTTCATATCAAGATCGACAGATAGATACTGACCATTTTATAAACTCAAGAAGAAGTTTAAGGGTTTTCAGTGGATTGAGGAATGTGACATGGCATTTAAAGATTTAAAGTCTTACCTAGCTAGCCCACCCATTTTATCCGACCTAAGCCCAAAGAGGACTTATACATGTAGTTGGTAGTATCCGACCATGCCATTAGTTTGGTGTTGCTTAGGCAACAGGAGAGGGTCCAGAGACTAGTATTTTTCCTTAGTAAAACATTAGTGGATGCGGAAATTCGGTATCTGCCATTGGAAAAGATGGCACTGGCACTGGTGCATGCTATGAGGAAACTACCACATTACTTCCAAGCTCATACAGTGTGGGTGTTGACCGAGTACCCTTTGCAATCACTTTTGAGGAGGTCGGATTTCACCGGGAGGATAGCAAAATGGGGGACAAGATCTGGTACATTTGACATTCAGTATAAGCCAAGGAATTCAAATAAGGACCAGGTGTTGGCAGACTTTATGGTTGAATTTACTCCTTCTCGGGGAGCTTCTATTGGAATATGTCAGTTTAGGGTTAAACATTGGCATGTGTATGTGGATGGTGCATCTAATGCAAGGGGTTCGGGGGTCAGAATTGTTATGGTGTCTCCCGAAGGGTTGAGAATGGAAAAGTCACTCAGATTGGGCTTTCGCGCTTCAAACAACAAGGCTAAATATGAAGCCCTTATTGCTGGATTACGGGTAGTGGAAAAGCTCTGTGACGAAGAGGTAGAAGTATTCTTAGACTTGAGATTGGTGGTTAGTAAGATAGAAGGCAGCATTGAGGCAAAGGATTACCGCATGTTACAATATTTGAAGTTGTTCTAATCCCTCCGGTTGAGTTTCCAAAAAGTTAGTGTAGTTAAAGTGCCGAGGAGTCAGAATAGCCACGCTGATTTGTTAGCCACATTGGCTTCATCTTCAGAAGAACGTATCCCCCAAATGATTTTTGTGGAGCTACTAGAGTAACCGAGCATTGAGCAACGAACGGTGGTAGGGGTTGCTTCGGCAGAAATGCCGAGCATTTTTGCGCAGAAGAATCTCTCACAATTTTCTCTTGCTATCTATATTTTTCTCTTCTCTTTTGCTTGCTCTCACTCACGAAATTCTCTAAAACTACACTGTCCTCAATCTCACTCACTGGGACTTCTCTTCACTTTTCTACTTCTTCCGCACCAAAGATTTGTTTGGGATCCACTTATTTTGCTTTGAAATCAAAACTTTTCATTGAAAGTACTGTAGATAAAGGTAAAAGTTAGCTAAAATAGTATAGTGAAACTTATAAATAATACCAAAAACTGCAATGGGACCCATAAATAGTAGCAAAAATAAACTAAACAGAAAAATAAGTTGACAAAATTAATCATGTCAAATAACACCAAATGTCCAAATGGCCTTTCCTTTTATTTCTTCACTTTTTTCTTCTTTTCTTCCATCCACATGCTTCACATCAAGTGTGGGCTAGAACCATGTGTGCCACACAAGTCCATTTCATGACCAGATTACTTTGAAAACAAATCAATGGCTAAGATGTGCCACGTCAATTAAAAATGAATAACTTACCTCTGATAGCAAAGTTAACTGTGGTTAAACAAACTAAACCTTAATGTTCGCTAACGTAAGCGTTAACATTGGGGAAAAAAAGGGAAAATCCAAAAAAGAGGATGGGTGTCTCTTTCGATTTGGGATTTGGGTGCCTCATCACTCATCTAGGGTGGTCGGAGGAGACATTCAAAGGTGTTCCTCACCGTGGAGGGGATAAAGACTATCCATGTCCTTCACAATTTTTAATATTACTACTCGTTCCTTATAATTTTTAATTTTTCTAATTCTTTTAACATACATACATACACCTTTTAAGGGAGAAAGTATACCATGTTTCAGTAATACCAACTCAACATCTATTTTGGTATTTCCTACCTAATAAATGAGTGACACCTATCTCCAATAAACGATTAATTTATCTTCCCACATCAGACTAATCCAATAAATTAATCACAATCTTCTATACTATCGGGAAGATAAATTAATCATTTATTGGAGTAGTCTAATGTGGTTTTTTGAAACAGATGTCACTTATTTATTGGGTAGGAAATACCAAAACAGATGTTGAGTTGTTATTACTGAAACATGGTATACTCTCTCGTCTCAAGGAGGATGCTTTTGGTTTTTATGTACAACTACTTGATTTAAAAAGTCAAGCTTTGAAGTGTAAAAGATTATGGAAATTGTGTGTCTTGTGAAAAAATAAATTTACCAAGTGTCTTTAATTTTCCAGCTATGGATATATTTCCTTTTTATGCAACTTAAATTTGTGGGAAATTTGTGAATGTTAAACATAATATGAGAAAATCAGTATTGCTTGCCTTTGCAATTTATAGCCTTTAATTATTTGGATTTATCAAAATCGTATGGGTTAGTGGTTTGATTGTCTGTAAAAGGTTGGCAGATCAAATCTATGCCTGGATTTGCTTTGAATGCCTGAAAAAAGATTTAGGGAGTAGCATGTGTGAGTATTGGGTACCTCCTTCATTTTTCCCTTTTTGCATCGCTTTGTGGCATCTAAACCGATCAAAGATACAGGGCCCGTTTGGTGGAGGAGTTTGAGTAATATTGTTTGTAGTTTTTTGAAATATGTGTGGGTGAAAAAGTGTGTGAAAATGTGTGTAAGGTTGTTTAAAAACTGAAAATGTGAGTTTGAGCTTGCCTACCAAATAGGCCCACAAACTTTCCTTCATTTTCAGCAACCAAATGAAAAAAAAAAAAAAAAAAAAAAAAAAAACAAAAAAAAAAAAGAAAAAGACAATAAGAAAAGATGACCTGAATCAATAGTCGATTAACGAAATTAATGCTTTACAAACAGAACAATAAAATTGAGGGGAAAAAAAAAAGTCTTTTCGTCTTCCTCTTCTTGTTCTTCCTCAACGTCAATGCTTGTGCTGTGCTTCGTCTTCTTTTTCTAAACTCTGCTCTTCTCATTTTGTTACTTCTAGATCTGTTCTTCTTGAATAGGGCCAACCCTTCCCTTAGGCAAGTTAGGCAATTGCCTAAGGCCCCCAAGTGGAAGGGGGCCCCAAAATTTTAGAAAAGAACCGAGTAGTAGGGGAAAAAAATAGTTTTAGATGAATTACAAAAATTTGGCACATCCTTTTAACCAAGAAACAAAAAATTTATAAATCCAGTTAAACATTGGTTCTAAACAAAATTATTGCCCAAAAATAACATTATTATCCTCTAGACAAACCAAAAATCAACCGGATAAACTACAAATCTAGTCTAAGAGATTAACCACAAAACAATCACAAATCAAAACAAATAAAACCACTCAAAACCCTAAAAGTTTTACCTTTCTCTCTGCTCTCTACCTCTCTCTATCTCTCATTCTCTCTGATTCTCTCCAGTCTCCACTATTCTCATCTGCTCAACAACTCAAGCAAGCTTCCTTCGCCTAGACAACTGGACCGTCTCTCTGATTCTCTGCTCTCCGCCTCTTTTAAGTCTCAACTACTCACTCACCATATCAGGTTCCGAGGTTCAAGTATAAATATTTGGGCACAAGGCACTCCGCACTTGGCTTTCTCTTCAAACTCCATTTTATTTGTTAAGAACTTAAGATAATAAGATATTAAGATTGAGCCCTCCCTAGTTTTCTAACTTTGTTTATCGTTTTATCATTACGGTTGCCTAGACCCTGGATGACAAACAGTTTATCGATTTGTGCCTTCAAGTTTTTTATTTTTTTTGGTTGTTATAGATAGGATTTGTTTTGTGTTTTTTTGTGGGTGGGCCTGAGTGTCTTGTCTATTATGAATTTGAATAGAATCCTCCAATTGATTTTCAAAAGAAGTTCACAAAAAGAACTAAAAATAGACATAGATGCAATCATGGTAATAAGGGCAAAAATAGTATGCAGAACAAAATGATACTCTGCTAGCATGGCCAAAGCGTTTTGACATTATTGTCGGGATTGTACGAGGACTTCTCTATCTTCACCAGGACTCTAGACTTCAAGTCATCCACAGGGATCCGAAAGCAAGCAATATTTTATTAGATATCAACTTAAACCCAAAAATATCATATTTTGGCTTAGTAAGTACTTTTGTAGGGGATGAAAGTGAAGTGAAGACAGATAGGATTGTTGGAACATAGTAAGTAATACAAAATTGGTACTAGATTTTTGTTTTTCAAAATGTAGCAAATATTTAATCAATGTGCTTTGACTCAAACTACCGCTCATTCCCTTATAACATGGTGTAAGGGTGAGGTGATATGTTAAAGACGCGTCTTGAAAAATTTAAGTTATTAGTAACAACAATAATGATAATAAAGCTTATTTAATGGTTTCATGCGGTGACTACATGTCTCCCGAGTATGTAGTTGATGGAAGATTTTCAGTGAAATTTGATGTGTTTGGCATGGGTGTGCTTATGTTAGAGATAGTGAGTGCCATGAAAATTAGAAATTATTTTCACCCAAATCACCATCATAACCTTTTGGGACATGTAAGTGGAAAACTCTCTCTCTCTCTCTCTCTCTCTCTCTCTCTCTCTCTCTCTCTTTTCCTTTTTGTGGATTATGTGAGTATTTGTAATGTAATTGCGCTAGGCATGGTTGCTATGGAATAAGGGCAGGGCCTTGGAACTATCGTATACATGTTTCGAGGATTCACATTCAAGATCTCAAATCTTGAGATGTATTCAAGTTGGTTTGTTATGTGTTCAAAAGTTTCCAGAAGACCAGCCAATAATGTCTTGTGTGTATTCTATGTTAACGAATGAGAAAGCAATTCTGCTTTGACCTAAACAACCAAGTTTCTTCATAGAAAGAAGTCCCAGCAATTTAGGTGCAATATTAAGAAATGAAGAATCTAACATCGAGAATACAATTACTATAACTATGCCAAAAGCTAGATAGGAAATTCATAAGTAGCTTGCCCGAGAAGTTATATGTGAAGGTTTTTTAGTATTTAGGGGTGCGTTGGGGATTAGATTGCATCTTTTTGTTTTAAGAAGCAAATTATATTAATCGTTCATAGTTGCTACTTGCTTAGGTGTGTAAAACTAATGAGCTTTTCTGTATTTTCGTTAATGAAATGGTTGGACCAGCCAATTCTTATCTAAAATATAAATGATTGAGACTCCTAAATATGGGCTTCTCTGCTTTTAAACCACGAATCCTATTGAAAGTGTACAGAGGTTTGAATCACAAAAGCAAAAGGTGTATAACCAAAAGAAGTAGAAAACAAATATAAAAATGAAGAGTGGATTAAGTGAAGAAGAATGATTCTATTCACATGAGCATATGATCTATACACTATTGGTATATATACACAGTAAGACTGAGTTGATAAATTATATATCTATCTATATGTATATATATCTAAAAGATAAAGTGTAGCATTTATTATTATTACGTTTTTGTTAAGTCACATGATCCACCTATTTCCGACACTTTATCTCCCTTTTATCTATTTTTCTCCTCATTAATTTTTCACCTTACAATTACACTTCCTCTAACATTTTTCCCTCACATTTACTATAGGGGCTCATGCCCAAGTAACCAAGAACCAAAAGAAGCAAGCTCTTTAGGTTCAGGTAATGAACTCTCACCATGCAACATCATAACTACTGATGACATGTTAGGTCGATCTTCAAGATGTTGTTGCAAACATAAGAAGCTAATGCGAAGGCTACGTACAATCTCCAACAAGATGTAAGAGTCCTCTAAGCAAGTATCAATCACTTCTAAAGGCTTTCCTTCTTTCCATAATTTCCATGCCTAAAACATTGAAAATTTTCATCATTATTTATTTCATTATATGAAAAATAGAGAGTAAACTCTTTTGAGAACTCACATTTCCAACAAGGTTTAGACCATGGCTTGGATGGAAAGACCCTTGATATTTCTTTCCACTTAATATCTCCAATAACAACATTCCAAAACTAAATGCATCAAATTTGACTAAAAATAGACCATCAATGGCATATTCAGGTGCCATATAACCACCGCAAAACATTATTAAGAATGAAACTCTTTGATTTGAAAAAAAAAATGATAATAGAGCATGTTAAGAGTACTTACTAAGTCCAAACCACTCTATTTGTATTTCCTTCAGTCTAATCTCCACCAAAGATTCTAGCCATGCCGAAATTTGAAATTTTTGGGTTCATCTTACTATCAACTAAAACATTACTTGCTTTGAGATCTCTATGTACAATTCTTAATCTAGAACCTTCATGAAGAAAGAGAATCCCCCTTGCAATCCCACAAATAATGTTAAAGTGCGTAGACCAGCCTAAAACTTTAGCTCTGGCTTGATCCGGCAAGTTTCTCATTTATGTTAATACTATGTCCAACTTAAACAAGAAAATAAAAAAATACAAAAAAATGTTAATTTTTTTCCTCTAAACCGGCATAGAAAAAATCTTCTCCACATGCATAAATTAAATAACTCATTAAATAATTTAAATACATCATATGAGCATTAAGTAAATTTTGTGACTAAAAGTACACAAGGGTAGTTTTTAAAGTTGTCATGTAGTGGGTTGAAGGAAACTTTTCTCTAACTTGGTTCAAAGAAAATTTTTCCTAAAAGAAATTCATAAAGTTTAGCAAAACTTATTATGTTTTGAGAAGTTCAAACCAAAAACGAAGGAGTCTAAGCTTCCCTTGGGCATGTATTCATAGATTAGCATTTTCTCCTCTCCATCGATGCAATAGCCCAAAAGCCTAACAAGATTACGGTGTTGCAATTTGGCAATCAACATAACTTCTTGATTCATTCTTAAACTCATTCAATCCTTGTACAGAACTCCATGAAAGCCTTTCACAGCTATTTCTTATCCATCTGTTAGTGTACCCTAGAAATTCACATTTGTAAGTAGGTTTTATTGATATTGAATATGATGAGAATTACTTTTTCTATGGCCTTTATAAAATCATATGGAAGATTTACCTTGTATACGAGTCCAAAACCCCCTTCACCGAGCTTGTTATTGTTTGAAAAATTGTCAGTGGAGGTGGCCATGGTAACTAGGCTAAAGAATGGGACCTCTAAGTCTTTACTTTGGCCTTTAGTGTTCTGGTCTATATATCGTCACATTGTTGTCCATTTTTTCTAATAAAAGCAAGATGTCTTCAAATTATACAAAAGAAACTAGAATATGACAACTGTGAAATTCGGTTTATAGACCCACCAATTAAATCAATTATATGATCCAAAATGTCAATATTAACAACCAAAATGTAGAAAGTCATCAAGTCTTATTGCAAAATAATTAAAAAATAAAATAAAAGAATGGGACACATGATATGAGGCTAAAATGGGCATTTGCCTCTTTCGTCTAAAAGATGTAGCAAAATGCCCATATTCTAAAACTATCTAGTAAATTGCCCTTATTCTGAAACTCGATTTGATGAAAATCGAGTTATTTGAAAAAATTCACATGGAACTCGAGTTCCATAAATTTTTTTAATTTTTTTTAAAGTTTGATTGCCTATAACTCAATTTTCTAAAAATCGAGTTTCAATGTAAAACTCGAGTTCCTTGAATATTTGATCTAAAATGAACTCATATGAAGAGAGGCTATGTGGTTTCAAACTAAAGATCACAAATTTTTTATAGAATAGAATGATTTTCTCATGAAAGCTCATGGGATGAAAGAAATAGGTTCTCTCTAAATAGATCTGACTTTTTTCCTCTCTAACCTCATTGGAATTCGTGCATAAGTTTATTTTAGTAGGTGTTTGCATGTCTATTTCTACAATTCTCACTCAGGTGAGCCTCAAGCTAGAGTTAGGTGGAGCCTTGCTTGAATGGGCTTTAATGGGCCACTAAGCCCACATGTTTTAACTTGCTTGAGAGAGTTCATAAATTAATCCTTATTTTACATCAAATAAATTACATAAAAATAAATAAATAAAAAATTTACTAACGTCCATATTCTTCTTTGGGTAAAATACTATTTTATTTTCTAAACTATTAAAAGTTTGTTTTTTATTCCTAAATTTTAAAAAATTAATTTTTCAATCCCAAACTTTTAAAAAGTTCATCTTTTATTCTCAAATTATTGAAAATATTTCACTTACGGTCCTCAAATTTGAATATATATATATATATATATATATATATTTATATATATATTTCATTCCTAGCGAAACTACTGTAAAAAAATTTTTTTTTTTTTTTTTTTTTTTTGGTCCTTGTCTTTGTCAATTTAGGAAAAAAAAATTTTGATAAAATTTAAGGACATTTATATGTCCTTTAAATTTCTCTTTTGAATTAGAATCAACCTTGATTGTATATGCCAGTAAGTTCCCTTCCAATGTTTTACTTTTCATGTAATTAGTTAATTGTAGCATCGAATTTAATTTCTTTGCCTTCAATATGCATGTTTTAAGTTCTGGACGTAGATTAACTTATCGAAAGTAACTGAGTCCCTTGAGGATAGAATGAGACCCAACGAGCTATGCAATTTTTTCATCGAATAAACTCACTTCCTATAAGTACAACAAGTGATTCAAGTTCGCTCACAATCACGGTTTATTGACATTATTTGACTTGCATAATTCTTTCAAGAAGCTTATGCAAATTTTCTTCCATAGCATATTTTTTATTAAGATCAAATGGCTATACACCACAGTTTTCTTGTTCATCATCTTATTAGCTACTATATACGATTTTAGAAGTTCAATCAAACAATCTTGCAATATTTTTCCCAAAGTAGGCGAAAGTAATATTACCTCTTAAGTTTGTCCTTTTGAAAATGCAGTAGGGAATCGAGAGCACCCCCAAAACTACAGCAATGGCAACCACAACTACTAATATCACCTTCATCTTTTGCTTGTCTTTCACTTCTTCACGGTTGAATTTACAATATAAAAGCAAAAATAGTTTAGGTACAGCAGACTTTAATGCAATAAAACAAATGGAAACAAAGATCTTTGTTTGGATTGCACATCAAAATACGAATAAAAGAGCATCGAAGAATATAGGCCCATACCTTTCTCTGAAGTAGGCATTCGAATATATATATATATATATATCCTGGCGCAGACTATTAGCATCCTGCCCGGTAAATGCAATCTGTCTAATATCAGTTAGATCTCCACACCACATGGCGCAGCCACTTCCTCCATCTCTAATATCTGTGTTTGAATAAGCCATACAGGTACAGTTGTTCATACATTTCACTCTGCATTCCTCGAGATTCATACTTATGGTTCACCCAAGAATATGTGGTATCTGGCAATTTGTACCCAAAAAACTTTGTCAAACCCAATTTTATCTTTATACTGGCAGCTCATTTGGGTACTGCGTATACATCCCTTAGATCACTCGTCTGGGTTCCATGTATCTGGTGACTTAGGCTTGAATCCCTGTACACATTGACAGGCAGGTGACTCACCAATGATGCAATTTCCATAAGCCCCACATAAATTGTAAGCGTCACAGTTGTCTCCTGGTAAATATAAGTACCGCTTCCATTTTCCATCGACCCATATGTAGCGCTTACACTGAGTTTGATTCACAACTTCTCTAGGGATTAAAGACGTTTTAATCATGTGGAACATGAAGTATACCTCGTCCTTGTTGGACACAAAACTGAAGTCGTAAACCGGGGTGGCCCTTAACTCTGGTACACCACTGAAAACACGGCCATTCCATAGGCCAGTCCGGAAGAACTTATCGGAGCCTTTCTTCATGACTATCTCAGGGTATTCATGAAGTTCAATTCCCCAACTCAGTTCTCCTGGAGATGGATCATCTGGACTCTTCCATGCAGTTAGGCGCCTTTCCAGACCAGTCCTTAAGTCCCATCCAACCTTCATCCCTGGTAGCCAAGTATCAGAAGGATAGTCAAAGCTTTTCCACAAATACTTTTCTGGGTTTTCTTCATTCTCTTCTCTTAATACTAGATTTCCTAAATCTAAAAGCTGTACTATTGGATTCCTGGCCTCTTTTGTCGAATTTGCCGACCAAGCAACAGTCAAATTCTGGTTGAGAAGAACAAGTTTACCGTAGTTGTTTACCATCAACACGCCAGAGGAACTGTTGATTGGATTACGCCTGTTTGCTACCCAAACAGCCATTCTAGTTGGGATATTGTTATACCAAATTCCAAAGTAACGGTTATTGGGATTACCTGGACTGAAGAACCCCAGGACAAAGCCTCCATCTTTAGAGACCAAGGTTGTGCCCTTACTGTCACTGAGGGATTGGGATTGAGTAATACTGTCAGCAGTATCCGATGATACAAAGGAGAAAAGAAGCAAATTGGAACTCAATAACACAAAAGCAAAGATGTCCATTGCTTTCTGTTCTTAGAACTCTTATCCAACATGTTAGTTAGACCCATTATGGTGAGCAAAGGCTATAACATAGATTGAAGGTCATACATTGACCTGAGTAGTTTTGGTAGTTCGTCTTGGACCCAACTATTTATGGTCTTGGATGATGAATTCACATGATTCAAATCATGTGACTGGTCCAAAGTGAAAGTTCTAGGAATTTTTTTTTAAAGTGGTTATTAAGAAATTTAAATTATACAAAATTTAATAAAACGTAATAATTTGAAGATTTACTATAATTGTGAGTCCAGTCATTAAGAAGAGTAAAATTTTTGTAACTTCAAAACCCAAAAGAAGAACGGATAACTATAATATTTTTTTTAGTACCATTTTAGTGATTTTTATCTTTTTGTTTTATAGTAAGCTTTTGTTGAATAATTAAATCACTTGTTGTTTGGTCTTATCTTATTTTTGTTTGGTTTATGTTTGTTGTTATTTGGACTAATATTTATTATTTTTATTTAAGTTTTTTTAATTTTATAAAAGGGATTAAAGATTATGTTGGGGGAGGTAGAATTAATTTTGAAGTAATACTACATTCATAATATTTTTATAATAAATCTTATGCAAATAGGTGTTATTGATGAATAAAAAAATAATATCAATATTGACCCTAAATTAAAATCAATAACAATTTACTATATTAAATTTATTGTAAATTATTGTGAAAATATTATAAATGTAACATTATTCTTATTTTTGTTAAAAATCAATTTTTTATAATTTTCGAATCAGTTGATCACCCGGATGTCTAACATTTTTATTTGGGTGGTCAATAGGTTAGTTTGACTTATAATTTTTGTTGGAAGTATATATATATGTCATTTATTGCGAGTCAGGTGACCACCCTGACTGCACATAAAGCTGCCAGTGCTGGTCGATTGACTAAGGGATATGGAAAGGTGAGAGCACTAGGACTTGAAATTAATCAAATTATAGAGCAGGATTCACGAATATTCTTCGATTGAAACGAATCAGAAAATGTGCCTTGTCAGTGTCACACATTCAAATAGGAGCCAGATTTGTCTTTTATTTTTTTGTTCCGTATTTATGGGAGCTGTGCTAGTAGGAACTTTGAGTAGGTGTGAAGTTTGATCCTGGCTTATAGACAGCCGAGAAACTTGAGATGAAAAGAGAGATGTATAGTGTGAAAAAAATCTCATCCCCACATTTTGATTTTGTATGATAAATTTGTTCCCAGGCTCTCAAGAATATACTAGTTTATTGAGCAGAAAATTTCTTTTTAGTTTTTCCCACAAATTGTGGTAACTAAGCTAGAGATGGATATAAACTAAAGCGCCAATTTTTTCAAGCACTGGTGGGGACCTTGATAAACAATAGTCATATAAGAAAACGGTGCTCATTGATTTTTAGTTCTCCACATGCATCTTTGACTTTGCTTGTTTCCAGTTGAATAAAGAACCCATCCTAGCAATACTGTTAGTACGTAGCACACACAAAAACACACTTTACTACCATTATCTTACATAGCAAACTCTGAATTGTAGAAATAAAATTGCGAGTCTACGTAACAATGACATTCGAACAATTACAGTCTATTACGTGGACAATTATGGCAAAATGTGTGTTTGTATAGTATTGGCCAGGAGCTTTCACTATCGCGTATGGACAAAATTATTTTGCTAGTCGGCTTTCACTGACTTCCTATGCCTGTGCTCAGCGACAGCATTCGTGACCCTTGACATTCCACGTACATTTCAAAAAGATCATGGATTTTTTGTATAGAGCCAGCTGTCCAAACGTCACATAATGGTGAAAAATGAAAATGTCACTGATTGTGTTTCCGATTCATATAAGCTCCCAATTGGTACCAATGACTTCCCAAAAATAAATAAAATAAAAATAAAAAAAAATTTGGTACCAATGACTTTGCGGTAAGATAAAAATTACCCCCACTCACTCTATATTAATTTGTACCTTTCTCATTTTTTTACTTTTTTTTTTTTTTTTTTTATTTAATGATTGAAATTGAAAGTTGTTTTTTTTTTTTTCAATTTTTAATCTCAATCATCCATTACTATTATATCAAATGTGCTGAACTCAATCCAAAATTTAATAAGAAGGCTAAATTTTTTGTCAATTTTTGTACTCCATTACCGATAACATAGGCAAAATGATTAGGCTTCAAACTCAATAACATTTATCCTAGTCTTTGGATTTGAACATATAGTGTGTGTTTGAGTCTTTGCTTCGTTTGCGTTTGGCTCGTCCCATGGCATTGTTCATGGACTAGCTAAGTTACACAAAATGCGTGAATAGTGTTTTGGTTGTTAAAAAATATTTTGATACAGTGTTTTGTTAATAAGTTTTCGATTTTCAACAAATAAACAATATCCAAACATACTCATAGTTTTAAGATCCATTTCTTATGGAGCAATGTTGGTAATATAGCATTTGACACAACTTTTACTATATGGTGAACTATGAGTAGTAAATATGTACACCCATATGGATTTATAATTTTTTCTTCACTGCTCATGTCTCACCACATGATAAGTTTGATAAAAGTTGTGTAAAATGTTATGATAATTGCTCTTTTTTTATCTTGTTTGTGTTATTTTTTAGGTTGTAACTATGAAATATATTAATTTTAGAAATGAATACACCTACTAAGAAGTAACTATTACAACCCTTGGGAAATATTTGGGGTTTCCCAAAAAACGTAAGGGTCAACCACAAGATTTTGGGTTCATTATTGACCATATCCAAAGTAAACTGGCTGGTTGGAAGGTAAATTTGCTATCTTTTGCGGGTAGAGTGGTTCTAACCCAATCGGTGACATTCACAATACCCAACTATACCATGCAGTGTGTGGCCTTTCACCCCACCCAAAAATCCTTAAAGGAGTTGACAGGTTAAATAGGAACTTTATTTGGGGCTTATCGGATAGCAAAAAGATGCTTCATCTTATAGGATGGAACAAAATCACGAGGGATAAGGGGGAATGAGGTTTGGGTATTCAAGCAACTAAGCCTAAGAACACTGCAATGCTAGCTAAAATTGCTTCCTTATGGGTTCGAGTACTATCACACAAGTATCGTGGGCGGAGGAGAAGGTCCCACCAACCTTCTCAATATCACCTCTTTTTTTTCCCTTTTTTTGGACAAAACTATACTATTGGTCCTTGAAGTTTACCTTCTAAGCAAAATTAGTCCCCTCAAGTTTTAAATGAGTGATATTAGTCCCTCAAGTTTTAATAATGAGCGGTATTAATCCTTCAGTTAATTGCCGTTAATGTTATAACTTACATGGCTAACAAAATAGTGATCTAATATTTTTTTAAATGATGTGACATTTTTCAATAAAAAAATTACAAAAATTATTTTACACATCAGAATTCAGAATCTCAGACCCATTAATGCCAAAATACTTGACCTGGTAATATTAAATTCAAGAACTGTAGTGGTAGCAATCGGTGGTCAACAGCAAGATGCTTTCGACGAAATGCAGTTGGTGTGGAGTTTTGGGTTGAGTCCAGCAGTGTTTGGGTTTGGGATTTGTTGATGGTGGCTAATGGTGGAGGTTTGGTTACTTGTGAATTGGAGGATAGGGCTGATTGTTACCGACGCCACCGTCAACGCCTTGTTGGAGCTGATGTCCCTTCCACCGAAGCTATACTGAATCTTCAAGTGGTACTTTTGTACAACCTAAGAAACTTTTAAACTTCAATTTCACTGACAAGGTAACAATTCAAATTATGAAGGAAATTTTTTAAAAGAAAATCAAACAATTATTTTCTTTGTTTAACGGAACTATGTGAATTAGAATTTGATTAAATAGAAAACTATGGCGGTGCTCGATCAGAGAGAGAAATTAATATTGAATGAAGACAAAGTGAACTTTGAAGATAACGAGCATTGAATTTGACCCATTGCTCAAACCCTATCTACCTAGAATTTGATTAAAAATAGAAAAATTTTGTTGTTGACCACCGTTTCTCCCACTTCAGTTCTTGAATTTGGTATTACCCGCTACTTGCTGGGTCAAGTATTTTGGTATTAATGATTTTATGACGTGTAAAATATTTTTTCAATTTTTAGTTAAAAAATGCCAAATAATTAAAAAAATTATTAGATCACTATCTTATTAGCCACATAAGTAACATTACTAATGAGCAATTAACGAAGAACTAATACTGTACACATTTTAAAACTTAAAGAACCAAGAGCACTCATTTGAAATTTGAAGGACCAATTACACTTACAAGGTAAACAAAAGGGACCAATAATATAATTTCGCCTTTTTTTTTTTTTTTTTTCAATTACCATTCCTAAGGTTTTAAAAAATATATGGGTTTAGTACAAGAGTAGGTATGGTTTTTTTTTTCCCTTTTTTTTTCCTATTAAATTACCATTTCAAATTGTATAAAACTATTCACAGATCCATTTTCCCTCCGCTGAATGTAAAATATATGGGTTTAGTAGTTCATGTAACCATATTCCATCTTCTCTACCAATTTCCTCTTTCTCTTCCATCTTTTTCTCTAATTGCAGATTACTGATTCCCTACCCATTGGGTCTTCACAAAAAAAAAAATCTCTCAAGAGTTGTCTTCTTTTCCGTAAGGCATGCGTCCAAGTCAATTTTCCGTTCGACTCAGGGTTTAAATAATTTTAATGGCCCTAAACTAATAGATGGCCTATCTTGAACTTGTAATAAAAACAAAAGAGGTCAAGAGCTGGGAATCAATGGACCTTCTTTCTTCTATTCTTGTCGTCACAAATTTACTCTTTTTCAGGTTTAAAATCTCCTAACCACTAAATCATAACTCCATCCCAACGTTTAAACCATGGTGACACCATAGTGTCCAGAGAAGGAAAAAAAAACTGGGTTTCTTCAGTCCTGGAAGTTCCAAGAATCGTTACTTGGGAATTTGGTACAAGAGCATCCCAGTTCAAACTGTTGTTTGGGTTGCAAACAGAGTTCTCCCAATCAACGATACTTCTGGGATTTTGATGATAAACAAAACTGGAAATCTTAACGTCATCCAGAATAATTCGGTTGTTTGGTCAGCAAGCACTTTGAAAGAAGCTCAGAGTCCATTGTTACAACTCCTGGATACTGGGAATCTTGTGGTAACAGATGGCAATTCAGAAGACTATTTGTGGCAAAGCTTTGACTATCCATCTGATACAATTTTACCAGGGATGAAACACGGTTGGGATTTGAAGAGAGGTCTCAACAGGCGCTTTATTGCATGGAAGAACTGGGATGACCCATCTCCTGGGAACTTTATCTTTGAGATGACACTTCATAACTACCCAGAAGCTTATTTGTGGCAAGGCTCAACAATATACTTCCGTACTGGGCCTTGGAATGGCTATGGCTTCAGTGGTTCACCTGCACTAAAGCCAAATCCGGTGTTTGCCTTCAAATTTGTGTTCAATCAAGATGAGGCCTACTTCATGTTTACCCTGAAACAGTCACTTTACTCAAGAGCACTTCCCAACCAAACTAACTCTATGTTTCAAAGAATGACATGGACAGAACAAAGTTGGAAGCTTTATAATATATCTGCCTATAGACTACTCTTATACGTAAGATGCCCTTTGTGGAGCCTATGCAAGATGTCTTGTTACCACTCTCCAGTCTGCCAATGTTTAAATTTCAAACCCAAGTCACAACAAAGATGCCATTCAATGGATTGGTCCCAAGGATGGGTACTTAATAAAAGATTGATCTGCTCTAGAAAAGTACACATTCTTTCTTAAATTTTCTGGATTGAAACTCCCAGATACTCTACCCATTGGGTGAACACAAAAATGAATCTCAAGGAATGCAGGGCAGAATGCTTGAATAACTGTTCTTGTTCTTATACAAACTCAGATATCAGAGAAGGTGCTGGCTGCGCCATCTGGTTTCGATCTAGTAGATATTAAACAATTTCCGGCTGGTGGACAGGAGCTATACATTCGATGGCCTTCAGAACTGGGTATGACTTTGATTTTGTGAAAGATGATCTTCAATTACTGTTTTCAATTGTCTTTCAATTTTTTCTTTTTGTCGAATTTAAAATATATTTATCCATGGTAGATGGGATTAAGGAACACATTAGGAAATTAATTCTTCACAAGCATAACCAAAGCTCTGATTTAAATAAAAATACTTATAACCACTAATACAACTTAACTACCAATTTTAACCAATTATTCTTTATTAAGTGAAGTACTTGATTCATCAATATTCAAGCATGAAAATAAGCATAGATATACATTAAAGCATATGAACCACAAACAAACATTAATAGTTTGGGTTGTCAATGGACCCCTAGAATTTTAGGGCCCAATCAACGATACTTTTAAATACACGGATTTTGATTTTAAACAACACTGGAAATCTTAACGTCATCCAGAATAATTATTTTTTGTGGTTTTATTAAATTTTTTTTTTACAATTTAAACTAATCTAATAAAGTCCAATGTATTCCTGGATACAGGGATATTTTTATTTATTATAGGAATGATCATAAATGTTTGTAAAGAAACAATCCAAAACACCAAAAAAAACGTCCATCTAAAAAAATGTTAATAAAACTTAACAATGATTAATTGAACCAATATTATGATAAAATTTTGTTTTTGATAATCTATTAAGGTTATTTACTTTGTAGAAATTATAATTTTGAGATTAAAACATATTATCAAATAAAAAGCTTATTAGCAAAATCTAAGAATTAAATTTCTATACATGCATGGGCCTTGGAATTATAAAATAATAATAATTAACATAAAATTACAAAAGTTAAAATTTGTCACCTATCCGATTATTTTCCTTTGGCAAACCTTTGTTTTCTTTAAATGAATGGCATTATAGACTTCTAATACAACTATTAAGAGTCACTTCACTCAAAAGAACTTCCCAAATAAACAAAAATTAGTAAATTCTCATAGTTTAACATCTAAATTGAGCACTATAAAAATCATGCTTGGAAGCTTTTAAATACAAAATTATGCAAATCATACTATGTAATAGAATAATATTATATTTTTATATGCTATATTTAATTCTTTTAGACTCTCCAGTCTGATAATATTTAACAATCAAAGAGAATAAAAAATAAATAAAAAACAATAACAAAATTTAAAAACAAAACTAAATTGCATTAACCCAAAATAGAGTTTTAAAGAATATAAAATTATCAACCTAAAGTAGAGATGCAAGAAAAATAAATAAATAAAATTTCCAAAAAATTTCTGAGAGAAACTCCCAGATACTAGAGACTCATGGGTGAACACAAAAACCTTTTTTCAAGGAAAACAGGGCAGAATGCTTGAATAACAAATTTATAATAAGAGAGTGTGAATAAGAAACTCAAAAATAAAAAGGAAGATGAAGGCTGAGGAAGAATGATATTAATGATCTAGAGATATTAGATGAAAAGATAAGGCTGGTGGAGATGAAAGATACATTCGGAGAAAGATTGAAGAAGTAGTGGGTTTGAAATGGTAAGGAAGAGATGATTGGAGAAATGTAAATATTAAAAAAAAAATGTTAAAAACAATTTTTTTGTTTTTTAAAAACTTAAAATAAAAAAACCCTAAAGCTTATCCAGGTTTCAACGTTGGATTAAGTTGTTGTTGTTAGAAATTAATTTTTTTTTTTCCTTCTTTAAGTGAAAAAGTTCTGAAAACCCTAAATAAAACTAAAAAGACTTTGGATTGGGTTTGATAGTGGAACTAAATAAATAAGAATTATTTGGATTAATTATATAGATTTATTATCAATGATTCAAGTAAATAAATAAGTAATGATATACATTTATAGGGCTGAAAATTGTAAAAACCATTTTAAAATTGTAGGACAAATTATATTTTTCAAAATGACGTGGAATTTTTGGGCCAAACGAAAGAGTAGCAACATTTTAAACACATGTTTTTAGTTTTAAACAATATATAAATCACACGTATTTTCACACATTTTTTCACCCACACGTATTTTAAAAAAATACAAACAACATTACCCAAACTACTCTATCAAACAAGCCCTTAATTTTCTTCTATTGTTAGACTATGAGTCTAATAGCAACAAAAAAAAAGTAAATGGTTATGGCCCCCAAGAAAAATATGATCCCCACTTCTTTCTAGGAACTCTACTTACTATTTAGTCCAATAGATAACAATCCAAAGTTCTCAAAATAAAATACTAGCTAACTCTCCCAATTTTTCAAATAATTTGTTGTCAATTCAATAGACAATAACCCACACTCTCAAAATAGCATCTTTTACCACCCATTTTCAAACAAAATTTACTTTTTTCCCATCCTTCTCAACCTCAAGAAGCCACCGATGGGATTCTCAATAGATACCAACCCCATGTTTCTTTTCTCTCATTGTTTATTGCTCTAATACTTTAACTCGGAAACAAATAAACTTGTTTCATCTAGAAACAAAAAATGACCATATTTGCTTCAAGTTCTAGCTTCTCCTTGCTAATTTTTTTTTTTTTTTTTTTTTTTTTAGCCTTCAAGAAAGTAATTGAACCTCAACATTTCAAGTTTGTTTGTTTCTTTAACACCACAAGGGCATTTAGATTTATGCTTTGCTATATATATATATATATATATATATATATATGATAATGGTCATTTAGTTTATGAATATGCTTTGTTTATTAAGAATATGTTGTTCAATTTTTTTGTATTGCTATATGATAATATATTATATCTCTCTCCAAATCATCAAATTTTTTTTTTTTTTATTTGAAATTTGGTGCTGAATAATTCATTAAAAAAAAAAGGAAATTTCAATACTATGGATAACTAGTGGCTAACCCATGCTATACATGAGAACCTAACTATTTGTGTGGCAAACTAAAATGATTTTATAAAATCTTAAATTTAGTAAGAAACTACACCATTGCATGAATTGCTCTTGTACAACTTCAATTTGTGTTACAATTTGATGAAGAAGTCATTGTGTGAACATGCAATAGCTTTCAAAAAATATTAAAGAATTAGAAGATTCATTGCTTAAAAATTATTGAAACAAAACAAAATATATATACTACACAATAGAGAAATATTAGAGAAATATAGTTACATTCAAAAGAATAATTCATGACTATAACCCTATAACTATTGAGAAGAATCAAAAGATTAAGAGCCTACAAATTATAGAAAATATATATGTGTGTGTGTGACTACACAATAGAGAAATATAAGAGAATGATGTGTTACACTCAAAATAATAATTAATGGTTATAGTCATTGAAATTTGCCCAATAGTTTTAATGGGTTTAAAAATATAACTCAAAAACAAAAATAATCATAAACAATCAAAAAATTAAAGAATTTAGATTTAAGATCCTATAAATTATTGAAAAAAAAACCTTTCAACATTGATTTAGGGTTATGCCAAAGAATATCAATTATGCATGGATGTTATTTAAAAGAAAATTGATTACTTTCAAAAGAATAATTCATGGTATAGTTATTGTTAATAAGACAAATCAAGTTCAAAATTAAAAACTAACAAAAAATTTAGGTGGCCTTTATAAAAAGCAAAAATATTTGTTCTATTCAAAAGAGAATTTAGGGTTTTGAGGTGGGAAACCCAGTCCAAACAGTAAGTTTTAATTTTTAATGGAATCTAAACTTAAACAAAGAAAAATAAATTTGTGAAACTTGTGTTCCTAATGTGTCAAAAAAAGTTAAAGGGACTAAAAAGTAAAATTTTGGTTTTATATTATTTTAATAATTTAAAGATTAATAAGGAACAAAAAAAAATCATAAACAATCATTCATTGTTTAGTGAATAATTGATGTTTTGTAAAACTTGACTAACCTTTCAAACAACCCCATTTACTTTATCAACACAAAATCTCTTGCATGGATGTTTTTGATGATAATGTAGATATAATAAAATATGGACTCTAAAAAGACAATCAAGTTCAAAATTAAAAGCGATTAGGTGGCCTTTATACTTAGGTTTGTTCTCATTAAAAATCAACTTCTTTATCATAAGAAAAAATTAACATTTTGTGGTGGGAAGAGAGAACTTAACAAGTCTAATTAATAAAATTAATTATAATGAAGTCTTTTCATAAAATTATAATGCTAATGTGTCAAACACATGTTTAAAGGTCACTAAAATAAAAAAAAGTTTTATATTATAATCATATATAGATAATATATATATATTAATAATACATAAAAAAATAATTTTGTTTTAAAAAAATAATTGATGATTTTATGAGCAAGCTCTAAAGAGGTCAACAAAAATCAAAGTTACTTTTTCATATATAAAATCTTTTCAACTTTTAGATGGATAATTAGATATATTAAAATATGGATTCCTCTTTTAAGATTCAGCCATATAGTTACTTAACTAAAAATACACTTCCTTCCCATGAAAAAAATTCAACATGGTAGAATCTTAAATGGATAACTTAGGAACCTACATATTATACCTAAGTCTTGCTCATAAAATATATATTGCCGACCAAACACATGTTTAAAGTTCCATGCAATTTTTCTCAAAAAAAAGTTTTGTGCAAGTCATCTAAGTAATTATATATAATAATAATAATACTCAATAAATAATTTTGTTTTAAAAAATAATGATGATGTGACAAGCTCTAGAGAGGTCAACAAAAAGTCAAAAATTTTGGTTTTATATATATATTGGGTTGGTGGTGCTTAAAATAATAGTTTGCAAAATTCTATATATGTATATATATAACTAGACCCTTTTTTTGTATTTTTATTAATGTTTAAGTATATGAAAATTTATTAAGTTGATAATTTTGTATTTATAGATTTATGAATTATAATTATTTTATCAATATTGCAATTTGGTCCTCTCAAGTTAATATTCCTGAATATGCCCACTTGCACATATATAGGAAAAAGCATCTGTTCACGGAGTGAAAAACCAATAGGTAAACGTACTTTGTGGCCGAGCCCAACTAATCAAATCAAATATGAAGGTTGTTGCGGTATATACTATACTTACTAGACTTTATATGTACAAGCACATGAAGTGCACCCTGCTATCAACTTCAACTTCAGACTCATGCCTTGTCCTTCAGTCACTTTGTACCACAAGTCAATCCATCTACTGTAAAACCGATCTCTTATTCACTCCAAAGCTTCTTGAAGATTTGATGTAGTCTCTATGGTTTTAGTAGCAACTCCAACACAGTTAAGGTGATCTTTGTCCCTAAAAGAGTCAAACTCTAAAGGATGTTCACTGGGAGAGGATTGGAAGACAAATATTAGCCATCTCTAGGTTTTTCTATGTTTTACTATGGTTGTCTTCCTTCTCAAAGGATTTGGGTTGAAAAAGGTTTTTATACTAGTTTAGGCCTAGTTTTTGAAAGAAAATAACAGAACCATAATGAGTCTCTCAACTGAGTGTCTATGGAGAGTTTCTGTCTGAATCAACCATCTCACACAACCAAGCCTCGAATCTCGCTCGACTGAGTTCGTTAGTCTTGCACAATGAGAAGATCCGTCAACCTTTAGCCCTCATTACCACAATCACATTACAAGTACAAAACTTAAAAATTACAAGTAAATTTGTCATGGAATTAGCCCACACATGCTCAACTGACTTATAGTACATCCAGGGACTATAATCAATGATCTAATACTTCTACCATAAAGAAACATAAAACTTAAAAATAATAATAATAATAAAAAGTAAACAATTTCTTAATTGCTGTCTGATCTAGGATCAATCCGCAAATTAAACAAGAAGAAAAGGGACGTGGTCATCATAACAGCATCAATCATTTCTGGATTGCTTACTTTGGGGTTGCTTTGGCGTTTCACTTGGAAGACAACATATAGAAGACGTAAGTATACCCATCCATTTTTCCAGTATATATATACACACACACTCATCCATCCTTGTTCATATTAAAGCTAGATTTTAAATGAGCATGATAAACTGTACTAAGACTCAAATTAAAAGCAGTTCCTGAAAAGGTTATATATGGGTTCAATAGGTGAGAGAAAGAAAGAAGATGTAGACGTACCATTATTTAATTTCACAACGGTTGCTACAGCAACAAACAAATTCTCTCCTGCAAATGTGATCGGGGCAGGTGGATTTGGTCCTGTTTATAAGGTAAAAAGGATTCTGATTTAATTACAGGTCAAAAAATTTATGGTGATACTATACAAATTTAGACGGAAAGATTCATCTTTAACTGATTATTTGCAGGGACATCTATGTAACGGACAAGATATTGCAGTGAAGAGGCTATCAAAGAATTCAAGACAAGGTCTTGAAGAGTTCGAGAATGAAGTTGTTCTCATTGCCAAACTTCAACATAAGAATCTTGTCAAGCTTTTAGGCTACTATGTTCAAGGAGATGAAAAGATGTTAATCTATGAGTACATGCCCAACAAAAGCTTGGATTGTTTTATTTTTGGTATGATTCTCTTGACCCTTTATGAATTATAATTACTTTCCATCTTTTAAATGTTGTGTTCCTGAGTGTCTTGTCTATTATGTATTTGAATAGAATCCTCCAATTGATTTTCAAAAGAAGTTCACAAAAAGAACTAAAAACAGTCATAGATTCAATCATGGTAACAAGGGCAAAAATTGTATGCAGAACAAATGATACTCTGCTAGCCTGGCCAAAGTGTTTGGACATTATTATCGGGATTGTGCGGGACTTATCTATCTTCACTAGGACTCTAGACTTCAAGTCATCCATAGGGATCTGAAAGCAAGCAATATTTTATTAGATATCAACTTAAACCCAAAAATGTTAGATTTTGGCTTAGCAAGAGCTTTTGTAGGGGATGAGGAAGCAATTCTACCCCAGCCTAAACAACCTGGTTTCTTCATAGAAAGAAGTCCTAGCAATTCAGGTGCAATATTAAGAAATGAAGAATCTAACATAGAGAATGCAGTTACTATAACTATGCTGGAAGCTAGATAGGAAATTCATAAGTAACTTGCCTGAGAAATTATATGTGAAAGTTTTTAGTATTTAAGTGTGCGTTTGGGATTAGATTGCATCCTTTTGTTTTTAGAATTAAATTCTATTAATTGTTTATAGTTGCTACTTGCTTGGGTGTGTAAAACTAATAAGCTTTTCTGTATCTTCTTTAATGAAATGGTTGCACTAGCCTATTCTTATCTAAAATATAAATGATTGAGACTCCTAAATATAGGCTTCTCCGCTTTTAAACCACAGATCCTATTGAAAGTGTACAGAGGTTTGAATCACAAAAGTAGAAGGTGTAGAACCAAAAGAAGCGAAAAACAAAGATAAAAATGAAGAGTGGATTAAGTGAAGAAGAATTATTCTATTCACTTGCGCATATGATCTATACACTATTGGTATATAAACACGGCAAGACTGAGTTGATAAATTATATATCTATCTATGTGTATATATATCTAAAAGCAAGTATAGCACTTATTATTGTTACGTTTTTGTTAAGTCACATCGGTAGCTACATGATCCACATATTCGACACTTTATCTCCCTTTTATCTATTTTTCTCCTTATTAATTTTTCACCTTACAATTATACTTCCTATAACTTTTCCCCCTCACATTTACTATAAGGGCTTAGGCCAGGTAACCAAGAACAATCCATGTGACCAAGGCCCAACATTGTAGGGTTAGGACCAGTCCATTGATGAATGCATGAAGGACCAACAACTAGCGTTTGGGGGAAACCTATTGTGCTCGGGGCTGGTTGGGCCCAATACTGACTAATAAACAGAGGGGGCATGATGAGGGGGCGGACAAGTTTAGGTTGATAAACGGGCACGATTAGTGTTTTTGGGAAATTCGCTACCGAATACAATGCGTCTGAAACAAGTTTCAAGAGAATTTTCAAAAGACATGATTTTTCTAGGGATTATGGGCGAAAGTGGGATTGCATGGGAACTAGTGAAAAGTAATGATTTGAACCCACTAAGGGGGTTATATAAGAAAGTGAGGGTAGAGAAATGGGGGTTGGTTTTTAGGGAAGTTAGAGAGAGAGAGGGAGAAAAGAAATAGGAGAGGGATTAAACACGAAGGGAGGAGAGAACAAAGAGAGCAAATACCTTTGTACCAACTCTACAATCCCTAGAGATAACTCACTATTGTGACCACAATAGGTTTAGCACTCTAAGATTCTTCTATGAATTCCTTCACAAACGATATGTTCGCGTCAAAAAACTAGAAACTCTGGCTCACTTTAAGGTGCCTCCTTAAATATTTGACCTAAAATGAACTCATATGAAGAGAGGCTATGTGGTTTCAAACTAAGGATCACAAATTTTTTATAGAACTAGAATGATTTTCTTATGAAATCTCATGGGATGAAAGAAATAGGTTCTCTCTAAATAGATCTGACTTTTTTCCTCTCTAACCTCACTGAAATTCGGGCATAAGTTTACATGTCCATTTCTACAATTCTCACTCAGGTGAGCCTCAAGCTAGAGTTAGGTGGGACCTTGCTTGAATGGGCTTTTATGGGCCACTAACGCCACATGTTTTTACTTGCTTGAGAGAGTTCATAAATTAATCCTTATTTTACATCAAATAAATTACATAAAAAAATTTATTAACGTCCATATTCTTCTTAGAGTAAAATACTATTTTATTTTCTTGACTACTAAAAGTTTTTTTTTTTTTAATTCCTAAATTTTAAAAAAATCATTTTTCAACACCAAACTATTAAAAAGTTCATCTTTTATCCTCAAATTATTGAAAATATTTCACTTACGGTCCTTAAATTTGAATTTTTTTCATTCCTAAACTATTGTAAAATGTTTTTTTTTTTTTTTTTTTTTGTCCTTGTCTTTGTCTCAAAACCATTGAAAAAAAAAAATGGAAGGAGAATACGTAGGTTTCATTTGAATTTTAACTAGTAGTATGGTAAAATAATAATAATAATTGAAAGTTCTTAGTATGATTTTCTTATAAAGTCTAAGTCTCATGGAATTTTGTTTTTAGTTTTTCCATTCCATTGTGTATGCACATGCATTTTATGATTATCTACCACAATTATTAGATAGTGTGCTTAGTTCATATGCTTTTTTAAAAAGCGTCATTCAAAATATTCTATTATATTAAAATTTGAAAAGTAACAATTCTTCAAAATAGTCTATTATATTGAAGATTTTTTATTATATAGAAATAATCACTGCCAAAGTGCCAACAGAAGAGAAGTAGTTGCAGAAGAGATTGATTTATAGATAAAAATAGAAGTGTGGCTGGATCTCTATGATTGGACTTTTAAATTTCGAAGTTAAATCAAAACACTCTCATAGCTTCCTCTATATAAACAGGTGCGTCCCAGCAGAAAGAGATGAAACTCTGCTGAAACATTTTCAGAGAAGAAGAGTTTCTGCTGGTCTTTCCAGAAGTCTCATTGGTTGAAGAAGACTAAAAGATTTATGGAGGCAGTTTTGGAGAAAAGAAAAAACTTTTCTGTTCTGTTCTCAATGTCCTTTTCATTGCATTCATTAAATTTGCTCTTAGAATTTATCAAAATCAATACATCAGAAATTGTCATTAATGTGTGTAATGTCTTATGCTTTCAATCTATTCTTGTATTTCTATTGCTTTTCTTTTTTTTTTTTTTTTTAATTTGAGGTTTTCATTTAGTGTAATTTGCATTCTAGAGTTTTCTTGATTGAAAGTTGGATCCTAGAGCAAAATATACATACTATGACACCTATGGCTAAAATTTGTATCATTAATGCATATGATTTTTCATGAATGTTTAATAAGGGAGATATAATCACATCTTAGGTGCCATCATTGCCTCAACTTCTGACGCTTGCTGAAATGACTAAAACTTCAAAAAAAAAAAGCCTATTTTTATAGGTTTCATGTCTATCATTCTGTGTGAAGGTTTTCCTGCTGGGTGCATGCTTATTTTCACTCAAGCACAGTCACTCTAACTGTTAAATCAGACATGCTCAAGTTTCAAATTTTCAGGATTTAATCTTCCCTTCTTTTTGTAACTATCAATGACAGTTAAAATTAACATTAAGATTACTCAATAGCAAGCTTTTAGTTCAGTAGCTAATGCATTTTTCACTCTTGGCTTTCTGAGCCCAGTTAGGGATTCGATTCTTGTTGAGGGAGCATCCTGTGGCTGCCCTTTCTACAGTTGCAACAGCAGTGGTAAGCAGATTTCTGTTTGCATTGAAAAGTTCTTATTATACAAATAAATGGATGTAACCTCTATAATTATATAGGGAATTTGGACTGTTTTCCCATATGCTGTGGCTGCTTCAACGGCATTATCCCTTTACCTGCGATGCCGCTACTCCTAGTTCTCATAGTTGTTTCTCGATCAAGTAGCACCCAGAAAGAGAGGATAGAAGCTATCAATTTGTACATACTGAGATATGACTTCTAATTCATATTTTGTAGGTGAATGCAACCCTTTGTTGAACAATTATACTGTTATCCAATCCTCTGGGGTTATTTCACATAGAGAAAATGGCCAAATATTAGCGTGACAAAATGATGTACAAAGTTAGCATACAGGTAGTCAAAAGCCTTTTGGCTCAAGAACACGATCTAGTTCTTTGAGGGGGAAGAACCTGGGTTTGAATCCCTAACTCCACTTGTTGTAAGCAAAAAGTTAGCATACATCTAATTGATGAGTGTCATTGTCAGTATTTCTTTCTTTTAGATTTTCTTAATATAATGCACTTTCTTGGAGAACAGATTAATGTAATAAATGAAGAACAGTAAGGGACTTAACCATTTTCATCTTCTTGGGGGCAACAATCATGATCAACTTACGGTTCTGTACTTTATTTTGAGGTCAAAGAATTTTTAGTTGTTTGGTACATTACACACTATGGATAGCTGGCACATAGTTAGTTATACATGCAACCTTATGGCCTCACAAGCAGGTAAGGGCTTGCGGTTTTGCAGAGAACAGAGTAAATTTATAACACAACGCTTTACACTGAGACTGGCTGACACTTGTGGATGATGATTGTTGAGCTTGAGAGTGTAAGAGTGCATTATTTTCTTTTTATATTTTGCTGAGTCATGTATTCTTGTCATCATGTGTATGTTTCTTAATATGTTAATATCTCAGGCCAATGGTTTTTGTGTCCTGCCAAATCAGTTAACCACAATGTCGAATCTAGGATAACTTGCAGGAAAAAGAAAAGTTTTCATTGTTGCTATTATCACGGAAATAGTCTCTTCTTAACATTGTCAAAGAAAGTAACTAATAGTAAACCTTATTACATCTCTATTAATATTGGCATTCAAGGCAATTCTGCTTGATTTGACTTTGAGAAGACTTCATTCTATTTACATACTCAAAAAGGAAATGAAATGAAAAAATAAATAAATAAAAGTCTTAGTTCAAGGATAAATATTTCATACGTTGTATTGACTGGAAATCAGCTGCCATGCTCGAAAGATGCTAGATAGGAGTGCTGAATGCTATAGGCTTCTTTCAACTCTGCCAATACCTCTGCAATAGTTGGCCTTTGTGATGCATCTCTCTCTACTGACTTCACAGCAACAAAGGCTGCCTTTCTCATGCTCTCTACTGCAAATGTTCCTGTTAAACTCTCTCGTCCACTATGAGGCACTATCTCAAATGTACCTGCTTGTAAATAGGGCTTGGCCTGCAGTTGGCAAATCCAAAAACACCACGATGTCAATGTTTCAATCATCAATATCATCCTCTGAATGGAGCATTCACTACTTAACTTTCAGATTTAAGATTATGCAGATACAAAGACTGACACTATAGAAGATCAATATCTATGCTAAGGACCTAGACATGATTTACTAGGTGTTGTTCCCGTTTCCTAATTTTTTATGAGGAAGCACAAATCATTGTTTCCTTATGGTTCAAACAAGCAATGTTTAATGAAAATTTTAGATATTCAACTGCTTGTTTTCATGTCCTTTTAAGCCTATAGTCCAAGAATTATTACAAATGTAAGCAAACAAAGCTACTTCAGAAATTGTAACCATTTGTTCTAAGGGGCAGAAAATTGACAAATATTACTAAGCATAGAGTACAAGATGAGCTTCAGTTTACCCATAAGACCAAATTGAATGAGTCTGGAGTTCCTGAGTGGCTCAATGGTTCTCTACCACAAATGAGCTCCAAAAGAACGACCCCAAAGCTGTAAATGTCACTTTTCTTGGTCAACTGTTGCTAGAATAATATCTGCACATGACATTCATTTTAAGCATTAAAATCATCAAGAACCAATAAATATCCTTTCTATCTTTGGTTTTTTTTTTTTTTTTTTTTGAAAACATACTCAGGATCCAGATAGCCAGCAGTGCCCTTGACAACAGTTGTCACATGAGTTGCATCTGCCTGGGTTATTTGTTTAGAGAGGCCAAAGTCACAGACCTTCGCATTCTTATCCATGTCCAAAAGGATATTACAGCATTTCACATCTCAGTGTATGATTCGTGGTTCACTTCCATTGTGTAAATAGTCCAATTCTTTAAAATAAACAAGGCTCAGAAATGGAACCATTTATCCCCTTCAATAGTAATGATGGAATATTAAGAATTAAAAAGGACTTCTACAGATTTCTATTAATTAACAAGAATAAAGTTAATTTGCTATGATATTCTAATCATCTTGTTTTCCAAGGTAAAATAAAGTTAATTTGCTATGATATTCTAATCATCTTGTTTTCCAAGGTAATGCTTATGGTCTACTTATTATCAAACAGTTGGTTACTATGTAAATGATGAAGGATATTGCATAAGTGATCCAAAGAAGCACAAAGTTGTCCTAAAAACCATAATATAGTTGCCCACATATCTGTTCATAATGCAGAACTACACGACTGCTATAAAGTACAATTTGACTATATGGTCTGAGCATTTTTGTGTTCAACATATCTCTATCAGTTAAAGCAATATTATTTCATATGTAGATCCAGAAATTATTATATTCTAATTTATCATATAACTATAGAAACTCAGACTTTCATGTTTCTTCCATCTGCAAAGACGATTGCTTTCCTATGTTGTCTTTTCAGTTTGATAATAGAAAAAGCAACGTACCTTTTGCAGAATGAACAGAAATTTTCAGTCTGCGAACCCAACTTAACGAAGCTTTTTTACTGTTTATACCTAGAAGTCACATCAACAATGAAAACTGGAAATTCTCATAAAAGCAAGAAGGTGTCCCAAATATGTATCATGCATAACATACCATAAAGGTGATCAGACAATGATCCCCCAGGTAGATACTCATAGACTAGTAGTTGCTGCTCTGATTCATGACAGAATCCTTCCAAACATACAAGATTTTGATGACGAATTTGTGACAATAGATAGACCTAAAAACAATCCATAATATTGAAAAAGATTAGGTAACATTCCATGAGAATCGTTACTCTCAAGATAGATAAAACAGGAAGCGTAATCCACTTTTGTAATGAATCCAGAGTGAATTTTCAAATAGTGTATAAAACACCTTGAACATTTAGACTCCCAAATTACAAATTACCAATTGAAGCTTATTATCAAACAATATGTGTGTGGAATATGAAAATAAGCTAAAACAAAATTGATAAGACAATCTAAATCAAATAAAATCACAATCACAGCAGAAATTAAATGGCAAAGACTAAGGAAAGAGAGATGCAGATACAAAGACAACACAACGATGTGTTATCGAAGAGGAAACTCAAGTCCTTAGCGTAAAACCTCTCCATCGCCCTCCAAGCAGTCAATAATCCACTAGAAAATGAAGTTGGGATATATGAAGAACAGAAGAACCTCCAAGCCTAATCTACCCAGTGTACCTAAGCCGTCCAAGCATCTTGCTCCAACGAGGTTATGCCAAACATTTGTCTTCTCTAACTTACCGGATTCCACTATAACCTATAGTATCAACCAATATCAATTAGTCCCTTTCTAACTGCTTCCCAAGCACCAAATAATCTTCTCATAGATATGGGTATAGTGAGAAAAAATTTGGCTAAATATACCTCTCAAGGATGTAACAATAGAGAGGGTGAGAGTAAAGGAATTTGGAGAATCAAATGATGAAAATTATGGATGAGTCAATCTTATTTTTTTCTAGGGTTTCTTTCTCAAAATTCTCTCTGGATGCTCTCTACAATACGTGGGTATAAGGGGCATTTATACTGGTATGTGTTTGGAATGTGAAATGTCGGTTTTTCCCAAACAGAGTGGTCAGTGACTTGACCTCGCGACTTGACCGAGTTGTGAGTCCGAGTCATGAGCTAACTACTTGGCCAAACCGGAAGTTTTTGTCCTATAGAGCTCCAGCTAGCATGACTCTTCAACTCCTCTGCATGCTTTACACGTGTGCCTCCTTTGGCAACTTGCCAACCACAATCCAATTGCAAGATCCAGTCACAAGGCCCTGCTGAGTGCACACTCTTGATCTTTTCTTCACACACTACCCTTACATGATTTCCACTTAAATACAGGGTTTCTAAATGCTGAATTACAAGCAAATTTGAAACGAATAAAGCCAATAAAATGATTGATTAAATTCAACCTTACACAAAGTATACAAAGAAGAGTTCAGATAGTGGACCTTATTGATAAAAGAATCAGCCCCAAGTTGGCTTTTATTAAACCTCACTTTCACAGCTACTAATTTTCCATCTTGAAAACTACCACGGCCTATGACCTCCTTGAAGTTGTTCGTAGCTGCTTTGATTTCTTTGTAGGAAAAGACTTTTGCTGCATCCCAGTTTCGCATCTCAATTGCTAAATTCCAGTTTTGCATCTCTGCTACTGCTGCCCCTAAGAGTAACATATAGCTCATATAAGAGTCAAGTAAAAACTTCAATGTGCAATAAGAATGTAAACTTTCACATACTTGATGTATATGTAACTTCACTTCTATTTTTCTTTATGTACAGGAATACTGCAAGAGATATGATAAGAGCAAGTACTGCTCCACCAGCTGCACCAGCTATAATTGCTATATGATTATGTCCACGCTGCTTTTTTTTGGTGAAAATAGTAACTTGTGGTGTCTCAATTGAAGGGTTGGATGAAACATCATTGCATGTCATTGTGGAGAACGAAAGGCACAAATTTCCTGATGTTCTGTACAAAATTGATTTATCAAAATGCTAAAGTAATAGTTTAAATGACAACAATACTTTTTCCATACCTAATTTTAGACGTAGAAAAACGGACGGATCGAATCAGGTTCGGGTCAGGTCAATCGGGTTTGCAAGTCAATCGGGTTTGCGGGTCAAATGGGTCGCTGATCAAAACAAGTCATTTTTAAACAGTTCAATCTGGTTGCGGGTTAGGTTGGGTTGACCCGTATTTTTCAAACAAACCTTTTTTTTTTTTTCAATTACAAAAACAAATCAATGACAACCTATTTAGAGAGAATGAATAAAATCAATTAAGGAAATGAATTAAACTTAATGCCACTTATTAATATCCTTCCAATTCTAATAGTTATGCGCATAACAAAAATTATTTATAGTCATAAATTCATAATAGAAAAAATCTTCAATGTTAATAGTTTACTGTCAAAATACATATAATTATAAGTTTACAACTTCAAAATGAGATAGATCTTAAAACAAACAAAACAAGTAAACCAACAAAGTAGCAAACCATCTTAATCAACTTTACTAATGATGCAAATCTATATATTACTAAAAGCTGAAGCGTAGCGTTTAATGCTTTCTTTGCGCTCACGTTGAGCCACATCAGCGTCCACGTCATTATCTTTTTTTTTTCCATTTTCTTATAATTATTTTTAATATTTTTTTATTTCATATTTACACTTCTCCAACCTTTCTCCCTCCATTACCTTTTCATCTCCCCACTTCTTCTCAATCTTTCTTCTTCCCTCACCTTCTCATCTCCCCACTACCCTCTACATTAATATCATTCTTCATCTTTCCCTTCACCTTCCTCTATTTTTGTCTCTTCTTATTCACACTCTCTTACTATAAATTTGTTACAATCTCTTTCATTTTATGCATAGTTTTCCCTATAAAAAAAATGTTCTCTCTCTCTCTCTCTCACACACTCACACACAATTTTTTAGTGGATTTTTATTTTTTATTTTTCTTGCATCTTCACTTTAGGTTAATACTTTTTTATATTCTTTAATTTACTTTAGGTTAATGCGATTCAATTTTGTTTTTTTTAATTGTTGTGTTTTTTTTTCTCTCTCTCTCTCTTTGATTGTTAAATGTTATCCTATTGCATTATGAAGGATTAAATATAAAAATATAATATTATTCTACTATATAGCATGATTTGGATAATTTAATTTGGTAGTTATTGTAATTTGATAGCATGATTTTTATAGTGTTCAATTTAGATGTTAAACTATAAGACTTTAATAATTTTTGTTTATTTTTTAATCCTTTGTGATAGACAAAGTACTCTTAATAGTATTAGAAGTACTCTATAATGCCATTTATTTAGAGAAAAGCAAAGGTTGGCTAAACAAAAATTATTGGATGAGAGACAAATTTTATCTTTTGCAATTTTAATTTAATTATTATTATTATTTTATAACAATGCATATATAGAAATTTAATTATTAGATTTTGCTAATAATTGTTTATTTGATAATATGTTTTGGGTGGATGAAATTACAATTTTTGCAAAGAAAATAACCTTAGTAGATTATAAACAACAAATTGTTTTCCTAATTGGTCCAATTAATCATAGTTAAGTTTTATTAATTTTTTTAGTTACTTTTTTTTAGTGTTTTGGATTGTAGGCATAAAAAATAAGTTTGAGAAAGTTTGTTTAAAACTAAAAGAATAATTTCAAAATTTATATTCTTTTAATAATCCACAAAATGTTATAAATAATTTCATTAAAAAATAAATATTTTCAAAAAAAATTGTATTTTTTCCATTTTAGTACGACAAAAATTTTAAATTTATTTTATGATTGTTCTTTTTCCGGCCCAGCAAGCGGCGATTCTGGCCCAATAATGAATTTGTAGAGAGTGGGTCGTAGAACTAGGTCTTGACAAAATGTTATAAATAACCATTTAAACATTAAAAAATAAATATTCTTTAACTTGCCTTTTGAATTTTCCTCTCTTATATAGCATCCTTCAATTGGTAAAACTTGTTAACCATGTCTATTTTTTCCATTTTAGTACTACAAAAATTATTAAATTTATTATTTATGATTGTTCCCCTATATTACATTTATGATTATTCTTATAATAAATAAAAATATAATTACAAAATACATTACTCTTTATTAAATTAGTTTAAATTTATGATTATTCTTAAATAAATAAAAATTAATAAAAATACATCATAAAAAATAATTTATCATAATAATTTAATAAAACCATCATAAAAATAATTATCATGCTAGTTACTAGTTGATGTAATAGTGAAAACAAATTCAATTTTGTATTTAAAATTATTTATTTATCTATTCATTTTTCACATATTGGATTAAATGTTAGATTAGATTATGACAACATTAACACAACACTTCTTCTTTTTTCAAAAAACTAAAAGAATAATTTCCAAATTTTATATACTTTTTAATGAAACAAAAAAAATTATAAATAACTTATATTAAAAATTAAAATTTTCACTAACTTACCTTTTGAATTCTTGTAAAAAATTGTATTGTTTTAATTTTGGTACGACAGATATTTTATACATTACATTTGTGATTGTTTCTATAATAAATGAAAATATGATTATGAATTACATTACTATTTATTAAATTAGTCCAAATTAATATATATATATATATATATATATATATATATATATATATATATATATTGATGAGACCACCCTAAAAATATTATCACACGCAACGTGCGAGGTCCACGACTAGTTAAAATAATTTATCTCGAGTTGTCAAAAAAAAAAAAAAGATAAGTTCATAAAAAAGTTGGGAACAGAAAGTCTCCACCATACCATTTATAATCAATCATTTAAACATGTTATAAAATTGAGTATACAATTGAATGTATTCTTGGATTTATATGAATGAATTACTTGTGAATATTGATCCCTCCATCTCATTGGGCCCATTAAAAATACAAGTTATTTCGAGATGATATAAAATAAAAATAAAATGGATTCCATGTGAATTTTGATCATTTACATTGTAGCTATAATTTCTTCAATATAATATTTTACAGCTGAATACAAGTAATTAATATGCTTAGTCTTTACAATGAAGTCTCCCCCCTCTTTCATTGTAAAATTACACATGACCATTTCTTTTGCACGACTTTGCTACCAGCTGTCATGATGATCTTCCTTTTTATTTTATTTCTACTAGTCGCTAACCCGTGCGATGCACGGGAAAATTATTAGAAAATAATAAAGCATGCATATATTAAAAGACAATTTAAGTTCATGTGTGCTTGTAAGGGATACATACCTAAATAGTTTTTGCGGTAGAAATAAAAGCCTTATCTTTGAGATAAAGAACTGATGTAAACAAACTAACCTTACATAAAAAAAATTTAAAAAAAAAAAAAAAAAAAAAAACATAAAACTGATGTCATGGGAAATTCAGCCACATAGTAGTAATATATAAATCTCTTAAAACCTAAACCTAAACCTAAACATAAGGACTAAATATATAAACAAACTAACTTTACAAAAGCTGAACTTTATAAGCTAAAATTTATACCGTGAGTTGTAGATCTTGAATGTTATATTGTGCGTTTAGGGCTTCCTACATCTAGAGAGAGAGAGAGTTGCGAGAAACCAAAGAAAATCTCTCTATAGCTTAAGAAGCACAATATACTAAAATCAAAAAGATAAAATTTTCAGAGGACAAAATATTATAGATAATTTAAAAGAATTTTGGTTTAATTCTTGAACACCGCAACTCCATAAAATTCATACTAATAATAATATTTTATGATAGCGCAGCTGAAATTGATTATATGAGTATTTAATGGTGAACAAAGTATTATGTATTAATTAATATATAAACAAAACTAACCTTATAAAAGTGAACTTTATAAGCTAAAATCTTTATTGTAGATCTTGAATGCTTTAGTCTCCCCCTCTTTCATTTTGTAATCTTGAATGATTTAGGGCTTCCCACCTCTCGAAGAAAGAGAGAGTTTGACCATTTTCTTTTTGAGAGAGGGGTAAGACTTTTTGAGGAGTTATAATTTTTATTTATTTTTTATTTTTATTTTTTAAATATTGTCAGCTGTCATTGATGATCTTCCTATTTTTTTAAATTTGTGCTATTTTGTGGTGCTATTATATATATATATTGATTATAGTTGAATAATTTTGGTCATTGTTTTGCCACTTGCACGCACACCTACTTTGTTTCAAGTTTCAACAATCAGTAGTTGACCTCACCGCAAATTGAGCATAATTATCTTCCTCCTTAATTGATTCCAATACTCATTGTTCTCCTTTCACCATGACCATAATTATCTTCCTCTTTATTTTATGCTATGTAATTTGATAAGGGTAATTGGTAGTTCACACACACTTTGTTGCACACACCATTCCTTTAATTTATTTTTTGAACTAAAATCATGACTTTAAGCCACAATTTCAGTTCAAAAACTTATATGTGTGTACACTACCCAATTGATAATTTCAAACTTTTGTTTTTCCTTGAAGATTCTAGGAAGAAGGAGAGGGCAAGATGCATGCCTACACTAATCAAAAATTGACTTGTGTCAATAAAGCCAGCAAATCTGAATATCGGTCCTGCACCAGTATATAAAAAAGCCACCCAGTAGTAGCTAGCAAGACAACTTAATCAACTTTAAAGACCACCAAAACAAAATAAGTGTTAAAGCCACCCAGTAGTAGCTAGTAAGCCAAAGTTTGCTTTTACATTCAAACTTCTTTATCAAAGAAGTATTTGCATACTTAGATCACAGGACACCACATGAGGACAATACTTCTATACATACTAGTGCCACCAGAGAGAGTGCCAATGAATCAAGAAAGAAATAAACATATATAACCATTATATATAAATCATGACCTATCCTTATCAATAAGTCTAGCACCAATACAAAAAGTTTGGATTCTTGCTCTATAAAAATTTAAATACATAATTAGCAAGGAAAATCAAGATATTTAAAATAAATGTTTGATTTTTTTGTAGAAGGTAAGTAATTCACACACATGATAGCAAACTTGTAAATTAGTAAAAAGTATATTTTAAATTTACATCACTAATAATATCATTCTTACAAAAGAAAAGAAAAAAAGTGTGGTCTGCGTTTGTCATGCGAGGAACTGAGGAAGCTAAGCTTTGGTCTTTTTGTGGTTTGTCAATTGTCACGTTTCACACTTTCACACGTTTGTGCGTCTGTGACTTTGGCTTTGGAGTTGGACTACAGCTAGTCAAATGACTCAAATTGTATGAGATTTTTTTCTTTTTCTTTTTTTAATGGTTGTCTTGATAATCTTGTGTTGTCTTGTCTAAGTTGTCTCATTCTCATGATGTCTGTGAAGCTTAGCTCTTTGTGAAGCTCAAATAGTGCTATTGTCTTGTGTTGTCAATTGTTTATATAATTATATTGATAAACTATTGACTATTAGTTCTTTTTACTTTGTACTTTATGCATCTAGTATACTATCAGGATGTAGTTTAAATACCTTTTTAATGAATTTTTTTAACAAGTCGGGTCGGATTGACCCACAAAAAATAAGTTGGGTCACGAGTCAACCCGTTTTTGCTTCGGGTCAAACAAAACGGGTTCGGGTCAAGTATTTTTTGGGTCGGGTCAGAATTTTCTGACCCGTTTTGCCTTGTCTACCTAATTTCCAAACTTTCTTTGTTCAAAGACTGCGGAAGGGTACCCTACAACTTGTTATCCTCCAGATTCCTGCAGAATGCAAGATAGGATATCTCATCTAGTGAAGCACATGATTTTATCAAAATTAGATACAGAGTATTTTGCAAGAAATAGGATCCTCTCCATTCCATCGGAAATGGACTCACAACCAAAATTTTATTTTCTTGACCTAACCATGTATAGTGTGCCACTTCTTTTAAAATTTTGAATGACATGACACTGAATACACTTTTAGATATGTATTATTTAATCCAAACCACAAAATGAATTCTTTTGAAATGGAGAGGAATCACTAATTGAATCTATTTGATCTTAATATTCGCTTACAATATGTGAAGGCTCACTAAATTTCCCAAGCTGTCCGGAACAATTCCCTGTAAGCTATTTTGCAAGTCCCTGTAGAAAAAAGAAGAAAAGCAAAGGAGAAGAGAGAGAATGCACTATCAGTATCTCATTTTGAGTCCGTATATTGGTCCAGAAACAGACAACTTACAGAATTTTAAAGCTAACCAAGTTCTCCAAATCTGAACCAAAGGATGTTATCTCATTGAAACTCAGGTTCCTGAAAATTCCAATTACTTGATTATTTTCATTTTCCTAAATAAAGCAAAAATGGATTAAGACTTAAGAGTTGTCCAAGGAGGTATTACAATTTCTCAAGGCCTTGCAAGCTACCAAAATTCTGTATCACACCGGTAAGGGATGTTTTATGCAAATCCCTGGGGCATAACAACAAATATATCATAAGAAAGTATCTGACCAAACCAAATGTTAATTTAAGGCATTTCTCCGAGGTTAAAGGAGTTTACAGAGTTTTGAGATACAACAAGTCACCAAAAGTAGGACTAATTGTCCTAAGGTTGATGTCTGAAAGTTCCCTGAAATAAGGCTCATAAATGAGACCGTGGATGAGAAATAATCACCATAATTAACACATTCATGCGCAATATGTCCATACAATGATGTAACAAGGCTTCCTTCACAACCAATATGATCCCATTCAGTAGGGGAGCACGGATCGTCTTGCCACCCCAGATCTAAACCAGTAAACTGCTGAATAACCTGAAGTGCTGAAACTGCAAGAAAGTTTTAACAGACCACATATGAGTAAAAAAGTTGTAGAGATCTAGCTACTGGAATATTGACCTTATCAAGTAATGCACAATGAAAAGCTCAATGGAACCTGTGGTTGATGAAGCTTCCAAAGGAATATCAACTATCTCATACACCTCAATTGCATGGATTTGAGGGTAGTAAGTGATACTCTTTAGTGTGATGTTCAAGCTCTTGATCCCTTTCCTCGTACAGTATAGAGCACCAACCTCTGACATATTTACAGTATAGTTTGATTGTACAACATCTCCATTGATTAATAAATCGAACGAATGTGAAACCGGAACAATCCCAGCAAAATAGAGGACAATGTACTAATTTGCTAGTGTATCAAGAGGAAGGTTGTAAAATAATAAGGTGTCCATTCCCTCCTAAAGTCAGGAATGGTGTAAGGGTCTTTTCATGTCTCAACAAATGGAATGTGTCTCTCCCACAATTTAAGTAATAGGCAGATTGTCACATACGTTGTATTGTAGAATTGACAAAAAATGATCATCGATTAGGATGGCAGAGTGCCACAGGTAGTACGTTGCTCTTGCTAAGTGACTCAAGGTTGCTTTAAAATTTTCAATATCAGGATTCCTCAATAATGGTAAATTAAAGCCTATTGGATTTTTTATTTTAGAATTGGATGATTTGGATCTAAATAGTGCTTATGAGCGATTACCTTTCATATGTGCTCATAGTAATCAATCTTATTTAGTGAAAGCTAGATGTTTTGTATTATTAAATAAAATATCTCCTTTTCATAAAAAAGAAGAAGTAAATAGTTAGGTTTGGAAGATAAAAACAAGAAATATATGAGATAAGAGCCAATGATAGAATCTATAAATAATATGAACAGTATTATATCTATATTGATGGACAAAATTAAAATACTTATTCAATACCTATATTAATCCGCTTCAGACTTTGAAAATGGGTTGGTTGAACTTTTCAAATCACTTATTCATGAAAGTGAATGAAAAAACAATTAACTTCAATAAGCAGTTTCTCCAAATATATATATATCGTAGTTAGGTGATCTAACTTGAGTGCTAACTCCCAATTTCTTATTGAATCAACCGAATCAATAGCTTTGTTTTATTTTGTTAGAAAAATTTGTATATAACTGTGAGTAAATTTCAGCATGAACAACGAAAGCACAATCACACAAGAGCACAAAGATTTACATGGAAACCCTTTCTACTTGAAGGGAAAAACCATCAGATTAACTCCAAATAATTTCACTATATTATTTTCACCATAAATAGTAACAAAAATAAACTAAATAGTAAAATAAATTGACAAAATCAATCATGTCAAACAACACCAAATGTCCAAATGATCTTTCCTTTTATTTCTTCACTTTTTTCTTCTTTTCTTCCATCCACATGCTTCACGTCAAGTCACAATAAATGCAAGCACACAAACCTTGACTTTTGTACACGATATTAGACAAAAAAAAAATAATTTGAATCTTCTCTTCACTTGGCCTGATTTTCTCATATTATGTTTAACATAATATGTGGGTACTCATTACCTCCTTCATTTTTCCCTTTTTTGCATCAGTTTTTGTGGCATCCAAACCAATCAAAGATACAAACTTTCCTTCATTTTCAGCAACCAAACAAAAAAAAAAAAAAAAAAAAACAAAGCACCGAAAAAAAAGACAATAAGAAAAGATGACCCGAATCAATAGTCGATTAACGAAATTAATGCATTACAAACATTTCAATAAAATTGAGGGAAACAACAACAACAAAAAAAAAAAAAAAAAAAAAACCAACGCAAACTTTTCCCTTCTTTTTCTAAACCTCTTCATTTTGTTACTTTGTCGTTCTTCTTGAAATGTCTTGGTGACACAATTCACGCTTAAAAGATAAGTTTAACACTCCCGCTTAAACTTAACCATAGTCTTCTTTTTAGTAAATTAGTCAATATCTTTTTAAATGATGTGGCACATCCTAGCCTTTCTCTTCTCCTTGGACTTTTGTTACTTCTAGATCTTGCTCACCCTTCATCATCTAAAGAATATTTCCCCTTAAAATAATATTTGAAATGTCTTTTCTCTGACAAAATCAACTATTCTACATACCACAATCAAAACAAAAACACAAACCCAATCGAAAGATTTGAAACACAAAAACAATATTTCTCAATGCTTAAAAAGATAAGTTTAACACTCCTAATAAACTTAACCATAGTTTAGAGGGAGAGAAATTTGTGTGTTTGTGTAAGAGAAAGAGAAAGAAAGAAAAAGAAACAGAGAGGGAGAAGTGTTCTTACCACACACACAAGTGATCCGTTAACTTCAAAAGAAGGGTAGTAACATTAGTCAATATCTTTTTAAATGATGTGGAACATCCTAAGCCTTTCATTTATTTCAAAAATCAATCTTGGCCATGAAATGAACACTCTCCATTTTGATGTGACCTTCTATCCAAATGTTGTGAATATAATACTTTCTTGAAAAATGGCCCCTAACTAGAATAAATGATGGCCAATCTTGAACTTAATATTTAAATGAGATATAAACACAACAAAATCTCAAACAAAAAATTTGGTTTTTTTAGATGCCTAACAACCTTGTTTTGAACCTTGTTTTGATTCTGCTTAGCTTATTGTGAAAATATTATGAGATTTTGTCATGATTATAGAAAAAGTCTTTGCCAAATAAAGGAATTTATCAAGCAAGGCCAACTAACTGTTTATGAACACTATGTTGCCTCATGGGTCAGGCTTAGAATTGCGGTCTGAATAATAAGGCGGATGAGAGGCAACAAACTGAGCTTCATAATAATGAAGTCCAAGGCATGATCGGCTGAGGACCCAAGCTACACAATTACTTGGGACAGGCCTAGAATTTTCTTTCTGCCAGCTTCGGTATTATTCATTTTATTTTATTTTTCTTTTAAATATTATTTCAAAATTAAAAGTTTAGATTATAAATTTTTTTCTTTTTTTTTAAGATATGAATATTTAAGCTTGTGAAATTCACTTCATAATCATCCTCAATTAACTTTTGTGTGTAGGTCTGGATTGGAATCCTCATCCCTTATTCAAGGTTAATTTTTTGTCAAAAGCCGAAAGGATAGAGGAATCTTTAATTTAATCCAATTCCCGTTGGTCAAGAGCTGGGAATCAATGGACCTTCTTTCTTCTATTCTTGTCGTTACAAATTTACTCTTTTTCTGGTTTTCAATCTCCTATGGAGTACTAGACAGCATAACTCCATCCCAGCGTTTAAGTGATGGTGACACCATAGTGTCCAGAGAAGGAAACTTTGTACTGGGTTTCTTCAGTCCTGGAAGTTCCAAGAATCGTTACTTGGGAATTTGGTACAAGAGCATCCCAGTTCAAACTGTTGTTTGGGTTGCAAACAGAGTTCGCCCAATCAACGATAGTTCTGGGATTTTGATGATCAACAGCACTGGAAATCTTAACGTCATCCAGAATAATTCGGTTGTTTGGTCAGCAAGCACTTTGAAAGAAGCTCAGAGTCCATTGTTACAACTCCTGGATACAGGGAATCTTGTGGTAACAGATGGCAATTCAGAAGACTATTTGTGGCAAAGCTTTGACTATCCATCTGAGACAATGTTACCAGGGATGAAACACGGTTGGGATTTGAAGAGAGGTCTCAACAGGCGCTTAATTGCATGGAAGAACTGGGATGACCCATCTCCTGGGAACTTTATCTTGGAGATGACACTTCATAACTACCCAGAAGCTTATTTTTGGCAAGGCTCAACAATATACTTCCGTACTGGGCCTTGGAATGGCTATGGCTTCAGTGGTTTACCTGGACTAAAGTCAAATCCGGTGTTTGCCATCAAATTTGTGTTCAATCAAGATGAGGCCTACTACATGTTTACCCTGAAACAGTCACTTCACTCAAGAGCACTTGCCAACCAAACTAACTCTATGTTTCAACGCTTCACATGGACAAAACAAAGTTGGAAGCTTTATTCATATCTGCCTATAGACTACTGTGATACTTACGCCCTTTGTGGAGCCTATGCAAGATGTCTTGTTACCGACTCTCCAGTCTGCCAATGTTTAAAGGGATTCAAACCCAAGTCACAACAAAGATGGGATTCAATGGATTGGTCCCAAGGATGTGTACGCAATAAAAGATTGAGCTGCGAGGAGAAAAGTACACATGGGTTTCTTAAATTTTCTGGATTGAAACTCCCAGATACTACACACTCATGGGTGAACACAAAAATGAATCTCAAGGAATGCAGGGCAGAATGCTTGAATAACTGTTCTTGTATGGCTTATACAAACTCAGATATCAGAGAAGGTGCTGGCTGCGCCATCTGGTTTGGTGATCTAGTAGATATTAAACAATTTCCGGCTGGTGGACAGGATCTATACATTCGGATGCACCCTTCAGAACTGGGTATGAGTTTGATTTTGTGAAATATGATCTTCAATTACTGTTTTCAATTGTCTTTCAATTTTTTGTTTTTTAGAATTTAAAATATTTTTATCCATGGTAGACGGGATTAAGGAACACATTAGGAAATTAATCCTTCACAAGTGAACCAAAGCTCTGATACCAAATAAAAATTACTTTTGACCCCTAATACAACTTAACTACCAATTTTAACCAATTATTCTGTATTTAGTCAAGTATTTGATTCATCAATATTCAAGCATGAAAATAAGCATAGATATACATTAAAGCACATGAACCACAAACACACATTAACAGTTGCGGAGCTACATTGTCCATGGCCCCCTAGAATTTTAATTTTCTTCTACTGTTAGGCTATGAGTCTGATAGCAACAAAAAAGTAAAAGGTTATGGGCCCCCAAGAAAAATATGACCCCCCACTTCTTTCTAGGAACTCTACTTACTACTTTTTTTTTTTTTTTTTTTTTTTGAAAAACTCTACTTACTACTTAGTCCAACAACCCAAAGTCCTCGAAATAAAATACTAGCTAACTCTCCCAATTTTTCAAATAATTTTTTGTAATGTCAATTCAATAGACAATAACCCACACTCTCAAAATAGCATCTTTTACCACCTATTTTCAAACAAAATTTGCTTTTTTCCCATCCTTCTCAACCTCAAGAAGCTACCTATGGAATTCTCAATAGATACCAGCCCCATGTTTCTTTCCTCTCATTGTTTATTGCTCTAACACTTTAACTAGGAAACAAATAAACTTGTCTCATCTAGAAAAAAAATATGACCATATTTGCTTCGAGTTCTAGCTTCTCCTTGCTAATTTTTTTTTTTTTTTTTATTTTTTTTTTTATGTTTTAGCCTTCAAGAAAGTAAATGAACCTCAACATTTCAAGTTTGTTTGTTTCTTTAACACCACATGGGCATTTAGATTTATGCTTTGCTATATATATATATATATATATATATATATGATCATTTAGTTTATGAATATGCTTTGCTTATTAAGAATATGTTGTTCAATTTTTTGTATTGCTATATGATAATATATATTATATCTCTCTCCATATCATCATTTTTTTTTTTAATTTGAAATTTGGTGCTGAATAATTCATTAAAAAAATAAGGAAATTTCAATACTATGGATAACTAGTCGCTAACCCATGCTATGCATGGGAACCTACTTGTTTGTGTAGTAGACTAAAATGATTTAGTAAAATCTTAAATTGAGTAAGAAACTACACCATTGCATGAATTGCTCTTGTACAACTTCAATTTGTGTTACAATTTGATGAAGAAGTCATTGCGTGAACGTGCAATGACTTTCAAAAAATATTAAAGAATTAGAAGATTCATTGCTTAAAAATTATTGAAACAAAACAAAATATATATGACTACACAATAGAGAAATATAAGAGAAAGATGGTTACATTCAAAAGAATAATTCATGACTATAAGCCTATAACTATTGAGAAGAATCAAAAGATTAAGAGCCTACAAATTATAGAAAATATATATGTGTGTGTGTGACTACACAACAGAGAAATATAAGAGAAGGATGTGTTATACTCAAAATAATAATTCATGGCTATAGTCAATGAAATTTGCCAAATAGTTTTAGATATTGCAAAAATATAACTCAAAAATTCAAATGTTAAAAATTTCGAAAGGCCAAAAAATATTAAAGAATCATAAGATTTACTTCCTATAAATTATTGAAACAAAACAATATATATATATATATATATATATTATACAATAGAGAAATATAAAAGAAAATTTGATTACCTTCAAAAGAATAATACATGGTATAGTTGTTAAAATCTGCTAAACATGTTCAAATATTGCGAAACTAACACAAAAATTCAGATATTAAAACTTCCAAAAAGCCAAAAATATATGACTATTCAAAAGAGAAAAATAAGAAAAGGAAAAAAAGTACATAAACCCATAAAGTAATAAGTTTTAAATTTTAATGAGTCTAAACTTTAAACAATGAAAAAAATCATCTGTGAGGTTGTGTTCCTAGCAACCCTGAAAGAAAACATAAAGGGAAAAAAAAACCATGAAATACCATCAAGCAATTAGTTTTAATGGGTTTAAACTATATACCATGAACAAAAATAATTTTAAACAATCATAGGTGCAAGATTTAGTTACAAAGATTAGATGGTTGTAAAACACAACCTTTCAACATTGATTTAGGGTTATGCCGAAAAATATCAAGCCCTTGCATGGATGTTATTTATGGATGACTGTGCAACATTGCAATTCATAGACTCTATTGTTAATAAGTCAATCGAGTTCAAATTTAAAAGCGATTAGGTGGCCTTTATACAACAGGATTTGTTCTTGTTGAAGAATCAACTTCCTTACCAAGTTATGTTTAGGGTTATGAGGTGGGAAGAGAGGAGTCCTAACATGAGTCTAATTAATAAAATTAATTATAATGAGGTGTAAATTTGTGAAGTTTGCAAAGCTAATGTGTCAAAATTTTAAATGGTCACTAAAAAGTAAAAAACTTTGGTTTTATATTATAATAATAATATATAGATAATATATAGATTAATAAGGACATAAAAAAATTCATACAATTCATTGTTAAATGAATAATTGATGTTTTGTGAGCTTGATCTAATATGATAAACCCAACCCCACAGTTACTTTATCAACACAAAATCTCTTTCAACTTTTAGATGGATAATGTAGATATAATAAAATATGGACAAAACTTAGGTATAGTACCTTAAGTGCTGTTCTTTAGGTTTCCCTTTTAAAAAATACACTTCCTTTCCATGAGAAAAAATCCACATAGTAGAATCTTAAAAGGAGAACTTAAGGAACAACAAATAAGTATTGTACCTAAGTCTTGCTCATAAAATATATATTGCCAACCAAACACATGTTTAAAGTTCCGTGCAATTTTTCTCAAAATAAATTTTTGTGCAAGTCATCTAAGTAATTATATATAATAATATACTCAATAAATAATTTTGTTTTAAAAAATAATGATGATGTGGCAAGCTCTAGAGAGGTCAACAAAAAATCAAAAGTTTCGGTTTTATATATATAAACTTAAGTACAGTACCTTAGGTGTTGTTCTTTAAGTTTTCTCTTAAGATTCAACCATGTGGTTACTTAACTAAAAAATACACTTCCTTCCTATAAGAAAAAATCCACATGGCAGAATCTTAAAATGGGAACCTAAAAATAACATCTAAGTACTATACCTAAGTTTTACTCATAAAATATATATTGCCAACCAAACATATGTTTAAAGTTCCGTGCAATTTTTCTATAAAAAAAAAATAAAAGTTATGTGCAAGTTATCCAAGTAATTAAATATAATAATAATAATACTAAATAAATAATTTTGTTTTTAAAAAATAATGATGATGTGGCAAGCTCAGGAGAAGTCAACAAAAAGTCAAAAGTTTCGGTTATATATGTATGCTAGTATTATGTCGTGCGATGAGGGCACAAACAATAATTAAAAGTTATATATGTTGAAATTATATTATAATTTGTGATTAATTTGTGAGTCACACAATAAAAATAAATTAATTTTGCAATATGTATACATACATATATTGAGTCACTTTGTGCATACATGGTGTGTAGTATATAAATTTTACAAATTAAAATATAAAATTATGATATATATAATCAAAATATTTAATTTATTTTAAATTACTTGAAACATTTAATAGAATTTGAGGTGAGTGAAATATTAAAATTTGAGATTAAATCACATCATTATGATTAAAATAATAGTGAGAAACCTATCAAGGTTTGATAGAATTAATTTAATTAAAAAAATAACATATTTCTATCATTCTTACCACTTCTTCCATATTGGGATGTTGCTCTTAAAATATTATACCCATGCGATGCATGGCTTAATTAAGAATCATGTGTAAACTAAAGAAAATAAGAAAAATATTTTTTTAATTTTATTAAAATTAAATAATAAACATATTTAAGTGGTAAACTCAATTTAATAATTAAGAATTATAAACAACCCAAATTACTAAAATTTAAAAAAAAAAAAAAAAAAAAAAAAAAAAAAAAAAAAAACAAAACAAAACAAAACAAAAGTAGTGAGATTTACATAAGAATTGAATTTTTGTATTTGAAAGCAAGGGAGGAGGCACTTTTCCTTCTTTCTACCTATCAAAACAAATTGTGTATATATAAACTTCAATAAAAAATTTTGAGAAAAACTAAGAGTTAAGACATTTGCAATAAGTTTGCATCGATAATTGAAAATAGTTTCATTAGCATTGAGATGTGATGAGAATTAAAAAGTAATACCTTTTATTGAAACTAGGTCCTAGGCTAGTTTTGTGAACAAAAAAAAAAAAAAAAAAAAAAAAAAAAAAAAAAAACCTTTGCAATCTATATTATGAGTAAATGATGCATTTGGAATATAATAGATTATAACTTTAAGGTGATTAAAGCTTCAATGGATCACCACCGCCCACCCTTGGTGCGATGGTCACTCCACAAGTATAAATGCTTGTGGGGTATGGGGGAAAGGGACCGGGTTCAAGTCTCAAGAAGGGAGTTTTACACACATATATACTTAGATTAGGCTAGAGTAAAAATTCTATCTTGTATCGAAAAAAACAAAAAACAAAAAAACCCTTCAATGGATCTTGCTAGATCTTGACCAATATCATTTTTTAACCCTACACCTTCAATAAATTTCATTTTAGCAATTATTTTCTTATCCAATTCCAATGTATATTTCAATTGACCCAAACTTGCTAAGCCCACTACACCTTAATTTTTACGATTTTTATCCCTCTTGAGAATCCTTTGTTGTGATCGTATCTCAATAGATTATGGTTGATGAAGATCAAATTAATTAAGTTCCAACAATTCAAAATTATAGTAAATAATAATTTTAAAAATTTTAATAACATGAATACTTCCATTTTTTTTCTCCTTAGAAAATTTAGGATAAAAAATAAAGAATACATACTAGAAGTAATGAGGATTGATCATACTTACCAATTATGGAATAAAAATCATAATATATATTACTTATTTTAACCATCCCTGAGTCGTATGTAAAATCAAAAAGGATATAGACGTTTTAATCTCAAGAAGTTAATATGGTAATATGGTAAAAGAATAAAAATAAAAGGTGATATGGAAAAAATAATAATAATAATAAGGAGTTTGTGACGTAAAATTAGAATATATATATATATATATATATATATATATATATATATATATATATATATATATATATATATATATATCCTAAACTTCTTGAAGAAGTTGACATGAAAAAAAAAAAAAAAAAAAAAAAGAGTCCGTAAAATCAAAAAGGATATAGAACTTCTCATCTCAAGAAGTTGGTATGAAAAATAAAAAAAAAGGAGTCCATAACGTTAAATTAGAAAAGATATAGAGAAGGAGTCCATGATGTTAAATTATATATATATATATATATATAAATATATATATATATATACATATCCTAAACTTCTTGAAGAAGTTGACATGAAAAAAAAAAAAAAAATTAGTCCGTAAAATCAAAAAGGATATAGAACTTCTCATTTGAAGAAGTTGATATGGAAAAAAAAAAAAAAAAAAAAGTTGCTATAATAAATAAAAAAAAAAAAAAAGGAGTCCATAACGTTAAATTAGTAAAGATATTGAAGAAGTTGACATGAAATAAATAAATAAAAAGAGCGTAAAATCAAAAAGGATATAGAACTTCTCATCTCAAGAAGTTAACATGGTAAAAAAAAGTCCATGACGTTAAATTAGAAAAGATACAGCTTGTTAATTTAGTTTTTTATATTCAATAAGTATCTTAGGTATAGTATTTGTATGTCATCAAATAATTGAAACCATAACTATATGAATCAAATAAAACTTAATAAATTTAGGTTAAACAAAAGACAAAAAATACACAAAACCTATTCAAATTTGATGAAAGAAATGTCAAAGGCCGTGGATCAGTGAATTGGCATCTCCCCATATACAAGTGCTTGGGAGTCTAGGAGGGAAAGGGTTTGAGCTGCGGGGTTAGCACATATGTTGTAATTATTTCTCCAAAAAAAAAAAATGATGAAAGAAATTAGAGTAAACAAATATATAAAAAAAATTAGTGTAAACAAATACAAACCTCTAAGGTTGTAGGTAGAAGAAAAAAAAAATCATATAGTAGGTATTTATTATGAATTATTTGATATAGATACACTCTACATTGAAGAAGTTAATATGATTTTAAAGTATGTTTTTTTTAGATTACCATATAATTTTTGTTTTTTTTAATTTAAAAAAAAATTAATAACATTGCTGTTTTTGGACATGTAGTAATATATTTGTGTAAAAAAAATAATAATAATAAGAACTATTATAATTTTTTGTCTATCAATGAGGTGTTTTAAAAAATAAAAAATAAAATTAGAGGTTATATTAGTAGTTGTATAAGTGTACTATGATTGTTTTTTGTTTTTAAATTAATGTTCATATGATCAATTAGTGTGAAACCAAAATTCTCCTAGAATGCTAGAACTCATAAATCATAAATAAAGTAGATCTCCTATTGCTAATTAAATAAATCACTTAGAAATTATAGATAAATTAATAGTAAAAAAATTAGATGAAGAATTTGGATTGTATTCAAATTTAAATTTTTATCAACTTAAAACCATAACTATATGAATCACAAAACTTAATAAATTTTTAAGCCCAAAACTTTTATTATATAGTATACTATCAATACAAGTGCTTGGGAGTCTAGGAAAACTATTAGAAAATAATAAAGCATGTATATATTAAAAGACAATTTAAGTTCATGTGTGCTTGCAAGGGATACATACTTAAATAGTTCTTGGTAGGTATTTAGAAATAAAAACCTTATCTTTGAGATAAAGAACAAAAAGTGTAAACAAACTAACCTTACATAAAACAAATTAAAAATATATATATAAAATCTATGTCTAATAATGCTAAAATTTTTCAGCCACATAATAATAATATATAAATCTCTTAAAACCTAAACCTAAACATGAGGACTAAATATATAAACAAACTAACCTTACAAAAGTGTCTAACTTTATAAACTAAAATCTATATTAGTAGTTGCATTGTAGATCTTGAATGCTTTAGGGCTTCCTAAAATTCTCCTAGAAGAGAGAGTTTGCAAAATGAAGTAGCTTTATATTTCTTAACTTGAGAGAGGGGTAAGGTTGCTAGGGGTTTTGTAGATCTTGAATGCTTTAGGGCTTCCTTCAAGTCTCCGGAGAAAGAGAGATTTAGATTATTCTAGAGTAGAATTATATTTCTATAAAAAATAAATAAATAAATCACTTAAAATTATAGATAAATTAATAGTTTTGGAGTTATAATTTTTGGATTTATTTTTTATTTTTTTATCAACTTAAAGCCACGTGGAAAATTGTGGTGCCTTTTAAGCCCAACTTTTATTATATATATATATATAAATATATATATATATATATATATATATATATATATATATATGTTGGATTGGTGGTGCTTAAAATAATAGTTTGCAAAATTCTATATATGTATATAATGAACTAGACCCTTTTTTGTATTTTCATTAATGTTTAAGTATTTGACAATTTATTAAGTTGATAATTTTGTATTTATAGATTTATGAATTATGATTATTTTATCAATATTTCAATTTGGTCCCCTCAAGTTGAAATTCCTGAATATACCCCTGCACATACATAGGAAAGAGAATCTGTTCACGGAGTGAAAAAAAAAAAAAAAAAAAAAAATAGTAAACATACTTTGTGGCCGAGCCCAACTAATCAAATCAAATATGAAGGTTGTTGCGGTACATACTACACTTACTACACTTTATATGTACAAGCACATGAAGTGCACCCAATCTCCTCACTCCTGCTATCAACTTCAGACTCATGCCTTGTCCTTCAGTCACTTGGTACCACAAGTCAATCCATCTACTGTAAAACCGATCTCTTATTCACTCCAAAGCTTCTTGAAGATTTGATGTAGTCTCTATGGTTTTAGTAGCAACTCCAACATAGTTAAGGTGATCTTTGTGTCTAAAAGAGTCAACCTCTAAAGGATGTTCACTGGGAGAGGATTGGAAGACAAATATTAGCCATCTCTAGGTTTTTCTATGTTTTACTGTGGTTGTCTTCCTTCTCAAAGGATAAGGGTTGAAAAAGGTTTTTATACTAGTCAGGTTTAGGCCTTGTGTGGCTACCAAAGCAGACTTGAAAGAAAATAACAGAATTTCCATAATGAGGTCTCGATCAACTGAGTGTCCTGTCTGAATCTCGCTTGACCGAGTTCTTTAGTCTTGCACAATGAGAAGATCCGTCAACCTTTAGCCCTCATTACCACAAGCACATTACAAGTATAAAACTTAAAAATTACAAGTAAATTTGTCATGGAATTAGCCCACACATGCTCAACTGACTTATAGTACATCGAGGGACTATAATCAATGATCTAATACTTCTACCAGAAAGAAACATAAAACTTAAAAAAAAAAAAAAAAAAAATGAAACAATTACTTAATTGCTGTCTGATCTAGGATCAAGCCGCAAAATAAACAAGAAGAAAAGGGTGGTGGTCATCATAACAGCATCAATCATTTCTGGATTGCTTTCTTTGGGGTTGCTTTGGCGTTTAACTTGGAAGAAAACAAATAGAAGACGTAAGTATACCCATCCATTTTTCCAATATATATATATACACACACACTCATCCATCCTTGCTTATATTAAAGCTAGATTTTAAATGAGCAAGATAAACTGTACAAAGACTAAAATTAAAAGCAGTTCCTGAAAAGGTTATATATGGGTTCAATAGGTGAAAGAAAGAAAGAAGATGTAGACGTACCATTATTTGATTTCACAACGGTTGCTACAGCAACAAACAAATTCTCTCCTGCAAATGTGATCGGGGCAGGTGGATTTGGTCCTGTTTATAAGGTAAAAAGGATTCTGATTTAATTACAAGTCAAAAACTTTATGGTGATACTATACAAATTTAGACAGAAAGATTCATCTTTAACTGATGATTTGCAGGGACATCTATGTAATGGACAAGATATTGCAGTGAAGAGGCTATCAAAGAATTCAAGACAAGGTCTTGAAGAGTTCGAGAATGAAGTTGTTCTCATTGCCAAACTTCAACATAGGAATCTTGTCAAGCTTTTAGGCTACTGTGTTCAAGGAGATGAAAAGATGTTAATCTATGAGTACATGCCCAACAAAAGCTTGGATTGTTTCGTTTTTGGTATGATTCTCTTGACCCTTTATGTATTATAATTACTTTCCATCTTTTAAATGTTGAGTGCCCGAGTGTCTTGTCTATTATGTATTTGAATAGAATCCTCCAATTGATTTTCAAAAGAAGTTCACAAAAAGAACTGAAAATAGACATAGATGCAATCATGGTAACAAGGGCAAAAATTGTATGCAGAACAAAATGATACTTTGCTAGCATGGCCAAAGCGTTTTGAAATTATTGTCGGGATTGTGCGAGGACTTCTCTATCTTCACCAGGACTCTAGACTTCAAGTCATCCACAGGGATCTGAAAGCAAGCAATATTTTATTAGATATCAACTTAAACCCAAAAATATCAGATTTTGGCTTAGCAAGAACTTTTGTAGGGGATGAAAGTGAAGTGAAGACAGATAAAATTGTTGGAACATAGTAAGTAATATAAATTGGTACTAAATTTTTTTTTTCAAATTGTAGCAAATATTTAATCAATGTGCTTTGACTTAAAGTACCCCTCATTCCCTTATAACATGGTGTAAGGGTGAGGTGATATGTTAAAGACGTACTGAAATTTAAGTTATCAATAACAACAATAATGATAATAAAGCTTATTTGATGGTTTCACACAAAGGCTACATGTCTCCTGAGTATGCAATTAATGGAAGATTTTCAGTGAAATCTGATGTGTTTAGCATGGGTGTGCTTATGTTAGAGATAGTGAGTGCCATGAAAATCAGAAATTTTGTTCACCCAAATCACCATCATAACCTTTTGGGACATGTAAGTGGAAAACTCTCTCTCTCTCTCTCTCTCTCTCTCTCTCTCTCTCTCTCTCTCTCTCTCTCTCTCTCTCTCTCTCTCTCTCTCTCTCTCTCTCTCTTGGTGGATTATGTGAGTATTTGTATTGTAATTGCGCTAGGCATGGTTGCTATGGAAGGAAGGCAAGGCCTTGGAACTATCGTATACATGTTTGGAGGATTCACGTTTGAGATCTCAAATCTTGAGATGTATTCAAGTTGGTTTGTTATGTGTTCAAAAGTTTCAAGAAGACCGGCCAATAATGTCTTGTGTGTATTCTATGTTAACAAATGAGGAAGCAATTCTGCCTGACCTAAACAACCAGGTTTCTTCATAGAAAGAAGTCCCAACAATTCAGGTGCAATATTAAGAATTGAAGAATCTAACATAGAGAATGCAATTACTATAACTATGCCGGAAGCTAGATAGGAAATTCATAAGTAGCTTGCCCGAGAAGTTATATGTGAAAGTTTTTTAGTATTTAGGGGTGCGTTTGGGATTATATTAAATGTTCATAGTTGCTACTTGCTTGGGTGTGTAAAACTAATGAGCTTTTCTGTATTTTCGTTAATGAAATGGTTGGACCAGCCAATTCTTATCTAAAATATAAATGATTGAGACTCCTAAATATGGGCTTCTTTGCTTTTAAACCACGGATCCTATTGAAAGTGTACAGAGGTTTGAATCACAAAAGCAGAAGGTGTAGAACCGTAAAAAGCGAAAAACAAAGATAAAAATGAAGAGTGGATTAAATGAAGAAGAATGATTCTATTCACATGAGCATATGATCTATACACTATTTGTATATAAACACGATAAGACTGAGTTGATAAATTATATATCTATCTATATGTATATATATCTAAAAGCTCAAGTGTAGCATTTATTATTGTTACGTTTTTGTTAAGTCACATGATCCACCTATTTCCGACACTTTATCTCCCTTTTTATCTATTTTTCTCCCTATTAATTTTTCACCTTACAATTACACTTCCTCTAACATTTTTCCCTCACATTTACTATAGGGGCTCAAGCCCAAGTAACCAACCAAGTAACCAAGAACCAAAAGAAGCAAGCTCTTTAGGTTCAGGTAATGAACTCTCACCGTGCAACATCATAACTACTGATGACATGTTAGGTCAATCTTCAAGATGTTGTTGCAAACATAAGAAGCTAATGCGAAGGCTAGTACAATCTTCAACAAGATGCAAGAGTCCTCTAAGCAAGTATCAATCACTTCTAAAGACTTGCCTTCTTTCCATAATTTCCATGCCTAAAACATTGAAAATTTTCATCATTATCTATTTCATTATATGAAAAATAGAGAGTAAACTCTTTTGAGAACTCACATGTCCAACAAGGTTTAGACCATGGCTTGGATGGAAAGACCCTTGATATTTCTTTCCACCTAATATCTCCAATAACAATATTCCAAAACTAAATACATCAAATTTGATTGAAAATAGACCATCAATGGCATATTCAGGTGCCATATAACCAATACAAAACATTATTAAGAATGAAACTCTTTGATTTGAAAAAAAAAAAAATTTGATAATAGAGCATGTTAAGAGTACTTACTAAGTTCAAACCACTCTATTTGTATTTCCTTCAGTCTAATCTCCACCAAAGATTCTAGCCATGCCAAAGTCTGAAATTTTTGGGTTCATCTTACTATCAAGTAAAACATTACTTGCTTTGAGATCCCTATGTACAATTCTCAATCTAGAATCTTCATGAAGATAGAGAATCCCCCTTGCAATCCCACAAAAAATGTTGAAGTGTGTAGACCAACCTAAAACTTTATCTCTAGCTTGATCCGGCAAGTTTCTCATTTATGTTAATACTATGTCCAACTTGAACAAGAAAATAAAAAATAGGAAAAAATGTAAATTTTTTTCCTCTAAACCGGGATAGAAAAAATCTTCTCCACATGCATAAATTAAATAACTCATTAAATAATTTAAATACATCATAATTAAGTAAATTTTGTGACTAAAAGTACACAAGGGTAGTTTTTAAAGTTGTCATGTAGTGGGTTGAAGGAACTTTTCTCTAACTTGGTTTGGAGAAACTTTTTCCTAAAAAAAATTCATAAAGTTTAGCAAAACTTATTATGCTTTGAGAAGTTCAAACCAAAAACGAAGGAGTCTAAGCTTCCCTTGGGCATGTATTCATATATTAGCATTTTCTCCTCTCCTTCGATGCAATAGCCCAAAAGCCTAACAAGATTACGGAGTTGCAATTTGGCAATCAACATAACTTCTTGATTCATTCTTAAACTCATTCAATCCTTGTACAGAACTTTGTGAAAGCCTTTCACGGCTATTTCTTGTCCATCTGTTAGTGTACCCTAGAAATTCACATTTGTAAGTAGATTTTGTTGACATTGAATATGATGAGAACTACTTTTTCTATTGAATATGGAAGATTTACCTTGTATACGAGTCCAAAACCCCCTTCACCGAGCTTGTTATTGTTTGAAAAGTTGTCAGTGGAGGTGGCCATGGTAGCTAGGCTGAAAAATGGGACCTCTAAGTCTTTACTTTGGCCTTCAGTGTTCTCCTCTATATATCATCACATTTTTGTCCATTTTTTCTAACAAAAGCAAGATGTCTTCACATTATACAAAAGAAACTAGAATATGACAACTGTGAAATTTGGTTTATAGACCCACCAATTAAATCAATTATATGATCCAAAATGTCAATATTAACAACCAAAATGCAAAAAGTCATCAAGTCTTATTTCAAAATAATTAAAAAATAAAATAAAAGAATGAGACACATGATATGAGGCTAAAATGGGCATTTGCCTCTTTCATCCAAAAGATGTAGCAAAATACCCCTGTTATGAAACTATCTAGCAAATTGCCCTTGTTCTCAAACTCGATTTTTAGAAAATCGAGTTTCAATATAAAACTCAATTTGATGAAAATCTAGTTATTTGGAAAAATTCACATCAAGTTCCATAAAAATTTTTTTTTTTTTTTTTAAGTTTGATTTCCTATAACTCAATTTTCTAAAAATTGAGTTTCAATGTAAAACTCAATTATTAGACAATCAAGTTTCAAAACAGTGGTATTTTGCTAGATAATTTCAAAACATGAGCATTTTGCTACATCTTTTGGGCGAAAGGAGCAAAAGCCCATTTTTGCCCATGATATGATACTAAAGTGAAAAATTGATAGAGAACTCACAAAAAGGGAAAAACCACTACAACAATAACTTTTCCTAACTAATGGTAACCTATTCTAACTAAGGAATCCATTATAAAAGAAGGACTTTTACAATCTTGATCAAAACTTTTGTACTTACCCTACAATCTCTAGAGATAACTCACTGTTGTGACCACAATAGGTTTAGCACTCCGAGATTCTTCTATGAATCCCTTCACAAACGATACGTTCGCATCAAAAAACTAGAAACTCTAGCTCACTTTAAGGTGCCTCCTTGAATATTTGATCTAAAATGAACTCATATGAAGAGAGGCTATGTGGTTTCAAACTAAGGATCACAAATTTTTAATAGAACTAAAATGATTTTCTCATGAAAGTTCATGGGATGAAAGAAATAGGTTCTCTCCAAATAGATCTGACTTTTTTCCTCTCTAACCTCATTGGAATTCGTGCATAAGTTTATTTTAGTAGGTGTTTACATATCTATTTCTACAATTCTCACTCAGGTGAGCCTTAGGCTAGAGTTAGGTGGGGCCTTGCTTGAATGGGCTTTAATGGGCCACTAAGCCCACATGTTTTAACTTGCTTGAGAGAGTTCATTAATTAATCCTTATTTTACATCAAATAAATTACATAAAAAAAAAAAAAATTTACTAACGTCCATATTCTTCTTTGTGTAAAATACTATTTTATTTTCTAAACTATTAAAAGTTTTTTTTTTATTCCTAAATTTAAAAAAAATAATTTTTCAACCCCAAACTATTAAAAAGTTCATCTTTTATTCTCAAATTATTGAAAATATTTCACTTACGGTCCTTAAATTTGAATTTTTTTTTTTTTTTCATTCCTAGCTAAACTACAGTAAAATGTTTTTTTTTTTTTTTTTTTTTTGTCCTTGTCTTTGTCTCAAAACCATTGGAAAAAAAAATAAAAATAAATAAATAAATAAATAACACTCCTTAAAAATTTTAAGGATGAAAAAAAAAAAAAAAACTTTTTTAAATTTAGAAAAAAATTTTGATAAAATCTAAGGACATTTATATGTCCTTTAAATTTCTCTTTTGAATTAGAATCAACCTCGATTGTATATGCCAGTAAGTTCCCTTCCAATGTTTTACTTTTCATGCAATTAGTTAATTGTAGCATCGAATTTAATTTCTTTCCTTCAATATGCATGTTTTAAGTTCTGGACATAGATTAACATATCGAAAGTAACTGAGTCCCTTGAGGATAGAATGAGACCCAACGAGCTATGCAATTTTTTCATCAAATAAACTCACTTCCAAACACACCCATAGTTTTAAGATCCATTTCTTATGGAGCAATGTTGGTAATATAGCATTTTACACAACTTTTACTATGTGGTGAGCTGTGAGTAGTAAAGATGTACACCCACATGGATCTACAATTTTTTCTTCACTGCTCATGTCCACCACATGACAAGTTTGATAAAAGTTGTGTAAAATGTTGTGATAATTGCTCTTTTTTATCTTGTTTGTGTTATTTTTTAGGTTGTAACTATGAAATATATTAATTTTTGAAATTAATACACCTATTAAAGAATAACTATTATAACCCTTTTAGAGATAAATAGTTATTTTAAATATTAGCTATTCATAAGTAATGATTATTCTCTGTAATAAAAATATAATCAAACTACTGAATAGCTAACTCATAGAAATAGCTAACTCATAGGAATAACTCTTATATTACATTGTCTATTACAGTCTACCTAACGTACCCTAAACTTTTTGTATGTATGGTAAGTTTGCTTTGGACAAGACACTGAAAAAGAAGGGAATATGTTATGACATCTTCAGTTTATGGTTCAAACCCCAAGACTATCTACTCATCAAAAAATAAGAAGGAAGAATATGTAGGTTTCATTTGAATTTAAACTAGTATAATAATAATAATAATAATAACTAGTCGCTAACCCGTGCGATGCACAGATAAACTATTAAATATGAGAAATTAAAAATACGCTTTGCTCTCCAATCTAATAATAATAATAATAATGAGTTTGGTCAAAAGTACAAACTTTATCTCACAGTGCCACTTAAAAATATATTTTTCTCATCATAAATAATGTAATAAATACAATTAGAGAAAGATTACTAAATCGCTAATTTCATTAAAAATAACATTTTGTAAATTATCTTCAGGCTTGGAAATGCTCTCAAAATGTTGAAGAACATAATATTCACTTCAATGACATGTTAACCCTTTTGAAGTGACGTAAAATTCTCAATATGCTGAATTTGCTCAATAGAGGATCACCAAATAGGAATGACACATAATTCTTGAAATTGAGCCATATATAAACCTATGTCTAAAAATGAACAACAATTTCATATCAAAAAGTACAATATATGCACACTACAATAAGTACAAAAGAAATTGATCATGCAAGAATACATATTTTGCATCAAGTTAGGCTCACCTTCCACTTAAAATTGAAACTTAACACAAATTCTGGTATCAAGATTCTCCGAATGTCATAAAGACCAATACCAAACTAAATAGATGGATTGTAGAGAACCAAATTCCATGTACACAAGCTATCCTACAATTATATTATGACTATTTGATAATCCTATTAGATCTCTAATGCTTATAATCCTCTATTTTATTACATATAAGTAAAACAGATAAATTTAACAAAAGCTAACTTTTTGGTCATGTGCTTGCATAAGCTTCAACTCATTCTCTAATCTCTCTATTAATTCATTTGTAGAAAATTTTTATGAAAAAACTTTATAAACTGATAGAGAACATTATACAAACATATAAAAAGAAAATCAACAATGGTTTTTATGAATTTAATTAAGAAAAAGTTATTGTTGAAAGTTGACAAAAGTACAATCATAAGTGATGTTTTTAAAAACTGTATATAAGCAAATAATCTAATAAACTAACAATCATTAACTACTAATTATTATGATGGGATGAAATTTGAAAAGGACAAATTTATTTGGAATCAAGTAATTGTAAACAAAACAAAAATCAAGTAATTGTAAACATCGCATATATGAATGTGAAAAGAAAAAGAAGAAAGTACAAGTAGAAATCTATCTTGGGTTGCAACAATAATGAAAATGAGCAACCGCAAGTATTGTATAAATTCAAACCATAAATATTGCAATATATACCTACAAATAAATATCAATAGTTATATAAATTCCATCATCAATGACGTTTTTTCATGAGACATGTCTTTTTTTTCTAGGACTCCAAAGCTCGGACTAAAATCTAGTCTAAAGGAATTAAGAATGTGGAAGACACGCATATAAAGGCCAAAAAGTATTCAAGACAATCAATGTATTAGCTCTACTTATTTTTTGACTCCACAAAATTAGAAAGAACAGTTTGAGAGAGAATTTCAATTAAATCCAATACCATTCAAAGATAAACTTTACCCCTTGAGAGTTATTCACTTTGCCAAGATGGACTGTTTATGGTAAAGAATGTACACTTCACTTGGCAAAATAAATTCCTAGTTTCCTAACACTTGAAAAGGAAAATAAAAAAATATTACAATCAACAACCACAATGTCGAAAGGAAAATAAATATATATTACAATCAACAACCATAATGTGTTCGTGTTCATCATTGTTCACTTGAGCTAATGAGCTAACCAGAATAATACACATAGACTTTAAATTGGCAAGTCTTAGCCTGCTAAGATAATGCTCGAACCTAATTTTTTTAAAGGATATGCATGCATTGTATCAATTAAACATAAAAATGATATGATATCATCTTTTATCTCCATTGATTTGTACCTTTATGATGTATACAAAGTACGGATATGTTCAACTTTTATAACCAAATGGGATAATAGGAAAAAAAGAAGAAGCTTGTTGCTACATATTAAACTTTCATAACAAAACAACAATATAATAGTATGGTTCGATATCAATGGATTGAAATTATGTTTAAGCTCATTGGCGGGCTAGCAAACATAAAGTAAAATAAAGAAAACCAAAGTGAATTTGAATATGAAATGGCAATCCTATGCTCCATGAAAACCAACCTTCTGCATAGCAGCATATGCTAGGTAGCAAAGGCCCCGCAACAACACTAATCTTGGTTTTACTGATTGGCCCGCAATTCTACCAATCTATAAAAACAATTATGATACAAAAATCCACAATCCAAATCCAATACCAAGGAATATTCATTCAAGAACTTCTTTTGATATTTTTTATGAAAAAATGAGTAACTTACCTTAATAGAGAAATGAAGAGCTCCATTAACATTTTCTAGTACATGCTTATGCAAATCTTCAACAATAGTATAGTACTCAAACTTTAAAATTAGAATTCAGTTATTTATTAATTTAAGATATAGATATGTGGCTAAGTTTAAAATTATTCACTTTCAAATTTTAATTGATCTAATGCACATGGCTAAGTCTAAAATTATTCACTTCCAAAATTTAATTGATCTAATGCCCTCACATAAATTAAAACCCAGCCTACTTGAATTGGTATTAAGTTTGTCCGGTCGTAAAAATACTTTGGAAGCTTTATATCAAACAGATGGTGTGCGTCTATGAAAACTGAAACTATTTTGCTTCTAGGAAAGTTAACTAAACCTGAGTTATGGGAGAGAAGGACTGATGGTGGTTCTAGGTTGTGGGAAGAAAATTGAGAGTGAAGATGGGCAAAGAATCGGGTTTGAGAGAGAAGCAATTTTTTTTGTATATTGGGTTTTATGTATTACTAGTCGCAGACCCACGCAATACGTGGGAATATATAATTATTTTGTAATTGGGTATAATGTATAATTTATTCTCTAAAATTTATTGAAGATAATTTTTTCTCCAAAAAAATTAAACTATTTTTAATAATATTATCTATCTCTCTATCTCTACAAATACACCATTCTATTATTTTGAGTTTTTTTTTTTTTTAATAGAAACTTGGGGGTGTTTGATTAATATTATTATTTTTTGAAGTGGTGTAATTTTTTCAAACTTTTGTTATAGTGTGTTATGTTTTCCTTTTCTTTGGGTACAAGTAAACTTTTTTCAATTTTCAAATTAATTATTCAAACTTCTCTTTCTATTAAGGAGATTATCATGATAAAATCTTTGATAGTACTCAAATAATTGATAGGAACATTCAAATATATAACCATGTAGATTTTATTTTGATATAAATTCAAATTCCCACTTCCAATATATATATGAATTAACTCAAACTAAAACTATAAAAGGGAAAAAGAGTGCATGTGATGGGCAACTCAAAAAACATACAACCAAAATGTATCAACCAAAAGTAGAATACAACAAACACAAAAAATCATCAATCTAAAGGGGGAGAGAGAGAGAGAGAGAGAGAGAGAGAGAGAGAGAGAGAGAGAGATCAATTTTTTCTTCACAATTGAACAAAAATTGGAAGTTTCACCTTGATTAAAATTAGTAAATGAACATATTGGAACCAAAGTATATTATAACATAAAATCATTGTATCAAAGAAGCAATTACTAAAAAACAATAAAGCTACTAACAAAGGACTCAAGGCTTGTTTTATTTATTTAAAATTTACTTCATTTTCTTAGCAATCAAACAAATAGGAGTATAAGATTCTCATTTTTTATTTAATTTTTTTCTAAAAATAGAAATGTGTATAGGCATGCAAAGTGAAAGAAACCTACTATGCAAGAAACCCATTGTGCAAGCCTAAAACGTGGTTCATAACTTCTCTTTGCAAAGTGGCATTGTGGGCAACAATTTGCCACTTGTGAATTCAAAGAAAGAGTAGGCTTTATGACAGAGTAGTCAAGACAAAGGAATAGTTTGTTAGAATCACTAAGAGTGATGTCATTGCTAAAATGGAAGCAAGGAGCAACTTAGAGAACACCATCCTCAATGAAGTGATTTTTATCAACTGGAGAATGCTTAAACCTGATTCTAAAATCTAATTGAAGTGAAAGGAGATTGTGAAGTGCTAATTTGGTAGGTTTCAATCTGCATGGTCTAAATGGTTGCAGGTTGAGGATCTGTTATTGATGCAACAATTGGGAGTCAAAAGTGTTTTAATTAGAATTTAGTTGTATCAATCTAATGTTATCTAGTTAGATAGCATTTAGGCAAGAGTATTGCATCTCAAATAGTTGGCATCTCTTGGTGTGTCCATGACATCCAAGGTTCAAATCCTCCCTCCCCATTATAACTATATTGAAAAAAAAGTTAGATAGCATTTATATTTTCAATCTACTTTGTGCAGAGTTGGGTTGTTTGAATTGATGAAGTGATGATTGCTATTTGCCCTATTTTGGGAATAGCATCTTAGGTTGTGACATTTGTTTTGAGCTAATGAAGTTTTTCTTAATTATTGAAGAAGAATAAGTGCGAGTCAAATATTTGAATCACTTGCAAATGAACCAATATCAAAATAATGATGGTGAGCTCAGTTTGTTTATCTTATTGTTTCAAAAACCACAAACAATAATGTAGTAGACTCATTTGATGGGTTTTGCATTGCTTTTGCTAATTAGGACATCATTTGTTGTTGTTGTTGTTGTTGTTGTTGTTTTTTTTTTTTTTTTTTTTTTTTTTTTTTTCTCAGTCCCTTTTAGCCTTTGTTTCATTTATTAAAGGTATGCTCTTGTAGTTTACTACTACTCCACAAGCTTTCCTAATGTCATCATTAGAACCAACATATCATGCCTTAGATGATCAATTGAAAATCTCTAGAACAAAGTCACTTAGACTCCTCAACGATCAATTGAAAATCTCTAGAACAAAGTCACGTCTTAGACTCTAAAGAATAACAAAGAATAAGGAAAGACGTATTCTAATAATGTGGCACAAATACTCCAAAACAATTGCCATTGAACATGTGTATTTATATTACTAACATAAGTCAGCTAAGGTATTATGTGTGGCTTTGCCGCAATTCAGTAAATAGATATATCAAGATCGGCTAGTGCTTGGAGTCCTTACGTGCCCAACACAAAAGTTTAATTGGAATAAAACGTCCAATCCTAAGATGAAAAAGGATGAAAAAATTCTCTCTTTTATTAAAGTTCTTTAGAAATGTCTTTGGTCACTTAAGAAATCTTCATTATCAAACTCTCATTTATCTAGGATCAATATTTCTAAATCCTACAAGAACCAAATTCCACATTTAGCATTACCAAAATCATTTAAAAATTAAACCCCAACCATATTTTAAGATTTTCTATTTTCTTGTGAAGCACAAACCCATCAAACTTTTGTGGCAGATTTATTATTGTCTATTGGACTGCAATAAGAAACTTTCTATTTTCTTGTGACATAATAAGAAATAGTGTGCTAAACATAGTATTTATGACTTTCGGAGCCAAATAGAAATTGAGAAAAATCTCACATAAAAAAAGAACCATTGAGTTGAAAAATATGAAAGCAGTAGTTGGAGTAAAACTGCAGCGTATCCTCTATTATTGATTCAAAACTATCAAAAGTAGATACATCAAACTTTGATTTTTTCTTTCTTTTTTTTTGCTTACATAGAATTAAACAAATATTAGATATAAGAAAACTTGGTTTTCTTTAAAATTTCAGAGAAAAATAAATTGAACTAGTAAAACACAAATATAAAATAAAAATTGTACAACATGAATTTGAAGTAAGAAGTTGTTGTAGAGATTTCTAATCCTTGAAAACTCTTCACATAATCGACAAACCAAATCCTAGCACCCATAGCCCCAAAGTGATCATATTGTCAGCAATGCAAAAAAAAGCATATCAGCCACAAACTTTAAAATTCCAATTGAAAAACCAAAGTTAGGGAAAAAGGAAAAATAAGAAGGGAAAGAACACACCTCGAAGAGACTTTCCAAATCAAATGCAACTTTGGTAGCTTTTGCGGAGGTAGAGAGAGCAATTGAAAATTTACAATGTTAAAAATAACATAGTTAATTGCAAGGGTGGCAATTGAAAGGTTTGAACTTCAAAAGAGCCAATTGGTTTTAAAGGGGAAAAGGAAGAGTTGAGAATTGGAAGAGGCTTGATTTAGTGGTGAGTTAGATTCAATAAGTTAAAGAATGTGTAAAGTTGCACTATTTTTTTATATTTATATTGTTTAAAAAATGAAGAAAAAAGAAGAAGATGAAATGGTCACGATGTGGCTCAACTAGAGCGTAACAACAATAAATACTACGTTTCAGTTTTTAGATATATATAGATTGAGTTTTAGAGGAAAAAAAAAAGAATTTTTGTTTTTTTTAAATGATTATCAGTTTTTAGAGAAAAAAAAAATCAGAATTTTTGTATTTTTTTTTTTTTTTTTTAAATAATGCTGACGTGAAAAATTGTGGTGCTAGCAAAGACTATATATATATATATATATATATAATTGAAAGTTCTTAGTATGATTCTCATGGAATTTTGTTTTTAGTTTTTCCATTCCATTGTGTATGCACATGCATTTTATGATTATCTACCCACACAATTATTAGAAAGTGTGCTTAGTTCATATGCTTTTTTAAAAGTCGTTATTCAAAATATTCTATTATATTAAAATTTGAAAAGTAACAATTCTTCAAAATCTTCATGACTTAGAGCATCAGTATTCGGTATCTTAACTGCTATATGTTGGTATATTTTAGTATCAAAGCACCAAAAAGCCCATTACTTGATCTTCCAATTGTAAAAATTTTTGCAATTGTACTAAAGTACCATCCTAAATAAATGATAGTACTGTAACAAGCTTCTATAATTTTTTAGTATATTTTATTCTCTCTCTTCTCTCTCTTTCTATATAAATTACTTTTCTCTCTATATTTATTACTTTTATTTTATTGTATAATTTATATTTTTTAATATGTTATATTTTAAAATAAAAGTTGAGATATTAGGTGTATTGTTAAATAAAATTTGGGATCATCAATCTCATTTTCTGTTCTATTGAAAAACTGTAAATCTGTGGTAGGATATTAGAGACTATGAATGTACTTTTAAAATTATAGAGCAAATGCTTTAACAAGGAGTCGATATGTCCGAGTGGTTAAGGAGACAGACTTGAAATCTGTTGGGCTTCGCCCGCGCAGGTTCGAACCCTGCTGTCGACGGTTTTTTTGTTTAAAAATTAATGCTATTCTCCTTTTACTTTCATATTTTCTTTTTTCTTTTTTTAAATAAATGCAATTTTCACTTTTATATTTTCTAGGTTAGTTCTTCTGCAGTAATAATCAATCCTACAAATTGTTGCAATTTTGTTAATTTCCTAGCTAACAAATCAAACCGATATATCTATCTCTATTCTTTCTCTAATCAAATCCAAATCAGTCTCAAGTATCACCATTTTTCAATTTATTCATAAAAACGTACTCTTTGTTCCGAATTATGATATATATACAAGTATGATATCATAATTTTCTTTATTTGTTTCATTTCATCAAATCTAAAAACTATTGCAAATTCTGTTAGTTTCCCAGCAGCTATGATTGAACTAGTTTCCCTCCAACCAAATCCAAATTTCTTCTATATTACATTATTAATTTACTTTATCACACAACTTTATAATACATCCTACATCATATCTCTTATTTTAACACATCACCCATCAAAATGGCTTTAAAGCACCAAAACTACAACCAACAAAATGCCCAAAACCCATCTGAAAAAAAAAAAAAATCACCACCCATGGAGCTAACTTCGCAGTCGAATCATTTCTCCATTATACTCCCAAAGACTTAAAACACTTTGCACATGAGAAGGAGATACCAATTTAGTTACCCAAATTTCCACCCTTAATTTTAGGGATAGCTTTCTAAATTGTCATTTTGTACTCCACAGTAGCTTTATAAAAGGAGACACTATGAATAGCATCAAGCCATCAACGTAACACTTATGTACTGCTCCTTTTTTTTCTTTTTTTTTTTTTTTTTTTTTTTTTTTTTTTGTTTATAGGAACTTATGTACTGCTTTATTTATTTTAATCTTTTTTGAATTATTCCTTTTATTATCATTTTTTTAATTTATATGGATTCGATAGTTCTTAATCACTTACTTTTTTATTATTATTATTATTATTATTATTATTATTATTAACTTGGAATATATTAACTGAAATTGGAGTGCAGTGGAGTACAAAATGACAAATTACAATCACACAACATAAAAGCTAAAAAGTCTGTTATGGTTGACCAAACTTATATTTTTTTTTGGGGGACCAAACTTATATTTCTAAGAAAGACATCTATAATTTAAATCTTTATCTCTATATATATTAAGAGAATTCACATAGTATCACTTCATAAATTGTCAAAAATACTCTTAATCTAATTAAATAAAGTAGTCTTTATTCTTTAAAATTAAAAATTGAGATTAAAATTGTAATTCAACAATAAAATTTAAAAAAAAAAAAAAAAAATTGATCCAACGTATCTCAACTATCACATCTTAGTATCTCACAAACTTCCTTCTTGAAGCGTGGCTACAAAAAATTTGTGTACAAGTTTACTTCAATGCTTTTTTATTTTATTTTTTTATCATGTACTATGGCTTTGTTTATGGTTTTTTTTTTTTTTTTTTTTTTTTTTTTTTTTGAATCTGTTATGATTGCTTCTTTTTTTTTTTAAGAAACAATCTGTTATGATTGCTAAATCCACTGATCACTACAAATTTACAAATTATGTCTTAAAATTTGGCCTATTTATTAAAAAAATTAATAATTATTGAATTTTGATTGTAATTGGGAACATATGTCATAATTAAGAAGTTTAAAGTAATGTTACTTACCTGATCTCTCAATTCTCTAAATTACTCATGATCTTTTCCTAACATTACTTTAAATAAATACTAACCTCATCACATACATGAAATAGGCGCTTCATGCGTGCGATGATTTTTTTTTTTTTATTGTCATAATTTTTCACTTATTTCAATTTGTGATTTACACATTTTTTCAATATATATATATATATATATATATATATATTTATATATCGTGCATTTAGAATCACTAATATGACCAGAAATGTCATAAGCCTAACTACCAAAAAATGAACAAATCCACCCGGGAACATATGATTTCAATGCTATTTCGGTTTACATTTTTTTTTTTTTTTTTTTTTTTAAGCTAACCTTACGACACTTTTTGAAAGTTAATATTGAAATACGACAGCCCGTATGGTAAGTGGTAAATAACATCATTCATCGTGGATAATCATAAAAGAGAAAGACACCGGTGATTGTGGTCTTGCCGACACCGGAGACGACATCAACACCGACTTCATCTCGCTGTCGACTGTGAGCCACTTCTCTCTCTCTCTCTCTCTCTCTCTCTCTTAGAGAAAGAAACCCTATTCTTGACTCTCAATTTTTTTAAAAATTTGTTTGGTTTTTTGATAAAGGAATAGAAGGGTTTATTTATTTAAAATAGTCATTGTTTTTTGGGTTTGCAATTGCTTGGTTTGATTTAAATATATAAAAATATTTTTAGGGGTTTGTTTGGAATTGGGATGATGATAAAAATGTTTAATCCTGAATTAATTTATTTTATACATTGTTTCTGCTGGATGATTTTAGTGGAATTTTATTTATATACGTTGTTGTTGCTGCTGTATGAATTTTGTTAATACCGAATGAATTTAGATCATCAATCAAAATTGAGAGTAATCATGTAGATGATGAGTTTGGAATAAACATGTGCTTTGTTTTTTTGAAGCAAAGTACAAGTTTAACTTGTTTAATGTTTCTAAATATTATTTATTTTGAAAAAAAAAATTTAATTGACACAATTTTTTGCAACTTTTTAAAGAAAAATAGTTCAGTGTTGGTTTTGATTCTGCTCAAATATACCTTCTTTAGCCATAATGGTTTCTGGGTTTCAACATTCTTCTGGTAATTGATTCTAACTTCCCTTGAGGATATTTAGATGCCCAACATGCCTAAAGTTGGATTGACTAGATTATTTAATTATGGATGTGGTTTCTAAGTGTAAAGGTTAGTAATTCATAGTGATTTGTATAGATTAGTTGATCCAAGTAAAGGAAAAAAAAAAAAAAAAAAAAAAAAAAAAAGTGTAAAGGAAGACCAAAAATCATATTAGTAGAAGCAATAAAAAAAGGACATGTCAATTAAGGGAGTAACAAAAAGTTTGACTTTAGATAGAGTAAATTGGAGGAAAAGAATACATGTATGAACCTAACTAATTTGTTGATGATCCATAGCCGACTCAAAAATTTTGGGATTAAGGCTTTGTTTGTTATTGTGACAACTAAATGGCTATAAAAGTCATCCTCTTTGTTGTTTCCTTGCTAGTTCATAAGTGAAAGGGATGCCCATGTCTTCTTTTTTATTTATAGGATTTTAGAAAAATGCTGGATTTTCCTCAAATTTTACTTGAGGAATGGGCAGTTTTTCATCCCAAAAATTCCATCAATATTTTTTTCTTTTCCTTTTTTTTCAATATTTTCTCTCCTTGAAATTTCTATTAAAACTTTCGTTACCTATTAAAAAAAAAAAAAAAATGGGGTGGTGTCAAGCTACTGTAATGTACATGGTGTAGATGCTTGGTTTGAGTTTTAAGGCTTTTGGGATTCACAATTTGACTCTATTTTTCAGATTTTTGTAACGTTACATTCCTAGAAACAAGACCCTAAGATGGCTCGCAATGAGGAGAAAGCACAGTCAATGCTAAACAGATTCATTACGCTCAAAGCTGAAGAGAAAAAGAAACCAAAAGAGCGTCGTCCCTTCCTTGCCTCTGAATGTCGTGACCTTGCCGAGGCCGATAAGTGGCGCCAGCAAATTATGCGTGAGATTGGCCGCAAAGTTGCTGAAATCCAAAATGAAGGGCTTGGAGAGCACCGCCTCCGTGACCTCAATGATGAGATCAATAAACTCATCCGGGAAAAATCCCATTGGGAACGGCGCATTGTTGAGCTCGGTGGGCCCAATTATGCCAAACATGCCCCTAAAATGACGGACCTAGAAGGAAACATAGTGGATGTTCCCAACCCTAGTGGGCGTGGGCCAGGATACCGATACTTTGGTGCTGCAAAGAAGTTGCCAGGAGTGAGAGAGCTGTTTGAGAAGCCTCCGGAATTACGAAAAAGGAGGACTCGATACGATATATATAAGAGGATTGATGCAAGTTATTATGGGTATAGGGATGATGAGGATGGGGTGCTGGAGAGGGTGGAGGGGCCTGCAGAGGAGAAGATGAGGGCAGAGGCACTGGAGGAGTGGAGGAGAGTGGAAGAGGTGAGGAGGGAGGCAAAGAAGGCAGTAAAGAGTGGGGAGGTGGTGAGTGTGGTGAAGGAGGTGTTGTTTGAGGGGATGGAGGAGGAAGTGGAGGAGGAGGAGAAGAGGAAAAGGGAGAAGCTGGAGAAGGAGGAGATGGAAAGGGAGGGGAGGAGGGAGTTTGTGGCTCATGTGCCATTGCCGGATGACAAGGAAATAGAGAGGATGGTGTTGGAGAAAAAGAAGATTGAGCTGTTGAGTAAGTATGTGAGTGATGGTTTGTTGGAGGAGCAGACTGAGGCTAAGGCAATGCTTAACATTCAGCGGTAGATGTGGTGTGACTTGGAATTTTTTGCTCCTAGAATTTTTGTTGTTGTTTCTAGAATTAGATTGGATGAAAGAGTTCTGGTGTTATGACTGTTAAGCTAATAGATGGAATTAGTTGCTGTATTTTCTTTTTAATTAAGATAGTATTAGTCATCATTGTTCAACAGTTACATTGTTATTGGCTTTTGATGTTGGTCATGTTAATGATGTAACTCGACAACTGTACATTTAAGGGTTTTCAAATGGGAATTGTTATTTTAATCTTTATTTTTTTGCTCTAGGATTTTTAGTCAATTTCTATTGATACTTGGCACGAGAGATCCTATTGAACCTAATATGGATATGATAGTGGAATGATCCCTTCTTAACACCACTGTAGCTTAAATTATACTGCTTGCTGCTTTTTAAAAATTTTTTTAAAGCGGCATATAAACTATCCTTTTTTAATAGTAAATATTTGAATGAACATATTTTACAGTTCTATGAGATTATTGTGCTTATATCCTTGTTTTCTAACAATGGCTTTTTATGCCAGTTTTGAGTTGATCCGATTTCTACAGAGGGGTGTAATTAAAATTATGCCTTGTGTTCTATTAGAAAAATTGATTTTCTAGATTAAAACAATGCATGCATGGGCATGATGATACTCTGTCAGAAATTACCTGGTTTCATAGCTCAAAGCTGGTTCTTTTGGTGGTTGTAGAGGCTGAGGCAGTGGTGTGACAAGAGTTCTAGTGGTGTGACATGAGTTCTAGAGGAGGTGATTGCAGCTGTAATGGAAGTGTTAGCTGCTGTTTGTGATTTTGAGGTAAGAAGTAGCATTAGGATCTAATTGTTTCTTTTTCTTCCCACTTGAAATAATTCTAGTGGAGTAAAATAAATGAGAAGCAAAATTGACTTACCAAGTGGAGCTATTATCTAGAATTTTTATCAGAAACCAAGATTGAGAGTTAAACTCTGTTGCTAGCTTTCATGTTGTTTTGTATTGTGCATGAATATGAGAAACGAAATTAGCAATGTTGGTTTGTATTGTGCATGAATATGAGAAATGAAATTAGCAATGATGGTATTAAATAACAGTGCACTGTGCAAGTTTAATGTTTATCCTTTGTGGAATTGACTGAAAGAACAGTCTGAAATTTCAAATAGTGGAGTTATTGAGAAGAATTATTCTTGCTTTTGATCTTCTATTGTCGTAGATATCACATGGCTGCATGGTTTGTGGTTGTTAAAATTGCGATCTGTTGTAGGATTATCTTGTCCTACAACCCTTGAATTGTGGATCTAGGGTTGCACCTACCAGGGTCAAAGTAGTATGGTTATTTTTGTTTGTTGCTTTATGATTCAATGGACCGTTTTTACGTCAATTCTTGATGAGCCAGATAATTGTCATGAGTGGTTTAAGATATATGCAGAAGCTTGCACTTTTCAGCTATAATGCCTTTGTTCTGTTTCTTTTGAAGCTGTTTGAATCTTAATCCTTTTGTCGCTAAAACTACTTCCTTTTTAATGTACACACTTAACACTTTCAGCTTTGCTTAGATGACCTTATTCATTGCTTATATACATACAGAGGAGACTGCATTAGATTGCCAACTAGTTATACCTTTTATCCTTCATGCTAAACAACAATTGGAAGTGACAGTAGCAGTAGTGGAGATGAGGATCACCTTGGACGTGGTAGAGATTCTGTTTATGGTGTGAGGTAATTACTTAACATATTGTTTAAGTGCCCATTAAAGTTGTTCACAATTTTGTTGCACCCTGCTCCTAGAAACACTCTTTTCACCTCCACCCTACCATATATTGACATGGGTATAATACAATGTAACAGAGAGAGACAACCAAGAGAACAAAGCAAAAGCGAGAGATTTGACGTTGTATCAGACTCAGAGCAGAGGGCCACCGGCCCACCAAGCCTGAAAGCTTTAGGGTTGGAGTGAAAACCAAGGATATTGCAAAATTCTTCACAACCCTCTTATTAGACAGCAGTGACAAAGCCGCTGAAAGGTTAAAATGTGTTGCTAATTAAGTACTGTAGATACTCCATTTTGCAACTTACATTTGACCTCACCTCATCACAATTGTCATTTCACATTTCAGGGGTAAAACTGTAATTTTGACTATTTGATTTTTAATCGCATTACATGAACTAAATGAATCTTCAAGTCACAAATGTGGTGCCCCGCACCAATTAGCATTTTATTAGATCATATTACCGCTACCCATGACAAGAATAGAATTGGCAAGATTAAAATGATTTAATAAATATATACAGAAGAGTATTTATGTATTTTATGTGAACCGTGCTTGTATGATTGTATGTGGTATATAAGTAAGCACGTGGTAACTATTGGATGTTCTATATATATAATGGAAGGTATGAGTCTGTTCATAGAAATGTAATGGACCTGCTTCGACATTGACCTCTGTTGCTACTGTAAACTCTACGAGTGTGGCTAGAGGAATGCCCAGATTTCCTGGCGCCTTGTTCACAGAGATACATAGTGATTTGTTTAAAAGTTTTTTTGAGTTGCAATGAAAATTGTCGTTTAAAAAAAGAAAAGTGTGAGAGATCTCTGCATGTTCTAGCTCAAACCTCACTGATCTCTAGTCTTGTGTTGTCACTAAACTAGAGATGCCATTGGAGTTTACAGTTTACACGAATATGAAGAGAGACAAACTTTGGACAGAGAGAAAAGAGGTAGAGTTTTGGATGGATGGAGGAGACAAGGGGAGAGAAAAATTAGGAGAGACAAGATGTGAATTTTGAGGCATCTCTTTAGTGTAATCAACAGTTTAAACAAGGTATAGAGTTACACAGGATATATATATATATATATATATATATATATATAATTCCAATTTAGATAATTTCCGCTTACATAGGTCAAGTCATCAGCAAGTGACTCAATATTTCCTCGTTTCCTGGTTTAGAAGGGATCGGATCCGATTAAGTGGTACGGATGAAGAAGAAAAAAGGAAAAAACCTGTGAGTATATCAAACAAAATCTTTCACCAAGTTTAAAGGAAGGAGAGAATAGGACAAGGTGGCCTTGAAATACATTTACAAGATGGCAGTTAGTATTGTACGGAATGTTCATTAAAAATTCGAAGGCAAAATCCACAAAAGACGGAACGTACTAAAAATTATTACAAACTAGCCACCTTTACCTCCTCTCCTCTCCCTCCCTTCCTTCAACAATGAAGACCATAAGTAAACTGGGGAGCAATGGGGCACAAGACTAATCTGGGATCAGATATAACATCTTGAATTTTAAAGTTCATTTGATCAATAGCATAGCAGTGGCAAGCAAACATCACAAGCTGTGCTCTTTACTCAGGTCAACAGCATAATACCACAGGTGAGAAACTATGGAGCCCAAATAGAACCTCATAAACATTTAAGACACCCATTGTATAGGAAGTGGGAAGACGGAAGAAAGCGACAAATTAATTCACCAATATTATAGTATATTGAGACAATAAAAGAAACATACTATAGCCGAATCAAGAGAAACCAATATTCGTTCAAAATTTATCAAAACATAGTGCACCATCTCAAAAAAACAACAAAAGTCATTACGACAAAATCCTCAAACAAAATGGTAAGCAACTGCCTAATCTATGTAACCTCAGTACTTAACCATGGCAAGGATGTCAGATTGGGGACCAAGTTTCTCCTCTGCAGCCCTCTCAGCCTTCACCCTAAGTTTGGTCAGCTGCTTCTTCCTCTCATATGTTACCTGAGCTCTCTCTTTTCTCTTCTCCTCCAGCTCCTGTGGCAAAAGAATGGTTAGAAATCTTTGAATACAAGTTCTGCTCACAAACTATGACTTTTACTTTTAGATTTGGCTAATCTTAACAATAAAAAGCCAGCATAACATGTTGAAAAACCAACTCATGGACAAGGATTTTTATATCTTATAGCCTGTTAATCCAAACTCTAACTTGCTATCAAGGGTATAGTGAAACAACTATCTTGACCGCAGCCCAAATAACACACTATCTTTCAGGTTCATGTTTGGCAAATATTCAACCCTTATATCAAGTTAACAAAAAATAAAGCAGACAATCATTGTCCAACAAGGAAAATGGATAATGTAGCAGTGCATTCTTATAGGGGTTTATAGTTCATTCGGCATTGAGTTGATTGGGACCTTGACTGCCCACTTGATGATGTGCATCATAACCAGTTGTGTGTATTTCTTGTACTTCAGCTTTTGTAACAAATAACAAGCTTGCACTATTTGTAACAAAGATAATTAGATATATCATATAAGCTAGAAGCCCAGTTAGTTCAATAAAGACCAATCATAGGAGAGGAGAGTGTATGATGGCATTCATCCAAGCCTAATTATAAATTTATAAATAGGCAGGCCTGAGTGTAAATGAATCAGTTTTTCTCATATGCAATGGAAAGTACTAGCCAAGAGCTATTGTCCAAGAGTCTTTTTTTGATCGGTAATATAGAATTTGTCTCTTGAATAGTTAAATACCCTCTAGCAACCTCTAAGCAACTTACCTATTTCCCTTAGACCAAGTCCTAGCATAACCTATCACATTACCATTGATCCAAGATACCAAGGACGACCTATATGTATAAATTCCATGAGCAGCAATTGAAATGAAGGACTATATTCCTTATAAAATATTTCTGCAGTTCAAAAACTGATGTCATTCATTAAATATTTTGCAAACAAATCAAGTAACAAAATACTGAAGGATACAAATCTTACTTACAGCATTAAAAAAAAAAATTCCTTTTCAAAAAATACACAACGTCGGGGACTGATGAATTGGAAATCGTAATCATCTCTTACTATTTCCTCAAGATTTGTCAAAAATCAACAGTTTCAAGCATTTGAAAAGTAAAGGCGGTAGCCTCAAATCTAAGAACATCAGCATTATAAATTAATTAAACCTAAATGTAATGGGGGGCAGAAAGGAGACAAATGGGGTTGCTAGAAACAAGTAACTTATAAAAGACTAATTAGTAGACAACTGGTGATTGGAACTTGATATAGGACAAACGAAACAAACAGGCAATATCATAGTTGTCAAAATGTGAATCGATTTTTTATTTTACTGTATTGTATCAAAATAAAAGTGAGAATATTAAATTAATTACCCTGATAGTGTCGTAGTGGTTCCATCCAACCTCGGAAGAAAGGCGACCTAACAAGCAGTACTTGTGTCCCTTCTGAAGCCTCAGCACCCTAACAACAGTAACAAGTAACAACAACATTAAAAATCAATTCAAAATACTAAAATATAAGAGAGTGAATGAGTGAAGATTGAGTGAGTGACTAACTTTAAAGCGTCTGGAATAACCATCCTTTTGGTCTTATCATAAGGAGGAGGAATGCCCTCGTAAGCCTTAAAGCGAGAGAGAGCAGCGGCACCGCGCTTGGTCTTATGAGGGATCATGCCACGGACTGTGCGCCACAATATCTTTGCAGGTGCCCGGAAGTGGATGGGACCGTGAGATGGCTTTGTGTTCATACGCTTTCGGAGAAACCTCATGTACTTCATCTTCTGCCGTACCAGTCCTCCCGATATGCATAGCTCCTCGCAACGAACTACTACCACTTTTTGGCCGTTTAACACTTCTTTTGCTATGATCGATGCAAGTCGACCTAGCATGTGGTGCCTAGCATCCACAACCACTCTCTTTGAGCATATCCCCGACCCTGACACCATTTTGCTCTCTCTCTCTCAACGATTCCAAGCCAGCGGCAGCCTCTCTTTGAATCTATTTAGAGCTGCTGCTAGGGTTTTCTTTTATTTATTGCTTCCTCTGCTTCTCTATAGTCTATACACACACTCATTTTGGTTTCTCTGGGCCTTTATCTTCTCTCTCTTTCTTTCTGGCCCAATCAACTTTTTGGGCTTCTTCCCTTCTTCTTCTTTTTTTTTCTTTTTCTTCCGCCCATTAAACAACCATTTTGCACAACAGTTTTTTTTTTTTTTTTTTAATTAAACTGTAATTTGCATGCTTAAAAGATTGATTTATTTTTATTAGAACAAAATTTAATTACAAAACTGATTGTAGCCTAAAATTACAATCTTACTCAATAAAATAAATATTGCTACATAATTTGAAAATCTAATCATTGAATCGCATGATCTTTACGCTCTTAATACGAATGCCAAATTTTGTGTCAATTGGATATTATTTACTATATGATCTATAAGAGCATTAGCATTGGGAAATGCTAATGCCAAATCTAAAGGAAATTTAACATTTTCAACTTCAAAACAATCTGCATCGGGGAATGGCAAACAGCACTATTGCAAATTTTTTTGCAATAGTACTACACTGCAATTCTATGTTTAGAATTGCACTGTAGCAAGTATTGTATCAAAAATAATATATTTTATGTGTTTCCCCCTAAAACTTCTCTCTCATGAATTCATTCTGCGCGGGCTCTCCTCTCTCTCTATTCATTCTCTGTTTCTCATCCGCTCTCTCCTCATCTCTCAAGCTTCATCTCCGAAATGTCTATGTGACCATCTCCGAAATTTCTGGACCCATCTCCATCTCTATCTCCGAAATTTCTCACCCGATTCACCCTCACCCATCTCCATCGCTGACCCTCACCCATTCACCGATTCACCCTCACCGATTCACCCTCACCCTCACCTCACCCGGCCACCGATTCACCCTCACCCTAACCTCACCCATTCACCGATTCACCCTCACCCATTCACCCTCATCGATTCATCCTCACCCATCTCCATCTCTGAAGCTTCACCCTCACCCATTCACCGATTCACCCTCACCTCACCCATTCACCCTCACCAATTCACCCTCACCCATTCTCAAGGATTTTTAGGTTTGGGTTCAGATTTTGCAAAAACGAAGCTCTGTCGGTGTTGGGGGATTCAGCTCCATCGGTGTTGGTGTTGACTATAAGGTGGGTTTTGATCAATGTAGAGTTTTTGTGTTTGTGTTTCTTTTCTCTCTCTGCAAGAAAAAAAAGGGATTCAAATTGTGTTTGTGTTTGGGTTTTGATAAAAGAATTGTTGTTGATGTTTGCAGAGTTTTTGTTGTTGATTTAGCATCTTCGAGACCGTAAGCTCGAGTTCATCTTCAGAAAGTTTGCTCGGTTCATCTTCAATTACTAATAAGTATCTCTCTCTATCTATTCCTCTCTCTTCTCTCTATTCTCTTTGTTTCTGTAGCCCTCTGTAAAACCGTTCTTTGATAAGCCTTTTTTTTTTTCCTCCCGTAATACATGACTAGTTTAGTAATATTAAACCAAAATTTTGCTGGGAGTATCAAAACCAAATTTATTATTATAAACATACATAATCACAATGATGCTGGGAGCATCAAAACCAAATTCATTTGAGATTATTTGGTTTTAATGCTCCCTACATCACACAACACTTAGTGTCAAAATTAACATGTGGACCAAATTGTATCGTCTAAACTTTTTATATGATTGCTATATTTGAAAATCCAATAACTAAATTAGAAAATGGAGCAAATTTGAAGGACCCAAAGTGATGTTTTGCCCAAAGATAAACTTTCAATACAGAGCATGGCTAAATATGCTTACAATTCTGTCAAACAGTTCCCCTCCTGTCACATATTCTAAGACCATGTAAATCTTGGTTTTGCTTGCCAACACCTGCATAGTTGTTGTGATAATGCATTAGCAAGAGAACATAACCAATGCTTACTAGGTACTTAATTAATATAATCATGGGAATATAGGTGTATTGCATAAAGTATTATGACAGAGATTTAAAGGTCGTAAATTCATTATTCATGGGCAAACTCTATGTGATTAATTGTTGGTGCCATATGGCTTGGTCTCAGCTCTATAACGTGATCACCAAGAAATCCATTCATAGCATAAGTGAAAGGAATAGTCAACAGGAAAACTACTAAACATTGTGGTCCAAATATTCTTCTAAACTAATCAATTTTATGTTCCTCAAATAGCATATACAAGGCAAAGCATGTGGCTGTATTTCTATTAGGTCCGATTTTATTCATGACATGCCAAGCAAGTCCAGCAAAAAGTTAAGCATTAATATTTGGTTGTGTACAGGGCTAGTATTTCAGTCACAGGATATTCTTGTAGTATACTTGAAATATGTTGATTAGGAGTCATCAATATATATTGTTTTGATTAGGAGTTGTCAACATATATTGTAGGATATTGCTATATGTGAGAAGTTGTCACCAAAATATTATGATTAGCTTATACTAATTGTAAAGACACAAATAAGAATTGACTTCATATACTAACTATTTTAAGTTCCCTATTTAAAAGGGATGGTTAGGCAAGAAGACTATGACCAATATGGTGATTTCTTACAAGCTGATTCTGATTTTGTGGAACCATTTTTAAGTGGGTCTCAAAATCCTTCAATGCCCATCCAGTCTTTACCGGAAGTTGAAATTGTCACCTCTAAACATGGTGCCAACTTCGGTGTAGATGAGGACCTCCTCCTCATCGCCGCATGGCTTAACATTGGCATGAATGCTGTGCATGGTACTGACCAAAAGAGTGACAAATTTTGGACAAAAATTTGGGAATTTTTTTGCGCGAACAATACTTACGGAACCACACGTTCTAGTACCTCCCTATCAAGTCGATGGGGAAATATTAATAGGGAGACAAGTAGGTTTGCTGGGTTCATGACTAAAGTTGAAGCTCGAGATAAAAGTGGTACAACTAACGAGGACAAGGTATAAATTATATTACAATGATGTCACAATATTAATTTCCTTTATAGTTTCAAGACTCTAATTATTTTATTTTTAAAAAAAAACTTTAGTTGAAAGAGGCAAAGGAACTATATAAAGCTACACCAAATCCAACATCCGGCAAATACCTAGCTTTTGCTTATGAACATTGTTGGGTTGTGTTGAAGAACCAACCAAAGTGGAGTATACTTAAGGAAAGATCAAAAAGGCTCCCTCAAACTCCAAGTTCAATCAATCAAGTTGATAGTAATGATGATGACACAAAGGTACTAGAGAGACCAATTGGTAGAAAAGCCGAAAAGGCTAAGCGAAAGAGGCCGATGATGATAAGGGTTTTGATGATTATTTGGCCAAAAATTGCAAAGATATTCAGGCATCACATGAACAAGACAAAGAGGATCTTCGCATCAAAGCGGAAAAGTTTCGTCTTAAAACTATTAGGGAGGAGGGAAGAATAATAACCATGGATACAAGTGGCATGAATGACAAAGAAAGACTTTATTTTGAAAATCTCAAGGATCAAATCCTTGCAAGACAAGTTAGAGTTGACCCAAGGAACATGTAGATGTCTTGTTGTAACCTTATTTTGGTAGTAAATTATATTAGGGTTGGGTTTGGCATATGTAGATGCCATTTTGTAAGTAACCTTATTTTGGTAGTGGCTTATTTTAAGCGTAGGTTTAGAACATGTAGGTGATGTATTGTTCCAACTTGATCAATTTGCGATGAGATTGTGCCACTTATGTAATCACATCATTTTTGTTTATATGAAAAACTTATGTATTTTCTATGTTTGATATCATATCTTCTACCAATTGGTTGTTCCAACTTTAAGTTTGTTTTCAGTTTTATACTTCTGTTTAATTTTTTCTGATAGTTATTTGCCTGCTAGTATCTATTTTAAGTCTGTTTAATTCTGTTTTAGGGGTGTTTCTTTGGCTGTTTATGATAGTTAAGTTTGCTTTGTTGTTTATGTGGCTATTTTACTTCTGTTTGTGTGGCTGTTTGGTGAGATTAGAAGCACTATGTCATGTACCACTTAATTATTTTTTTGTGTGGTCTGTTTGAAAGGGAAGGGGAATTCGTCATGGTTTTCACTTTCACACTTTCACACCAAATGACACTTTCACGCTTTCACACTTTCACACCAGCTATGTCATGTACCACTTTCACACCAGCATTATTCTATTTGTTGGAGCCATGCAATTGAGACAAACAGGACCAACATTGGAAACCTTACCTCCAACTAAAAGATTGATTAGAAAGTGGGTACACAACTTTGATCTCTTTACACACTTATATTCTTTTACTTTTTGTTTGGGTTTGTTTCTTAAGGACTAGTAGAGATCATAGATGCTAGCAATGTTAACATGAATTTTATAAGTCATATGAATCTTATGAGTTATTCCACCTTCTTTCCTGTTTATAACCATCTTAGTAAATAAGATAGAGAAGAATGGAGACTTTTCCTTTTGGGCATTTTGCGTTAGACCATTTTTTCTTAGCAAGAGAATAATGTCATGGACTTGTTGAGGCCTTAGGCTTTTCTTTGTGAAGGGTATTTAACAGAACAAGAAGGGAGAATAAGGCACTTCACTATCCCAAGTCACGGGCTCGCCTTGGTAGACCCTTTTGTCCATAGAGGTTTCATTCTATCCTGTCCTTTTTTTTTTTTTTTTTTACCTGTATTTTTTTTGCCACAATTCTTGTTTTGTCATAGATTTATCATTTACTTGAGAGAATCGGAGCTGGGATTTTCCTTTCATATAAATAAATATATATATATATATATATATATATTTTTTTTTTTCAGTTGTTATAAATTTTTTATTGGATGAATTATACTACTGAGAATTACTAAATAAACATAATATGGGGTGACCATCTTTGGTCCTTGATGCTACCAATTTGGGCAGAAAAAGTTTACTATCCAACTAATTGCGTTGCTTTGGGAAATGGGAATTGTGTCTCCTTATTCAATGTAGTAGTTATAACTACTTAGAACTACATTTTCTTAGCAATAAATGTAGTAGGTATAACTCATCTATAGGGGTTAGTAGATCCACCACAGTTCTATGCACATGAAACTTCAAAAGATGGCAACTGATAGTGGGGTCCTAATTAAATTCAAAAGTTGCCATATGAAAGAAAAACCAAAAGGCATTCCCAATTAAAAATGTTCTACCAATGGATAAATTATCATTTTTTATGTACATAACCTTATGTTTGGATGGGGAATTGATGAGAACATAGAATAGGAGTAGGAAAAAGTGATCAGAATATTGAGGAAAAAAATAGGCACAGATGTCAATAAATCTTAGAGCAAATTACATTTTAAACCCTGTTCTTCATAGGTGGTTCAAATTAAACCCTAAAAATTAGAAATTATAAAGTTCTTGTTTGTTAATGTTATATGTTGAAGGCTACTTGGAAGTTTTTGAATTTTGGAACTTAGTAATGTCACAGGGCAAAAAACGCAATGTGATCATGAGCCAAAATTTTGATGAATTTGATATTGACTTATTGACAGGGCAATATTCCACTAGAAAAGCCTCCCTTGCTACTTAGAGTGTACAATAGATTATGACTTGTTGGCTTAGTCAAGTGTTATGTTTGTGTTGTTGTTTACTTTTCTCACTGCAGAAATTACTCGCCTGTGTAAATGAAATGTGTTTATTACAACTACTTAAATAAATAAATAAAGTTTAATTAGTTTTCAAATCATAGAGCCCCAATGGTTTACACCTATTTAAGCCAACATTTCGTGTAATCAATGTTTGTTATTGTTTTAATGGTTATATTATGTTGAGCTTTAAAAAGTGATATTGTGGTCCTTTCATTGATACCTATGTTTCGTAAAAGCTCTTGTTGATTAAAGTGATAATCCATTTCTATTTTAATATAATTCCTTTTTAGTTCGGCCTGAAGTTTGTGTCTAATGAGTTGTATTTGACGCTTAAAGCTATAACACACTTTGGAAAAGGTTTGCTAAATCACGTGAACTTTGTTTAAAGATCTCTAACGATGCCTTGATGCCTTTGTCTTTGTCTGAGGAGGTAATAGTTATCACCAGCAAGTTGTATAAAAATGGAAACTTCGAGCTTTCGAGTTACTTGCTAAGGTGTTTTAGCCCAATAAAGAGAACTGGTCCACCTGTTTTGATTCATATTGTAGTAAGTGGTTGTGGATTGTCCATCCAAAAACTTAACTAAGCCTTATCCTTAATAGATACCCTTTGAGCTCATCTTAACAAATTAAGTGATGAGTGGGCATTAAGTGATTCACATAGGTGTCCCTTCCTTCATCCAAAATAAGTGATTATGTTGATTTTCTAATATAACATTTGTAGCTTTTATGGTTAAGTGGTACATTTTAAGTGGTCATTTTAGGTGGTCATCCACAAAAAGGTAAATTCAAGTGTTTAATGTGGTGTTTTTTATGTCTGTTTTGATGGCGAGAATTTGTCAAAATCTGTTATGGGGCTGTTTTTAAGTATGTTTTAAGCTATTTAAGTGAGATAAATTCTGTTCAATAATGGTGATAAATTCCTAACATTGTTGTCTTGAAGGTTGTCTCTATGGGTCGCTCTCTTTTCAAAAAGTTGCTTTTTGACGACTCGAAGAGGATGAGATAATGAGGCGAATTCTTAAGGGTTCAACTAAACAACGTAAACGTCGTCGGTATATCGAACGTGATCGTTTGGCGTGCCATAAAAGACTTTATCTCGACTACTTTTCCGACACACCGGTGTATCCTCCTAATTTATTTCGGAGGAGATTTCGGATGAGTCGGAATCTTTTTCTTCGTATTCAGCATGAGGTAGAGGCATATGAATCTTACTTTATCCAAAAAAGAGATAATGCCCAAAAATGGGGTTTATCTTCTCTTCAAAAGATAACAAATTTGCACTTAGGATGCTTGCGTATGGAGTTACAAATGATTTTATGGATGAGTATGTGCGAATTGGAGAATCCACTACAATGAAAAGTCCGAAAAAATTTGTTAAAGCGGTGGTTGATATTTTCTCCAAGGAATACTTGAGGTCTCCAAACAACGAAGACATTGCTAGACTTTTAGCCAATGGGGAAAGACGTGGATTTCCAGGGATGCTAAGGAGCATTGATTGCATGCATTGGAAATGGAAAAATTGTCCTAATGGAAAGGTCGATGATTCTGGTCACATTCGTGAGCCAACCATTGTTTTGGAAGTAGTAGCATCATTTGATCTTTGGATATGGCATGCATTAATGTATTAGAACAGTCTCCTATATTTTCTGAGTTCGAACAAGGACGTGCTCTCAGCTAATTACTCAATCAATGGTCATGAGTATACAATGGGATACTACCTTGCCGATGGCATATATCCGAAGTGGTCAACATTCGTTAAAACAATTCCATCTCCACGAGGACACAAACACAAATTATTTGCAAAAACCCAAGAGGCGAATAGGAAAGATGTAGAGCGTGCATTTGGAGTGCTTCAAGCAAGATTTGCAATTGTGCGTGGACCTGCAAGATTTTTCCATAGTGAAACGCTTCAAGACATCATGAAAGCGTGTGTAATTCTTCATAACATGATCGTTGAGGATGAACGAGATGTAAATGAAGCGGTGGAATTAGATTATGAGCAAGTTAATGACAATCCTACTATACAATCACATCACGAGAGAACACAAATACATTTACGGAGTTCATTGAAACCCATCAATGTATTCGAGACCATAAAAATCATTTTCAACTCCAATCAGACCTCATTGAGCATTTATGGCAATTACAAGGGGAGTTGTAGGAATTTAGTAAGTGTGTGAGTTATGCGTGTGGTGTTTTATTGTAATTTGATATATGTATGAATCTTCTAAAAACAACATTGGTAGTTATGTATGTGGATTGTATCTATATATATGTATGTGGATTTTTGGCAAGTTGCATGTATATATATGTATGTGAATTTAGGTTGAGTATATTGATATTTGGCAAATTCTTTCTATAAAGAAAAATTGGCGGTGTTCTATATGTGTGTGTGTGCATCATTGATGGGTTCTATATGTGTGTGTGTGGATCGGAAAAAAAATTGGCGGGTTCTATATGTGTGTGTATGTATTTGGCGGGTTGAATTTGACAGGTTCTATATGTGTGTGTGGATCAGAAAAATTGGCGGGTTCTATATGTGTGTATGTATTTGATAGGTTCTATATGTGTGTGTGGATCGGAAAAATTGGCGGGTTCTATGTGTGTGCATGTATTTGGCAGCTTGTTTGAATAGTTGTTGAATTTGACAAAAAAAAAAAAAAAAAAAAAAAAAAAAAAACGTTTGCTTTGAAAGAAATGATGAAGGACAGGAAATATATTTGATATGTTCTTTGGAATAGACGTTGAATTTGACCCCAAAAAAAAAAAAAATGGTTTCTTTGGAAAGAAATTATATAAATGGTTGTGGTGCTTTAAAATCCCTACCAATGTCCAATTGTACTTGCCTGGAATATGCAACTATTGAGAGTTGTAGATTTCAAAACGCCAACTACCTCCAACTTTGAAAAGTCTAGTGATAAATGATTGCAAGAATTTGCAATTTTTGATAGACGAGGGAGAGGCTTCTTCTTTATTATTGAAAGAGAAGAGTATTAACGATGTGCATCTCTTCTTGAGCACTTGGTTATTTAAAGGCCAAGAAAGAAATGTGATTCTTTGGAAATCTCGAATTGTTCTGTTGAAAAAATTGGCTGTTGGAACTTGGAAAGCCCAGAAAAGAAATTGGCGATTGGAAAGAAAGTGACCGTTGGAATCACCAAAATCTGAAAAAAAAAAAAAAAAAAAAAAAAAAAAACTGACAGTTGAAAGAAATAATAAAGTAAGTTTAAAAAAATAATATTTTAATACAAATAGAAGTTTGGGATGTGGAGGTATTGTAAAATAAGATGGTATAAATGATAAAGTGGTTTTTAGAATTGTAAAATAGAATAGCATTAGCATTTTCCAATGCTAATGCTCTAAGCTTATTGTGGTGGGTAAAATCACCCCGGTGGTCTTTGGGTCGTAGCTCATGTACCAAGCCCAATAACGATAAAGAAGAAAAGGCATGGGCGTAAGATATCCCGTCCCAACCATGATGGGCCGGGCCTACCAAGGGCGTCCGAGGAGGAACACCTCCTCGGACTCGCCAAGTAAGTGTCCACTTTGCACTCCATACCTGGCGAAAGGTCACCCAACACGAAGAAACAGTGCGTGACGCCTTCGTGAAGGGGGGGGGAACAACCACAACTGCCGCATTAAATGCCAAGGAACTACTTTTCCAGCCGCATTAATGTGGAAGGGACAGGAACGCAGAATCACCTTGGCCAATGCAACTCACAGAAAAGAGGGGAGATGACCTATGGAACAGGCACTCGAGTGGAGGGTCGGATAAGCGACAAGTGTAGGGTCATGATCTCGGGAAGGATGCTATATAAGAGAGGGAGATCCCCATGGAAAGGGGATCGCGGACAGAAAGCACAAAAAGAAAAAGAAGGAGAAAAGAGACATGAGTAGCGAAATGTAGCCCCCAGGACCGTTACTCCAAGAGCTCGAAGGAATATCCCTACGTCCAACTCAAGTTGCATGGCTTGGTCGTAACTTCGTTTCTCCTATCATAGACCTAGTTCTGTAACCTACTCTCTACAAATTCATTGTTGAGGGACTTTTGGGCCAGAATCTCTCATCTGTTGGGCCTGGGCCCCAAAATCGTCACCCTACAATTGGCGCCGTCTGTGGGGAGAACTCGTGTCTCGACAAGTGAAACCGCAAGGGATGGAAGGATCGTGTCCGCGCCAAACCGGACGTGCAGAATCTCAACGACAGGACAACTTTGTAAATCTTGAACGAGCGAGGGACCAAGACAATCAACGAAAGGGAAGTGTAAACTCCTCTCACACAAGTAAAAGTCGCTCAAAAGGGAAAGACCATGTGACCCACCAGCACAACGAGCGGAAGGCTCTGAAGAAGAGATCAAGGACTTGAAGAAAAGGTTGCGTCGAGCCCAAAGAAAAACGCCCCTTCGCCCATTTCGGATACTAGCAAGTGGTGAGGATGATGAATACGGACGAAGGACAAGGACCCCTCCAAGCGAGACGTTCTCCTATGAGGAAGAGCGGCCTCACAAACGTGGTCGCAAAGCCCACCTTACCAAGGCTCGGTCAATGACGCCATGAGCAAGGCTCGGATCGAATCTCCCGATCGCCATTTACCCGTAGAATAGAGCGGGCGGTGCTCCTCGGCGATTTAATCAGCCCATGTTTACCTTGTACAATGGTCGGACCGACCCGTGGAGCACGTGAGCCGTTCAACCAAAGGATGGTCGTCCACTCCGGGACGAGGCATTAATGTGTAAAGTGTTTCCATCAAGCCTGGGGCCCCGGCCATGAGATGGTTTGATGCCCTCCCACCAAACTCCATAGATTCCTTTAAGCGATTGACGCAGCTTTTGGCTCCCGCTTTATCACCAAAGCACTAGAGCCCCTCGGCCCCTCGATTCCCTTTTATCCCTGTCCATGCGAGAAGGAGAAACGCTCAAGGCTTACTCGGACAGATATTGGGAGATGCATAACGAGGTAGAAGGAAATCATGATGACGTCGCCATCGATTGCCTTTAAAAGGGGCTTGCCGACGAGCACGGCTTGAGAAAGTCTCTCACAGGGAAGCCACCACCGGCGTGCGGCAACTTATGGACAGGATTGACAAGTATAAGAGGGTCGAGGAGGACCAAAGAAACCGGGAAGGGAAAGGCGAAGTTTGTCCCCCAGGAGAGGAGGGACTTCAGGTCGGACCGTTTGATGAATCTGATAGTAAGCCGAGAAGAGATTATACGAGAACAATCGGGATCTACAGGGGCTCGTAGTCCACGCCGTGTTCCGAGAGCCATTACACGTGATCATGGAAAAAATAAAGCACGAGCCCTTTTTTTCAATGGCCAAATAGGATGGCAGGTGACCCCTCAAAACGCAATCGAACCTATATTGTGCGTATCACCAAGAGCCTGGCCACGTCACCGACGAGTGCGAGAATCAAGAACTATTTGGATCGACTAGTCCGAGAAGGAAAGTTAGGGCATCTGTTGCAACGCCCGAGCGATCAAATGCCGATACCAGGCAAAGCACCTTGAGGCCACCCATCGGCACGATAAATGTCATTCTTGCCGCACCAGTAGAACCGGTTCCGGCCGTGCGTGTAATGTCGTAGGAAGGTTCCCGAGCAGAGCAAGGCGAAAGGGAATCCAAGAGGGCTAGAGGGAGAGTGCCATTAATTGGATTCACGGAAGAGGACAAGGAGGGAACCTGTTCAGCCCCATGACGATGCCCTAGTCGTGACACTCGGGATAGGAGGTTATGACGTGAAGAGGGTGCTAGTTGATCAAGGTAGCGCCGTGGAGGTGATGTACCCGGACTTATATAAGGGGCTGAATTTAAAGCGGGGAGGACTGTCGCCATACAATACTCCTTTGCTTAGCTTCGAGGGGAAAATCGTCATTCCCAAGGGCATGATCGGGTTGCCTGTGCAAACCGACATAGAAATAGTGGAAGTGGACTTCATCGTGGTGGACGCGTACTCACCTTACACAGCTATTGTGGCACGGCCATGGCTTCATACGCTAGGGGTCGTGTCGTCTACCCCCGCACTGAAAGTGAAGTATCCATCGAGGGGCCGAATCAAAGAGATAGTGGGGGATCAAGGAATGGCCAGGCAATGCATGGTATCGGCAATTGCTCGGCGATTAAGCGGCGCGCCTTCCACTTCAACCGAGAATACCTTATAGCAATCAAAAACCCCGGTCCTAGTTGCGGGTAATGAAGGACCGGACATGGAGGTGAGTTGTGAAGAGCTAGAGAAAGTGCTCGTCGGATCGGACCCAAAGGTTTTTCCAGTTGGCTCGGAGCTACCAAGACAGAGAAGTCGGCGCTAATTGATTTCTGCGTCGAAATGAGGATGTATTCGCTTGGGATCCTTATGAAGCCCACAGGGTTGACTCGGACCTAATACGCCATCACCTTAACGTTAACCCAGACTATTACCCCAAGGAAGCAGCCCCTAGGCGCCCGTCAAGGGAGCATGCAGACGCCGTGAGGGAAGAAGTGGCGAAATTGAAAAGAGTCAGGGGCTATTAAGGAGGTGTTCTACCCCGAATGGTTGGCGAACACAATCGTGGTGAAGAAGAAGAGCGGGAAATGGCGAGTCCGTGTGGACTTCACGGACTTAAACAAGGCTTGCCCGAAGGACCCTTTCCCAATGCCACGGATAGATCGACCGGTCGATGCAACTGTCGGGCATCCCCGGATGAGCTTTTTGGACGCCTTCCAGGGCTACCATCAGATATCCTTGGCCCCTGAAGACCAGGAAAAAACTGCCTTTGTCACCCCAATCGGCAACTATCATTACAAGGTGATGCCTTTTGGCACTGAAGAATGCCGGTTCGACCTATCAAAGGATGATGACTAGGATGTTTGAACAACGATGGGAAAAACTGCCGAGGTGTATATAGACGATATGGTAGTAAAGAGCAAATTGGTGACCACCACATCGGGGACCTTGACGAGGTGTTTCACATCCTCGAGAAGGTGCAGTCATTCGAACGCATCCAAGTGTTCATTTGGAGTGGGGTCGGGAAAATTCCTTGGCTACATGGTAACCCATCGGGGATCGAAGTCAACCCTGACCAAATAAGGGCCATTCATAGTATGCAACCGCCTCGGAATCCCAAGGAAGTCGAAAGCTTACCGGCATGATAGCAGCTTTGAACCGTTTCATCTCCCGCTCGGCGGACAGATGCCGACCTTTTTTCCTCCTATTGCACAAGTGGAAGGGTTTCGAGTGGACTGAGGAGTGTGACGTGGCATTCCAACAGCTCAAGGAGTACTTAGCCCGACCTCCGATCATGTCCAGCCCCGAGGCCGACGAGGTACTCTATGCATACATCGCGATCGCGATCATGCGATCGACCTAAGTATCGATCCGAGAGGACAATGGCACGCAAAGGCCCGTATACTACGTAAGCAAGTCGCTACAGGAGGCGAGACCCAGATCTCCCCTCGAAAAGGCAATATTAGCCGTCGTGCAAGCTACAAAGAAGCTACCCCACTATTTTCAAAGCGCATACGGTGGTTGTGCTAACCCAACTTCCATTGAAATCAGTCCTCCGTAGCGCCGACTACACCGGGAGAGTCGCTAAATGGGGAACCATCTTGAGCGCCTTTGACATCGGTATATATGCCGCGCACCGCCATAAAAGGTCAAGTCCTCGCCGATCCGGTTGCTTTGAATTGCGAGCCAACCTTGGAAGGGGTGGACGTGTCGGAATCACCGAATAAGGATAGGAGATCGGTCGTCAAGACGATTTACGTGCAAGAGCACGATGAGTGGAGAGCATACATTGATGGTGCAAATAACCAAAAGGGGTCCAGGAGTGGGGCTCGTTCTAATCTCTCCCGAAGGTATAACCCTGGAGAAATCGTTGAGATCGGGATTCTCAAAGAACGAATAACGAAGCCGAGTATGAAGCAATCACCGAAGGGATGTCGATGATCCTAAGGAAGGCTGGGTGGGAAATGCGCGAGCATATTCTCGGATTCAAGACTCATAGTGGGGCAAGTAGGCGGGGAATTGGAGGCAAAAGACGAAAGAATGCAACGGTATCTCACCCGAGCTAAACGCCTACGCGCCCAATTCGAGGACTTCCATTTGACGCATATACCCGGAAGCGGGAATTCTCACGCCGATTCTCCGGCAACACTGGCCACATCCTCGGCTCAGCCCCTTCCGCGGGTTATTTTGGTCGAGGACCTCTGCCGCCCCACGGAAGAGGAGGCTAAAGGTGCTCGGGTACACAATGTCGGCGAGGGGCCAAGGCGGATGGACCCTCTTGTCCGATTCTTGAGGAATGATTCCTTACCAAACGACAAAGTCGAGGCCGACAAAATCGGGAGGAGAGCTTCTCGATTCTCGTTTGTCCGAGGACTCCAAGCTCTGACAGACGTTCATTCTCGGGGCCATACTTGCTGTGCGTACACCCGGGCGCAACGGAACTCATTCTCGAGGAGTTGCACGAGGGGATTTGTGGGAGCCATACGGGGGGTCGATCCCTCTCCCACAGGGCTATGACGCTGGGTTCTTGGTGGCCGAACATGAGCAGGGAGGCTCTGGAATATGTGAAGAAGTGTGACCAATGCCAACGGTTCGCTCCGAATATACATCGGCCTGGTGGGGTACTTAACCCATTGTCCATTTGCGCAATGGGGCCTAGACATATTAGGTCCGTTCCCCAAAGCTGCCGGGAACAAAAAGTTTCTCCTCGTTGGCACCGACTACTTTACGAAATGGGTCGAGACCGAGCCATTGGCAAACATTAGGGATGTGGATGTCAAGAAGTTTATCCGGAAAAACATTGTCACCCGATTCGGCACCCCACACACCCTAATCTCGGACAATGGCCTGCAATTCGATAGCAAGGCCTTTCGGAAGTATTGCAGTGAATTGGGAATTGTCAACAGGTACTCTACACCGCCTATCCGCGAGGTAACGGACAAGCCGAAGCAATTAACAAAACCATAGTGAATGGGCTGAAAAAGAGGTTGGATGACGCGAAAGGGAGATGGGTTGAAGAGCTCGCCCATGTTTTGTGGACGTATCGCACCACGCCCGGCGATCCACGGAGAAAACCCCTTTTTCGTTGACCTACGGGGCCGAGGCCGTCATCCCATTAGAGATAAACTTTCCATCCCAAAGGACTACTACCTTCGACCCAGTTGTTAACGACGGGCTTTTAGGAAAAAGCTTGGACCTCCTTGAAGAAAGAAGAGATTGCGCGATGGTGCATCTAGCTCAATATCGGCAAAAGCTCAAGCGGGGCTATGACGCCAAGGCGAAGCCGAGACCTTTGATGCCTGGGGACCTGGTGTTGAGGAAAGTCTTGGGCAATGCGAGGAATCCCGCATGGGGAAAGCTCGGACCAAACTGGGAGGGACCATACCGTATCACCTCTGTGGCTGGTATCGGAGCGTACTATTTGGAAGACTTGGACGAACGCATAGTGCCACGTCCATGGAATGTAAATAACCCGAAAAGGTACTTTTATTAATGAGAAACACTTTACTTGATGTTATTCTACCGTACTATTTTCAAAGAGTGTTAAAACAGAACCCAAGTCCCGCATGGCTCCTCGGACCACGAGGCTTGGGGGAAATTAACCACGCAACAATTCGCATAAGTGTTAAACAGAACCCGGTCCCGCATGGCTCCTCGGACCACGAGGCTTGGGGGAAATTAACCACGCAACAATTCGCAAGTAAGTGTTAAACAGAACCCAGTCCCGCATGGCTCCTCGGACCACGAGCTTGGGGGAAATTAACCACGCAACAATTCGCAGTAAGTGTTAAACAAACCCAAGTCCCGCATGGCTCCTCGGACCACGAGGCTTGGGGGAAATTAACCACGCAACAATTCGCAGTAAGTGTTAAATGCAAACCCAAGTCCCGCATGGCTCCTCGGACCATAGGCTTGGGGGAAATTAACCACGCAACAATTCGCAGAAAGTGTTAAATGAACCCAAGTCCCGCATGGCTCCTCGGACCACGGGCTTGGGGGAAATTAACCACGCAACAATTCGCAGATAAGTGTTAAACAACCCAGTCCTGCATGGCTCCTCGGACCACGAGGCTTGGGGGAAATTAACCACGCAACAATTCGCGGTAAGTGTTAAACAGAACCCAGTCCCATGGCTCCTCGAACCACAGGCTTGGGGGAAATTAACCACGCAACAATTCGCAGTAAGTGTTAAACAAACCCAAGTCCCGCATGGCTCCTCGGACCATAGGCTTGGGGGAAATTAACCACGCAACAATTCGCAATAAGTGTTAAACGAACCCAAGTCCCGCATGGCTCCTCGGACCACGAGGCTTGGGGGAAATTAACCACGCAACAATTCGCAGTAAGTGTTAAATGCAGAACCCAAGTCCCGCATGGCTCCTCGGACCACGAGGCTTGGGGGAAATTAACCACGCAACAATTCGCAGTAAGTGTTAAACAACCCGGAGTCCCGCATGGCTCCTCGGACCACGAGGCTTGGGGGAAATTAACCACGCAACAATTCGCAGTAAGTGTTAAACAGAACCCAAGTCCCGCATGGCTCCTCGGACCACGAGGCTTGGGGGAAATTAACCACGCAACAATTCGCAGTAAGTGTTAAACGAACCCAAGTCCCGCGCTGGCTCCTCGGACCACAAGCTTGGGGGAAATTTAACCACGCAACAATTCGCAGATAAGTGTTAAAGAACAGAACCCAAGTCCCGCATGGCTCCTCGGACCACAGGCTTGGGGGAAATTAACCACACAACAATTCGCAGTAAGTGGCGCAATCTTAACGCAGTCATTCATCATTGTTTGACTTTAAGCAAGAAAAGGATAAAACCGATATTCATTCATGATGAAAATAAAATAGAGTAAAGCAAATGATATATGTAACGAAAAGCTTTTGTCATATAATGTTCAAAGTAATTCGGTTCGAAAATAGTAGCAAGGATCAAACAAAACGATGTACAAAAGCGGGAGAGACGAATTCCTATTCTACGTCCCTAGGGGCCTTGAGTTGGGTAGGCCGATCATCCGCCGCTGGGTTCACCGGCGCCTCCGGGCACAGGCAAGGATCTCGCCGATGCGAAGACCGTCCTCGGGAGATTGGCCCTGTTTGGCTTGCTCCATGCCCCGAGTCTTAGGAATGGTGGAATCTGTTGGAGGAGGCTCGGTGGAGGCGACCTCACCAGGAGTCTCACGTATCTCCGCAGGGTAAAAGATGTTCTCGGCTTTCCTAAGATCGGAATCTGCGGGAACGGCTGCCCGATCCATGGCTAACCCCCAGGTCGAGGTGACGTAATCCCTGCAGACGGTGGCCACTTCCTCGGCCAATCTCTCCTCGATGTCGTGAACCCCACGTTCATACGGCCCGCCACAGCCTTCTCGGCAACCTCCCTGGACAAGCGGGCTTCCTCCTTAGCCCTTGCAAGCTCAAAGATTAAGCTGCAAACCGCCACTCGCTCGACCGACAATCTTTCCTCAGAGTGTCGGAGTTGCTTGCACAACTCATCGGTTTGCTTTTCAGCATTCTTCAGGCCAGCCTCTGCACTCGCATTGACCTTCTTCATTTCTTTTAGCTCATGATCCTGCCATTCAAGATCTCGTTTGAGGTCGCTCACGGCCCTCTCGGCCGCAATGCGGGATCGAGCCTCCTTATGCACATCCTCACGAGCTTTCTTAGCCCACTCCTCAGCAACATAAATTTGTTGGGTGACCCGCATCCGCAGGCGAGGATGAAGACGATACCAGGATAAGACAAGAAGAAGGTTCTCAACACAAAGATAAAATGGAAGATTCCACTTACCACGCCCATGTCCCTTTTCGGTGACATGAAAAGCTCTGGCCGACGAATCTTCCCGAGGTTTTCCATATCACGGGGCAAGAGAAGAGGCTGCCGCAACGCTTCACCATGGACGGCTCGCTCACGCGGGGGATTCCCATAAGGTCGCATCCCGCAGGACTGAGCGCCATCTAGCTCGATCCGAGGAGACCATGTTCGTGGTCCCCTGGAGTGACCGCCTCATCTCGGCTCTCGGTGGACCTGGTTCTTTTTCTCAGGGCTCCTTCGTTTCCTTGCCTTTCTTTTTAGGCCCGGGTTTCTCACGGGCAACCTCTCCCTCCTCCGCCTCATCTACAGGCCTTTTTCGCCTTAAGTTGGGCATAGGCTTCAGCGCCGCACTAGACGAGGGAGGAGGAGGAGGAGCGGGGCCTTGAAACGGTTGTCCTTTCGGGACCTCCTTAGAGGTCCGCCTTTGACCTGTTGGATAGAAGACCCCTAAGGCCGCCTCCTCGGTAAAGGTCCATCCCTTCTTCTTCTTCTCGTGTCCTCGCTGATTTCAGGTTGTGCAATGATCAAACCCGGTCCCCTGGAGCCGCAGAAACGTCAGTCGGAGATCTCTACTACTCTGACCGAAGCCTCCCCTTCCTCGAAAAATTGAACTGGTCTATCTGATCCTCTAAGGATGAATGTGAAGACCCGGCCTCCCCCTCTGGGATAATTACTGGAGGAAAGGCGCGTTGGGGAGGTAACTGGACAGGAGGCAAGTCTTCATCGACGAGGAACCCCGGTAGGGACACGTCAATCCGTGCTAATCTCGGACTACCAGCCCTTATAGCTTGCCCGGATTCTACCTGGGCTCGATTGAGCGGGGTGTAATCCAAAATCGAGGGAGCCGATCGTAGTTGTCCGTCCTCGCTAACAAAAATCTCGGACCTCGGGAGGTAATTTAGGGCCGGGATATTGACTTGGCTCGGTCGAGGAGTTACTAATCTCCCGTCTGCAAAGGCCGTGAAAAGATTTATGTTAGTCCGAGGAGACATACAACCAAGCCAACAAGTGTAAAATAAAAGAAAAAGGGAAAAGAGGTGGAGGAGCTTGAAACCAAAGTCCTCCCCATGACATCTAGTTCTATGACACCCCACTCCCTCCCGCCCCTAGTCGGACAAAGAAGACCGTCATGCCACGGTCCGGAGACGATTAAATGGGCATCCTTCAAACCCTTGCTAGACTTCGAAAGGCAGGATATCAACCTCACTTCGTCAACCCTAGACTTTAGATAGTATGTATCGCCGAGCTTATGACATTCATAAAGATGAACCACGTCGTGCCATGAGAGGCCGAGGTTCATCTGATCGTTCAGGGTTTCGATACACCCTAGGATCCGGAATAGATTAGCGGTGCAATGGTGGGGGGCCAACCTATGACTACGCAGATAATCCCTAGTTATTCTCCCCATCGGAATAGTCATTCCTCCTTCCACAAAGGCTATCATTGGAATTGCGACTTCTCCTGTTCTCCGTTTGAGCAAAATTTCCTCCGGATGACAAGATTCTAAACCTACCTCCCTGGGGGATACGATATTATAAAAGCCCGCCATACGGGTCGGAGAATCTACCATTTTTTCAAGCCTACCCATCCCCTCTAATCCTAAAAATAACTTGAAGGCAGTATGATTAATGAAGAGTAATGGAGAAGAAGCGCGAACTTACGGGTAAGAGGCTCGAAGGAGTCTTCGAGAGAGTGGCGTGAAGCAAGAACGGATCAAGGAATAGGCACCGAGAAGTTCAATATTGGAGGGCTCGTCAAAAATGAGAGATGAGCGCCCTCAAGACCTATTATACTCGGTAGAAGTTGAACAGACGCGCTCACGTCTAAGACATGCGGCGCGCTGTCTCACGTAGATCCCGCCTCCAACCGTTGGATTGAGCGAGTGTAAAACCTTAAAAGCTGCGGTTACTTCCCCGAGTCACCAACGCCCACAAAGATTAATGAAGCACGTAAAGGCGTGCCTTCCCCCCTCCACGTGTGAAGCGGTGGTTCACCACGAGCCTTCTAGTGAGTATCAAAATCCCGCATTTTCTCCTCGGACTCAGAAAAAGGCCGGCATTTTGAGGGGCTATTGTGGTGGGTAAAATCGCCACCGGTGTCTTGGGCCGTAGCTCATGTACCAAGCCCAATAACGATAAAGAAGAAAAGGCATGGGCGTAAGATATCCCGTCCCAACCATGATGGGCCGGGCCTACCAAGGGGCGTCCGAGGAGGAACACCTCCTCGGACTCGCCAAGTAAGTGTCCACTTTGCACTCCATACCTGGCGAAAGGTCACCCAACACGAAGAAACAGTGCGTGGCCGCTCGGGAAGGGGGAACAACCACAACCGCCGCATTAAATGCCAAGGAACTACTTTTCCAGCCGCATTAATGTGGAAGGGACAGAACGCAGAATCACCTTGGCCAATGCAACTCACGAAAAGAGGGGAGATGACCTATGGAACAGGCACTCGAGTGGAGGGCCGGATAACCGACAAGTGTAGGGTCATGATCTCGGGAAGGATGCTATATAAGAGAGGGAGATCCCCATGGAAAGGGGATCGCGGACAGAAAGCACAAAAAGAAAAAGAAGGAGAAAAGAGACAGATAGCGAGAATGTGAGCTCGAAGGAATATCCCTACGTCCAACTCTGGTTGCATGGCTTGGTCGTAACTTCGTTTCTCCTGTCATAGACCTAGTTCTCGAACCTACTCTCTACAAATTCATTGTTGAGGGACTTTTGGGCCAGAATCTCTCATCCGTTGGGCCTGGGCCCCAAAATCGTCACCCTACACTTATATATTATGCATAATTTTGAATTACGAAAACTTGAAATTTAAACAATTTATTGATGATATAATTATTAATCTTTAATTTTCAAAAAATTTTACAAGCATAGAGAATATAAGAAAAAAAAAATAATCTAATGGTGGATTTATCAAAATTCACCTCTAATAAAAAGATATTGAGTAAGATTGTAACCTAAGCCTACAACTAATTTTGTAACTAAATTATGTCCTTTTGATTATGTTGAAATTATACTTTACCACTTGTGGTGGGCCTTTTTTTTATATCCTGGGCTGGGATCGCTCCTATCTTACTATGGCCCAATGATTCTGGGGTAGGAGAGTTAGAACCGACTCAATTGAGACCTACCTTAAGCCAACTTGTGCGCAAGTTAAGACCCCTAACAGAGATCTTGGTCATGTGCCCACGACAGGGAATGTCATCATAAAAACATTATGGTAGGAGAAACATAATACAGCAAGATAGTTAAAATATTCTAACTAAAGTACCAAAGATAATATTTAAATGATTTTGCAATAGAAAAATATGATAATATGAGTATGGCAAAAATAAATCAGTAATAAGAAAAAATAACATTAGTATTTAAACAATCGTGATGAAAGAAGGAAGGGGACTAGTCTGCTAAACTTAGCTCTTTAGCAACTTTAAGTTTAAGAAGGGACCAATCTCCAATGTAGGTAATCTCACAGGAAAATCCTGTCATAGAAATTACCTACTTTGGAAAAAGGACCTAAATGGCTTAATCTCCAAATTCTTAACTTGGTAAAGAGTAGGCTATTGAGAGGAAGAAAAGTGAGTAGCCTATTGGTGCATACTCTATCGTTCCTCACACTTTTGTTTTCTCACTTCACTTTCTACTCTCTTCTTTTCTTTCTTATCCCCGACCCCGATACCATTTCTCTCTCTCTCTCTCTCTCTCTCTCTCTCTCTCTCTCTCTCAACGATTCCAATCCAACGACAACCTCTCTTTCAATCTATTTAGAGCTACTGCTAGGGTTTTATTTATTTATTTATCGCTTCCTCTGTTTCTCTATAGTCTATACACACACCCATTTTGGTTTCTCTGGGCCTTTATCTTCTCTCTCTTTCTTTCTGGCCCAATCAACTTTTTGGGCTTCTTCCCTTTTTTTTTTTTTTTTTTTTTTTTTTTTTTTTTTTTTTTTCGCCCATTAAACACCCATTTTGCACAACAACCTTTTTTTTTTTTTTAATTAAATTGTAATTTGCATGCTTAAAAGTTTGAGTTATTTTCATTAGGACAAAGTTTAATTACAAAACTGATTGTAGCCTAAGACTACAACCTTACTCAATAAAATAAATATTACTGCATAATTTGAAAATCTAATCATTAAATCGTATGATCTTTACACTCTTAATACGCATGCCAAATTTTGTGTCAATCGGATATTATTTACTATATGATCTATAAGCTTATATATTATGCATAATTTTGAACTACAAAAACTTGAAATTTAAAAAATTTATCGATAACATAATTATTAATCTTTAATTTTCTAAAAATTTTACAAGCATAGAGAATATAAGAAGAAAATGTAATCCAATAGTGGATTTGTCAAAATTCACCTCTAATAAAAAGATATTGAGTAAGGTTGTAGCCAAAGGTTACAACTAATTTTGTAACTAAATTATGTCCTTTTGATTATGTTGAAATTATACTTTACCACTTGTGGTGGGCCTTTTTTTCATATCCTAGGCTGGGATCTGCTCCCCGCAATACTATGGCCCAATGATTCTAGGGTAGGAGAGTTGGGACCGACTCAATTGAAACTTACCTTAAGCCGACTTTGTGCGCAAGTTAGGACTCCTAACAGAGATCTTGGTCACGTGCCCACAGCAGGGAATGTTGTCATAAAAACATTATGGTAGGAGAAACATAATACAGCAAGATAGTTAAAATATTATAACTAAAGTACCAAAGATACTGTTTAAACGATTTTGCAATAGGAAAATATGATAATATGAGTATGGCAGAAATAAATCAAGAACAAGAAAAAATAACATTAGTATTTAAACAATCGTGATGAAAGAAGGGGAATAGTCTGCTAAACTTGGCTCTTTAGCAACTTTAAGTTCAAGAAGGGAACCAATCTCCAATGTAGGTAATCTCACAGGGAAATCTTGCCGTAGAAATTACCTACTTTGGAAAAAGGACCTAAATGACTTAATCTCCAAATTCTTAACTTGGTAAAGAGTAGGCTATTGAGAGGAAGAAAAGTGAGTTGCCTATTGGTGCATGCTCTATCGCTCCTCACACTTTTGTTTTCTCACTTCACTTTCTACTCTCTTATTTTCTTTCTTATCCCCGACCACGATACCATTTTGCTCTCTCTCTCTCTATCAACGATTCCAATCCAGCAACAACCTCTCTTTCAATCTATTAAGAGTTGTTGCTAGGGTTTTTTTTATTTATTTATTGCTTCCTCTGCCTCTCTATAGTCTCTCTATACACACACCCATTTTGGTTTCTCTGGGCCTTATCTTCCTTTTCTTTCTTTCTAGCCCAATCAACTTTTTGGGCTTCTTCCTCTCCTCTTTCACCCATTAAACACCCATTTTGCACAACAGTTTTTTTTTTTTTTTAAATTATTAAATTGTAATTTGCACGCTTAAAAGTTTGATTTATTTTGATTATGTTCAAAATATATAAACCATATGACTTGCATATGTGCATTACTTAACTGACACAAACTTAAAAGACCAAAAACTCCTCTTCCTAATCAGTTAAAAAAAAATGCTTCCAGCTCTCTCATTCTTATTAGCTCCTCCCTCCAAATTAAAACTCCTGCAACCCTAAATTCCTAAATCAAAATCATCTTCAACATAACCACCGTTCCACCACCACCACGAAACCACTGCTCAAAAGAAACCCTAAATCCCTTAAGAAACTATCAATTTGAAGTTGAAACTTGAAAGTATGACGAACATCAAAAGCTAAGGTATTGGCCTTTCCCAATCCCATGCCTATTCTATGAGGTAGGTTCCATGAAGCATGGTATATATTTAATATGGAACAAAAGACAAAGCACTGAACTTTTGGATGGTAAAATTTTACTATTTGGTCAAAGTATGGATTAGTGTTCTTTGAAACAACCTATATAATTCCACAACACCTATGCTATATTGCAGACATTTCAACATGAATCAAGAGATGGCCAAGAAAGAAGCCAAATTTCATACATTATCAAGGTGACAAAGATCATGCCACTTTCCAAACTTGTTTAGCTACTTGTTGCGGTGGTGGAGTAGTGGTGGTGGCAAAGATAATTTTGGTTTGGGAATTTAGGGTTGCAAGGATTTTGAGGAGGGGCTAATACGCATATGAGGAAGAGCTTAAAAAAAAGTTTTGTTTTTAATTGATTCTGAATATAAGGCTTTTGGTTTTTTAAATTTGTACCACTTAAGCAATACACACATGCAAGTCACATGCTTCATATTTCCATTCAACTTAACAATAAAACTAATAATGTCATAGTGCAAAGTGTAATAATGGTCATAGTTTAAGTGCAAACCGTGCATTTGAATAATTTAGGGAGCAAAGTGTAATATAGGGCATAATTTAGGATTGTAAAATGTAATTTTTTCAATTATGTTCCTAAAATTTTAATTTTTTGATTCACTCTCCTAACATTAAATTTTGTTTAGAAAATAGTCCTTCGGTCCATAGCCATGAAGTGGTTTTTTTTTTTTTTTTTTTTTTTTTTTTTTATTTTAAAATACAATAGAGTTTTAACCTATGACAATGATTGTATTTTTATCATCGCACCCAAACATCAATTGGCCTTTTTGTTGTAAGCAAGGTTAGAACCCCAAATCTCTTGTTTAACGATAAGAAACTTTACTAATTGAGCTAACTAGAATCCACATTCATGAAGTGGTCATTAAGTGTTGCCTCATCTCCCAAAACTATGTCATTTTGTCCATATCAATTAAAAAAAAAAACAAAACAAAAACCTTATTTAAAAAAATGTCCCTCCCTAAATCGCATGTTTAGTGAACATGCCCTCCTCGTTCAAATAAAAAAAAAAATGGTCCAACATCATCACTATGATGAGTATATCAACCTTCCTCATCTTTCTCTAGCAAAATTATGTAAACTATTGATAAGGAACAATTTTTCATCGAAATGAAAGAGGCCCAAGACTCTCATTCTTTTGCACCAAGACTCTCTCACTCGTACACACCTCACCTCACATGGTGGTCTATCCCACATGTGCGGTGACTCGGGTGACGATAGGACACCTATCCAAATGTTCACATCACTTTCCTTACATTTGCTCAAAAATGGAAACTCTTACGCACCACGCCCGGAGATCCTTCCACCAACCTACATCTTCTAGAAATGGGAATGAACCTTGAGAATCTCACCACCATTAACTCCATAACTCCAATCACACCTCCTATGAGAAAAGTGGCAAAAATCATGAAAACGTGGTCAACTTTAAACCTCTATATAAACACCAAATCTCCTTCATTCCAAGGTACAAGTGAAAAACACTAACTCTTACACTTTCATAGTTTATTGGGATTCTTGTGAAGTTCTGACTTAAGCATCGGAGGATTTTTGTCCCACAACACATCAGTGAACTCTATGAGTGTTTCTTTCCTTGCAGATCCTCCAAAACTCTTCATTTCTATTACTAAATAATAATAGTGACAATTGTGCTAATTGTCACTAGCGCAATTCTGATAAGCTTAGAGGAAAAAAGTGCAATTTTCCATATTCATTTTCAGTTTTTTGTGACATCCACTAAAAAAAATTGGTTTGGTTTGCAAATTTGTACTCAGTTTTCATTTTCAATATCCTAAAAAAGTGGATTTGAATACAAAAAACAAAAACACTTTTTTACCATTTTCGTTTTTTGTGAAAATGGATACAATGGCATTTTCATAATAAAACCAACTATATGGGTCCCACTAGTAGAGACATGTCCCCTCAATTACACACTCTCTCTCTTTCTACCTTTTTCATGCTTCTCATTTTTTAGCATCTCTCTCTCTCTCTCTCTCTCTCTCTCTCTCTCTCTCTCTGTAGCAGATCGGTCCTAACCCCTCTCTCTTTCTCTCTCTTTGATCTCACTCTCTCGTGTGTCTTCAACATTCTCGCCACCGAAAATTCTACGATTTTTTTATCTGTACTTTCCTCCTTCTTTTTTTTTTACAATAAGTTGTTAGGAACCGTTTTCTTGTGAAACAATTTATGGGTTAACTGCTAGACTTGTTGGGCTTTGGTTTCTTTTGATCTCTAGGTATCAAAAATTCAATATTGTTATCTTTGGCTTTTGATCTGTGGTTATTTATTTATTTATTTATTAATTTGCTTGGGGTTTATTGTTTGATGGTTTCTTTTGTGATTTCATTTTAGGGTTTTAGCAATTTCTTTGTTTGGTTGCTAAGAAACAAGAATATTTGTAATCATTTTGGTTCCAACCAATATGTCAAATTGGAATTAACCCAATTCTAGGAATTGAACCAAAGAAAATTTTATTTTTTGTACTAAAAAAGGACACGATTTTCTATTTGTGTTGGGATTTGATGAAATTTGTTTGTATTGATGGGTTTTTTGGTGAAGATTTGGGTTGGGTATTGGATTATGACGGTGGTTTCGGTGGGTTTTAGTTTTAGTCTATTTTTGGTGTTGTGGCAATGGTTTCTAACCGATGATAATGACAAATGGTTTTGTCGGAAAATATAGGGATTTGAGCAAAACAAAAACTAGTCCAAAATTGTTGCTAAACCAAAAAAAAAAAAAAAAAAGTATAGGATTTGAAAATGAATACAAACCCATACGTAACCAAACAGGCCCTTAATGATTTTTTAGACCATCGAGTTTTTAGTTCCATGGGCCCCTATGGTGGGTGTTGGTGCAAACACAATAATAATGGAAATAATACAAGGAGAAACTAAATAATACTTCTGAATATTATTAATTTAATGAGAAAAATTACATAACACTATTTAAACCGAGACGCGGCACTTACTCTCTTTAAGGAGATTTCAAGCCCTTGGTTGGCTAAATCTTGTAACCGGTGTAAATTGTCTTTGACTTTTGATACCTCCACCATTCACCTCCTCTTTGCGCATGTATCTAGCCCAATATCCGATTCAATTCATATTAGTCCATTAATCACCACAATTAAAAAGAACAAAATAGTCTATCTCCTTTTCAATGTGAGATTAAACATTCTCACTAACTCCTCATCTTCCATATTTACTCCTACATTTTTACATTTATGTTGTAATATTTATTCATTTTAATTAATTAATATTAAAATGCTCCAATTGTGAGTAAATTATCAAGGTTGTACTAGTCATTTCACTTTGGAAAAAAAATATATTGTTAAAATATAAATAGAATAGTCAACAAAATTTTTTTTTTGAGAAGAAAAATAGTCAACAAATTGAACACATAGTTATCTGATATTTTTAAGATGTTCAATGCGTAGAATATAAGTTCAAATCATCAATTTTTTTTTTTTTAAATAAATTTGAAAATTACAAAGGGAGGATAATTTAAACTCCAGAAGTTTTCGTATAAAAAGGTAGAATGAGCCAATCAATTAAGGTAGAAGCTCTTACTAAACTAAAATAATTTTCCCATGAAAAAAAAAAAAAAAAAAAAAAAAAAAAGAGAAAATTGGTAGCTACAAGCAAAAATGGATCGAAGGGAAAAGTTTTGCCTTATACTGTGCAATGTGCATAATAGTAGAGTATAATGAATGCTGCCGTGGAGTCCAGTCTCAAGCCAAGCCAAGCCAATTTTTTAATGATTCACCTAACCTTATCAACCTTCTTCTGTCAATATTCAACGCAGCATGAATCCAAGATAAAGGTGGAGAGAAATTGTGGTTGTTGATTCGATGGCCCAACAACAAACAATCTTTTAGTATTTTTATTTATTTATTTTGTTTGCTTAAAAAATAATAATACTGTAAGTAATCATATCAGAAAATAGAAATATAGGTAAACTGACATTGTTCCCCGAACCTTTAATAATGGAAGGCTATGAGCTATGTTTGGGCTTATCCAAATCGAATGGTGCTTGCTTACGAATTACAAAATATTAAAATAACAACTAATAAGAAGTAAGAAGTCGCAATATATATATATATAAATATATATATATATATTTTATATATATATTTATTATTATTATTATTATTATTATTATATATATATATAAAGAAACACAAAGATTTTATTCACAGAAGAAACATAATTACAACTTTAAAGATGAGATTGCTCAATAAGTCGCAATAGTTGAAATCTTAATATTTATACAACAATTCGGTTATAAATTCTTAACATATTACTAAGGATCCGCCACTTATTATTATTATTAATATTATTATTATTATTATTATTATTATTATTATTAAAATTTAAAAAAGGGTTGGGTGAAGTACGTATCACAAATTTAAGGAAATGACTATAATCTCTAACTTACTATTTACTAACATATCTCCCATCACATAAAATAAAAATATATATATTAAAATTTAAAAGGTTTAGTTACAAGCCTAGTTTTTTTCCCACGGTCAAAAAACTAAACAATAATAACATATCTCCTTTTCATAAATATGAGTTAGTGAATGAGATAATGGATTCTGTGGGGCCCAATAGTTTATGGGCCCGGCCCGCTCACTTATGAGGAGTCCACAGGCCCAAATAGAAGAAGGCCAGGGCCCAAGCTCGAAATATGGAGCCCAAAGAGGCCCAAAAATACAGTCCTCGGCGGATCCGAAGTCCCATAGATGAGGGTGGAATACAAGCAAACTTGAAGGATCGAAAAATATCTCGGAAATTGTCCTTAGTACCCTTCATTGATATGACGCTGCACACGACAAAACCGGATTCTTAGGCTTAGTAGATTGATGGGACAAGCATTTGAACATGCGAATATAAAAGGAAAATATGCAACCTAAAAGAAGGGGGAGTCCCTTTATCTCTAAGCCATGCATGAAGAACTTAACAAAAGAACCTAATCTCGACTTAGCCTTTCGTTTTGATATTGTCGGGGCCCATTCACGTGACCCATTTAGATTCAATTGCCAAGATTTTTATTGCTAAACTAACACCTATTGGTGTTTTCCAACAGAGACATTTAGAATTAAATCCCCCTCCCCTGTTGTAACTATTGAATTATATGTTGATGAGACAAATTATTGGACAAAAGCTTAAGTAACTTGTCGATAAAGTAAAAGAAATAAAAGTATCAACCTTCAAAAAAATTAATGGTAACGGATTATAAAAGGTTGTTTGTTACTCAAATATCATGAACTACATGCCAATTGTAGATCAAATCAGAACAGTGAGGATTTTCTAGAAGACATGGCCACAAGAAAAAATCTTAATGAGTTGTATGACTTATCTTTACTAACATAAAAGCCCTCTCTAAGATTGATGACAATTAGAAGCCTATCACTTCACCATTACTAGATAACGAATAATATCACAACCTCATCAATCAATGGAATGATAAAGTGCTCAAATCTATCATTTCTAAACTGTCAACTTGGAAATGAAGAAATCATACTCTCTCCTAGTTAAGGAAATTAAAGATAAATGAATGTCTTAGGATATTTTAATTTCCTTGGATATAAAACTTATACTCTTAGTATTCCTATAGAAAGTATCCTTTGTGATACTCCATGTATGTGGTTTGAACCCTTTTCCCCCTCACAGGCTCACACCACCTCTCTGTCTATCTCCGTATTAAAAAAACAATGTATTCTTATAGTGATTTTACTAGGAAACAATTTTCAAATAATTATTTACATATGCAAATCCAACTAGGGATGGAGCCAGAACTTAGAGTTAGGAGAAGCGGTTGCTAGTTGTGTGTAGTGGCTTCGACTTCTAACTCGCTCTTTTTAGATGTTGATGGGAGGTTTTTGTGTGTGTGTGTGTGTGTGTGTGTGTGTGTCTTTGATGTGTGCGCTATTGGGTAAGAAAAAATTATTTTGTTTAAAATTTTTTAAGGGTCAGGTTGTTTGTTTCAGGTAAAATTGGTTGACTAGGCTTTTTTTTTTTTTTTTTTTTTATATAGTTTTACTATTGATAATTTTTGTTGTTGGACTAATTTTTTTGGGACTTGTATATTTTGTTTTAGATTTTAGATCTATAATTTTTTTTAATGGTCTTTAAAATGAGGAAAATACTAGAGTTACAATTTTTTTCTTACAAATTGCTGTTGTGATGATTGGTTATTAGTAAGTAAAAAAAATAATGTGAGTGGTGTGCCTAAATACAAACCAATAAGAATTTGCTACCTTAACAGTTTGTAAAAATGTTGTAGAAAAATACTATAACATACTCTTTAAAAAATCAACGATATTGTTAAGGGGCAAAAATATAATTTTATAAAAAAAAATTCCTAAAATTAGTACCCATATATATAATAATAATTTTTTTTTAAAACCGTGGCTCCATCCATGAATCCAACAAATTTATATTGCATTAGCCGATAGCATGTGAATGCACAAGAAAATTTAATAATATATATATATATATATATATTGGTCTTTAATGAAATTTGATAATTATGTAATTATTAATAAAAAAATATTATGATTATATTATAGAATTAGGCATTTATAATGATTGTTTTTTATATGAAATTATTGGTTTAAATGCACTATTGGTCCTAACTCCTAGAGATTATCTACTAATCCCGAAATTTAAAAAATAAAACTATTAGTCCATTTGTTAACTTCATTAGTTTTTTTGCTTATGTATCTAACAGAATAATGATGCAACTCTGTGTACATGCACGTGTATAATTAAAAATAAAAATAATTACAATTATATACATACATATATATATATATATATAAATATATATATGATTTAGAATTTAATTGATTTTAGACTTTTCAATTTTTGCACCCAATCATTCACTTGCCATAAGAATTAAAAACTTAGATGAACATATAGCAGAAAATTAAATTTCAATTGAAATCCAATTTAGAATCTAATTGGATTCAGTCTTTTCGATTTTTACACCCAATAATTCATTTGGCATAAAATTAAAAATTAAATGAGACAAGTGGTTGCAAAATTGAAAATTTAATTAAAATCTAATTGTGGGTTTCAGTTAACTCAACTAGTAAAGTCTCTGATATTTGAATAAGATATTTGGGGTTCAATCCTCGTCTACACCAAAAACCGATTGGTATCTAAGTCTGATAATAAAGAGCTATCATCGGGAGCGAACGCCATAGGTTGAAACTCTCTAAAAAAAAATTAAAATCTAAGTGGATTTTCTTTGAATTTTGGCTATATATATATATATATATATGACATGACAACTCTTTAAAAAAAAAAAAAAAAAAAAAAAAAAAAAAACTTACACATGTGCTAGGTCATGTGATAATTCATTTCTATTTAGGTGTTGTCCTAAATTAAACCCGATAAAACAAAAAACCCAAATTTGAAACCGGCCAACGAGAGAGAGAGAGAGAGAGAGAGAGAGCTAAGTCAACTATGGGATATTACATTTGGGAAGATAACTCCCGATAACTAATAAATAAATAAATAATGCATGATGAAGATTGAAGAGGCAGCCAAGAAAAGAACCAGAGAAGAGAATGCATCTCAAAATTGCAATTAAGGATGGCAATTTTGCCCCATCCCGCTTGACCTGCCCCTCCCCACTTCGCCCCCACGCGGTTTTCCTAGCCCCACAAAGGTGATGGGGTGGGGATGAAGCGAGATTTTAGCCTTGTACCACGGGGCAAGGCAGGAATGGGTTTAGATTTTATAGACCCAACCTACTTTGCATTGATAAGAACTAAATTGTAAATTTTTCATATCCTAAAACCCTACTATTTAAAAAACATATCATCAACTTATTTTATTCTACACAACAAGGCTTTTTGTCTTTTTTTTTTTTTTCCTAGCAAAATTGGAAATAAGGTACCTGTAGGGATAAGAGGCCCAAGGATATGTATTGGGCCTTGGGCCTTGACCGAGGACGTTGAGTGGTCCGAGGAAAAATAAACAAGAATAAAGATGTAAGACTCAGAGCCTTATGAGTAAGCTACAAATGAGAATGTTGGGGAAGGTAGGCCGAGGAGGAGTATCTCCTTGGCTAAATGAAGCAAAGGTCAAAATGTGTGTTCTATCATCCAAAGTGACATTCCAAGAAATTCTATTGATAAAGATATGCATTGTGAACGTACATGACAGATGGGAGCTAGGAAATATCTAAGAGAAAGTCATTATCACCGCATTGAATGCTTTGTAGCTAACTCTCTGGTCACATTAATGAGGAAGTGATATCTCGAATGTTGTTTTTCAGTCTTACAAACTACTACCCCAAAGACTTCAAGAGGGTGCTAATGGGACAATGATCAATACAAGCAATCTAATGTCCACGTGGAGGGTAGAGATGAGAAAAGGGAGATAGTATAAAATAGGAGGGAGGCCCTCAGAGAATGGGATCAAAGAATTAAGAAAGAAACACTGTAGCAATTAGAATTGTATTTGTAACCAACTTCAAAGTAATATATATAAGAATCGATCTCCTCGGACCGTGCCGAGGGTGAGGTAAAATTTTTTGGGTTATCAAAGTTGGAAACAAGTGCCAAACATGCCACCTAGGAAGTTGTGGTATTTTCAATGATAAGTGATGAGTTATAGAGTAATAATATTTAAGTGATAAGTGATGAGTGAGCATTTTTTAAAATCCAAACAGCCCTTTAGTATTCCATTACTTGAACAACACAATTACAAATGTATTTTGGACTTCACGGCTTCACGCCAACAATGTGTGATGGAACTTATGAGTTTAATATTGAAAAAATTAATACCGGCGAAGATAAACAATTAAAAAAAAAAATTAAAAGAGGAAGAAACTCTTCTACCTATTCTCTTCGTTAGTGTTATTTTCTCATAAAATTGGTGGTGCTAAAAAAAATGCTACATTAATGGTGCTAAGCTTATAATTTTTTACCAACTAGTTACAGTAAACTACCATTTAAAGCAAATTACTTTAGCTACAAAGTAATCAAAAAATTTTTTTTTTTAATTCAGTGTCTCTCTCTTTTTTCATTAAAATATATTTTCTCTCTTTTCCTCTTCTTCTCTTAGCACCTTCCTCTTATTTCTCTTGATTGAAACCAAACTCACTCAATGCATCTACTTTTTCTTGCAACCGAACCCAAAGCCTCTCTCTTCACTCTCGCCTTTGAGTTCGTTGAAATCAACATTCTATGTTCTTGGTGGTGGGTTGTTTTGTTGCTAGTGTTGGTAGTGGTGGTGGTGGTAGGTCATTGGGATGGGTTTGTTGGGGGTGGGTCCAGGTTGAGGTTGGACTGTGGGTTGAGATCATATTTTGGGTTAAAATTAAGATATGGGTTGAAATTAGGTTGCAATTGTGGCAGTGGGTTGTGGGTTGCGATGTTGACATAGGTTTTAGGGGTGGTGGCAATGGGTTATGGGTGGTGGCTAGTTGCTATCACACATATTATCTTCTTGTTTTTTGTTTTTTTTTCGGTGGTGGTGGCTAGTGGTTTGCTAGGTTTTTTTGTGGTTTTTCTTGCTTCCGAGAGAGAGAGAGAGAGAGAGAATGGTGAAAATAATATATATATATATATATATATGAATAATAGATAGAGAGTGAAAATAATAAATAAATAAATAAATCTAAAAAATAAGAAATGAGAGGTAGTGTGTATTGTTAAATAGAGTGTTAAAACTTAAAATAGATCAAATAACTTTTTGAGGTGCTAAAAACTAAATTTTTTAGTACCACCAATGTGAATGTTCTTAGGGTACGTTTGGTAGACTATAACAGGTACTATAATGTAATAGTTATTCATATGGTTTAGTTATTCAATAGTTTGGTTATGTTTTTATTACATGGAATAATCATTTCTTATGAATAGTTATTCTTTAAAATGAGGAATAATTATTCATCTTTACAAGGGTTGTAATAGTTATTCCTTAGTAAGTGTATTAATTTCTAAAATTAATATATTTCCAAATAAACAAACTTTCCATATGCACATAACAATTATGAAAATAAAAAATCATAAAAAAATAACAAATCTCTCTTTCAAATTTAAAAAATATTATTTTTTAGAAAATATAATTATATGAGTAAAATATTTTCTAAAATATATTTTAATTTTGAAAAAAAAATTAATTTCATTCCATTGTCTTCGTGGTTCTATTATTATGTTTTTCCCAAACAAATGAATAGTAATAAATATTACATTACAACATATTTTATTCCTTGTAATACTTGTTCTTATTCCTATATAATTACCATTATAGTTTACCAAATATACCCTTAATATATTTATTTTTGGAAGAGAACTTCCTTTTGACTTTTTCCAAGGTCTTCATTTGAAATTTTGAATATTTTCTTTTTATATGATTTCCTAAATGTAGCAATTTTTTTCTTCATTTATCTATTGTTAAATTTATTTTGGGTCATTTCTTTTTTTTGACATGTCATTTTTACGGATTCAAATCTTCTAGATTTATTAGAATACTTTATCAATAAATTTTTTAAATCCTAACTATTTTTTTATGATTTAAGAGTCTATATTCTACCATATTAATATTCCACTATTAATACTTTTAAAATAATAAAATAATGTTGCAAATAAAACAATTAAGATTTATTAGTAGAATGCTGACATAACAAAATCTAGACCATTAAATCATTAAAGAATTGTTAAGATTTAAAAAAATCTATTTAGTAGAGTACCCTGAGAAATTTAGAGGATCTAAATCCCATTTTTACACTGTCTATTACACATACAATTCCTATTATTAGATGAAGGAAATAAGAATAAATTTCTGGATGTCTAAATTTAAGAGACAAAAATCAAATTCAGACATTTTTTTTAGAATCAAAATTTGGACTTTATTATGAAATGAAATGAATGTTTTGACAAAAAAGTACTATGTATTAAAAAAGAAAAGAAAATAGACTATTTGGTAGTTGGTGATCGGTAGGAGACAATGTGCCAAATGCAACCAAAAAAAAACCAATCCTAAACAAACAGTTAAGATTTTTATTTTTAGGCTAAAATTTAATGTGCTCCATCTAAGTCTTCTAATTTTGCTTTCACTCAATTGATCAATTGAGTTTCTAAATTTCAAAGTTATTTAATTTAGAATTTTTATACAATTTCATTAAAAAAATTGTCATTAAATATGCAATTAACTAATGAAAAAATAATTTCTGAAAAAAAATTCTGCATATAAAAATCTATAAAAAAAATATTTTTATGCCACAATTTCTATCACAATTTTAAAATGATTTATTGTAAATGAAAAAAATTTATATAAACTATAATATAAAGTATGATAAACAACAGCACCAAAATTGAAAAAGAAAAAGAGTGCTAGCTGTTTCTCCAAAAAAAAAAAAGTATCTAGTAGCTAGGCGGTTGGTAAGCGGTAAGAAGTCAAGAGGCCCGTACCAACCCAAATTCTCCATCAAATCTGCCATTGATTTTTGACTTCGACACCAACACCAACACCAACCCCTCTCTCTCTCTCTCTCTCTCATTTCCTTTGAAATCCACGCCTGATATACAAAACAATACACTTGCTCTTGCTTTCCAAACATAACAAAAAATGGGTGGAGGAGAGCGCAAGGTTTACACACTTGCTCAGGTCTCTGAACACAACACCCCAAAGGACTGCTGGCTTGTCATTGAAGGCAGGGTATGTATGTATATATGTATGTCATATTCATGTTCACACACTCATCATGGGTATTGGGTTCTCTTCTTTTTCTTTCACGGATTTGGATCTCAGCAGATTTTGCTTCTGGATTTGGAGCTAATATTGCCAATAACAATTTTTTTATTTATTTTTTTTATTTTAATAATGATTAGCACTTCTGCCTTGTATGGTTGGGACCTAAGATTGACATAAGAGATCAAAATGATAGAAATGTGAAATGGGTTTACCATATCTTGTAGAGGGGATTGATTTTAGATTGATTGATAAATGTTGAGGATTGGAAGTTCCAAATCTGTGTGTATTAGATCATGATTATAATCTTAGTAGTATTAAAATGTTGATTGAGGCTGCGAGATTGGTATGGAAAGACGAGAGGATGCTTTTCAATCATTCTCTTTAACCGAATCGCAGCGCATAAATCTCTCACTTTTGCTTGCGGGGTCAGGGAGTCATTAGTCAATCTGACAGCTACAGCCAATTTTATTTTTTGAGAGCCTGAATCTCTAACTCTAGTTCCCTGTCTTGTCGCTTTTGGTAGAAGACACTTTACGCCCAAATCATATCAATCATTTTTTTAACTCCGTTGGTGAAAAAGTAGACATTTTTCATATTTATAATCTCATTGTTAAACACACATATGGAGAGACTTAAGGTTTCATTTTCCATGCTTTTTTATAGTCTGATTGTAGGAAAAATAGAACCGTGTAGATTTATGAAACTCTTTGGCGATTACTAGGGTAGAAATTATCCAGTCTCTCCACTTATTTGGTGCCTTAATGGACCGATCAATTCTTCTTCTTTGATTGTTCATATACTACATCTGAAGTATTTTCCTCTTTACAATTTTTTTTTTCTTACTCCTATACTTAATTGATATTTTAATAAAATTTTTAGCCATTATTATTTATTTATTAGCTGTGGAGGTATTGCTTTCTGTAATTTTTAAAAAAATACCTTTCCTATAAGGACTCTTCGTTTGCATTAGAGGAAAACTTGCTAGAAGACCTCTGAGAACTTATATGGTGCTTTTAAAGAGGTTCTGATCGGTGTTACCCCATATTTTTAAGGAGGTGGTCTTCTCTCCCAGCCCCTCTTGTTTACTGCTGTGAGTATTTGTGTGTATATTTCTTAAGTAAGTGATCATGAACAGTTATTTAGTCTTATTAGAGGAAAAGCATAATAGCTTTTGTTAACCCCACTTCTCGCACTGTTGTGTAATAAAGGTTAATGGATCGGGCAGTTCAATTATTTGGTATTTCTTGAGGTCAAATTTGTTCTACTGACTAACCTTTAGCTAGAAGAAGTAATAGGGAGGGAAGTGTTATCTAGTAGAACTGTAGAGGTGTATGGTTTTATTTCAAAAGTGTGGGAGAAAAGGCCTTTACGGATTGGAAAAAGAATACAAAATAGGTGGTAATGTGGTATAGTTGTGATTTTTAGATAAAATATTTAAAAAAAAAAAAAAAAAAAAAGGTTATCCTTCTTAATAGAAGAATGTAGAGAAAGAAATTTAAGTTAGTCTATGTGGTGTTCATTCTGCATTAGGAAATCTAAAATCTGTGTTTGGGACTTCCACGTCCTCTACTATTCCCCAAATTTATACTTTTTTTAATCATTTTATGTGAGAGAATCCTGTGCTTTGTGCCTAAGAAAACTGCATTTGAACTATTTAGAGCACCTCAAGACTTGAGCTTTAAGAGTCAATCTACATTTTTGGAAAGTGGTTCGAATCTAACATTAGTGGTCCTCATCATGCTTGAGTTTCTATGATTTGAGGTGTTACTTTGTGGTTTTGCAAATTGCAATATCCTTGAATATTTTATCCTAATGTGCTGGAGGCCTGGAACAGGTATTTGATGTGACAAAATTTTTGGAGGACCATCCTGGTGGTGATGAGGTCTTGTTGTCAGCAACAGGTAAGATAAATGCTGCAGTGTTTTGACATTCGTTTAATCATGGATCTGGAAATATCTGCTGATACTGCGCATGTGTGATGTATGGTTTGCAGGAAAGGATGCAACTGATGATTTTGAGGACGTGGGCCACAGTAGCAGTGCAAGAGCAATGATGGACGAATTCTATGTAGGAGACATTGATTCAGCATCCATCCCCACCAAAACTAAGTACACTCCTCCCAAGCAGCCTCACTACAATCAGGACAAGACACCAGAGTTCATTATCAAGGTTCTCCAGTTTCTACTTCCCCTTCTAATCTTGGGTTTGGCCGTTGGCATTCGCTTCTATACAAAATCTGCACCTGCATAATTATTGAAATCACAAGAAAGAAATTAGAAAGACCTTTGCAATAAGTCATATAAGTGATGGATGATCCTTGTTTTATCTTTATGTTTGGGACTCTAAAATCAGTGATGGTAGGATATTTCACTTCTTTCTGGCAATGATTATGTACTTGTTTTCCTCTATGCCAGTGTAATTTTCCCTCTGAAATCTCAGATGTAATCTTCTGTCCTTGATGTGCCATAGGTAAAGTACCATGATCTTATTGTTTGATAATATTACAAACTTGATCCGATGAGAAAAGGTTCTGAACACCACATTGCTGTAGTCAATTTTTTTTTTTTTTTTTTTGGATAACTCAATTATAACAGGTGGGAAAATGGGGATTCAAACCTTGGTTTGAAAGAGGAAATTGCTTAATTTTTTTTTTTTTGAATAACTTTGGCCCCAAAAGGAGATTTGACTAATGATCCACACTTCATGACCGTTTTTGTTCTCTTGGGATTAGAATATTGGGGTTTTTATTACTTCTTAGGGCTCAATGCTATATAATTTTTCATTGACTAATGACTCACATTGATGAGCAAAAAAATAATTTTTGTGATGGCCCAAGTTAGAATTGGTAATAATTTGTCACCTAAAATTTGTTGTGAAAATGAAATGAACATAACATTATTCTTTCAAAAAATCTCTCTCTACAAGAAGGATATATACATAGATGATGTTACTTTCATAAAGGGTTAGAGTTACATTCTTTAATGCATGGTGTTGCATTAATTATGAATGAAAGATATATATTTTTTAGAATCAATACTATTGTGTGGATGACCGGTTAAAGAATAAAGTCCATATATTATCTCCTTTCTAGATTTCTAATATCATGTGCAATACAACTCGATAAAATAATAATAAAAAAGTAATTGATAGCAAATACAATAAAATTGGACACGGTATACATCAAAACTAGAATTTCCTAACACTTACCTTACTAAATGACTCTAGTTTCATTATTTATTGTTATGTTCGACGTTGTTTCGTTTAATTTGCTTGCTTCTTCCGTGGGTTTAACAACAATGGTGTTAACTTATTCAGTAGATCTGTGACAGTCACAAATTCTACTTTTGGAAATGCCAACAATATCTTATTTATCTCCATGGGCTGTTGGTTGATTTCATCCAAGCCTTGCTAGAGCCTAGAAGTAATACTTTGCCATGCCATGCCTCTCTTACTGCGTGTGTATACTGTATACAATATAAATACAGGCATTAGTTTGAGCCGCCCCTAAGAGTTGTTTTATTACATGTGGCAGTGGCAACACAAATGAAAAGACCCACAATAATGAAAAAAAGAATATAAAAAACGCAAATGTTTTGACATTTTGTGAGAAGCTCTAGAAGTATGTATCATACAAAAACAAGAAAGAAAGAAAGTAGGGTGGTATATCCAATTGAAAAAATTGGATAAGTCGAATTATCTGATTCCTTTTTGGCTTTGTTGGCAAAAGAAAAAAGAAGAAGATCTTTTAAGATAAACTAAATTATCCAACCCCAACAAACAATCACGTTTTCCAAAGATCCCTCACAGTAATAATCGCCTGTTTTTTTGTTGTCATTGATGAGTGAAGGAGGAGGGGAGTGGGGACAGTACAGAGAGTATAAAAAAAGAAATGGGATGGTACCTCAACTTCCCTCTTCCTTGAATTTTCTACACTTTGTAATCTGGTAATAAGGGGAGAGAGAGAGAGAGAGAGAGAGAGAGAATATGGGAGCTATAACAAGGGAGAAAGGTGTACTGAAATTGGTGCACCCAGGTAGGTATGTGGAGATGTTAACACAACCTATAACTGCTGCAGAAGTGATGAGGAGGAACCCGAGGCACTCGGTTACTCGGCCTGATGTGTTTGAGTTTCCATATATTGTGGTTAAACCTGAGGCAGTTTTGGTTCCTGGTAAAGTGTTCTTCATTGTTCCTAATCGCACAATCTATCACCTGTTAAAAGCCAAAAAATGGTACTGCAGCAGCCAACAACCTTCTTCTTCTTCTTCTCGACAAATGCAGCTGAATCATCATGTCAACCAGAAACATCATTCATCAATCGAGTCAAACGCTGGGAACACACCAAAGCACAACCTCGGCCTTAAGCCTCAGTTTAGAAACATGTCTTGGGATGAGCCTAGGGATCAAGATTATTATTATTATTATTATTATGAAAATAAACACAAAAAACAATCCCCATTACAGTATTTCCCTCAGCCTCAGATGATTGAAAAATACAAGAGATCTCCAACAAAATTCAGGCAGATAAAACTGGAAGATTCGATAACTGAATTTAGACATACCTATTACACCAGTAATCAAATCAGTGTAAAACTGCCTAAAACAGAAAATCCTGATCCACTGTCTGAATGTGGCACTAGCAGACAGGTTACCATGTTGAAACCTTGTTTAAGGAAAGCAGATAGTAATCGAAAGTTCCTTCATCTTAGGGTAACTTTCAACTTATCAATCAATGATGCCAAGCAGCAAAGGAGACACTCAGTCTGTCCACCAGAATTTGTAGACTACCCAAATTTGTGATGCCTCTGGGAATAATATATATATATTTTTTTTCTATGTAGCATGAATGATTATGGCCCTGTAGGATTCTGTGTGAGAGCTAAAATTTATCTACTGAGATTTGTTTATTCTATGTATCCAGTGGTTCGCATATATGGAAATTTAACATGAACCACAACCTGTCATGCACTTCCCTTTCTTGTAAGTTGTAACCCTCCTACATTTAGGTTTTATTTCCCTTGACATTGAGAAAAAAAAATTATTTTGGCGTTATATTTTTGTGGCAATGGGCCTACATTTTTTTTTTTTTTTTTTTTTTTTGTTGACGTTATATTTGGGTGAAACCAACTGGACCTCTAGATTAGACAAAAAAAGGATTTTTTAGAAAAGTTATCTAAGTTTGGTCCCGAAAATTTTAGGATTTTCCAAAACAACAGCTGAATATACTACTACTGGTGAAAAAAGAAACAAAGCACAAAATGACTGAATGTACATGTTGATCTAAAAACTATAGGTCAGCCAAGTTTAGCATTTTTGACATCATTTATTTCAAAAATGATTATAACAACAAAGAAAAATTTCAATTTGTGTATCACACCAAAGTTTTCCTTGGCTCATTCTATTGGCAGCCTAACAAAGCAACAATATCTGTTACAATCTAATTATATATAACTATTCATGGCTTACTCCCTCAACATCATAAATAACTAAATTTATTTCTAACAATTCTCGATAGTTAACATTTTATATTTGAGGTGTACATTCCCTAAACACCTCCTAGGTCCCATAAAAAATTAAATAATAATAATAATAACCCACAGATATCATACAAGTTGAAGTTTGAATAATTGACAAACTTGCAGTGCAAAGAGCTTCACTTTAGAAATGATGTACCGAAAAAAATCTAGGACCACAAATTATTTTACAAGTTCTTTTCCACAACTGTGATGTAGCAGATTGTGAGTGGTAGAAAAAAATGGTAGATCTATATGTAAGTGATAGGACTCACAATCTACCACCTTAGAGTCGTGGCAAAGAAGAAGTGAAATAGTTCATGATCCTAGAAACACACATGACATAACATCCATTGCAATCATTGCAACATTAAAGATAGAGAGCATTTAAAATTTTATTTGGGTCAGTCATAGGCATTATATGAAAATTCTGGGTCTAATAACATTTTGGGTATTCACATATCCTTGGCACTGAGAACAACATAAAACATTCAGTAAAGGATCTAACCTGAAAGCAAACTAAGGAAGCCCGACCAGTTTTTATCTCTATATTTTGGAAAATAGAACTCCATGAAGAAGATAATGCTAATTTTAGAAGGAGAGGCAGAAACTAGTCATCTCAAATTCAATTCATCATGAATTAAGTCCCAACAAAAGGCAGAAAATATTCATCTCAAAATCAATTCATAATGAATTAAGTCCCAACAAAATTAAATACAATGAGCATTTTATGCATGTTCACATTAGACATTCTTTGAAATATGTATAAACATCAAAGTAGTAATCACCAAAAACCATCACTTGCAATTGAGAAGAGCCCCCTTCTCTTGCTACGTCAAAGCGCCAGAACTCATTTACAAGGTGGCGAAAAAAAAAATTTAGTAAAAAAGGTTACCACAAACATGACATACAGACTCAACAAATTCAGGGGGGAAAAAAAGATTCCAAGTGATGTTAATTACCTACTCTGTACTTGCACATGTTCTCTCAATAACCTTAGAATCTGTTCTATGCGAATGTTTTGATGGAGAACTTGATCCCCTTGAAGAACTATGTCCAAAGAAGCTCAGTTTACCAATTTTCTTTGAGAAAGAACTCATAAATTTACGAGAATTGGACTTTTCCATATCCCTCTTCATACAAACATGTTCTTTCTCAAGATCATTTAGTCTCATCCGTAACCGTGCTAGCTCAAGTTTTAGTTCACGATTTTCTCTTCTCAATGAAGCATAGTTGTCTCGTGGAGACATCGCTGCACTTAGTGCACCACTGCTGATCCTCCATGACTGGTGGGTTGGCTTGGGGTCATCATCTCCATAAGAGCAGCTCAGGGAATTTCGGAGCCTTATTTGCTCAAAGTAGAGAACTTGTACAATAGACTGGAGAGGGAGACGCTCATTTTGTGCAGCATGTGCACCAGCCTCTTGAGAGAGCTTTTGGAAATCAATCAGTTTGCTTAGCTTCTTCCGGTCCAACTCTGATAAATTTTGATGTGCCTGAATATGCATTCACATAAGAATCAGATACAAGGAATTTCTAAGAAGAAATTATTAGTATAAATGGACCTTGTTTACTTCAGGTAAATATATTTCAAGAAGACTTAGTTTGACATGGGAAAGAGTAGAATTAGTTGAGATTTTTTTTCTTTCTTTCTTGAAATTTATGACTAATATATCTTGTACTAATTTTGGGGGGGGGGGGATACTTGGGCAAATGCTCCCGGTGAAGAAGGAAGAACAAGTATCTCTAATATGCAACCTCCAAAAATCGGTCAGTTTCATATGGGAAAAAAATGTTTGTGTCATCTAAAATTGCAAGGAAAGATGAGTAACACATACTTTCAGGTAAATATCAATGGCTCGATATAACCCGTCATGAACAGTACGTGCATGTGTTGGTAAAACATCTGCAATCACCATGAACTTAGGAAGCTTGAGATTTGCATCAGGCGCAATTTCTGCAAGGTAATTATCTACTAATTTTGCAACTTTGAACAAGGCAGTTTGGGAAGGTGAATGGGGACTATCAGATTCAAAAACGGAAGCATCATCCATATCGTCTTCGCTATCATCTTGCTGTGAGAAATTTACCAAAATCCTATGAACCGTATCAACATCAAATAAGGTATCACCTGCATGCCTGAAAGAAGGGATGAGAAGATCATCAAGAGTAGCAATATCCAACTGGGACCCAATCCTCCTCTCCAGATCAAGCCTACAAGAAATTGTGCAATCAAGCATCACTGCACTTCGTAAGAGTCCAAAAAGGAAAGTGATTGGAACAGCAAGCTTCTCAATGGGCAAGAGGCTGACAATCGTCTCAACCACCAGTTTTTCATGCCCATTTGAACCTGAAAGCAAATCAACTTTTGCCTGGCTAGATGGATTCCATAAGCTGGATTTCTTTGTCAACTCCTTCTGTGCATAATTCACAAGGGATGCACCAATGCTCTCTGGACGAACCCCACGACACTTCATTGCCGTTATGACTTTTTGATACAAATCAACCCGCAGAACAGAAAGATCTTCAATCCACCAGTCCCCTTCGCTCTTGGCTTGCCTGTTCATGTGAAGCCTCCCTGAGCTGCTGTACTCCAAGCGTGAGAAGCTTGAAGCAATCTGCTCTGCACAAGCCTTTGAGGCTATTGCATCGATGCAACGGCTAACTACTCTCAGCTCATCTGCAAGAGGGAGTAGGTTTTCACATTGTTGCAGAACTTCAACACACATTTCAAGGTTTTTGCAAACAATACTCTCAAGATATTCTTCAGCACGGGAACCAAGATTATCTTTCGAAAACTCTTCGGTCATTTCAAGGTAATCAGAAACACAGCACAGCTGAGCAACATTCATGGATGTAATTTCAAAGTTGATTCCATAACAGAATTTTGCTGCCAACTCAAATGCCTCTGCACCTCCTGGTAAATTAAGCAGTTCCACCCTTGAGATATCAGAATCCCTATGTTCTGCAACTAACTTCCGTATTCGTCCACTTCGAGAGACAAGAGGGAACTGCATTTAAGAATCAAGGCTATTGGAACCATGAGAACTACGAAAAAAAAATCACCATGCTTAAAGCAAGTTCTAATAATTTAAGCGATGATTATCTAGCCCATTCAAGCACATGAGCAAGAGCATCACAAATCCAAGAGTGTGTATAAAAAAAATGACTAAGCAATGTGCAAATTTGGTATGGTTGAAAAAAACATCTCCAAGGATAGAACATGTCCGTACTTCATGTAATCTGTGTGTATATTTAGTGGTTAAAAAAAAAACCAAACAAATTGCAAATGATCTGGACAATTCAAATTTATTGCAAATTCCCAATTGATCACGGACAATTTAAATGAAACACAATTTTTTTTTTTTTCCTTGGCATAAAAATTGTCTGATTTTCTATTTAATTCTTCTTATTTTTCCAATTTCAAGTTACCAATCTAGAGAACTTGAATTTTAGTTGATGTCCACTTGTAATTTTGCGGGCAAATTTTGAACTTAAGGCCAGTCTCCACATCTTACCACTTGAGCCCAAGGGCACATTTCAAGTAGAATTCACTAGCAAATAATACTTTGCATCTGCTCTTCATAACCTAAGATAGGACAACCAAACTAGATTTAACCACCTGAAAATGTATTGAGAGTGCCATCTATTTCACTCATTCTTTACGTTTACAAAAAAGAAAATACCCCTGAAGCAGATACGACACTGAAATTGCATTTGAACAGAGGCACCACCAAAAATTTAGTAAAAGAAGCTTCATCCATCAGAAAGGCATACTCAATCAGAAAATAGTGAACAAAATCATGATAAAACAAAGCATATTGTTACCTTGTGTAATGAAAATGTCCCTCCACTAACTTCAATGGTAATATCGCTTGGAACATCACGAAAAATCCTACAACAGGTTATCAGCTAATTATTTTCACAAGAAGGCTTACATTCACAGGAAAAACGAACATGTAATTTTCAAGGTTAAGTTGACTAGCTTATAAAAAAAATAAAAGGATAAGGTTTAAACTCTTGCTTGATAAAAATATTCTATTGATTTAACTCAAAGAAATCACCTAGAGCTAGCAGTTAGAAGATTATTGAAATATAACCACACAATCCAAATGAGTAAAAGAGAAATAAGTGTACCACAGATTAATAACCAATTGGAAAATTAGATACTCACTTATAAGAATCACAAGTTTGTTAAAATGTTATACAATAGTCACAAACTTACAGTAGCCTTAAATTTACTTTCAAATTTAGAACAAGGAATTATAAATATCTATAAATGCCAACCATCACAAAACCTATTATATTTCTTAGGTTTCATAGGATTCTGAAATCTACAATGAAGTCTTATAACAAAGATGCATGTATTGTTTCACGTGTGTAATGTATCCTATATACAAATCTCTCAAACCATCAATTTTAACTCATTCCTTCACTTTGGATCCATAATTTTAGTCTCTTAATATTCTTTTTCTTAAATATTAGTAGCAACAACACGGAACAGTTATATGAAAAAAAAATGTTCACAGTAAGGAACTTTAAGCCAATCATAATCAAAAGAAATACAATATATTAAGAATATTGAGAAGTAGATCAAATTATATATTAAACAAAGTCAAGACATTGAGAAATTGGACTGGGACCCCTGTGTTTTCGCAATATGTTTTAAAAGGTGCACCCTGGGGGTGAGGCACAAAAAAAACAGCCCAAGGCAGATATATTTTAATATGGCTCTCCAAGATCACTATGCTTCTAGTTTAAGTGCACACTTAAGACCCAAATATCTCATCTTTTCTGCTATTCTAAAGGCATACGCCCAGCTGGACTAATTACTTTATAAATGAAACAAAGTTGACCATGGTTTACACTAAACAATAAGGAAAAAAAATTATCTGCTTGTTTTCACCCAACCAAAAGAGAGAGAGAGAGAGAGAGAGAGAATCTCCTACAAAAGAACCTTTGGCACCATAAGAATCCAGTAAGATTTTTTCAGGCTTGTGTTTTGCCTTTTCCTTTCAGTTACAAATTGGGGATTTTATTAGCACTGTCCTATCTTACTGACAACTTTTTTCCTTTTTTTTTTTTTTTTTTTTTTTTTTTTTTTTTTTTTTTTTTTTTTTGGAGATTGGATGCAAATTTATTGAAATTGTCCAGCACTAAATTTATTCTTCTTCTCTTCCTCTAGGTTTATTAAAATGTTCACTATTATAGTAATAAGTCTCTCATGAAAACCAGAATATATTTTATAATCCAATTATATTTTAGAATCAATTAATCATAATATAATACAATTATTTTATTTTATATTAAAAATATTTACTTCCCATGCTTTAAGGCTGTTGGATGTTAGGCTTATGCCTAACCTCAATGGATGTGAATCTTTGCCTTAAACTGTTGGGCTTTGCAAATGAGTTCTCAAGCAAGAGAGGGTTTTTCCCAGATTAAACTTCTCTTTCTCATTATGCAAGGATATTTCCTACCCATCTGAGTCAAGAATAACTCACTGAGATGCATGCAGGAAAATCTCAGATTAATATGACAAATAAAGTGGCTCAACAAAATGGCAGGACTAGGGAGACAGTTAATGGATGAACAAAGATGCAAAAGGTTACATTCCAAAATATGATTCAACTAACTGATGTTCACCACATGATGTAAAAATGTGCAGTATATATATTCAATAGGAAGGAACGAAAAGGAGGGGGGAGAGGAAGAAAGATTATAACTTTTTTTTTTGTCAAATACAAAATGATTTGCAGTTGCAATTTTTGTTTAATGAAAACTAATGTCAAAGCTTAATTTATAAGAGTGAGTTAAAATTCACAAGTTAGACATATTGAAGCAACAACTGAAGCACATAAACATTGAAAATGTCCTCATAGATAACATAAACAAAAGAAGAAATAAAAAACAAAAGATCAAAATTTGAAAGTGGCAGTGAGCTAAGCATGGAAACATGGAAAGAGTATGGAAAGAACTCACTCATTGCATCACCAACAATAAATAAATAAAAACAAGGTACACATGAACAAAACAACAATAAGAAGATGAAAACATAGCACAACATGTCAAACAATTGAGAAAAGTGAAAAATACCCAGAACAGAAAACAAACCATTCATTGCATCGCTGCCTTGCACACTTAGCCAACGACAGCTGTTGCTGCTGCTTGTCACTAAGGTCCATGGGGAGCAAGAAGAAAACCCAATGGAGAAAAATGGAATGTGAAAAGGAGAAAAGGACAATGAAGTGAGGAGAGTGAGAGACAAAGACAGAAACCCAGTTGGGGATGTTGCTGGTAGTGAAGTTTTTTCTTTGGCCATTTTTGTCAAACAGATGATGTTCAAAGCCATAGATTGCAATTGTCCAAAAGCAAATGGGCCTGTCTTGTGGTTGTGGGTCATACACTTGTATTATATATTTTTTTAAGGATAGAATATAGAGTAACCGATAAAACTTTGGAGCCGACAATAAGAGAATTTGTCAGTTAAGCTAATTTGAATCCACATTTTTGACATCTATTATCACACTTCATCAATATCAGGATTTTGGTTGGTTTAATTAAAGATTTTATTATTAGTCTTTGTTGAAACAGGTAAAGTCCGGAAAAGAAGGAGGTGTATCAGTGTATGTGACTTTTGGCTATTGTTGTACTCATTACAAACAAAAAGAAAAAAAAAGCGGGAACAAAAGTAGTTAACAGCTTTTGACATTATTTCACCTTTAAACGGTGAAAAGTGAAATATATTCTCTTTGTCCTTAAAAACTTTCTCATTTTAATTTTACCCTTTTGTTTTCGGCTATTTGCACAAATATCCAAACCCTTTTTGTGATATGATATGATGCGCAAAATGCAATAGAGTGGAAAAGCAGGCCTTGCAATTGCAAACACAGACAGGCGTGGTTTAACAGACAGGCGTGCATGGTTTGGTTTACCAATTACACCACAAACATATTATTGAAAGAAATGATATCATCTTCAATGTAACGTATAAAAAACATCAAACAAACTTATTTTGTCTTATGTGCAATAAAGATTTAAATTAATACTAAAAGTCTCTTAACTTAATTAACGCTCTTTTATGATTATAAAATTAAAAATAGAATCAAATTAGCCATTAAAAAGGCTTGTGACTTAATAATATTTATCTGTTCTTCTATGAAAAAGGACTTGGATTCAAATATAAAGCAAGATCTTAATGAAAAATTAGTGAATATTTGGATCAATAACATTGCCCTTAAGTGGGTCTAACTCATAAGAATTTTCTTTAAATGAAAGATAAGATGAAAACATGATTGCTCATGATATCATGATAAATTATCAATTTTTTTATAAAAAAATTAAAAAAAATAATGAATTTAATTATTTAATGTAACAGATAGAATTTTTGGAGATCTTCAAATGAAGAACGGACAAGTACTTTACTTATGCTATTAAACTTTTAGAGAAATAGAAAAAGATTAAAACGTCCTGATCTTCCATTATTGCATTGCTGGCTAATCTGCCACAAGTCCACATGAAGTCACTTGTAGTGTTGATAAAAAGTAATGAAAGCATAGACAGATGGGAGTTTTTCTATGGAAATAATAAAACAAGGAAGAAATTTTTACAAGTGCGTCATACTACTAAAATATGAAATCTAATAAAGGGATGATTTCCTTTTGGTGTAATTTATTCTATAGTATTTTTTTTAAAAAAAAAAATTTATAATTAGGTATTATAATGGGGAAAGGGGACTACTTTCTTTAGGGAATAAATTATCAAATATAGTATTATGGAAACATGAGTCATTCGCATAGTTGTCGTGTCTTTGTATGATATGTGATACGTTTTGTATTGTGTATAAATAATTTCATATCAAAATGCTCACAAATCGTACGATGTATAAGTACATATCTTTTGAATCGTATGTATCGTACGATACATTGATATGTGGGTTTAATTTTTTTTTTTTTTTGAAGGTTAAAATTTGTGGTTTTATTTGATTTAAATAAGTTTTTAATAAAAAATTATTGGGTTACTTAATTGAATCTAATAAAATAACATGTCCATAATTTTTTCCCCTTGTTTTTTTCCTACAAAATTTGGACTACATACTTGACACTTCATTTTCATATTTGCTGAAAAAAAAAATTCATGTTACGAATAATGTATTAATTGAAAATATAATAATTTTCTATTTTTGTTATTATTTTTATAAGTTAATTATTTTTTTTTTGTGGTGCTGAGTATAAAAAAGTTTATTAGAAAAGAGATAGTAATTGTTGATGAAGATGAAGAAAATGTCAATGAAGAAATAATTTTGCAAGATAATGAACATGATAATAACATTGACTTAAATGAAGTAAATTAGGCAAGATTATAAAAAGAAATTATTATTTTGACTCTTATATCATGTATTATCACTCTAAAGTTTAACCAATTTAATTGTGTTTGTTATAAATATATATATATATATATATATATATGTTAATTTGATTTATTTAATTAGCTTTGTTAAATATTATTATATAAATGATGATTAAATTGGTCATTAGTTAAATATATTCCAAATTTATAATGAATATACCTTCCAAATATGTATATTTATATATAATTTTTATAAATTTATTAGGTGTTTACACTACATAATATAATACATAATTAAGAAAAATAAAAAATCTAATTGGCGGCAGAATTCGACCATTTGGAAAAAAACCAAAAGTTTTTTTGAAGCTTCATTTTCTAGGTTGGGTTTGATAATAACAGGTCAATCAAATAGGCAAAAGAAGAAGGGGAAATTAAGGATCCGTTTGGTACGTATGTTTAAACAATAATTTTTAGTTTTTTTGAAAATACGTATAGGTGAAAAAATGTGTGAAAAAATGTGTAATATTATTTAAAAATTAAAAATATGTGTTTAAACTTGCGTACCAAACGGGACCTAAATGTTGAAGGAAGGAAATTGAAAGTCGTTGATTGTCATTGCCATTTTTCACTTTCCATGTAAATAAATAAATAAATAAAAAAGAAGGATAGGGAGAGGGGTGGCCTGGGCTGGCCACATTATTAATTTGATAATAGTATGAGATATGATTTATGATTACCCACCTCCTCTAGTGGGTCATGTACGATTATTACTGGGCCCACCCACCCCCACTTTGATATAATTTGATATCATATCTTCCACCACCGCCACTCCTTTCTTTATTTCTTTTTCTTTTTCTTTTTTTTTTTTTTTTTAGATGGGAACAAAAATGAAATTGATCTGGTCAAAAGTCTTAAAAAAAAAAAAAAGCCATGTATCATAGAGAGATTGACATAACTATTCAAATAAAATAATAATAATTGAAAAGGCAGGGAGGGAGTATCAGCAAATTTAGGAGTTATACATGTCACGCTCTGGCCCTGAAACTTGGAAGGAGTTTATGGTCGTGGAATCTATATATCTCTTAATTATGTCCTTTAACCAAAGTTAAGTCAAGTGTCATATTTTTAATTTAACATGAACCTTAGACCAACAACAAATCAAAGAGATGAGGGAGCAGTGACTGAGTAGAACCAATCTAAAATTGTAATCATATTATTAAACATTTATTTACTGATGTTTATTGCTCAGTTTACTTATAGGTGAAGAAGTACAAGCAGTTTTCTCTTGCACTCTGCAGCAAGGGAAGCTAAGAGCTCTAGCTGGTTTGACTTATTTATCTTGAAAGGTGATACTCTATGTTTCAATGATTTTAGTTAGCTCAACTAGTACCCTTTAACAGGACCAAGGAGAGAATTATAAAGAAATTTCTAGGATTTTACCAATAAGTTCAATTGGTGTTTTTTTTTTTTTTTGGGGCCAAATCCTAGTCCCATCAAAGGGTCCTCTAACATGTTATTCTAGAGTCTAGATTTACACACACTCTAACATGTATCTAACATACAACATGGCATATCATCCCATTGCAACAAATGTAAAGAAATCCTATCATTCATCTAACAAAGCATGCTTATAACCAAGGGCAACAAACACATCAAGACATGAACATATCACAAATATCATTCACAAGGCAGTAGGCATCTCAAGCATATTCATCATGGCATTTATCAAGCATGTTCAATTACTCAAGCATGACATCACAAAATATAATCAAACTCCTCAGCCAACATAGATGAATGTTAATATTCATATGCATCACTTACCTCAATTACCTCATTGCATCACAAAGACCTATGTATCAATACTTGTTCATGTTCTTATGCATGTTCATGTTGCTCAACCAAAGCATGTGAAACATGTTATTCTACTAACCTAGACCTAAACATGTGAAAATTGAACTAAAAAGAAGCTAAGAATGTGATGAAAACTAAAAATAAATAAATAAATAAAACATGAAGAACCCTAAATTTGGGTTTTCAGGCATGAGCATGCTTATGCATGCACGGGGTATGTGTGCCCCATGTGCATGCATACGCATGCTACGAGTATGCGCACGCATATACACCCAAAGACACAAACCCAAAAACAACAAGGAAATAACAATCGAAATAAGATTTCTAGCAACCTATCATGCTTACTATATGAACGCTAAACAAACCTAAGCTAACAACAAATATATTAAAGCAATAAAACACAAAAGAAATCAAACAAACAAACAAACAAACAAGAAAATTGAGAGACAAAGTTTAAATCTTTACCTCAACACTAAAACTCTTTAAAGATTTTGATTTGATCGTTCCTTTCAATTAATCTAATCAATAACAAAACCAAGAAGGTTATTAAACTTTAAACTCGAAGGTACTAGTCAAAGTAGGTCATAACCAAGTAAAACTTTAACATGAGGATATTTTGAATAAAACTCCCATTTGATTCACAATTTTCTAGTGAATTTGGTGTGTTTTAGTAAAAGAGCCTTTGAAACCTTTTATAGTGATCATGGAGGGGTTAAGGTGGCTCCTAGCCCAATGTGGGATTCACTCTACATGATTTTATATCCAAAAAAATTTCCTTGTAGGTAATTTGAAACCTTACATGCACGCACATACACGGGGTATGGATGCGCATACTTAGAGTTTTCTTGCTCATTTTTCTTCACCAAAACATCCTTCAAGTTAAAGATTCACGAGGTTGGGCCCTAAATCAACATTGGGTCTCCAAGTAATGTCATCATTGGGGAAAGGGGGCTCAAGTCATAAGAGGTACAAAATGAGATATCTAAGGACATGGAATGGATCACTGATGAATTATTGGGTGCGACTTAGCTCTTGCTAATTAACTTAGAACTGGCCTTAATCAATGTTAGAAACTAAAAATAATATGGATGGACACCTAAAGTGGGCATGTCCTTCTGTATATCTCAGGATAATTGTAACATCTAAGAGTTATGGAGTAATGGTTTGGACCGTTACTCTACCCCACTAAGTTCACTATTCCACTCAATATTAATGGAGTGGTGTGTATATAAACACCAAGAGTGGTACCCATTGAACAGTGAACAAATTCTGCATTTCTCATAGTGTTTACAGAGTGTTGTAAGGCTCTTAGGTTGTGGGTTATGTTTGTATCACTCTAGTAGTGTGCAACACCATCAAAGAAATGTTTTTGATTCGTGGGTTATACAAACTGGAATTCATAACGTGTTTGAATAGCTGGTCCGCTTGGAGGTCGGCTCTAGACAACGTAGAACAATCTCAAAACTCCTGTGTGATTATCGGTTTAGGCCAAGAGAAATATGCCGAAAAACCAATTGTTTATATTCTGCTACAAGTCTTTATTTCTTACATTGGTATCAGAGCATTTATAGGTTGTTCTCAATATTATAGGCATATATGATTAGTTCTTAATCCTTTTTATGCTTCCGAGATATGCTATGAATTTCTATGCATCTCACATGGCCTTCAATGGTAAGTTTTTATTCTAAGCATTTCATGCCTTGAAATTAATATATGTTGTTTATATTAGATGTATTAATATCTACCTTAAGTTTCGTAGCAAATCTCTAAGTGTGCCATGAGATATAGTTTAACAAAACTTAGAATACTGAAACTTTATGGACAAAACTGCTCTTATATGATTTCTATTTGCAAAATATAATTTCATATTATGAATCTATATATTATAAGCTTTAAATGGTATATGGTACATCAAAAGCTGATTTGAAATGAAAAAGATATAAACCTTTAAAGTTTTAGTCTAGATCTTGTTTTTGCTGAAAGAAGTTGAAAGGAAGAAGGTTGAAGACAACCTGCATATCACGTGTTTTTCACTTGCCAAAAAGGCTAGAGTGATAGCAAATAAAATAAAAACAAAAAGGGGGTCCCACAATAATTTATTTCCTAAATATTGTTTGTATTTACTTAGTTACTTTTAGCATGCACTATTAAGTGGGTCCATGTGCTACATTTGGGATCCTTGTTTCCTGTGAGATTCTTTTGTTTTGTGCATATTAAGCCTATTGCATCTATTTCACCATTTTTTATTAAAAAAAAAAGGGGCATAAGTACATGACCAACTCTATATCATACCAGTGATATATTTGCAATAATTTATTTGGATTAAAATTGTATTTAATCCATCCAATTATTTCATTGAAACTTATACTATACTATACAAGCCTAGCATTTATTTCTCATGAAACGTAAAAGGTTTATGCATAAATGATATGAAATTTATTTAATTTTGTAAATTTTTTAATTCCATTATTATTTCTTAGTGAAATATGGTATAAAAGATAAATATTATATTTAATGCAACAAAACAATAATTATTTCTTAGTGAAATAATGAGATGCCTATATGAATTGTTCTCATGAGTTTAAATTGTGATAACATGTTTGGTTTAATAGTTAATTGATAATATTGGTGAATTATTTTCAATACATATATTTTGTAAATATTTTTAGAATTGAAATATGGAACAATGGGAATATGGTTTGAGTTGCGTTATCTTCTATACATAATTTTGCATAAATAGATTAAAATTAACCTTAGTAATAAACACTAGTGGCATGAGAGATGATTAAGAAGCTTAGCAAATTTTCGATCTTGCGACGTGTGTTGATTATCTAAATTTATTTTAGATCGAACATCAAAATTTTTGAAGTGTGTAATGTCTCATTTGTGAAATTTTGTAGTGAAATGGCTTCCAAAGGTATAGTTGCTGATCTCAATAAATGAGAGAAACTGGATGGTAAAAATTACAATATTTGACACCACAAAATCCAAAATGTGTGCTAAATGAGCAAGAAATTCTAGAGATTTTGACTCATTCATTGGCTAAACCCAATGAGAGAAGCATTGAGCAACACCAACATGATCTTGCTACCTATGAAAGTTGATGCAAGAAAGATTTGTATGCGCACTTTACAATGTTAAGTAGCATGCACAATGACTTGATTGGTGAATTTGAGCAGTATACAACTACGCAAGACATGTGGAAAGCATTAAAGCTAAGATATAAAGGGACATTAGCCATTAGACTACGTGGCTTAACAATGAAATTTGATTCATAAAAGATGTGCTTTGAACATACAATGAAGCAGCATCTTAAAGCGATGTCCTCCATGATTCGAGAGCTTAAATCAGTTGGAAACAATCTTACTGACGAACAACAAGTCCAAGTAGTGATTCGTTCACTACCATGTTCATGGGAGACAATGTGTCAAAACTTGACACATAATGAGAATATCAAAACATTTGATGATGTGGCTCGTCACTTGGAACTTGAAGTTGAGCGCCTTGAAGTAGCCAAGCCGATTAGTTTTGTGTACATGGTGGTGAGACTAGCTCGCGTAAGGCATCTAGGCCTAAACGTAAGTAACCCGATTATGCTCCTGGACAAGAGAGACCTAATGGGCCACCACCTAAGAAGGCTAAATTTGTCAAGCGCAATACTAGGGGAAAGCATGCAAAGAAGGACAAGTCTAAGTTCACTTGTTATAATTGCGAAAAGAAAGGACATTTTGCTCGTGATTGCATTGAGCCAAAAAAGGTAACACCTAATCCTACATCTCACCATGTTTTTGTAACTAGTCATGTCCTTGTCACTAATTCTGCTCCTATGTGGACTGTAGAGGCTCAATAGTAACAGAACATGTAGTAAGAGATAGAGTGGGATTTATGGAGTCCCATCGGATTCCTATTGGGAGTAGAGACATCAAAGTGGGAAATGGAGCTAACATGGAGATAACTTGGAATTGGTACCTACAAGCTAGAGTTGCAAGGTGGTTGCACTATGTTACTCCATGATGTATTGTATGCTCTAGAAATCTGAAGGAACTTACTTTCCGTAGTTTTTTTGTTAAGACTTGGTTTCTAATTTATTTTTGAAAATAATTATGTTTTATTGCATTTGGGAACAATTTATTATGGCTGTGGTTTTATTTCAAATGATTTTTTAATTTTGGATATTGAATATTATAATAATGATAATTTAGTTTTTTTGACTTCATCCGATAATGTTTCTGACAATTCAATTATATGGCATGCTAGGCTTGGCCATATAGGGCAAGAGATAATGACTAAGTTAGTTAGAGAAGGTCTTATGGGTGATCTCACTAAGGTCACTTTGTCCACATGTGAACATTGTCTAGTGGGAAAGTGATAAAGAAAATCGTTTGGAAAAGCCACAAGGGCATCTTTTCCATTGCAACTAATCCATTCTGATATATGTGGTCCAATGAATGTGAGGACAAGGCATGAAGGTTGCTACTTCATCACATTTATAAATGACTATACACATTATGGTCATGTCAATTTGATTTCTTATAAGTCCGAGGCTTTAGATTGCTTTAGACGATACATGAAATTGGTTGAGAATCAATTAGACAAGAGCATTAAGGCTCTCAAAACTGATCGTGGGTGTGAGTATCTATTTGAGCAATTTAAGGAGCTCTGTGATGAAAAGGGAATTGCAAGGCAGTTAACAATGCCTTATACACCACAATAAAATGGTGTGGTGGAAATGAGAAATTGAACACTGCTAGAGATGGTTAGGTTAATGATGGCGCAAGCAAACCTACCAATTTCATATTGGGGGATGCACTTTTGACTGCAACTTATATACTTAATCGAGTGCCCTTTAAATTAGTATCTTCCACACCTTATGAACTATGGACTAGCAAGAAACCTGACTTGAATAACTTGCGGCCATGGGGTTCAACAGGTTATGTTCACAATACTTCTTATCTTTATAAGATATTTTGAGCATTCTAAAGGCTATGTGTTGATAGGTGAACAATCTAATGGAAATGTGACTAATTTGGAATCACATGATGTTGATTTCATTGAAGGTGAATTCCTTAAAAAAAGTGAGGTTGAAAAGAACTTAACTCTTTATGAAATGATGGATAAAAAAGGAGGCATTCCAAGTAGACTAGTAAAAGACAAGGAAGAAATTCTTGAAACTCCTAGAGACAGTGGGAGCGACTCACAACCTAGTGGGAGCACACCACTAGAAGTTGATCCACAACAACCTCAGCCACATAGAAGCACCTGTGGTAATGTTCCTCATCGTCGTTTTGAGATTGAGGGGGAAGTTTTCATGATTGCTTCACGGGATGATGATGAGCCAAGAACTATGCAAGAGGCTCTCTCATCTTCTGTTAGTGATGAATGGATGAAAGCAATGAATGATAAAATAGAGTCTATGAGGACTAATCAGGTCCGAGATCTAGTAGACCTACCGTCAGGGCAAAAAGCAATTGGAAACAAATGGGTTCTTAAAATCAAAAGCAAAGCGGATGGGTCAATAGAAAGGTATAAAGCTCGATTAGTGGCAAAAGGATACACTCAAAAGGAGGGTGTTAACTACAAGGAAACTTTTTCTCTGGTTGTGAGGTTTGCCTCTATTCGACTCATCTTGGCCATTGTTGCAAACTTGAATTTGGAATTATACCAAATGGACATTAAGATAACTTTTCTCAATGAAGAATTAGATGAAGAAATCTATATGGATCAACCTATTGGCTTTATGACCAAAGGTCAAGAGCACAAAGTGTGCAAACTTAAGCGATCCATATATGGTTTAAAGCAGTCATTTAGACAGTGGTATTTGAGTGTTTTCAAATGCATAATTGCAAACCCATAGATACTCCAGTTGCCAAAAATGAGAGCTTAAGCCTGGATATGTGTCCTAAGACTAAAGATGAAAAAGAAAAGATGGCTCGTGTTCCCTATGCTAATGCAATTGGAAGCTTGATGTATGCAATGATGTGTACTCAGCCCGATATATGTTATGTTGTTGGATTATTCAAGAGATTTCAAATCCAAGACTTGCTCATTGGAAAGTTGTCAAGAGGATATTAAGGTATGTTAAAGGGACAGCAGACTACATCCTTTGTTTTTAGGGTTCAGATTTGCTTATGATTGGTTATAGTGATGTTGATTGGAGCAGTGACCTAGATGAATGCAAATCTACATCTAGATATGTTTTCTTGCTAAATAATAGCGTCATCACTTGGAGTAGCAAGAAACAACCCTGTATAGCATTATCAATTATGGAAGCTGAGTATGTAGTATGTTCAAGAAATTGCTCAGAAGCAATTTGGTTGAGGAGGTTCTTTCAGAATCTTAAGGTTGTCAAGGATGCCTCGGATCCCGTTACGGTACATTGTGATAACATGGCAGCACTTGCCTATGCTAAAGACCCTAAGTATCATGGTAAAACTAAACATATTGATATATGATATCACTACATTCAAGACATGGTTGCTCACAATGAAGTGATTCTAAAATGCATTTCTACAAGCCTCATGATTGTTGATCCCCTAACAAAGCCTATAGGAAGGGATGCCTTTCGGGCTCATGTTAGGAGTTTAGGGCTATGTAGAATATGATGATATGTTGTTTTTAGTTACCATTTATTGTCCTCTTTTGGGATATTTTATTTTAAATGTATATGATGTTATTCAATCAATAATATGTATGTTTACACACACATATACCATATGATGAGTTCTATGGTATGAAAGGTATGTCGGCAGGCTTAGGTCGGTTCACTCACACGAGCGATCGCTTCTGGCGCTTAAGTAGTGAGTAGAGATGAGACATTGTGTCATTTAATGTTTATGTAGCATATATAGATGGTTGACACAAACAGATGTCGCCTTAGTTGACACTAAGATGAGGTCCATAATATATTTATCTTAATTAGACCTTACATGGATAACCCATTGTCCATGTAGCCTGTGGTTAGCTAGATGTGAGACCTTATTTGATGCCCGAGGTAGCAAGCGAATAAAGGACTCGAGTTAGGCACTTGAGTAGCGACTAGACTAAGATTTGTACAGTGTAAGACATACGCTCTTATTTAAGAGAATTCCACCGTAGCATGTATTTCATACTACATGTGCTTGCTTGACCAAAAATGGAGGTGAGAGAATAAATTCCTACTTCTTCACCATGTGAGTCCCATGGATCTTTCATTAAGATCCTACTTATGCCCTTGTCACTTTTGACTATGTCATGAAGCTGAGATTTTAACGTTTGCTACTTTGGCATGTTACCTATGGCCATGTTGGATTTGGTCTAAAGGGATAGTGCTAGGAAAGCGATTGGACCAAAGTTAAAGGACATGAGTGCAAAGGGAAGACTATTTTTGTAACCCATCCTTATATTTGTACTCATTGTCGACAGGTTATAGCGCTTATGGTAGCGAAATAATCGTGAGTACATCTAGATAGCTATGATGGATCAAGCATAAGTCCGAGTATTATACTCAAGAGGGGTTAGAGATGCTTGACTTGATGTGTTAATATATGTCTAGGGCATAACGAGACACTTTAGGGATGTTGCTATGTTGGTCTTGGTATAAGATTTAGTATAGTGCTCCCAAATATGTTTTTTAGGTGTGCTCGGCGGTCACACAACCTATTTGCCAGTATGAATGCACTGAGAAACACATTGAGAGATGAACAATAGGGCCATGCCCACAATGGATGAGTGGGAGGTGTTAGAAACCAAAAAGAATATGGATGGACACCCAAAGTGGGCATGTCCTTACAGATACCTTAGGAAAATTGTAACACCCAAAAGTTATGGAGTAATGGTTAGGATCGTTACTCTACTCCACTAAGTCCATTATCCCACTCAATATTAATAGAGTAGTGTGTATATAAACACCAAATTCTGCATTTCTCATAGTGTTTACAGAGTGTTGTAATGCTCTTAGGTTATGGGTTATGTTTGCATCACTCTAGTAGTGCACAACACCATCAGATAAACGTTTTTGGTTCGTGTGTTATACAAACTGGAATTTAGAACGTATTTGAATAGCTGGTCTACATTAGGCTGACTCTAGACAGCGTAGAACAATCTCAAAGCTCCTGTGTGATCGTCGGTTTAGGCCAAGAGAGGTATGTCGAAAAACCGATTGTTTATATTCTCTTGCAAGTCCTTATTTCTTACAATCAAATTCTGGGGACCTTAAAAACTTTCTCAAATAGATTCCACTAAGTCCGAAAGGGATCTAACCTTTTGGAATTTGACTGGCCAAGACATCCCACATCACTAGGCTAGTACATACAGGGCATAGGTTCTTAACTAGAACACCTCATCTAGCAAGATGAAAATTTTTGATCTTTGAAGGAAGCTTTAAACACCAAACATGCTTCCAATTATCTTTATTTTGGACTGCTCGAGAACTTTCTCCTTCCAAAAACAAATGTACTATGGATAGAGAACTCCCCAGATTTTGTGCTCTCCACACCCTTTGGAAGAAAAACATGCTCAGGCAGAGGAATATTCCAAGATCTTATATATGGATCAATTAAACATATCTACAGTAGCTATTGGATTGGAGAAATAACTTTGTATGTAAAAAGGGGAAACAAGAACCGATCTGCCACAAATATTGATCAAAGCAATTTCTCTCCTGTGTTGTGCACCTAACAATAATAGGATTTGATGTCTATGTCTTGCCTTGGTAGTTGGTATTAGGACTGAAGAAAAATCCGAGTAGTGGGGAGATATTCACATGTTGACTAGAAGCTGTCTCATACTTATCCAAATTATTTTGGATGTTTGAACAATTTTGGAATAGCAACTCGATAGAAAATAATGCAATCATGTGAATAATAAATGGTAGAGTTTAGGACCTAACTTGCTCGCACCCAAAACCTTCAAAGATCCATCCAATTGGGATTGTTTAAGCAATGAAGAAGATAAAGCCTTCAACACATGAGAGGAAGAGATAGGGGGAGAACTGAGTACCCTTGTCTTAATGAAAATAACCCCTTTTAGAGATCCGTTAATTAGGATAGAAAAAAGAAACACACTGCATTTACTACTTTTATTCATTTGTTGGCAAAGCCTAATTTGGCCATAAAACCCCTTAAAAAATTCCATTGCACACGGTCATAGGTGTTTGCCATATCCAACTTCAATGCTATACCCCCTTCCTTCCTTGCCATATCTCTTATTTGTCATTGTGTGCAACAACTCAAAGGCAATAAGAGCATTGTTAGCGATTAAGCCACTTTGAGTAGGTGAGATAATACTTAGCAACACGTGTTTTAATCTGTTAGCTAGCATTTTAGAGATAATTTTGAACAATATATTGCACAAAACTTTTTTGTTGGTTGGCTGAGATTCACCTTAGGTATAAGGACTATGTCTATGTGAGTAAAATTGGCCTTTCTTAATCTTAACAAGTGACTAGAATTTAAGAAAGATAAAAAGTGCTACACTAGGTCTAGGTCCTTGTTAGAAAACAAAAGACAGAGCTACAATATCTTGCATTTGAGTAGTTACTGTGTAGTCTGGAGGAGCATGGCTTCCTCTCCTCCTCCTCCTTTCTCTCACATGAGCAGTGGGATCCATTTATTGAATTTTGATACCATTGACGTGAGATTATATAATGTATTATAAACTCGATTTAAAAACTAATATCATTATTTTTGTGTTTATTTTAATAAACATTAATGTTTACTCAAAAAAAAAAAACCCTTCTCCCCACACGCGGACTAACCAACAAAAATATCCCAGACTTACCAAAAAAATTTTCCCTACATTCTCAAATGTTAAGGCAAAACTCTTCGCCTTTTTGTTTTTAGGTGGATACAAAGTTGAGCAAAGAATTAATAAAATTCTCTCATCACTTTTTTCTCTCAATTCTCTCACTCACTTCTCTTGTCTTTACGAGTCCCAAAGATCAATCTCTTAACACAAACAAATACAAATACAAGTAAGTTGTTGCTGAGTTGATGAGAATACAGATCCTCATATAATCACTGATCAGTGATTATTGATTCCTGTGTTTGTGAGTGACATCACAATCACATGGACCTGTCCTGGTGGTTCCGACGCACAACCAAAAGTAGCACCCAACACAACCCCAATCCCAATCCCAATCCCAATCCCCCAAAACCCCAAGATGAAGAACAACTTGGAATCACGGAGCAACTCATTGATTTCGTCAAATCTTTCACTTTCGACACCTTCAAGAATTTCCCTCTCCAAGGTAACAACACATGATATATGAAATGAAATGAAAACCCACAAATATATATAAATAAAATGACTCTCATTCATGTGATTGTGGTTGTGGTTGCAGATGACGATGACGATGGTGGTAGTGAAACCGTGATGACAACAAGTAGTAGGGGCAATGTCCGTAATGATCTTTCAGAGTGGCAACAAAGTCATGCTACTCTTGTGCTCTCCAAAATTAAGGTTCTTTTTCTAATCACCATTTTCTTTTATTTGTTTATATTTACTTTTACTTTGGGTATCACTATCATCAACTAAACTAAACTAACAACTATGGTAGTTGTGTTGTGTGCCAAGGAATTCTGTATAATTTGCATTTTCAGCTATGCTTAATTATTTTTGGAATGTTCTATCTAGTCTAGTATTGTGCTGTTACATATTATCTTCATACTCCCAATTGATGATTTGCATCTGAATTTCAGTGCTTTTTAGGCTGCGTTTGTTTTCCCCCATTTTTGGGTGTTTGTGCCAACTGGTTGACAAGGAAAAATCCCTTCACAGAGTCTTTTTCTCTGGGTAGAAGAATATTGTTTCATTGCACTTTTTGGATTTGGGAAACTTCATATTTTCTCAATGAACTATAGAACCCATGTCCAATACATTGCCTTGAACACCCAAGTTAAATCTTTCTTGATTGTCATTACCTAACACTTAGTAGCTTTTACTGTTTAAGCTGCCTAAACAGTAACACTGATACCTGAAGTGGTTCTTTTTAAACACTTTCTTTTTTTCAGGAAATTTCCAAACTTCGATATATGCTTTGCCCTCGTCACTTGAAGGAAAGACAGTTTTGGAGAATATATTTTAAGCTTGTCAAAAGCCACATAGCTGAGTAAGTTTTCAAGTTTTAATAATTAAAATCTAGTTGTGCTCATTACATTATCTAATAAATTGGACCCCATTCTTCAATAAGTTTCTTTGACTCTAGAGCTTGACCACATGAGAAGAGGGTGCATTTGTGCTTACGTTTTCTTATAATTATTGAATTTGTTTCTTTATAACCTGAGTTACATGCCTGAAATGTTGCATTGTTCTTCTCAACAACCTCCCCCAAAAAAAAAAAAAAAAAAAAAAAAAAAAACTTTGCTAATCAATTGTAAAATTTGACATTGTTTTGGAATCATGTATATACTCTATTTCAAATATTTTTATTATCAACATGCCTATCAAGTGTTTTATGTCTACCTTGAAAGTGCATTTTAAGGATATAACAAATATTGTCATACATCATGTGAGAGTCAAAAAACTAAGTTAAACTCTTATGGTCCGTTTGGATTGAGGGGGAGGGAGGGGGAGTAGAGTTGATAAGAATTAGCCCAAAATTAGCCTATTTTCAGCCAACTCCACTCTACTCCCCTCCACTCCCCCTCCCTCCCTCCTCAATCCAAATAGTCCCCTAATGCCACAATTAATTTAATAGGAGGGGTTACTAATGATCCACAATGGGAGATTTGAACAAGAACAAGATTCTACGTAAAATTACAAAGAAAAGACTGTATTATTCATGCAAGAGACAACATAATACACTTTGTTACAATTTGCTCAAGAACAGGCTCCTGAATCTCTTATAAGACTGCATTTTCTCTCTACAATTCTCTCTCTCTAATTTTCTGTGTCCCCCCTATCTTTGCCCTCTTATATCTGCCCTGCCTTCTTCTCTGGAATGTGCTGTCCCTGTACAGTTGGGAGCTCCTTGTCCCATCAGGCTCTTGCTTCCCAATTTTCATGATGAAGGGAGACTTTTGGGGCCTTCAAAATTGTTTAGGCCAGTCATTCATCAATAAATGTGACTGTGCCAAGCATCCCAATTTTCATGATGAAGGGAGACTTTTGGGGCCTTCAACACTGTTTAGGCCAGTCATTCATCAATAAAAATGACTGTTCCAAGCAGGTAAATCTCATTAATGCAGAGGTGATTGTTATTTTATCAAGAAGCTTCAGATTGAATCCTCAGACAATTCTGCATCTCTCCAAGTTCTTCCTCGGCAGCTTGACAAGCACATCATCCTTAGCTTACCGATCTCCGATCTACTAGGTGAGAAGAGTGCCGGATCTAATCCCATGGTCTGAGGTTAGATTCCCATAGAAAGGCCTACCTTCAGGAATGGGCCGGTCAGTATTGGGCCTATTCTTACTTGGGGCGCGCAACATTACTTGGGTTTAAAACCACTTCCCTACACACACCAAATAGGCACCATTATTTTTTTAAAAGTAAATTCAAATATAAAAAAATAGGCATCAATCATAGGTTTATAAATCCTTGAGAGTTCATAAATAATGGGTATCTCATTCAAAAGTGAGGTAAATGGTGTTGAGAAACTATGCACTGTGTTTGGAAGTCTAGAGGGAGAAGAGAGTAGAGGGTAAGGGAGGAAGAAGAGGAGAGGAGAGGGGACTAGTTACTCCTTCCCTTTGTTTGAATGTACTAAAAATTAAGTAGGGAAAGGAGAGGGGAGGGGATTGATCATATAAATTGAAAACTATGACTCTCATTTGCTAATCAATATATATATATATATATATAAAATAAAATAAAATAGAGACCTCATATGGGAAAGCATGAGATTCTACCAAGTGGGGCATTCTATGCAAAGAGAATTGAAATATTCTCAAGTGCCACATTAAAGATAAGAAGAAATTAAATATTGATATTTTGTTTCATTTGGTTTCATGTTTCAAGACTTTTCTAATTAAAAAATAAATATTCATTGTATCCTTTGGTTCAATGTTTTGTTTTAAGACTTTTCATCCCTCACACATACACACAAAACTCTTTACATTTTAATTCACATTTTTCACTTCTTGTACTTCTATCCCACTATATATAGTTACCCATAGCCCTTTATGTCATCCCATGTCAAATATACATAGACCAAAAACGATGTTATTTACCTTCAGTCTTTTGACAACACCTACCGAACTCTGACATTGTTGTTTCATCTGATTTTAACCCATATGAGTTGGCTACAACTAAGAAAGGGGGCTTACATTTTATATTGAGTGACAACGGCAATTACGATTTTGATGTTAAGGTTGGACTTTGTAGATTTGTAGGTTTTGTAAATAATGTGATTGAGTTTGAGATGTTTATTTTGTTTTAGAACTAAGGAGAAAGAGAAAGACACATTCTATATCAACTTTTGTTCTATATATGCCTCCAAAGTTGTTTTTTTATTTTCTCATTACTTTAATTGAATAATTATAATAAATATGTGTGTGCGATTTATAGATGTTACATTTTATGAAGAACTCATTACTAATAAAGTTCTATTACAATTATGCTATAATACATATAAAACATTCTCCAAAACCATCTTACATAAAACTTTACAACATTATCCGTGCATTGCATTGGTAACTTACTAATTTTAAAGAAATTGATATAAATTCACATCATAAAGGAAAAATTGATCACTTAAATTTTTTTTGATATAAAAGGAACCCCTCACCGTCTAAGTTCCTCCAATTTGGGGAATTAGAAAAGAGAGGTTAGGAGGTTAATAAAAAACATCCAAACAAGGTTAATAAAACCATACCCCTCCCTCTACTTCCCCTCCATCCAAACAAGCTAGTATAGTATGAATGGTGTCAGGTTTCAATGTTATTCCAATAAGTTCGGGCCAAGTATGAATGATGATGGTGTATTCTGGTCAGCCAAGTGTTCTTTTTTTAAATATTTATTAAGTCAATATTAGCTTCTTAAATTGGAAGCTAAAACAAGTTTTTGACTTGATCAAGATTCACTTTATTTATATTGTTGATCTAAAGATAACTGAAGGAGCAAAGAAGAACTAGTCACCTGGTATTAGAAGTGTGTGTATAAAGGCTGATACTGCATATTATGACTGAAAATGGATATCATTGTCTCTTTTGCTTATAATTTCTGGTGACTGCTGTCATTTTCAGCAGCCACCTTGCCACAAATGCCGTGGCTTTCACAACCATGGCAACAGCTGCCCCCTGTTTTAGTGACATGTATTCATCTGTGCTGTTACTGGCAATGCGTCACCATGACTTTGGCTTGGTGACCACGTCACAGCTGCTTTTGTACCATGATGCTTTGGGATCATCATTACCTTTTAGCAAGCTTCAGTACCATTAATACTACCAACTCTAGAATCTTTGATTTACCCCCCCCTGGTGCAGGCGGGGTTTGATTTACATTACCTCCACAGTGAACCCCCCATTTACTGCCATTGCCTCCACTTCCACCACTATCAACTATAACTACACTTCCACCACAATGTTTTTTTTATTGTCCCATCCCCACCACGGACCACCATAATCACTACCACAACTATTTCAACTTAAACTCTATCTTTAGAAAATAAAATTCAAATGATTCACCCAAGCAGAAGAGTGCTAGGTAGCTAGAATTTTTGTTTGAGTTTACATTGTCTGTAAAAATGAAAAGGCAGTGATCAGTTTCCAATCAATTACATAAGTAGATGAACATCATATTTATTCGAGTCCAAATTCTCATCTTCATGCCTTTTACAAGACAGGTTTCTTCAATTTTGCTATATAGCCTCACACACCAATAGCAGTGTAGAAAAATTAGTCACTTCCAGTGATACATAGAAAATGACACACTCCATATACCTGGCACCAATATAATTGAAACTAAAGCTTAAATTATGCATGAAACTGATTTCAAATATTACTTTTCTTGCCTGTGAACCCTTAACTTCTCACAGAATACCATGAGAATCTTTTATCTAATGAACAATTCCCTGAGAGGATGAAATGTGCTGTGTGCGGATCAGATATTACCTAAACTTGTAACTTGTCCGACAGTGTTTGGCTGTGGGTGTCTTTTTTCACCATGGTCCTTGCATTTAAGCCAATTATTTTATAATCGCACTTGACTCAGCTAGAGGCTTCTAAGTTCTAAGTTTAGCTGGGCCTTGACTACTTTATATATATATATATATATATATATATATATAAGGAATTGTGAACAAGTTAGTGTTTCGTACATGAATAGTTACCAATAAAAGAAAACTGTATGAGTGGTTTGTGGCTTTTGGCTATGTTTCTCCTAATATATAAATAAATAAATAATCGATTGTCCCAAAAGCTTAAATTATGATGAAATGGTAAATTTAATCATTTAACTAGAATAATAAAACTAGCTCAAGCTAACTTTAAATTATGCTAAACCTTTTTGCACATTTTTTTTTCTTCTCTGTCCCTTTGCTAAAAGTTCATTGAAGAGGTACAATGGAAGAAAATTTTGGAACAATAGTATTGATTTTTTTTTTTTTTTTTTTTTTGCTCTTTTGATAATAATTCTTTTACCACTTGAATGCTCTCTCTTTCAAAATGTAACTTATGAGATGTGATTTCTTGCATCAATTATCAGATATGAGCTGTGCGCAATTCAACTAGAAAAACTGAAAACAATGGCAACAGAGAATGAGAAATCTTCTGATATCAGTCCATATGAAGTTGAAATGGCTGAGACAAAGCATACAGAGCACATATCGCCCCCCAGTCCATAGGTATTTCATTTAGAGGGATGGAGCAGGTAATCTCTGTTTTACTATGAAGGATTGCCATTGGCATTTCTTGCACATAATATGATGACGTGCTTAAAGGTTACTTGCTTTAGGTATGTCGTGCTTACCTTGTTGGCTTATTTGATGTTGACTTCTCACTAGATGATTTGGCTGTAACTGGATGGGACCTTGTAAAGATTTTAAATTGCAACACTTTTCGATCTTGAAGGACATCTTGAAGATGGCTTTTATGGGTTGTCCTGACTACATTACATTACTATTACTTTGTAAGTTCTGAAAGATTTCATCAGATTTAGCCTACCCCCAAATTTTGGGACTAACTTTTGGTTGTTATAACATTCATTTTTTTTTTAAGCATTTTTTTACTAGGATATATAAACTGTAGTACACATCTCTTCTTTCCTTGCTTCTAAACGTGGAAGCATTGTTAAGGATCTCACATAGCCAACATGAGCTGAACTTACTAACGAAGCTGTCATGGATCAAGTGATGACCAAGTGATGCATTAGCCTGGCATACACATGCATGCAAGTGTAAGCTGTGTGTGTGTGTGTGTGTTTGACTTGTGCAATCAGGTGTAGCCTAAGAAAAGCACATATGACATGTGACTTTGTAATTGAGCATGTGTGATAATTGTAGTAGAAGTCAGTTTTGCTGAGCTGGAAGTTAGTTAATCAATCTTGAGCCTCTCTTGACTTTGTCTTGTAAAGAGCTTAATAGCTTGACCATAACTACTGATTTGTACTTGTAAGTTGAATTCATGAATTTTTAGGCATAGTTCAGTCTTTTCCTCTCTTCTCTCAACTGTCCCTTATTTCTCTTGGAGGCTTGGCTACTGTGAATTAGCCAATCTACCTCACAAACCATAAACACTCAGGTTCTTATAAGAGCATTCACATCGGTGGTGCTAAAAAAAGTTTTATCTTTTAGCGCCTCAAAAACTTACGTTATCTATTTTAACACCCCATTTAATAATACACCCTATATCTCTTCTCTTATTTTTTCAATCTATTCATTTTTTATTATTAATTTCACTCTCTATGTATTAATTTCACCCTCTTTCTATCTCTTCCTCTCTGTATCTTTCTCTATCTTCCTCTCCATCTCTCTCTCTCTCTCTTCTTTGAAGCAAGAACAACCAGCAAACCACCTCTTCTCAACCCAGCAAACCCACACCCACTGCCAACCACCACCACTGGTAGGAAAACCCCTAGCAACCAACCATCACCCACAACCCACCACCACTCAAACCCACCAAAACCACTGCAACTCTAATTAACAAATAAACCAACCACAACACCAACCACAACAAACAGCCACAACCCACCATCATCACCACGACAATCGAAACCCACAACAAAATTAATTGAAACCCAAAACCACCGAAACCAAAAATCAGATCACAAAGCCACGGACCATGAACCTGACAAACCTGGCTGCAAGATCAACGGTGAGAGAGAGAGGAGAGTGAGTGAGAGAGTCAGAGAGCAAGGCAAAGACTAACTTGAGAGAAAGAGAGAGAGAGGAGACTGACTGGAGAGAGAATATAAAATATAATTAAAAAAATTAGCAATATGCTATAGTAAGTTGCTACTAGTAGCAACTTATTGTAGCATGTAGCTAAATTTTTTTAGATATAACAACTCCAATGTTGGGTGGTTTTGGTGTTTTGAGTTAGCTATTTTAGCACCACCAATGTGAATGCTTGTTTAAGTTGTTTTTTAATTAGTTGTTTGGAAAGGGGAATATATCTATCCCAAAATATATTACCTACTGAAAATCCTCCACTCTATTATAAAGAATTTTAGTTGTCTGAAGTGGTGTTCTTCTGAAACCAAGTTATTCAGTTTGGCAGGAACTAGATGAATCTTTAATACAAGAAGCATTCTGTTGAAGGCTTTTGAGTATGTCAAAGAAGATTGAATGAATGAATTGCATCTGTGTGCTTGTGTCTGTCCCTCTTTCAAATGAGGTTACATAACAACAATGTCCTACTTTTGGAAGTCTCCCCAAATTTTTTTATTATTTATTTTTTGCTGTCTCAAATTCAGTATCTATTAATGGACTAGTATTATTTGTACAATTTTTGGTAGAATGGTAGCAGAGAATTGTGTTTGAATTTCTTTTGCTCATGGTATGCGGTTAGTGAGTATTGCAAGAATTAAATGACAAATAGATAAAGAGATCAGGATTGTAGTGCTTTGCCATGCAATGCAAAAGAAGATGCAGTGGATCAATAGACATGAAAACAAGAAAATGCAGTAGTCTCGTAATTTTTATATGTGGCAATACTTAGCTTGATTAGGTCTTTTGATTGAAAAGACTATTATCCGTTATGTGGTACACTAGTTTCCATGGAAGACTTTTATTTCTTTTACACCGCGTTTGGATCCCTTAAAGGGGAGGGAAGGGTTTGGTTGGGTTGGGTTGAAAAAGACATTTCCTCTGCTTGGTTTATGTGAGGGAAAAGAAAAGGATGCCGATCTAACCCACATTGTGCGCAATATGTCCATTTTGGGCAAGGCAGAAATAGAAAGAGAATTCATGAAAAAATTTGGGCAATATACATTTGAATTTTCATTAACCAAAAATTTACAATTATGCACATAACTTTTAACCCTTTCAAATTATGGGGGCATAAAAAAAAAAAAAAAAAAAACAAAAATGCATTTTTCTTACTTTTGCAAACCAAACAAGGGAAAGAAATATATTTTTCTCTTTTCTTTTCTTCCTTCCTATTTCCAAACATCTATATGAAAAGTTTTTTTTTTTTTTTTCCTTATTCATTTCTTTTCATTTTCCTTATTTCTATTGCAACCAAACTCAGAGTTAGGTGGTAAATAGCATTCAAGAAGCAACAACATTGTTTGGCAAAATGGAGGGGAAGAGAAAGGTAAGGCAGAGAGAGGAATAAAAGGAAATAGAAGAGAGAGGAAAAATTTTATGGTTATAAAGGGAATAGTGGAAGGAAATGAATAATTTATATTGTGAGATTATTTTTAATTAATAAATTAAAAGTAAAAAATTCTTTGCAAACTGATTATTGCATTTGTTCTAGGCAGATATATTACTGAAAAATGTAATTAGTGCAGTAACTAATCCAGAATTTGAGAAAGAAGAGAGAATAAAAAATTGGTATGGTGGGAATCAAGGTGGATTTACCAAAAAAGCATTGTAATCGTGTTGACTAGCACCTTATAATGTCAGTTTTGAAGTGTTTTGGATTCAAAGACAAATTCAAAACTGGATCATGGTAGATAGGAGTGGCTCTTCCATTACCCACTTAATGTATGCTGATGTTGCAAGATAGAGACCAAAGAACAGAAGCATTTGAATGGTGCTTGATAACCAACCTTCTGTGGCTAGTCTGGCTAGATGGTGAACTGACATAAGTTTGGTTTCTTTGTTTCAAGGCGATTTTGACCCATTAGCATTTATTTTTAAAATATTTAGGCTGCATCAAATATATAGCAATATACCATTTTTTAGGTACAAATCCACTAATATTCAAGGAGCCCTATACTGAAGCCCTAACGTTTTCGGCCCTATAGCTTTTTAAGCCCCATCACCCTATAGTGACGTTTTCGGGCCCTATAGCGGCGTTTTCCTGCAAAAATAAGTCCCCATAACAGGTTCAAGGGGCCCTATAGTGGCGTTTTTAATCCCTATAGTGACGTTTTCGGGCCCTATTTTTCCTGTTTTTTTATAAGTCCCCATAACAGGTTCAAGGGGCCCTATAGTGGCGTTTTTAAGCCCTATAGTGACGTTTTTGGTCCCTATAGCGGCGTTTTCCTGCAAAATTTTTTCATAAGTCCCCATAACAGGTTCAAGGGGCCCTATAGTGGTGTTTTTTGGCCCGAAAACGTCACTATAGGGCTTAAAAACGCCACTATAGGGTTCCTTGAATATGGGGCGATAGTGGATTAAAAAAACATGGTACTCGAGCTTGGCTAGCTCGAGTACCTAAAAAAGTGGTATATTGCTATATATTTCCCAAACAGTGTTTCGGGCCTAAATATTTTAAAAATAAATGCTAATGGGCCAAAATCGCCTTGTTTCAAAGTAAGTGCATCATAGTACTATTAGACAAATTAAATGGTGAAAATGGCCCACTATCACTACTTAGCAAAAAAAAAAAAAAAAAAAAAAGTAATTTATCATTGTTTTGAAAATATGTAGGGATCTACCACCCTTTTGAAACTCGAGTTCTAAAACCTCAACTTCTTTGAAAAAGAAAACTTCAAATTTGCTGGAAAATTTTTTATGATACTCGAGTTTGTGGAACTTGAGTACTATGGAAAACTCGATTTTGCCAAACTCAAGTACCCAAAAAGTGATAGATCCTACATATTTTCAAAGCAATGATAGATTGCAACATAGTTTGCAAAAATGTGTTATTTGGCTATTTTTGCCCAAATTAAAAGGTAGGCTTTTATATCAAGAAAAAGCCAATGGAGTCCAAGCATATTGGCTCACCTATTTTCGTATCTGTTGAAGTCTAAAAAAAAGATCACAGTGCCCAAGCCCAAAGAAGTGAGCCAAGCCCAAAAGAAAATAAGCCAAGCCCAAGGAAGCAGGTGCAAGGGGATCACGAAAGAGAAGAAGTGGCAGGCCCAAGAGGCTTGAAGCCTAAAAGAAGTATCAAGAAGGAAGAGAAGCCCACGTCAAGAGATTGAAGAAGAAATTGCCAGGATCCTCGGCGACCACCAAGAGGCGCGGATCCTCCTAGGCGCATAAGCAAAGTCAAAGAAAGATTAAGACAGTTCAAAAGAAAAAGACAAAAAGAAAAATAAGAAACAGAGTAGAAGCCACAAGCGCCAAACAACCTAGCAAGAAAAGAAGAAAGAATCGGCGACCTCTCATGGCACAAGTGGAAAGTGCCTCGGGGAACCAGAATGGAGAAGTACGAAAAAGGGAATAGCAACGGACGACTTTCAAACCGGCAGAATGGGATTCCACCCGACTGGGAAAAAAGGCAAAAAGGAAGAACTGCCAAACGGTGGGATCGAGAAAGGCATGACCTCAGCATATCCCGAAATAGGTAACCAGCCATGGACTTTCAAAGGAATCGAAACTGAAAAGAAGGGAAGAATGAAAAACAGGGAATAGAACCTGCTGAGTGATGGGCACGGTACATGCCCTGTAAACCATAAGACAAAACAGGGGAACCAATGGTTCCCCTGGGACTCCAAAATATCACTATAAAAGGAAGGGAAAGGTTGCAAAGAAGGCAGAGAGATTTTGAGGAGTGAAAAACTATTGATGAAATTTTGTAAAGAAGAGAAAACTCAGGGAAAGTTAGTAATATTACTTCCCGGTATCCTATAAAAGTCACTATTGCACATACTCGGATTCAAAAAGAATCAAACTTTGCAAGTCTTGAAGGTTGGAATAGCCATTCAAGACTGTAATTTTTGAGCTTGCTTGAACCTTGTATCACGTCTTAGTGAGCGTCATCAGTAACCATAACAAAGAAAATTTCAATAAAATATTTCTCACCGATTTAAGGATCCTTATAGCGTTGTTTTGTGCTTTTGTTATTTTGATCTCTGCATTTACCTTGCTGTTTTGATTTGTCTTTCAATACAAATATCCTTGCTTGTCAGTTTACATGTATTGTAGGAAACATGCCCTATGCACTACTTGATTCTTAAACAGCCTGTTAGTTGCGTTGAATCAAAGCCCGGTCCATCAAACCACAAACTATTCGGCTCGGGATCCTTGGGCCTGAGTGTCACAAAAAAAGGCACTCTCACAGTATCAAGGAACAGGGTTCAAGACTTAAATTTTCTCAAAGAAAAGGTGGTGGGGGAGGGGGGATTGTCTAAACAAAGTGATTGAAGAAAGAAGAGACTCTCATTGTTTAGGTGCTTATTTTAATCTATGCAATGATTTAAAACCAATTTACAAACTTTATATTCTAAAGACATCACAACCATTGGGTTGCTCCATATAAATCTTCCTCTAAATCATCATTTAGTAAAGAATTTTTAACATCTATTTGATGTACAATAAGTTTGTAAATAAATGCAATGACATAAAATTCATGTATATGCAACCTTAATAACTCAAGAATAAGTATCAAATAATCAACATGATAATTTAGCTTATAGCCCTTAGCTACGAAGCATGCCTTACACTTATTTATAATCTCATTTGGTTATAATTTTATTTCAAAGATCCACTTGCAACCAATAGGTTTAACCTTAGGTGGAAGCTCAACCCATTCCAAGTATGATTAGACATAATCTAATAATTTGTTAAAAGCTTCCAACCATAATGGTGCATCAACAAATTTAATTGTATCATAATTACTTACATGTTCATTTTTAACAACACATGTAAGGAAATCATTATGGTAACTCTTTTCCTTTCTAGCTCACATACATTTTCTCAATTCTTGCACATTACAACAAGATCATTAGAAGTATCAATAAATTCATGCAACACATTTTCCTTATTTTCCAAAGGAAACACATACTTAAAGAACATAGCATTTTAAGATTCAATACTAGTATACAATTCTAAATACATCACTCTTGATGAAAAGAATTCTATAGCATGAACTACAACAAACATAGCCAAAAAATACACAAACACATGTTTGCGAACTAAGTTTTCTCCTTTTAGATTCATGTAGTATGACCTTAGGCAAGTGCCCCACACTTTGAGGTATTCTTCTTTTAGCTTTTGTTAACATCTTAGCCAACCACCCTCTACAATTTGAGATATACCAAGATAGGCTTATGTAATTTGTAATTTCATTTTTTTACTTTATAAACATTTCCTTCACACAATCATAAGTGATCACTTGAATACTCTAGCACGAAAGATAATATTTAATTAAATTATGGTGTCATTGAATCCTTCATCATACAATATGATACCAAGTTAATAAGGCACCATTATTCCCGCTTAACAATAGGAATGCTTTCACCATAAGTCTACACCATTTTTTTCCTAGTTGTACCAAAAATAAAATTTTATCTCATTTCTTATGAGAATTCACATAATTGAAATATATCGTCAATTAATTTTTATGAATCTCAAAGAGGAAAAATTATTAGGTACTCCCGGAATATCATAAATGCGTAGTCCTCCCTCTTACATGAATGGTAGATTCCATCGTGAATTTAATTAGTGGGACCCACCATTCATGTGAGAGGAGGGGGTACGCATTTATAATACTCTAGGAGTACACAATAATTTCCCCTCAAAGAATATTTCTTAAACCACATATATTTACTGATAGCTTTTTCTCGTTATCTAGATGAAGATACCATAAGAGAGAACAAATAATGTTCACGGCCAACGTGGAAGTAGAAACTCTTTTATAATGTTATATGAAATAAACTACAATCTTTCATATGAATTGAGTATATATATTTATGAAAACAAAAAACACAAAATGGCAGTATTGAATAGAATAATAACAATTTTTAATCAAACCCAATAGAATGACTGTTGTATATATAAAAAATAAAACCAAATGACCCATGATTGTTAAACGTCTTTAACATATCTAAAAAGAGTTTTGTATACATCACAGTACAAAAAACGTTTAAGGTGAGAACCATCCGAAAATGTATTAATAACTTGTTTATCCATTTTAAAACACGAGTCAAACTTTAAGATTGCTAGAAATATATCATTGAATAAACAAGTTTAATACAACAAATACTATATCAAGTATTTTATCTAAAATGCAAATTAGAAAGAACAAATATATATATATATATATATATATATATATATATATATATATATATGAACAATATCACAACACTATAGAATCACGCTGCAAAAGCGTTGTCATTAAAGATTAATTTGTGCCATCCGAAGTAAAACTCAGGGCAACTGGTTCTTTTGGCCAAATAACTCTTCAGGATTAGATTATAGCGTCAACGTTCATGATGGACGCACTTCCACTCACGGAGGTTCAAGAACAACTTATAGGAAAGAGTGTGATGGGTATTAGATATGCTACTCAATAATAACCCATAGTTATTGATTACTAATAACACTTGTGGTTGCACAATTGTCCCCGCCCAACTTCGTTGATCGTGCCTTGGCCCAAAGCACAACCCACAATAAATATTTGTAGAGGATGGGTTAAAGAACTTGGCCTCAAACCAAACTATCGGTCTAATGCATGTAGTGTATTTTTCTCGTAAAGATGGATTCCTCAAGTCTGATTTTATTTCTTTAGTTCCTCTTACAATTATTCCCCCTTTGAGGGACTCCACTACATTATATAGCTCTCTTCTTTTCATCTCAACCTTACACCTAGACCATCTAGGCATCCACTTGAACACTGTCCCATCGTACGCCCTCAAAGTCCCTTTGTGAGTTGCGAGGCCAAGGCGGTCATGTTCAGAGTCTTTTCCTCATTAATGCGGCCAAGAGGGTGGTTGGGGCGCGATTAATGTGGTGGTAGCCTTCCGCGAGATATTTTGGATTTAATTCATTTTATATGTTGGGAAGGTGAGCTGAAATGGCTGAGCAGAGTTCCTCGTCTGGGCCTCGTGATGTCCGAGGAGGAGTTACTTCTCGGACGGGTTTCCTTGGAGCTACCGGGATTGGGTAATGCTGCATACGAGACTCCTCCTCGGATAGGACGCTCCTCGGACGGGCTTGAGTTTGGAATAGCCCATCATTTTTGGGCCGGCCCCCACAATAGCCCCTCAAAACTTCGGTTTTAACCTCCCTCCGAGGAGAAAAGCGGGGTTTTGATGTTTGTGAGTGGAGAGAAATAAGGAGATCGTGGGGTGCGCGTGTGGGCCGTTACTTTTGACGCGCTACAATTTACGAGGCGTGGCCATTAACTTCTGGAGGCGTTATGTTCCCTTCATCCAACGGCTTGGCGTGGATCGAACGACCATCGTTTTTTCTCGTACTTTTAGGCAGGGGATGATCTTTTCTCTCTCCTCCCGGCTATATAAGACGTCGCCATTCCTTCTTTCATCCGCATTTCACAAACCTCAAAAGACTCTAGAGAACTCCACCGAATCCCGAGAGATATACGAACACTTGCATCCGTTCTGTTTGGTAGCCGTTTTTGTGAAGCGTTTTGTTCAAGAGAGATCTCCAGAAAGGTACCATTGGTTTCAATTCCCTCATCGGACTCTGCTTTTCTTTTCTTTTCGTCTTTACTTTCATTTCCCATTCGTTCTGGGTAGATTTGAAAAATTAGTAAAAACTCCACCGCTATGGAAGCCTTTAGGGAGAAATACCACATTCCCCGGGGTTGGGCTGCAGATCTTGTCCTATTGAAGGGATAACTATAATAGAGTTGAGGGGGAAGTTGTTATCCCCATGATTGCTTTCATAGAAGGAGGGATGACACTTCCCATGCGTAGGATTACAAGGGAGTAAAACCATAGGTTGACGCCGATCGTGTGCCCCGAATATGTTCAAGATACTAGGTCTGTGTAGACGTCTTAGACGAGCGGATGAATCTAGGCCTCTCTTGGCATGATGTGGCCTATGCATGCGAATGTCACCGCCTCGGGGATGATGGGTATTATCTTAAATCCCGGAACGAGGATGTTAGGTTGATCTCTTGTCTCCCGGTATCCAATAAGACCGTGAAGAATGACTTCCTCATTGCTTCTGGGGAGTGGTTCGACGGTATTCATTGTCCAACTCGGGCAGGAAACCCAGGTGCGGCGTTTTTAAGATCGATCCTTCTTGGGAGAGGATTTAGTATTAAGGGGTTATTATTATTATTTTTTTTTTTGCTTTCTGTGTAATTGGAAAATTTTTTGGACTAACCCCACTTTTCTTGGTTGTTTGCAGACAAAGCTCACGTTGCTCCTGGATAGACCTTGCGAATGTGCCATATCTTCCCAGTCGGAGATTTACGCTACCCAACGGAGAGGCAAAATCCAGTTACGGGCTATCAAGCAACGCTTTCCGGGCAATCGGTCACACTATAAGGGCGGGCAGTCCGAGATTGGCTAGGATTGACGTGTCCCGAAACGGGTTCCTAGCTCCACACGATCGCCACTGAAGAAATCCTTACTTAGCGGAGCAGACTTCCTCCGATAGAACGAGCCTCGCGCCGCCGCTATTGAAGAAGAAACTAATCTTCCCGTCTTTCCCTTGAGGAAGAAATAGACAAATTTTACTTGAGGAGGAAATTCAGAAAATCCCTTGGTGGAGCTTTCTAATCCTCAAGGAAATCGTTATCTGCTCGGACGATACTTGAGAGAGGCCGAGCCCATGGCGAGAAAAGGGAAGTCCTTTGATGTCCTCCGAGAAAAGGTCGATGAAGGGTCAATCTTGAAGGGGCCAACTCCATCATAGGCCAAGATCCTTCCCCGGTGATCCCCTGGCGTCTCGGACCCTGGCCTTAAGGTTAATCCGGACTTTGACACGCCCGAGGAAGGCGAGGTGGCTGTCATCCGACCAAGCCAAGCAGAAAACCACACGGGCGCCAAGGAGCGAGAAGGGGCACCTCCTCGGAATCCTTGTTGAAGTGCGCACTTCCCCTCGTCCATGGGACCCAAATTTGGAGCTGGATGGGCTCGCCATTCCTTACACCGCTTGGTCGAGAGAGTATAATCGTGGCCGGGCAGGGTTGGCGAGGCCTTAGAGCAGCCCCTACTTCTTCCTCGGGACATGGAGGCCTACAAAGGTGCACTCAGTCCGAGCTCTTCCTATCCCTAAAAAGGGATCTCGCATTGGTAAGTAATCATTTTACTGTTTTATCAATTTACTTGCTCCTGTTAGATTATATATTTTTCTTTTAAGGACATTCTTGTTTTGTCCGCAGATTACTCAACAGGTCTTCGTGGTCGAGGAGTTTTGCCGTAATAGCCGCAATCTGGCCGAGGCCGAGACCCGTGCTCGGACAGAGGTGGAGAAAGCCTTGGGGTCCCTCAAGCATGATCACATTAAACTCACGGCTGAGTTCAAGGATTCGGAGAACCGACATAAAAGTGCATGTCAGAAAAGAGTGCCGAGGACCAAAGGAGGACCAGCGCAAAACAATCGTCAAAACTTAACACCGAGAGGCATAGTAGAGGATGAGCCGAGGCGGGTAAAGGAGGGGGCTCAATGCCCAGAGGCAACAGAGGCCGAGAAAGAGGCCGCTCGCCATCGGGGCGAAGAGACGGAGGCCAGGCTATCTAGGAGATTCCCGAGGTATGCGGGGATTACGCAGTATTTCATGGGCTCATGCTCTTGATGCTGCGCAGAGTTCCTCGGATTCGACTAAGATTGCCCGAGAGTATCTTCTATCCTCGGGAGATCCGCGCGAATCCTAATGACGCCCAAGTGGCTCCGAGCGGAGATCCGACGGTGCCTCGATGCCGCCCTTGTGTTTGATATGACGGAGGATCCCGCCGAGATCCCACCATCGAGGCTCCTCCTCCTCGGCCCGAACAAGGAAGATCCTTCTCAAGCCCTCTAGGTTTTCATCCTTAGTGAATAGTTTTTTTTTTTTTTTTTTTTTTTTTTTTTAAATGAGAGTTATCCTACTTTTCCCTTTTTTTTTTTTTTTTTTTTTTTGTAAGGACCTCTCTTGCTAATGTACTTGGAATATTAATATAAGACGTTCGTTTTGCTTACTACGGATGTGTGTTAGTAATGCTCTTTTTATTTTAAACATTTGCAACAACGTAGACACAGGATATCGGTCAAAACAATAATGGGTTTTTGGCACAGTGCACTTGATGATTGCGATAGTGCTAGGCTGCCACGCTAGCACTAAAAATGATTTCCTTTAAGTAATAATCTCCCAATCTATCATAAGTAATAATTTCCCCAAAAGTCGGTGGTCCGAGGAGCCATGCAGACTTAGGTTCGCTTAAAACTATGAATTGTCATGAGTAATAATTTCCCCAAAGTCTCGTGGTCCGAGGAGCCATGCAGACTTAGGTTCATTTAAAACTATGAACTCTCATGAGTAATAATTTCCCCAAAAGTCTGTGGTCCGAGGAGCCATGCAGGACTTAGGTTCTTTTTAAAACTTATAAATAGTTGGCTTAAATATTGTTTTCCCCTAAGTCTGTGGTCCGAGGAGCCATGCAGGACTTAGGTTCTTTTTAAAACTTATAAATAGTTGCAATGTAGACCGGCAAGCAATGGATAGTCATGAAAGAAAACATATGCTAAGCCATTCTCATTAATAATAATACCTCCCGAGGTTGTTTACATTCCATGGTCGAGGTACAGCTTTTTCATCTAAATCTTCTAGGTAGTAGGCGCCTATTCCGGCCACGGATGTGACACGGTATGGTCCCTCCCAGTTGGGCCCCAACTTGCCCCAAGAGGGGTTCTTTGCGTTGCCAAGGATCTTCCTCATCACGAGATCACCTGGACCCAAAGGTCGCAATTTGACGTTAGCATCATACCCTTGTCTTAGCTTCTCGTGATAATAGGCCATGTGAATCGTGGCCTTTTCCCTTCTCTCCTCGGCTAGGTCCGGACTTCTTCCTAGCAACTCATCGTTATCGCTTGGGGTGAACGAGCTAGATCTCAACGTGGGGAAATTGTTCTCGATCGGAAGCACACCTCACCCCATAAGTCATTGAGAAGGGGGTTTCACCGGTTGAACGCCGCGTTGTCCGATATGTCCATAAGACGTGTGGTAGCTCTTCTACCCATCTCCCTTTGATTCATCTAGTCTTTTCTTCAATCCGTTCACTATGACCTTGTTTACAGACCTCGACTTGCCCATTTCCTTGGGGGTATGCGGGGTGGAATATCGATTAAGATCCCAAATTCACGGCAATACTCCCTAAAATTCTTGTCACAAACCGAGGCCATTGTCGGAAATGAGTGTTCTTGGAGTTCCGAAGCGGGTGATAATGTTCTTCCAGACGAATTTCTGGGCATCCACGTCCCTGATGTTGGCCAAAGGTTCAGCCTCCACCCATTTAGTGAAGTAATCGGTTCCGACTATTATGTATCGCTTGTTCCCCGCAACTGGAAAGGCCCGACAATATCGAGGCCCCATTGCGCGAACGGCCATGGACTGGAGAGTGGGTTGAGCACCCCTCCTGGTTGGTGGATATTCGAGCAAATCTTTGGCACCGATCGCACTTCTTAGCGTATTCCTGGGCCTGTCTCTCGCATGTTCGGCCACCAAGTATCCTTGAGTGAGTGCCCAATGCGCTCAGCGATCTTCCTCCGATGTGACTCCCACATACTCCCTCATGCAACTCCTCAAGAAGAGACTTGACTCCTCTGGATGTACACAAAGTAAGTACGGTCCAGAGTAGGAGCGCGCCGATAGAGTTTGCGGTTCTCTCGATAGCCGAAACGAGGAGCTTTTCTACGTATCTTCTCGGCTTCAAGTTTTTCTTCCGGGAGGATATTGTCTTGGAGGAAATTCCTTATGGGGTCCATCCAACTGGGACTCTGTCTTATCTGATGGACTTGGGCCGGGTTTCCGCCGATGGGACTGGCCTTGACTAGATCTTCGACTAGGATTATTCGTGGCAAACCGCATGCCGAGGATGTGGCAAGAGTGGCCACAGTCCGCATGAGTGTTTACGCTCCTGGAAATGTGCGTCGACGGAAGGATTCAAAACTCGTTGTCGTTTGACTTGTCCCAAATACTCTTGCATCCTAGTATCTCGAGCTTCTAGCTCTCCCATCACTTGTCCGACCACTAACTGAGTCCGAGAATGCTTCTATTACTCTTCCACCCAATCTTTGAACCATTGCTATCCCTTGAAGTAGGGCTTCGTATTCGGCTTCATTGTTCGTAGTCGAAATCCGAGTCTCAATGACTTTTCAATGACACTGCTTAAAATATTAAAACTATCCCCACTCCTGATCCTCTCCGGTTGGCTGCGCCATCCACGTAGATCTTCCAATGCATGGACTCCCTAAATCTACCCAACCAGCCTTTCCACAATGATTCTTCTCGGTCATCGTTTCTATAGAGGGCTCAAAGAAACTCCGCTACCAAGTCTGCGAGGACCTGTCCTTTGACGGAGGGTCTGGCATATATTTAATATCGAAAGCCCCCAAAAGAGCACTCCACATGGCGATTCTTCTGTGTAGTCGGCGCTTGAAAAGCACGGCTCGAAGGGGAAGGCTAACGATGACCGTATCGGGTTGCATGAACTATCGCTGAATGGCCTTTTCTATAGGTAGGTATCGCACCTCGGCCTCGTGTAGTGATTTGCTCACATAGTACACCGGTCGCTGCACCCCATTATCATCCCGTATTAGTACCAGGCTTACGGCGTGGGGAGCTACGGCGATGTAGGCAAACAACACCTCGTCCGCCTCAGGATCGACATGATGGGTGGTCGGGACAGTAGTCCTTAAGCTTGAAAGCCCAACGCAATCCTCCGACCATTTGAACTCTTTCCATTTGTTTATCGAGGTAAAAAGGCCGGCATCGATCCGCCGATCGCGATATGAATCGGTTTAATGCCGCAATCATGCCGGTGAGCTTCGCACTTCCTTCGGGTTCCGAGGAGTCCCAGGGTTTAATGGCTTTGATTTGGTCGACTTACTTCTATTCCCCGGGGTGACCATGTACCCTAGGAATTTTCCAGACCCAACTCCGAACGAGCATTTGAAGGCATTCACCGCAAACGGTGCTCCCTCAAGATAGCGAAGATGGTTCCAAGGTCTTTCACGTGCTCGGACACCCTTTTGCTCTTCACAACCATATCGTCTATATACACCTCAATGATTTTGCCCGATTTGTGGCTCGAACATCCGAGTCATCATCCTTTGGTATGTTGAACCCGCGTTCTTTAGCCCGAACGGCATCACCTTATAATGATAGTTTCCGATGGGCGTCATGAAAGCCGTTTTCTCTTGGTCCTCTAGCGCAAGGGGTATCATAGCCCCGGAAGGCGTCCAGAAGCTCATTCGAGGGTGCCCCACGGTTGCATCCACCAATCGGTCGATTTTGGGTAGGGGAATGGGTCCTTGGGGCACGCCTTGTTCAGTCCGTGAAGTCTCGCGACCCTCCACTTCCCCGTCTTCTTCCTTACCACCACTGTTTGCCAACCATTCGGGATAAAAGACCTCTTTGATAGCCCCCGCTCTTTTTAATTTGGCCACCTCGTCTCGTACTAGCGTGCTCCTTTGAAGGGCGTCGGGGTGGCTGCTTCCTCGGAGTGGAAAAGGGGTTGACGTTCAAGTGGTGACAAATAAGGCTAGGGTCGACTCCCGGGGCATCGTGGCGTCCCAAGCGAATACATCGACATTTTCTCTAAGAAACCCGACCCGATTCCTCCTTTTCTTGAGAGGGCAATTCCCGATCTGAAAGAATTTCTCAGGTCATTGTTGACAAAGAATCTCATCTAAACCTTCACACCTTATCTCCTCGGCCAGCCCCTCATTATGCTTTGCCGAGGAGGCTGGTTGCTATAAGCTCTTCGGTTCCGAGGACTCGACCAAGGGCCGATGTAAAACGGCGGCCACCACACATTTCCTGGCCAAGGCCTGATCTCCTCGGATTTCTTCTACCCGTCCTTGGGATGGGTATTTTACTTTCTCGTGAAGTGTGGAGGTCATGGCCTCTAGGTCGTGGATCCATGGCCTTGCAACTATCGCAGTGTAGGGTGAATAAGCGTCGACCATGATAAAATTCACCTCCACCACTTCCGCCCCAATACAGACGGTCGGATTAGCCCCTTTGGCGTGACGAGCTTCCCTTCAAAGCCGAGAAGGGGGAATCATAAGTCAAATCTTCAAGGTCAAGTTTAGCCCCTTGTATAGGTCGGGGTACATTATCTCCACCGCACTTCCCGAATCTACTAACACCCTTTTAACATCAAAACCCCCAATCCGCAAGGTGACCACCAAGGCATCATCGTGAGGTTGAATTGTTCCTTCTTTATCCTCATCCGAGAATCCCAAGTATCAAAGAGCTTCCCTTTCTTAACCTTTTGGGCTCCCTTTGCCTCGCCCTTGTAGGGGAGATGATCCACGGCTAATACCACAGGGGATGGGCGGCCCATTCTTCCCGGTGCAATAGGATGACATGTATCGTCCCGGTGGGGGTCTTAAAGACACGTCCCTTCGAGGTTCTTGTGTTGCTTGGCCGGGATGGCCGCTTGATGGGTGCAAAAGCTTTCCTTCTCGGACCAATTGATCTAGGTGATTCCACAGACTCTGCAGTCCTCGTTAGTATGCCCGTGGTCCCGATGATAGTGGCAATACAAGTTCTCGTTACGTCCTGGCGGGTCTCCACCATCTTTCCCGCCACCTAAATAGGGTTCATCCCTTACTTTCTCCAAGACTGTTATCGCGGCTCTCTCGAATACGGCATTCATCGCTGCGGGCTGCTCGCCCAACCTAGAAAAATCTCTCCTCGGTGACCAGGATTGTGACATTCCGTCCCGAAATCATTGGCTTTAGGGGTGGGGGTAATCTTCTCCTTTCCCTTCCCTTGCAAATCTTCCTCCACTCTTTTGTACTTGTCGATCCTATCCATTAGCCGTTGGACGTTAGCAACCGGTTTTCCGGTGAGGGATTTCCTTAAGCCGTGCCCGGTGGGGAGACCGCTTTTGAACGTCTTTGATAGCGACATTATCATGGTTGTCATCCAAATCATTATACACCTCCCAATACCTATCCGAGTACGCTTTTAGGGTTTCTCCTTCGTGCATGGACAAGGACAAGAGCGAACCGAGAGGTCGAGGGACTCGGTGTTTGTAATGAAACGGAGCAAAAAGCTTGAGTGAGTCGCTTGTAGGAGCCTACGGAGTTTGTCTTCAGTTTGTTGAACCACCTCATCGCCATCGATCCCAAGTCGGATGGGAAGATTTTGCACATCGTGGCCTCGTTTTGCGAATAAATCGCCATTTTCCTCGGTTAAATCCTCACGTGCTCCACCGGTCCGTTTTGCCGTAATAGATGGCGAACACCGGTTGGTTGAAGCGTCTTGGCGGCTTAGCCCCTTCGATTCTATTCGTGAAGGGTGACCTTGAGACCGATCCAGCGCCCTCTTCATGGCGTCGCTCCCAACCTTTGCTTTGGATGGGCTCTCGTCCTTCCGTGGGCGTGGCTCCTTTTCATAAGAAAAAGTTTCGCTTGGGGGTCCTTGACCTCCGTCTATAACTCACGTCTTCCGCGTTAGAAGATTCGCCCGAGCAGATCGTCTTCGCGCGCACGTCGTAATTTCCTTTTTAAGTCATCTATCTCTCGCCGCATGGCCTGTGACTATTTCGCCTCCGAGACACGTGACTTCCTGTCCGAGTGTGACTGCCTCGTCCGGTGGTATGCACACTCCCTTCACGATTCCCCTTTTCACCTGGGCCGCTTGGGTTATTTTGCCTCTGGGACTCGGCATGTCGTGTCCGTTGGGAGTTAGCTTGGTGAGGATCCTCCCGGTGCGGGTCTAGTTCGACATGCTTGACCGTTGCACTAGCCGATGCCCTAGTTCTTCCCACAGACGCGCCAATTGTGGTTGCACAATTGTCCCGGCCCAACTTCATCGTGCCTTGGCCCAAAGCACAACCCACAATAAATATTTGTAGAGGATGGGTTAAAGAACTTGGCCTTGAAACTATCAAGTCTAATGCATGTAGTGCACGTTTGCTTGAAAAGAGATAAGAACGTAAAGATGGATTCTTCAAGTCATTTTATTTCTTTAGTTCCTCTTACAAGGGACTCCACTACATTATATAGCTCTCTTCTTTTCATCTCAACCTTACACCCGTTGGACCATCTAGGCATCCACTTGAGCACTGTCCCATCGACGCCCTCATCATTGCGGAGGCCAAGGCGGTTGTTCAGAGTCTTTTCCTCATTAATGCGGCCAAGAGGGTGGTTGGGGCGCGATTAATGTGGTGGTAGCCTTTCGCGAGATATTTTGGATTTAATTCATTTTATATGTTGGGAAGGTGAAAATGGTCGAGCGACCTCGTGATGTCCGAGGAGGAGTTACTTCTCGGACGGGTTTCCTTGAGCTACCGGGATTGGGTAATGCTCGCAACGAGACTCCTCCTGGATAGGACGCTCCTCGGACGGGCCCGAGTTTGGAATAGCCCATCATTTTTGGGCCGGCCCCCACAACACTCATAAAAGCTCAAACCATTATTGCCTAAATGTTATTTTTCTCATAATAGTCCATGGCTATTTTATCTTTTATTTCCCAACATAAATTTTCAATAGTTAGAAAATAAAAAATAATAAAAGTGCTTGAAACACACACCCACACCAACAAAGATATGTACAAAGATATGTACATGTGAACCTTTGTTTCATGCAAGAATAAAAGCTTTGCAGTTTAGAGAAAATAATTTAGTCAATTTCATAAAATATTATAAATCTAATCAGTCAGATTACTAAATATGAAACAGCTATCTAATTATTTTCTAACACTCTGAAAGTTTGAATCTAAAAGCTCCCACTTATTCCCTAATCATCAAGTTCAGAAACACAAATAATTGGACATGTGAGGAACAATTGGATATTATAAATGTCTTGCTTAGTGGAGTAGGAATACTGAATGCAACTATAAAATGAGGAATAATTAAATATGTTTCAATAAAAAAATTAAGAGTGGAAGAAGAAAAAAGAGGAGCTTGAAAAGTTTAAAACCATGGCCATGCATGGCTAAGGAAAAGGTCAAAAAACAAACAAACAAGGCCATGACATATTGACACCCACTAGTCCTGTATAAGGTATTTTGATAAATGTCTTTGTGTTAGATTTCCAAACGGAGAGGCAAAAAAAGAAGAAGCATCAAAGCATGGGCACTGCAACGACCAGTCTTCGAAAAGAAGTTGAAGACATTTTATTTATTTATTTGCTAAAAGAAAAGAATATATGGTGGGTGGGATGGAAGATAGAAGAGGAGAGAGAGGCCTTTCATCATGTAAACGTTGAGAAGACATCATCATCAAATCTATGTTGAACATTATGTTGCAGTCTGTGACGTAATCAGTGCAGAAACGTACAGTGTCCCATGTGAATAGGCTTTAATAAGAACCAATTCTCATGCTCCACAGCCACAAGGCCCTATTAATGGTCCCTTTGACAAACTCAAGCAGCTTTACTTTTTACTACCATAAATTCACAAGAGAAATCTTTTAAGAATCAACCAAAACTCCATGTCAGAAAGAATCTGTGAAACTCTCAAGTAAGATAGAAAGGTAACAATCCAAAACTGCATCAACTACCCCACCACTAATGGTGCTTTTAAATTGTAGATATTGATTTTCTAAGTTAAAGTATACAGGGGCCGAGTTGCCAATTCAGTCGCCAGACTTTTAATTTGAGAAATAAGTGGTGATTTTCTTCTTCTTCTTCTTCTTTTTATTTTTGGGTAGAAACAAGATATGCATAACATTAAGAATTAACTAGTCTATTATAGCAATGCTCGGCTCTATCAAAGGTACCATTAAGATATTAGATATGTTTCAAATTTTGCAGGAACATCTTCACATTGATTGGCTTCACAATAGACATGCTCAATTTGAATATTAGGGATAGTTCTCTCAATAGGCTATGATTTTAATGGTAGTCTATGTGAAAATAACGTTGGACCAATTAAAAGTTTTGTGAAAAAAGTAGTTAAATTGGTTATGTCTGAAGTATTGTTGGATATAAAAGAGAGATTTTACACCCAGAGTTTCATAGCTTTTCACACCATCTGTGTTTTTTTTTTTTTTTTGTTAGGGTGAACCTAATCAAACATTACCTCAAATGTCATGTAGGTAAGATGTGAAAAAGATTTTGTGTGTCCGTAGAGGAACTGGATAAAAATGTTCAAACATCACTAGTGAAGGATGTTGTTAGTATGCTAGAGCTTCATGCAAAATGGATTTGAAAAAGAAAAAAAAAAAAAAGAAAGAAAAGTTTTTGAACTGATTAAACCAACGATGGTCAACCTAACCAGCTAGTCCAATTGGGTCATAGCAATGACTGCCACCACCTTGACCACTCACAACAAGTTGAAGCATCCAATGAAGAAAACAATCTCACATATGATTTAATTAGAACATCAACATCAAGACTTAAATTAGAGACGCAGGTAATATATCAGTTCACAGAAGGCATTATCAAAAAATTCATGGTACAAAACATAGAATAAAACAAACACAAATAAAGAGAAGAGTTGATTTATTTCCAAAGAGACACAGTTGATTGTTCATCCTCACCTAAATATAGACAAAACTGAAATATTAAGAAAATACTGGAAATGAAAATCTAGTTAATTAGACATACTGCTTAAAAATTACACTTGATGAATCTATCCAAAACCGATAACTACCCTACCCAATCTCCTCTCCAATGATTCCTCCTCTTGAAGGAGGGATTTTTGGTTTTCTAAGTTGGTTAGTGTGTAATTCATAAGCTCTGGTTATGTTACCGATAACTAAAATCGTATGTCTTAGTGCTAGTTACTTTACATGCACTTCCCTGCACTTGCAATGCTCCACCATAAATCCAATTAAACGAACTCGGCTTAGGGAATTATCTGCACCCATTCGTACCGTCCTGGGAGGGGCAAATCGCTCACAAAATCAAAGTTGTACCTGCAAAAATCATAAATACAATTAAAAAGAGAGTTATTATCGCAGTTCTACATGAAAGAACAACTAGCAGTGCACTGCTGATAAATAAGAGTCAATTTTACTTGTCAATAAATATTCTCTGATGTTCCTGCTCGGCACGGGCAAAGAACTCTTCCATCTCCTGTGTTGTTGGGATGTTCCTAACTCTTCGGTTAGTTTCAGTAGAAGTTCGACTGGTCGTTGAACCCGGGGTGATTCCTATAGAATCCGCGTCCCTTATCAGACTACAGGGCGTGCTCTCCCTGCTGCTACTCCTATATACAAAACACCAATATATGATATATATCACAATACAACATTGCATGCATAACTGTATTAAATTTTGAATACACAACCTAACAAGGAATAATTTTTAGAGTTAAGAGATCTACAAACTTTTTTTGTCACGAAATACAGGCCCCCCCACCCCCACAAAACAGAGTATCCCAGATACGCGTTTTGGTCAGAAACTAGGCCCCATGAATAGGATATATTTATTGCTAACACAAAAGACAATTGCTGACAGTATTGCAAGTATTACATTCATTACCCCTTTCTAGTATCATTGAAGCAGCACCGAGCACCTCTAGAAAGACCAAAAGGTGAACTGAATTTGCATATCCAATTTCAAGGAAGGGCCATATTTACATTGATATTAAAAAAAAAAAAAATATATATATATATATATATATATATATGCCCTAAAGTTCAATGACAACGACTTACAATTTTTTTATGTCAATTTCTTGTTGACCTTTTAAGTTAAGTAGAGCAGTAAGCGCAAAAATTGCAATTATTAAATCCTGCTATGCTATGAGATACCCCAGTTGCAGATACATTAACTGCATTAAAGGCCCTCTCAGAAAGTCACCATCTTTTCATGAAATAATTTATATCACGGATTTTGCAAACATTGATAGATCAGATGAACAGTGAAAACATCAGAAACAAAGGCAGACCCATCCAAAGAAAATAGTTTTTTTTTTTTTTTTTTTTTTTTTTTAAGGACAACATGCCAAAGAGAAATCATGAAAAAAACAAAAAGATTGTGATTGGACACGACATAATTTACACCCAGGAGTACATTAAGTTATGAAATCCACCCAAAAAATTAAAAGATAATAACAAATAAAAAAAGACCAGACATAATTTGAAAGAAAAAGGCCCTCCCTGAGTCCACCAAAGTTGTGGAGAAATGTACCTCCTTTATTATTATTATTTTTTTCTTTTTCTATTTTTTAAGTTGCATAAGCAGAACAGGAAAAAAAAATATCCAAGATTTTAATAATTCCAATTTTCAAGCTAGCTAGGATTTTTTAACCCAAATAAAAATTTACAGTAAAAAGCCCAATTTTTCTTGTATATTTCCTCGTTAAAAAATAAAAACTAAGGACAAAGTAAGAAAGGAGGGTTTTTTATTTTTGAAAGCACAAAGAGGTATTTAGTACAAAAGTGAAGAAAAAGCTGAAGCCAAAGATTTATTAAAAAGATGATCTTACTAATACTTACAGAACAGAAGAGAAAAAGGACACCAACCAACCAACCGAGCATTCAAATTGAAAATCACATTTGCATGCATATGCATTGAAAAATAAAAATGATTAAAAAGAAAAGAAAAGAAAAGAAAAAGGGCATGTTGAATTAGAGAATGAACCTGTGTCTGGGACTGGCATCAAAGTCCAAATAATTATCTCCAAAGGAAGAAGAATCAAAAAGGGTGGAATTGGAAATGGAAATGGTGTGGGGTTTTGGTTTTGGTTTTGTTGAAGAAGGAGTAGTAGTAAGGAGTAAAGGAGGTGGTTTGTGGAGGCGGCGGCTGCGGAGCTGAAGGTAGGAGAGAGAAGAGGAGTCAGATTTAGGTTTGGGTTTCTGGGCTGCTAGTAAACTTTTGGCTCTCCTTCTTGTACATATACCAATGGAGGACACCTCCATCACCACCGCCACCTCACCTTCCTTCGATTTCTTCATATACTTTCCCATTTTCTCTCCCAATGGAGAAAATTAAATAAACAGAGTTAGGTTAGGGACACGAGATAGAGAAGGCCGGAAGGAAGGGGTCTTTTTAGGTAACATTTAACAGCAGCAGCACTTTATTAATATTCTCCTCATATTCTTCTTGGTGGGCCCCTCCTTCCTTCTTTCTTCACTTTCTTCATTTTTATTTTTATTTTTATTTTTTATTAAAGGGTCTTGTTAATATAATAGAATAAATTAGTTGTTAAATCGTGTTATGCACGGATTTATATTATATTTGAACAATACACTAGGGTTGTTCGAAAAAATAAAGGAAAAAAGAAAACACTACAAAAGAAATAAATTGTAAGAATGAAATGGTGAAGGAAAAAGAGGTATTGTAAAATATACAGGATAAAGTTATCAATATTTTTACAACAAATTTTAAGTGGTTAGTACTTTACCCTTTCGGTTTATTCGATTTGAATAGTGATTAGTCTCTAATTAAAAGTTTTGAGAATACACTATGTGAGAGCAAAAAAATGAAATGGTGAAAGGAAAAGAGTTGTATTGTAAAAGACATAGGATAAAGTTCTCTAATTAATTTTGCTGTTAAACACTCCATGTCTACATAGCACATATAAATCCATGTCTAGACATTTTTAATGCAAAATTTTCTTCACTTTTTCTTACTTACCATGAGGTAGTTAGCATTTAAAAAAAAAAAAAAAAAAAAAGCATTCCACAACAAAGAAATACACCGTATGTAATGAAATGGCATAAAAAGAAAAGTGTATTACAACAGTCATCGGATAAAGTTCTATATTGGTTGTTATGGTATTTGTTTCAAAATAAGATTCAAAACAACTTCTTCCTCAACTCCTTTTTCAATGTTTTGATTTGATCTTCCAACCCAAACATATTATGTTCATATGAATCCAATGACTTCTAACCACATTTTACCCTTTTTTTTTTTTTTTTTTTTTGAGGTTATTCATTAAACTGGAAAATCATAAACAACAAGGCTAAAAAAACTCTAGCAGAATAGACTCCATCTAGACTAATAAAGGAAAAGAAAACCTAACTTTCCTATCTAAAGCATGGGCTACAAAGTTGCCTTGCCTTTTTAATATAAGAGAAGGAGTGAGCTCTTAAGGAGCCCATAATAGACGTATAGTCTTTTACCAAATAACCAAGACTAAGAGCCGAGAGCCGTGAGACACCCCTCAACAAGGCCTTAAAAACAATTTCAAAGTCCTCTTCAAAAACTACTTGATAGTATCTAGGGGTGTCAAATGGGTGGGTTTAGGGTGGGCATAATTAGGTTGGGTATATAAAATCCATTTACCCATTAAAACCTATTTAACTAATTGCTTCTAACCCAAAGCCAACCCAACCCAATTATTATGGGTAAACCCCAATCCACCCAATTACCCAATCATCAAAATTATCAAAATACCCCTAAAGTGAAAATGACCAAAGTCCTCTAAAATCCAAAACCTTGAAAATTACTAAAATACCCCCAAAAACCCAAAAAACACAAACACATTGTTACTTTCCATTTGGCTGGTGAGAAAATGTAAGAACACAAAGGAAATGAAAAATTCGACCTAAATTTCCATTAGTCAGGCCTAAGAATCATACTGCAACTGATGGCTCATTCTTAATCTTCTCTAGAACCCGATACACCGGCTCTCGGAATACTGCATTAACAGTCTAGGTGTTGGTCGACCTTGATTGTCTAGCAAAATCTCTCTGAGATCGATTGTTATTGAATCAGTCCAACCTGAAATCCCTCATCTCTTGAGGGATAACCTTAGCCTTTTCTTTACCCAGATTCTTTGGTCTTCCTCAACCCTTTTATACTTGTCAATCTGGTCCATGACTTGGCGCAGGTTGGTGATAGGTTTTCCTGTTAGGGACTTCCTTAAACCATACTCGGTTGGGAGGCCGCTCTTAAAGGTACTGATGGCGATGTCATCAAAGTTACCATCTATCTCATTGTACATCTCCCAATACCTATCTAAGTATGTTTTCGTGGTCTCCTTTCTCGTATGGACAAAGACAATAGGGAGTCTAAGGGTCGAGACACCCTGGTACATGTGATAAAACAGGAGCTAAATGCCCGAGTGAGCTCCTTGAAGGAATTTATAGAATCACCCTCGTGTCGTCGAACCATCTCATCGCCACGAGTCTTAAACTGGATGGGAACACGTTGCACATCAAGGCTTCGTCCTTAGAATAGACAGCCATTCTTTGATTGAAATGGCTTACATGCTCCACCGGGTCCATTCGCCCATTGTAGATGGTGAATGTTGGGCGATGGAAACGCCGAGGAAGAGTTGCCTTTTCAATCCTATGTGTGAAGGGCGACTTGAAAATCTGGTTCAAGGCTTTACTTATCGCATCATTTCCCAATCCTCCGTAAGTTGGGTTCTTGCATCTACGTTCACCGTGGTGCTCCTCTTCATATGAGAAGGATTCACTAGGAGGAGTCCTTGATCTACGTCGATAACCACTATCCTTCTCATCGTCAAAAGAGGAATCGATGGGGTGGGAGTTCGTTTTCGTTGTGCATGGCATAATTTCTTCTTTAGCTAGTCGATTTCCCTTTGCATGGCTTTATTGTGTTGCTCTTGAGAGACGTGACTCCCAACTCGAGAGTGGCTTTTGCTTGTATATGTAACGTGCACGCTGCCCTCTTGATCTCTCCTACGCTCAAGGTTGGCGAAAGGATTTTCACGTTGAGATGCTATGGATTTTTCCTGGTATGTGCTTGAATCTACCATAGTTGACCGTTGTTTTCACTATCACACAAGTTCTTCCCCACAAACG